>OZ010786.1:343966286-344573230 GCA_963932465.1 Maratus speciosus
GAAATGATATTACAGATGCCGAGAAAAGAATATCTAACATTTCGGAAGGTTCGTGTTGCAGAGTACCACTTATATGTTTTCATTGATATGTTTGGTTAAGGTAGGCCTAACCCATTCTTATGTAAATTTATTCACTTATACGATATAATAAATTTTTAAATCTCCTATACACCCCCAACCCCTCCAACAACAGAAAAGTTCTAGTTCAAGCCATTTTCAAGTAAGAAATTTGGATCTCGCTCAATTTATTCAAGTGGCTTTAGAATTATTTTCTAATACTTATACCGTCTGTCTGATTACCTATTAAATTTTTTCCCTTCAAACTAAACTTTTATTTTACTTAATATATATGTGTGTGTGTGTGTTCTTAAGATTACCATGCTTATCATTAGGGTAAAATTGCTGCTGTTTTCTAACAGTTGAATTAAAGAAGTGCATAAGAAATAACAAAATATATATGCAGAACATATAAATAATAAGAATAACATGTAATATAACACATATAAAATATACATATAAATGATAAATAATAGCATATAAATAATAATATAAACATATAAAAGTAATATAACCAAACATATCCAGCACGAAAGAAAGAAAAAAAAAAGTAACTAATTTCAGTTATTAAAAAACGTATCGTTTTAATTCCTGACGACACCATATAAATTAACATTCTTTATTTTGTTACAAACCTCATCAAGGTTTCTTCTTTTGTCATATTAACATTGAACATTACATATTAACAGTTAATCTAACTTAAGTATAACTGTTATATACAAGAATAATAAATCGGACGATTTTTTCGCAATTAGCTCCTAAAGTATTTTTTAAAATAATTATTGGTTGAGAAGGTTTGTTTACGTTATTGGAATATCCCTTTACGGTAATAAATAAATAAATTAGCAATTAAAACAGTGAATTAGATCACATAGAAGTAATACACACACACACACATATATATATATATACCGATGTTCATCTGAAATATAACGAAACATACGCAGTACAAAATAAAAGTTTCTAATTTCAGTTAAAAAAATAAATGTGATGTTTTACTTCCTGACGATACTCCATAAATTAATACTCTTTATTTTGTTATAAACCTCATCTTTTCTTTTGTCATCTACATATTAAAACTGAACCAAACTTTTGAAGGGTCATTGACACCACCATTATTTATATAATACCCATCGTTATTCCAAACTTATATTCTACAAATAAGGAAATATAAGAACATAATTTTTTATGAATTTTTACCACTGATAATTAAAATATAATTTATTGGAAAATGAACGAATTAATAAGAAACTTTCATTATTTAGGCATATCCGCTGAAGCCGTATGTCTTTCCTAAACTTTGTAATGTTTCCTATGATACTTTGTAAAAGGCCAAACATATAGTTCATGCATATTCTGGATTAAACTGTTTTTGAAAAATAAAATATAAAATATAATTATTTAAAATTTATAGATAAAAACCCATTTTTCGAGAGGACTCCTCATTCACTTGAAAACACCCGCCCCGTAATGATAAACCAATGGGCAGGTTGTTTTAGAACTTCTCGTTTAAATTTGAATATTTTTAAACAATTTTTTTGCATAGGATAGCTGAATTCTATCTTTAATATGACTGTTTTTTACTTTTTTGATTTGCAGATTTTTTTAAAGGCACTTTCAGTTTCGAAACCAGTTCTGAAAGTGAAAGTATCTTTATTACAAAAATCTGCAACCGAGATCGAAAAAGTAAAGAAATAGCTGCATTAAAGATCAAGCTCAGTTATCCTATGCAAGAAAAAAAAATTGATTAGAAATATTAAAATTTAAACGAGAAATTTGAAAACACATTGATTTAACATTACGGAGCGGCTGTTTTCAAGTGAGTGAAGAGTCCCCTTTCGTATGTTGGAGTTTTGTAAATAGCGATTATTTGAAGTTTTCCAGGTTAATAAATTTAACCCTTTATACTCCAGTGGTACTTTAAAGTACCAATAGAATCATATTGTTATAAAAACTATTTGATTCACCCATTACCAACGGGACGTTTCGCGATCAATATTAAATACTTCATTCTATCATTGATAGATAGTATTAGTAATGCTGTTTAGTAAAAATTTAGAAGGTTTTTTCCACGTCTATATATCTTGTTCTAGATTTAATCTTCATGTGTGATTTTAAATTTTTGCCGTGAAAAATTTGAACATCCACCGGTAAGAAAATTTTTTAAGTCTCGGAAAAAAGTTATTTGCTAAATAAAATATATATATATATAAGTCGGTTTACTTATTTTTAAACACTTTTAAAAATGGAATGTTTAAGAAACGTCGATACCAATAAGCAATTGTTAAAAAAAGCTTATAAACAGGAGAATAACACAAATCTGCATTTTTTTTTTTTTTTTTTTTCAAAAAGGAAAGATATTTCCTACATATGTTTTTATGCTGCTTTCGGGAAAAATACTAAAAAAAATCTATCATGTACAGTTTTGAAAAAATAAAAATTGCTGTCTGATTGGTTAATTATTTATTTAACCATAAAAACATCTAAAAACAATTGAGAAAAATAAAAATTACTCTCAGTAGATTTTACGCGGGAACTAAGCTAGATATTTAATTTTACATTAAGCAAAATATCATGATTAATGACGCTCACTGCTCTTAATATTATGCTATAAAATTATATATTTTAAATCTTTCTGCTTGCATTAAAAGATAAATAATAAAATGCACACCTGCACATAAGAAGTATATATGTTTATGCTCAGTTTAAATAGTTATTAAGTGAGAGTCAATCATCTTTTTTGCTTACTTTTTAAAAGAAATTCACATTATAAAAATTTAAGTTGTAATTTTTTAATGAAATTAAATTTGGTGCATAAATAAAGCAGATAAAAGCACTATAATTTATGTGCAATGCATGGATTTTTTTACTTATCTTATAATTTTGTACTTTTAATTCAATTGGAGCGTTTTGTATTATTCTCATGTTCTCCTTTACTGCAGACAAAAATTAAGAACTTCCATTAATATTTCAAAGATTTTCTCAATCTTTTTTTTTTCTTTTTTGGCGTATTGTAGCTGCGTATTTTTTATTCACCAAATCCCTGCATATCTCCCTTATTTTTTCAGAATTAATAACTCCAATTAGCTAAATTTATATATTAATACTGTTTGTGAATGCTCCCTGAATAAATAGATTTTTAAATAAATATATACATCCACACACACACACACAAACATTATTGGAAAATAAAATCTGTTCTTTTTAGAAAATGGTTGAAAATCTTTGGCAAGAGTTATTATTTTACTTGCACAAGTGAAAATTGCAATGCAAAAAACAATCCAACATATAAACTCCTTGATTTGAATTTAAATAACTATAAACAAAAAGGCAATTTTGTTTCTCGTTTATTGGATTTTCCTCCTCCAGACTAAAATTCCGGATCTTACCCTTTTGAACTTTAACTAGCACATCAGATTTTTCCTGGGACTCAGGAAAGTTATAGATGGCGCTGTAAACCGGTTAGTGATAGTTCATTTCTGTATCTTGATGTTACATGGAGATCTTTATTTACGTTCTTTGTATGATACGCATTTTTTTGGATTACACGTCATATTTAGAAACCGACATTCGTCGGTATCCATGGATAACAAAATAAAAAGTAAGGAAGCTAAATATACTGGCTATTTATATATAAAAATATAAGTAGTTATAAAAGGAAGTATATCTGGCACTTGCAGTTAGTAACAACAGAAATGTTCCAAAATTTTAATTTCTAGATGCGATAGTTAATTCATTTAATTGGTATTTTTCCAGATTTATCGGTGATTTAATTGAAGTTAAAAATGCAGTTTAATGAAAAATAAACTTTAAATTTACTTTAAGTATTTATTTCTTTTAAATTCTAGATTTACTAATTTAAAATCAAAAATGTAACTCAATTTATACTTATACATATATTTATTTCTTTACAAAATGCTTTAAAATATATATATTTCAATTTTAAAACTATATAAATTGTGTCAAACTTCTTTTTATTTAGTTGCAGAAATTTCAATTTTCCATGATAATGTTCAGTTTTTGAAATATGTTTATTTAAAAAAACATCCAATTCATAGCACTTCATACTTTCTTTTACTGTTCATTCTTTAAATATTTGTAGACTGTGCCATTTTGAAGTAGAATAATGATGTAAAAAACACAAACTATGTAAATTCATAAACTGTTAAATTCCAGAACATTTATAATTTGGCGAATAATTTCAACAATCCAAGAATTTTTTTTTTTTTTTTTTTTTTTGCATAGTTTTTAATTTAAAGAGGTTGTTCTGTTGTGCTCTATTGAAAATAAATAAATAATTTCATAGATAAAAAAGAAAATGAAATAAACATAACAATGTATAAGTTTCAATATCTTGAGATGTTAAACTGTGCATGGATAAATTCAACATATATATATACAGATATATTCTTTTTAGTATGGAAGTAAATTTTGTGCTATTTACTTTTTAAACGCATTTTATATTTGTTTGCATTAATATTTTGATAATGTTTATGTTTCAAGATTTTGAAGCACCAAAAAGGAAATCACTGTTTCTAGCAAAAGGTTTACTTTAAATATTGATTTTAAAATTATTTTTTAATTTTCAAATAATATATGTATCAACACCCAATTAACACCGAAATAAAATGGAATCGGAATGTAAGATAATTAAAGATAAATGCATTTTTTTTTCTTAAAGAATATCCATTAAAATATTGAATTATTTTTTTATCTAAAAATGCTAGATTTGTGTCACATTACATTATTATTTTTACCACACGTGATAATCTTAAAAATATGATAAATAAACAAAACATTTATATATACATACATGATATAAGACAATATAAATAGGTCGTTGCTCTCGAAAAAAAAAATCAATTTATATGAATTTTATTAAAAATCCGTAACTAAATTTTAACGAAATATTAAAAGAAAATGCATTTGACGTTCATTAATAAATTTTATGGCTTATTTTAAAGAAAAAAAAATACATAGTATAAGTACAGCAATAAATTTTTGCATTATGTTAAAAAGTACATAAATACTTTTTATTTTTCATTTTCGAAGGTTTTTATTATTTTTATAGAACTTCATTTATTTTACCTGCGCAGTGGAGAAATTCTGGATTTTTGAATTACATCTACACTAATAGAGGTTTATAAAACCAAATAGATAGTAAGTTCAATTTTCAGGAATAAATTGAACAAAATTTTTGAATTTTTCATATTTAGAATATTGAATTTCTAAATTTCACCTGCATTTGCAGGGGATTACAAAATCAAATACACACAATATTCAATTTTCAAGAACTTACATAGAAAAAAAAATTTAATTTTCCGGATTAAGAATTAAAAATTTCTAAATTCCATTTTCACTGAACGAAATTAGAAAATATAATATTTTTTAAATTTAAGTATTAGGCAGTTAGTTTAAGAAGATTTTCTCAGAAGATATTTTAGAAATATATAGAGATCTAAATACCTATCATAAGAGAAATTTGACACATCAAGCCGAGATAAAATTCAAAATATTACATTCAAATACATTAGTTAATAATACATAAATAAATGCATTTAATAAATACAATAAGCAAGACAACAAGAAGTATTATATACCAATGGAAATTATGGAAGCATTCTATTGTATTATATAATGGACATTTATAAACTTTAAATTAATTAACAAACAAATAAAATTAAAGTGGAAACATTTTTTATATGATTTTCAACTAATCTTAATAAATGGAATTTTCAAAATGCATAAAAATATTCATTTATCATATTCATATAGCATATAAAAAAACACTTTAATAATACCTATATTTCGTTGTAACAAATACTATATTTAAAAGTAATATGATAGTTTAAATAGTTAAAAATGCATCATGGAAACGAAGCAATGTAATATAATTCAGAAAGTATTATGCACTAAGTATAAAAATACATGAATATGAAAGCGAAACAAAAAGAAGAAATGTTTTTTCTTTATAGCACACGATTTTAAAATAAATTCTAAAATTTGTGATAGACATGATTAGGAAAAAAATTATTTATTTCATATATGATAATTTATATTGATTGGGATATACAAGCTGCTTGACTATTTATTTACACATTGTAAAGAAGCAGAAAAATTATTTAAAAAATGTCGCAAGTTAATTATTTTAAAAAGAAGAAGCCTTTTAAATTAACATAATTATTGGTGTAGATAAAAAATACTATTAAAGGGATTTTAAAACGAATTAAAAATGTCGTGTAAATTTGCCATAAAAACTTTAGAATAGTGAAATTCTAAGGAGAAAATAATAGTAGTATTTTTTTATGATTTTGATAGTTTAAAAAAAAGAAATTTAAAGAAAAGAGGTATTCAAGTAAAAAAAAAATCATGTTTGACAAATTCTAAAAATGAATCATTTGTTGTATGCAGTTCTTATCGTTATTTTAATAACGACAAATCCTCTAACATAAAAATTAGTTTTGTACAAATATAGAGAAATACAAGAAACGGAAAAAGATATGGACAACTGAATAATAATAATAATAATAATAATAATAATAATAAACTTTCGACAAATTAACAGCCCCGAGTGGAATTGAGGATTTCAGTAACAGATTAGTTTCTATGCTATCTGTTCTAGGAGAAAAATTACTCTGAACTGCTATATGAATGTATACTCGAAGAAAAATAACTTTTAGACAGACGAATAACATTAAAAAATGAAATCTCACCAAAAGTTTTACCTTTATTAGTTAAACAGAGAATAAAAGAAACATAAGCCTGAGCTGTTAGATGAAAGCACTTTTGAAAAAAAAATGTATGTTGAAGAAAAAAGTATATTTGTCGAATTTAAATCTAAAACAAATTCCAACTTCATGCGTTTAAATTTTAAGTCTTGAGAAAGAAAAAAAATTCACCAAAATTTTTACCCATATTCTTTCAACAGAGAATCGCAGAAAACTAAAACTGAGCTGCTAGATGAGTGCACTTTTGAAAATTAAAATTGTATAGTGAAGAGAAAAAAAAATTTAGGAAATTGAAATCTCACCAAATTTTTTACCTTTATTCGTTCAACAGAGAATTAAAGAAACATAAGACCGAGCTGTTAGATGAAAGTACCTTTGAGAAAAAAAATATATGTTGAAGGGAAAAAAAAAATAAGAAGTTTAAATCTAAAAGAAATTCCATCTTTATGCGCTTAAATTTACACAGTCTTGAAAAGTGAAAAATCTGACCAAAAATTTCCCCCTTATTTGTTCAACAAAGAATTGTAGAAATTTAAAACTGAGCTGTTAAATGAAAGTACTTTAGAAAAAAAAAATATATGTTGAAGAAAAAAAAAAAACATTTAGGAAATTGACATCTAAAACAAATTCTAACTTCAGGCTTTTAAACTTGCACAGTCTTGAAAAAGTGAGAAATCTCACCGAGAATTTCAACTTTATTTGATTAACAGCGAACTGGGGAAATGTGAAACTGAGCTTCTGGATGATATTTTTGAGGGGTCTGAAAGCATGTTGAAGGGAAGAGGGGGGGGGGGAATTAAGATAACGGAAATTTAAAAAATGGTCCCCCTCTCATTCGCCTACATTTGAGAGACTTGAGGAGGAAAAAAGGTTACAAAAGTTGGCTTTATTTTTCAAATTTTATAATTTAAATGAACTCATTGCGTCAAATATTTAGGAATTAAATGTTAATTTGAATGTGTGGGGATTAGATTATAGCTGCATTATTCAGCTATTTATTGAGTAAATTATTTAAATTTTAATAAGTAGAATATATTTTTACACAAACAGCTTCCATTAATCTTGCAACATAAACATTAAATTACCATGAGTGTTTTAACCGTTGGGAATCTTATAATTTATCCGGGACTAATAATTATTTAATATTTGAACATATTTTTTTAAATATTTTCTATTAGCTAAAGGTTGTATATTTAAATATATTTTAAGTGTTATATTATTCCTTTATACTCCTATAATTATCATGACTGGTATATTTCTTATCTGATAAACTATATATGTGTGCGTGTTAAATGCAGTTGCATATCTAAAGATTTTTTGAGGATTTCCATCTATATCTAAAGCGCAAAATGCGTCTGTTTATTTAAGTTAATTTATTGCTAATGTTGACTCTCAAATTCTTTACTCAATCAACTTCCCCCTTTTTCAGTTTGCCTTAATTATGTAAACTATTTGAAGGGTTTTTAATAAAGTTAAATTAGTTTTAATACAAGAGATATATACTGATGACACTTCCGATAATTAATTTTCTAGAATAAAAAAATATTGAACTCAGAAATGATTAAAAAAATTATTAAATTGCTCAAAAGTTCATTATCATTTAAGTAAAGTAAGAAATTCCTAAGGTTATGGTCCCTCTTACAATAGTATTATAATGCTCACGACATTATATTTTTATTAAAAAATTAACTTATTATATATATTTTTTACGCTCAAAATAAAAAAATGGTGTAGAATTAAATTCACAAATTAAATCATAGGTAAATATTCAATTTTAACTTTTCATAAAAATAAAAGTCATAAAAATAATTATAAATAAAATATGTGTCTTAAACTTTAAAAAAGTAAAATATTAATTTTTCTTTTTTTTTTTTTTTTTTTTTTTTTAGAATTTTTCCTCAAAAGAGGCTCAAGTTCCATCTCAGATGAATATTTTCAACAAATCCATGCATAGCATAGCATCTATATCTTTCATTGTTTTAAGTAACAGAAATAATAATATAATTAAAATATGTATTTTAAATATCGAAAATTTAGAAAGAACTTTATTCTTTTTTTAGAATTTTTTCTCAAAAATTATTCTAAACCGAATCATGGGTAGAAATTTTCACTTAAATGAATACATATAAATCGTTAATACCTTAATAATGTGATTTACATTAAAAGTGCTACAACTATAAATATAGATATTCGACTTAGAATTTAAAAATTAGAAAATTTTATTTTAAAAACCCAATTATATATATTAAAAAAAAATGTAACTAGCATCTTGGGCAGAAATTTCTTCTTAAATAAATGTATAACATCTGTTTGCATAATAAAGTGTCACAGTCTTTATATAAATATAAGCCAGTAAAAAGGAACATAGATATTCACCTCAGATTAAAAAAAGAAAGAAAATAAAAAGAGGGTTTAACTTTATGAGAAGTTTTAAAGAAATGTTTAAAATGGAATCTCTTTTAGAAATTTCCTTTTAAATAAATGCACAACATGTAGGCCTAATGAGATTTTCTCCCTGGTACATTATTTAATCAGATCCTTCAGTCAGCTTGAATATCGTCAATATGTTCATTTACAAAGAGATAGTTTTTTTTTTTTTTTTTTTTTTTTTTTTTACATATTAAAAAGTGTTATGATTATTTTTTAATAATTAATTTAAAAAAAAAATCGGTCATAAAAATGCACATACATACTACATCTATATATTTAGACAAAGTCTTAAATAATTGCTTTACTTGTATCCGCGTAAATGTATATATTTTTCTTATTATTATTAGTATAATTTAAATCTTTTACAATAGATATCAGAAAAAAGAAACTTAGTACTACCAATAATGTAATTAACAATGCGATTATTTATTCAATCTTAAAGCATTGATTTCTTCTCCTCTTTGATTTTTATTTATAATTAAATAATAATTTTAATAATAATTAATTGAAAACTAATTATTATTAAAATTATCATTTAATGGATAATTGTTTTGTAGATAGTTATTCGATTTAATATTATTTCTTCATTTTAAATTCCTAATTATATTTAGTGCCCTGAAAATTTGATTGTAAATTTTTAAGTAATCGATTAATTGCTTATAAAAGATATTTAAAATACACCAAATATTTTAAAATGTGCTTTAATTATCTTCATTATGAAATTTAAGCTAAGTTCTTCTTTAATAAAGTATCAAGGAAACAGTAATTATTTATAACTAAGTTTGTCTGCTTTTTTAAAATCATTTTTTTATTTTAAGTATATTAAATATAAAAAAGAAACTTTATAAATAATTCAATTTCTTATCCAATTTGTTAATTAAATTCTATCTAGATTTAACTGTACGCATGTTAAACGCTTATTTATTTTCAAGTGTAAAAAATTTTAATTTTAAAAATTAAAGAAAAAAAATAAATATGCTTTCCAAATTTGTAAATTTCCAAATGCGTAAAATTAATTCAATATATATTTTAAAACTCTTCACTTTTGTCGATAAAGAAAGCAGATTTTTTTAAAATAATAAAATTCATTCATTCGAATAGTTATTCCAAAATTTCTTAAATATTCTATTGAATAATAAGAATTTTATCAATAATTAATTTTATTTATACAGATTATAATTAGAAATTGCTCTCCATCCCCCACTGTAAAATAATAATAATAATAATAATAATAACTAAAAAAGTCTGTTTTAAAAGATCTATTTAAATTATATACCCCGTGCAGCTCAATTTTTCTAAAAAATCAATTTTAAAGCTCAAGAACAGGAAAATCGGAAAATTTCATTCAGCAAAAAAAGTGAAATTTATAAATTATTTTTTAAAAATTAGACACTTTTAGAATTCCAGATCTACAAACTATTTACAAAAAAAGGTATTGAAAATTTGAAAATTTTAAACTTATTTTTAAAACTTCTAAATGGAGTAAATGTTACTTAAATCTGCTCTTCTATTCAACTTTTACTAAAATTTTCATGGCAAAAATTCGATTTTTTAACGCATTAGAAGTGGAAAAGAAATTCTCTAGAAAATCTTCAATAATTATTAGGCATCCCAAAATTTAAATTTTGTTAATTGAAAAATCAATATTGTACAAGCACAAGTACCTAAAGAGAAATTAAAGTACACTCTCAAAGGATCTTTAATGACCCCATTTCTTCACATCTGTTCCAAAAATTTGGGAGAAATTAAAAAAAAAATTCCATGTTGCCCTACCGAATTAAAAAAAATCTAAGATCCGAAGTTTTAAAACCGGCACTATAAGGGAAAATTTAGCCACAAACGAGCTGCATTGTGAAGTAGTACAAAGTTCTAGAGACGGAATCAGATACAATGAATCAAAATGGAGTTTTCTACGCGAACCGACCGCAGTAGTAAATGAATTTGTCGTACATTTTTCGCGGTTGTACACAGAAAATGGAGTTTATTTTTTATTATAATAAGAATTCGTCTATCCATAGATTGATTTAAGACTTACCTAAGATTCCTGTGAAGTTATCAGAAGTGAAAAATTCCAGCAGGGAGAAAAAAAAATCACACCATCCAAAATTCAAATTAAAAAAATTCTTTGAGTATAAAAATTGAAATTTCTTGTTTAGATGATAATTGTATAAAACCCTAGAGCCCGGAACCAAATTTTCTTGATTTTTTTTCTAAGCCCCCCGAATTGAAACCGGCAAAAGCTCGGACTGCACGTTCCCGGCTAAGGGAAGTCGGTTCTTGGCGCGATGCCAACGGATCGGGATGTGCCGAATGTTATCGTAGGGGATGAGATGGGGCCAACCGGAGAGGGGCGCGAAGTTAATAAACGAGGCAATATGTCAAAGTGTAAATTGTAACTTCAAAAATTTCGGGGAGGAACCAAGTTGGAACGGTTGAAAAAAGTCTTTCATTTTCAAAACGATGATATGATTGGCTGATTCTATCGAAAATTATATTTTTATTAGCTATATGCACTAAAAATCCATCTTTTGCTATTAAGAATTACTGGGTTATTCCATATGTTTGCATATTTCAGGTAAAAGGCGTTATGTCGCCCCTTTTATGGAAAAAAATGTGTTTAATACTGAAGAAAATATTTGTAGCTAAATTTTAAATTTATTATTATACAATTTTAATTTGAACGCAAATAATGTATATGCACTCAATTTTTGGACAGTTTTATACTATACTCTCTGTATCTTACAGATTTTATTATAATCGGGCCAAACTATTCAGTTGAATCCACCTTAAAAAAATATATTAAATAAATTTGATATTGTTGAGAGATAAAGCACAGAATTGTACATAAAGAAAAATATATTAAAATTAAAATGTATATATATATACACATTTTGTTGGTTCTGGAACTGCACTGAATTTTCTTTTAGTAGCAAATATTGGTCAAGCTCTCAGAAATTTTGAATGGCTTTATTTTAAAATAATGTGACCACCATTTAAAAAATATAATAAACATATTTCATATTGTTGAAAAATAAAGCACAAAATTTCACATAAAGAAAAATACATTAAAAAATTACATATATACACATTTTATCGGTTCTGGAAGTGCACTGAATTTTCTTAAAAAATACATTAAACATATTTCATATCGATGAAAAATAAAACGCAAAATTTCGCATAAAGAAAAAGACATTTAATTAAAAAAAAAAAATCACTCTTTTTATTGGTTTTGGAATTGCACTGTTTTTTTTTTCTTTAGTAAATAAATCCCGATAAGATTGGTCAAGCTCTCAGGAATTTTGGGTGGCTTTATTTTAAAATAATGTGACCACCTTTTAAAAAACATATTAAACATATTTCATATTGTTGAGAAATAAAGCACAGAATTTTACAGAATAAAAAATATATTTATATATATTTTTTAATTATACGCATTTTGTTGGTTCTGAAACCACACTTAATGTTCTTTTATAAGCAAATAAATCCTAATAAGATTGGTCAAGCTCTCAGGAATTTTGGGTGGCTTTATTTTAAAATAATGTGACTGCCTTTTAAAAAACATATAAAACATATTTCTTATTGTTGAGAAATAAAGCACAGAATTTCACATAAAAAATACATTTACATTTTTTTTAAAAATATATATACATTTTATTCGTTCTAGAACTGCATTGAATTTTCCTTTATAAGCAAATAAATTCTGATTAGAATGGTTCAGTTCTCGGGAATTTTGTGTGACTTTATTTTGAAATAATCTGATTTTGTACGAAATTTTCTCAAAAGTCTTACACTAACACTTTCCCTTAGCAGAACTCATTAAGTATAATCTTACCTTATTCAATAAATAGTAGTTCGTTTAATAATATATAGTTAAATAACAAAAACCTAACTAAAAAAAATCTGCATTCTGAAAATACCTGTACACTTTAAGAATAAAAGTGTAAACGTAATAATTTTTAACGAGATATAATATAACAAAAATTAAAAAAAAAATTCCTCTAATCTATTTATTATTTTCACTATGCAAATTTTAGGAGAAATTTCATAATAGGAAATTATTAAAATAGACTTCTTTCCTGATAAAAAATTAAAAAACAAATGTTGGTCTCTTTTCCTGAAAAGTAATATTGTTTTGTAAAAAATAAATATAATGCTACAAATTCCAGAAACAAATTTATTCAAATTTTTAAAAAGCCCAATTAAAAAATTACAAAATACAAAAGTAAAGTAATAGTATAACTTTTACCTATTTTAGACCTTTTGATATATTTAATTTTTTTTAAAAATTTCTGGTTTAAGCGCATTTTATAACTTTTTACAACCTTTTCGACTTTTTATTAAATGAACTCTGTATTTCTTTTTTAATCCGCAATACCTCACATAAAAATTATATACACAAAAATAATTAAGAATACCTCTAAAACTAATCGTACTGAACATATTTACCCTAAAAAAATATGTGAATACATAAATTAGGCACTACAAACTTAGAAAATTAATAGATTCCTAAATGAAGATCAGAGAAGAAAAGTCTAAACGAGGACGTAGGAAAAGGAGGGACTCAAGAAGTTCATATCTCATGTCATTTGAATGAAAATAATTTTTTTTAATCATACGAGTTGTCCCAAACACTATTATAATTTTATATCTCCAGTGTTTGGTAATTCATTTCTTAAAAACAACTGTGTACGCAAAGAAACACTATACATGTAGATTATATTTTCAATGATTAAATCTGTAGATCAAAGGCCAGGGCGGCAGCTTTGCAAGTAGCGTTTGTATTTTGAGCCCATTTTATTTAATATTTGAAGCTTTCATGTGGCAATTTCATTCTTTCAGAGGGATCAGATATCCTTTGCACTAAGAAAATACAGGAAATAGGGACCTCTATAAGAATTGCAGTCACTCTATAACTAATTCACTTTTAATTATAAAATTTTAAACTTATATTAAGAAAGATTGTTTTTATCAATTAAAGTTCTCAAAAAAGGTATATACATATGCATATTTTTTTTTTTTATTATTATTTTTTATAGATAATACAATTTTTACGAAATAATTATTCTTGCATGCATTGCACGCATGATTATTCACATTTCACGGTCTAAAACAACACAAACTTTTTTTTAATGAGTACAGATATAATGTGTTTTCAAAATGACCTACAATAAAAAAAAAATAAATAAAATTTGCAGATCCCGAGGATAAAAAAGAAAAAAACTCGAAATAGCGAGGTTTTCTTTATGCAAAAGTAGTCGTGAATTCTAAACTTCTCACTTGAGAAACATAATAATAGGTCATTTTGTGCCTGTAAATGTGTAATATACTCAATGGAAATTTCGTGAAATTCTAGCACAATTTTTCAGAAATCGTGCGCGCAATGATCAAAATAGTCGTTTTGAGAAAATTGACTTTAAAGATCACACCTTCATCATATAGAAAAAAACTCAAAGTATTTTAGACAAAACTTCTTTTCTAATGAGAATTTTGAATGGGGTTTGTTTTTAAAGTTTCCCAAAGAATCATATTTAATTATAAGCTTTTTTTAAAAAATCCATTTTTGGTCACTTTAAAAGGTACCTGACCCCTTAATATTAAACAGTAGTTTCTGAATATTTAATTCTTGCGAATGGTAACGCGACTACACACATTCTAGTATTCTTTTTTTCCCGAGAAAACTTTCTATTGTATGAGGGGGCTGTCCCCTAAACTTCACGTTGTCTCATAGTTTGCTAATCGTAACTCTCTATAATTCGTCATTTTAAACCTTCTGTCTAAAACAATTAAAATATTTATTTTGTGATAATGTGATTAATGATTAATTTCAGCGATTAATTATTATCATAAATATTGTATGAAGACTGACAATGTTAACTGTTAAGATTATTTGAGAGATACTATTTCAGAACCTTGCATAATTTTTAAATTTCTACGCTTTTGAATTTAAATTCTTAAATTTGCTGTCTTTGAATTTATGATTTAAAATTTGAATTTTCAATGTTCATTAATTATGGGACTATATCAAATTCTTTTTAAAATTAGTTTATTTCTTTACCCCAATAATTAGATTTAAAGAAAATTAGTTTACTGCATAATTTTAGACTGAACGATGTGATTAAAATTGTTTCTTTTCCTCAAAATCATCAAAGGATCACGTAAAAAGTTGTATTAAGATTTAAATGAAAACATGATTTAAATCATCTCTAATATTAATTGATTATGGAAGTATAGTAAATACCATTTAAAATAAGTTTTTTAATCGTTCTATGAACAATAGATATCAGATTTATAATTTACCGGATAGTTTTTTAAAGTACCGTATACTCAAAAATGTATGTTTTCCCTGAATCCTTTTTTTTCTGAGTTAAATTATATCTTATAAAAGTCTTATCAAATATTCTTGGTTGGTATTCCTTTTTTACTTGAAATCTTTCAAGCACCAAAGCTTTGGCATTTAGCTTTAATAGATGAACTTTATCACTTAATTTGCTCAAAATGGTACACTGGTACAATGGTACACAAACTTTATTAACCGTATACTCAAAAATTTATGTTTTTCCTGAACCATTTTTTCTGAGTTAAATTGTATCTTATAAAAACTTTATAAAATATTCTTGGTTGGTATTCATTTTTTTACTTGAAATCTTTCAAGCACAAAGGCATTGTCATTTAGCTTGAATGGATGAACTTTATCACTTAATTTGCAAGTGCAAAGATAATTCAATATAAGGTACAGCTATTTATTACACGAATTCATATACAGTATTTGGAATCTTAGAGAAGTAGAGTTTTTCTTTCACGTATGAACCTTTAAGGTAATCTCCAGTAGAAACCTATAAACGTTAAAATTAAAAAAATAATAATAGTAATAATCTCTCGCATAATACATTGGCTAGATCCACTTGAGTCAAACTTTAGGTTTATCAATAACACTTAAATTTTCATCGTTAGATCATAGCAAGCGAACTATTACTGCAACAAAATTGCTGTAAATTCAAAGCAAGTATAATGAAAGTTTTCGTAAACCCGAGAATTGCTTCATTTTGTTTAAAATTAGGTTATTTCTTAATTGTTTTTCTATATAGCAGAATATAGAATTTTAGATTATTGGATAGTTTCAGGAAAAACCATTTATTCCAATAACAGATTTATAAAAAAAAATGTTTTATATAGCATTAAAATATATGATACAAAATTTTATCTAAAATCCTTGGTTTTTATTCATTTTTTTTTACTTAAAACTTAAGCTTTGTCATTTAGCTTGAATGGATGAACTTTGTCATTTAATTTGCTTGTGAGAAGATAATAAAATGATACATCTGATCAATGGATTCTGAATAAGTGAAGTAACTGATTTGATAGATTCTTCATTCCTCGTGTTGCCTTGAAAAGAATTACATGAATTATTTCACGAATTCATGTACTGAATTCGGAATTTCAAGGAAGTGGACATTCTCTTTCCCGTATAACTCTTTAACTGTTAAAAGGAAAAAAAAACAAAACATGTGATACATCGCCGGTACGTTGCCTAGATACATTTGAATCAAAATTTAGCTTTCTCGACAATGCTTACATTTTTATGCCCAGATTCATGTATATTCACAGTAACCCACATTATCATTATGACAACGAAATTGATAGAAATATAACAATTGTAACAGAAGATTCTGTAAGTCAGGAACTGCTCATGAATAAAACCCAAAATATCTGAGAGTAATAATTTCTAACCTTTCTAAAAAATGCTTATAAATTATTATACCAAGATCCATGGTCTGATAGCAACCAGTATTGCCACTGTGCCAATAAAATTAGTAGAGGTTAAAAAAAATAACTTCTATAAGCTCAATAATTTCTTTAAAAAAGATTACTTTTGACAGAAATACACAACGACTAGATTAGAAAAGTAATACAGTAGAACCTATTTTATCCGAAACTCTTTTAACCGAAACTCTCGATTAACCGAAATCCATTTTAAAACCTTTTTTTTTTTACTATCACATTCCTTGTGTGCAAAATCCATTTTTTTAACTACCATTTTCTTGTGTGCAAGCGGTCCTTTCCGAACTACGAGTTACGAGTACATATAAATATTTTCGAGCCCCTTTCTTAGAGTTCCTTTGAATTTAACTTGAGCTCCAGTAAGCTGCGGAGTGGAACGAAGAAAACGAACAAATTAGCAATTTTGAAGCTTTTGAATGTTTTTCAAAAGGTTTGGCATGGCTGGAGCAGCAGAAAGACTGTGATACTGGTGAACTAATATTAAAAAACTCCGCGATAGCGCTTCAAAGCAAAGGCAATCGAAACTGCGATAAACAAAAAAATTTCAAACCCTTGTGATATATGTAAAAGGAACTTAATTTCAAAAGTAAAATTCAGGTAATTTATTCTTGTTTCTATTTTGCTATTACTTTATTTTTATTAAGCACTTGTTATCATAATATGAAATATTGCATATATTTCTTCTTAATCTTAAAATTGAAGCATTCTCGATTATCCGAAAATTTCGATTTTCCGAAAGATGATCGGTCGCAATTACTTCGGATAATCGAGGTTCTACTGTAATTTCAAAGCTTGCTCATTAATGTCTAAATGTTTGAGCCCAGATCCACGTAGTCAAAGTAAACAGTATTACCACTATGGAAATAAAATTATGTGAAATTCGAATCAATTTCTAACAAAAAGTTCGATTATCCCAACATTTGTTTAAAGATGACTAGTTTTAAGTAAAAAGTTTCGTAGTTTTCTCACAAAATCCTAAAATTTAAGCATATGTCCAGCATATATTCGCAATAACCAATGTTATATATGTGATTAGGAATTAATATAAGTTTTACGAGCAGATATATGTATTCATAACAGCCAGTATTATTATTTTGACGAAAAATGAAGAGATTCAAAACAGTTGCAAGAAAAGTTTTTATAAGAAAATTTGTTTAAAAAATTAATAGTTTTGAGAATAATAATTTCGATGATTTACCAGTATTTCCTAATTTTTTACGTCAATAAACATATGTTCACAGCAATGAGTATTACTTTCGTAAGAACAAATTTAGTAGAGTTCCAAAATAGCTGTGATAAAAACTTCTTTAAAGTCAAGACCTGCTAAAAGATACTTTAGTATTAACAAAAATGATTTCAAAGCTTTCCAATTAATACCTGCATTTTTACGCCCAGATTCATATTTTCAAGAGCAACCAGTGATGTTATTGATACAGTAAAATTACTAGAAATTCAAAACAACTGTAACAAGAGCGCCTGTAAATTCAAGAATTGCTACAAAACAACTAGATTCGATTGTAATATAGTTTTAAAATCTTTCTCAGTATTTTTTACATTCTTACATCCAAATTCGTATTTTCAAGAAAACCCAGTTTTATTACTGAGTCAACCAAATTGCTAGAGGTTCAAATCTACTGTAATAAATTTGATCTTAGCCCAAGATTTAATAAAGATTAGTTATTTGATAAAGTAAGTATATAAGCACACAGTAGCCAATGTTACATTTGTGAAAATCAAATTATGGATGTTCGAAATAATTGCAGGAAAAATAAACTTTTATAAACTGGAGAACTGATTAAAAAAAAAAAAAAAAAAAAAAAAAAAAACCTAGCTTTAAAAGTAAGATTTTAAAACAGTTCTATGTATGCTCAAAATTTTCACTCAGGTACATGTGTTCACAGCAACCAATATATAACGAAAATTTTGAGATATTCAAAAGAGGTCAAACAAAAGCTGCAGTAAGTAGAAAAATTGCTTTAAAAAATTCCTATTTTTGAGAATAACAATTTCGTTACTTTCACAGTATTGGCTAAATTTTTACATCCAGATACATTCAGAGGAACAAGTATTAACTTTGTAACAAAAAAATTAGTAGAGGTCCAAAACGGTTGTAACAAAAACTTAAAATCAAGAACTGAAAAAAACTACTAGTTTTGTCAGTAATGATTTCAAAGCTTTCCCATTGATACCTGCATTTTTATGCTCGAATTCATATTTTTAAAATCAACCAGTAGTATTATTGAGACAATAAAATTTCTGGAAGTTCAAAACAATTATAACAAAAACTTTTATAAATTCAAGAATTTCTGAAAAACGACTAGTTTTGTTAGTAATGATTTAAAGCTTTTTCATTAATACCTGAATTTTTACGACCACATTCATATTTACAAGAGAAATCAGTATTATTATTGAGAAAAAAAAAACTGCTGGAAGTTCCAAAAAACTGTATCAAAACCTTCTATAAATTCAAGAATTGCTGGAAAACGACCAGTATTGATAGTAATGATTTTGAAGCTTTCCCATTAATACCTGCATTTTTACATCTGCATTCACATTTTAAAGAGCAGTCAGTATTATTATTGAGACAATAAAATTGCTGGAAGTTAAAAACAATTCTAACAAAAGCTTCTTTAAATTGAAGAATTTAGTTTTGATAGTAATGATTTCGAAACTTTCTCATTAATAAATGCATTTTTACGCCCGCATTCCTATTTTCAAGAGCAACGAGTATGGTTATTGGCTATTGAGACTATAAAATTGCTGGAAGTTTAAAACAATTATAACAAAAACTAGTATAAATTCAAGAATTTCTGAAAAATGACTAGTTTTGATAGTAATGATATCAAAGCTTTTTCATGAATACTAGCAATTTTACTCCCGAATTCACATTTTTAACAAGAACCAGTGTAATTAGAGAGACAATAAAGTTGCTGGAAGTTCAAAACAACTGTAACAAAAGCTTCTATAAATTCAAGAATTACTGAAAAACGACTAGTTTTGATAGTAAGGATTTCGAAAAATTTTCATTAATACCTGCAGTTTAACACCCGCATTCAATTTTCAAAATCAACCAGTATTATTGTTGAGACAATAAATTTGCTGGAAGTTTAAAAAACTGTAATAAAAGCTTCTGTAAATCAAAGAATTGCTGAAAAACGATTAGTTTTGATCGTAATAATTAAAAACTTTTCTCGGTAAGACATACATTTTTACCCCAAGATTAATATTTTAAAATGAATTCAAGAATTGCTAGACAGCGGCTAGTTTTGATTAATAATTTTAAAAGCTTTCGAAGCATTTCCTATATTTTAGATTCATATTTTCAAACGTAAGCGATATTATTACTATGGAAATAAAATTCCTAGAGACCCTAAAACACTGTAACAAAAAGTGGTATAAATTCAAAAAAATTCTAAAATCATGATTAGTTATGATAGTAATAATTTTATTATTTTCTCAGTAATACATACATTTTTACACCTAGATTAATATTTTCAAAAGGAACCATTATTATTATTATTATTATTATTAAGAAGAAAAAAATATTCCTGAAGGTTCGAAACAATCGTAACAAGAGCTACCGTAAATTCATGAATTGCTAAATATCGACTGGTTTAGATAGTAATAATTTTAAAAGCTTTCTTATTTTTTCTACACTGTTAAAAATTTCATGATACTTTGAACCAAAATTTGGTGCTTAGCTGCTATCACCAGCTGCCACCATAGGATGGTTCAATCGAAGTTCCAAATCTTGGAAAGAGATTTCACCATCTCATAGGTGGAAGCTACTTAAGCACCAAATTTCGGTTCAAAGTAGCACAAAATTTTTAACAGTGTACATTTTTACGCACAGACTCATATTTTCTAAAGCAAATAGTATTATTATTTCGTTAATAAAATTCCTAGAGGCTCAAAAAATTGCAACAAAAGCTCCTATAAATCTTAGAATAGTTAAAAAAAAACTAGTTTTGGTCGTAATTATTTCAAAATTTCACAGTATGCCTGCATTTTTTTCATAGAGCTTCTTATTTCTAAAAGCAACTAGTTTTAATATGAAAATAAAATTGCTAGAGGTCTCAAACAACTTTAATAAAAACTCCTCTATATTTATAAATTCATAAAAAACAATTGGTTTTTAATAGCAATAATTTTAAAAGCTTTCTCAGTAATACATACATTTTTAGGCCCAGTTTATGCTTTAAAAATCAACAAGTATTATTTTTTTGAAGAAAATAGAATTCCTAAAGATTGAAAACAACTGTAAAAAAAGCTATCCTAATTCAAGAAATGCTAAATATCGAGTAGTTTTGATAGTAAAAAACTTTATCAAAATATATATTCCAAACGGAAAAGTTTTTTTTTCCGTTTTTTATATGCATTGTACTTGTAATTTTTATTATACATTCTGATGAAGACTCAAGGAGGTTAACACATGTGAAGGAGTTAAAACATGCCAATATAGGTTTTTCATTTCCTTTTAATGTGTTTTTAGTAACGTCTTTTAAGCAAATAAATATTTTAATATATATTTTGACTTTTCCGTTTGGAATATATATTGTGATATGGTTATTAGTGGACGTAATTAAGGCTTATTACTCGTACTTACTTACATTAGTAAAAAACTTTCTTAGTTAGGTTTGCATTTTTATGTACAGATTCGTATTTTCAAAAGCAACCAATATTATTATTGTAATGATAACATTGCAAGAGGTCCAAAGTAGCTGTAACAAAATCTTCTATAAATTCATAAAATAAAAAAAAAAACCGAGTAATTTTAATAGCAATAATTTATAAATATGTCTCAGTAATATCTATATATATATATATATATATATTTACGCCCAGATTCATATTTTTTCAAAAGCAACTATTATTATTATTATTACTAAAATATAATTCCTAAAGATTCAAAACAACACTAACAGAACTCAACATAAATTCCCAAATTGCTAAACATCGACTACTTTTGATAGTAATAATTTAAAAATGAAGTGTTATTATTTTGACATTAAAATTCCTAGAAGTTCAAATTGTAACATAAGCTTCTATAAATTTAAAATTAATAAAAAACGACTAGTTTTTATAGTAATAATTTCAAATTTTCACAATATGTCTACATTCTTACGTAGAGATTCACATTTTTAAACGTAACTAGTCTTATTATTGTGACAATAAAATTTCTAGAGGACCGAAACAATTATTAAGAAAGTTTGTATAAATTCATAAAATTTCTAAAGAAAACTGATTTTGATAGTAATAATTTAAAAGATTTCTCAGAATTAAATACATTTTTACGCCATATTTAAAAAAATCAACCATTTCTTTTAAAGCAGCCAGTATTATTATTGTGGTAACAGCCAGTATTATTATTGTGATAAAAATGTTAAAGGCTCTAAATAATTGCAACAAAAGCTCTTAAAAATTCATAAATTTCTATGAAACGACTAGTTATCATTGTATAACATTAAAAGGTTTGGCACTAATGCCCACATTTTTATATTGCGATTTATATTTTCCTTGGCAACAAGATTTATTATTAGCATAATAAAACTTCTGGAAGTAGGAAGTATTTAATGCAATGGTTGTGATATTAAAATTGCTAGAGGTTCAAAACAATTATAATAAAACATCCATAAGCCCAAGAATGGACTAGTTTGAGAGTAACGTTTCGAAGTTTTCTCTAAAATACCTACATTTTTACGTCCGGATGCTTATTTTTAACAGCAACAAGTATTATTGTTAAGGGAATAAAATCGCTAGATAATCAAAACAACTGTAACAAAATCTCCTATAAATTCAAAAACTGCTAAACATCGACTGGTTTTGGTTGTATTAATTAAAAAAATATTCTTATTAATGTGTACATTTTTATGTTCCGATTTAATTTTTCAATAGAAATCAGTATTATTATTATGACAATAAAATTCCTAGTGGTTCAAGAAAATTGCAACATCTGTAAATTAAAGAATTGTTAAAAACTGGCTAGTTTTGATAGTAGTGATTTTAACGGCTTTCTCTCTAATGCCTGTATTTTTATGCTCAAATTAATATTTTCAATAGAAATCAGTATTATTATTGCGACAATAAAATTCCTAGAGGTTTAAGAAAATTGCAACATCTGTAAATTAAAGAATTGCTAAAAAATGACTAGTTTTGATAGTAGTAATTTTAACAGCCTTCTCTCTAATGCCTGCATTTTTATGTTCAAATTAATATTTTCAATAGAAACCAGTATTATTATTATGACAATAAAATTCTTTGAAGTTCAAGAAAATTGTATAAAAACTTCTCTAAGAATTGCTAAAAACGACCAGTTTTGATAGTAATAATTGTATATTCTTTCTCAATAACACCTACATTTTTTATGGCCTTGACTCATATAAAGAGAGACAAACAGTTTTATTATTGAGACAATAAAATTGCTTCGGGTTAAAAGCAACTGTAATAATTCAAAAATTGCTAAAAAGCTACTAATTTTGACTGTAATTTTGAAAGTTTTCTCGGTAATACGTACCTACATATTTAAAGCTTAGATTCACCTTTTCAAAAGAAACCAGTGTCATTATTGTGATAATAAAATTGCCAGTCGTTCAAATCTACTGTAACGGAAAAGGTCCTACATGTTCAAAACAATTGTAACAAAAGATCGTATAATTTCAAGAAATTCTAAGAAATGACTAGCTTTTGTAGTAATAATTTAAAAGATTTTCCAGCAATTCCTATATTTATATGCCATTATTTATATCTTCAAAGGCAAGATATTTTATTATTGATACAAAACATTAATGTACGGAGAAAAAAATGTAACAAAAGTTCCTATAAATTCGAGAAATGCTGAAAAGGGACTAATTAGAAAATAAAAATTTAAAAATATCTTTTAGAAATGCCTGCATTTTTATGTAGATATTAGTTATATTTTAAACAACCGGTATTGCCATTAATACAATAAAATTTCTGGAAATTCAAAATAATTTATAACAAAATATCCAGTATGTTCAAGAACTTCTTAAAAATGATTATTTTTGAGAGTAAAAATTTCAAAACTTTTTATGCCTACAGGTTTACTCTGAGATCCATGTTGTAAGAAAAACTCCTGTACGTTACAGATTTCCTTAAAAATCTAGGTTTGGTAGTAACGAATTTTTCAAACTTTTTCAGTAATGCCTACATATGTACGCACACTATTTTGAAAAATAGCCAATGTCTTTATTTTGACAAGAAAATTATTGGAAGCTGAAAATAATTGTAACAAAAGCTACCATAAAATCAAGAATTATTGAAAAACAACTACTATTCATATTTTTAAAAGCAACCAGAATTTTTTTGTGATAAAAATGGTGGAGGTTCAAAATAACTATAAGAAAATATCTTCAAAATTTGAGAATTGCTAAACAACTGGTAGCATTGATAGTAATAATTTTAAAAGCTTTCTTAGTAATGCCTATATTTTCACTTCAATATCTACTGCATTCACAACAACCAGTATTACCAATAAAATTGCTGGAAATTCAAAATAGTTTGTAAAAAAAGCTCCTGTAAGCAGAAGGACTGCTTAAAAATATCTAGTTTTGAGAGCAGTAACTTCAAAGCATTTTTAGTAGTGCCTACATTTTTACTGCCAGATGCATCTATTTACTGCAATCATTGTGGCATTAAAATTGGTAAAGTCTCAGCACAATTATAAAAGAAAGATATATAAGCTCAAGATTTTCTTTAAAAAACGGCTAGTTTTGAGAGTAATAATTTCGAAGTTTTACTACTGATGTCTACATTTCAACATCCAGATTCACATAGTCAAAAGAAACCCGCAAAATTATTGTGATAATAAAATTGGCAGAAGTTTAAATCTACTATTAAAAAAAAAACTATTCTTAGTTCAGGGTATGCTAAAAAGGTCGACTAGTTTTGAGAGTAATAATTTCAAAGCATTTTTAGTAATGCCTACATTTTTACTGCCACATCCAACTATTCACTGCAACTCAGTGTAATCAAAGATTGTTTAATTCTCTTTGCACCATTGGCGATTCCTTTATTTTATACATATATTTCACTCTTTAAATTTAAAATATAGGTTACTTTTCTGAACGAATCATGTGTGATAAAACGCAAAAAATATTAGAAGGTTGTAAAATCTGTTAAACCTGTTGTAATACGATATTTTCCAAACGTCTCCAAAAACTCTTCCTCATTTAAATTTGAATTGAATAGTACACAAAACAACAAACAAGTACATTCATTAGATTTCAAACAATGAGATAATCTTTAAACTTCAGTGTACCTATTTGGATAGCTACGATTAACATTATTAAAGTAAAAGTAATTCTGTTCTCAAAATTGAAAAAAAATCGGACCCGAAAGGGTTAAAAAACAATCAGTTATATTATTAAGAGAATAAAATTGCTAAATGTTGAAAACAATTGTAACCAAAGCTCTTATAAATTCAAAAACTACTAAACATCGGCTAGTTCTAATAGCAATAGTTTTAAAAGCTTCCTCATTAACGCCTACATTTTTATTTACATCAGATTCATACATTCAAAAGCAACCAGTATTATTATTATGGCACTAAAATAACTAAAGGTTAAAAAATTGTAACAAAAATTTCCATATATTTAAGATTTGCTAAAAAGCGACCACTTTGTTATTTATAATTTAAAAATATTTCCTAGCATAATACCCATATTTTTAAGTCCAGTTTCATATAATCACACAATAAAATTGCTGTAGGTAAAAAAAAAAAAAGTAACAAAAGCTTCTACGAATTCAGTAATTGCTAAAAAAATAACTATTAGTCCCGAAGGCAATTTTCTCAGTAATTTCTACATTTTTACGCCTGGATTCATATTTTTAAAAGAAAACAATGTTGGCATTGCGATCATAAAATTGCCAGATGTTCAAGTCTACTGTTAAAAGAGTTACTCTTAGATCAAGATTTTCTTAAAAACGACTAGTTTTGACAGTAATAAATTCGAAACTTTTTCAATAATACTTATGGCTCAATATCTGAAACCCGGACAATTTCATTCCAAAATTTTTATTTTTTAAAATTAATGTGCCAACTACCACATACAAATATATACTATGATACATGTTTTGTCATTTAAATCCTGTAGTTTTTGAGATCAAGGATGTATATTTTATGCGTAGAATAAACTTTTATGGAAGAAAGTGTCTGTTAACATCACAATCAATGTCTAATAATGGGGACTGAGGTGATGTTTTTGTTTTAACAGCGGCACAGCCATTTTGTTGAATCATTTTGCACGCATGTAAATCATTAAATATGCCATGTGACATTTATATGTTACACAAATAAAGTTACAATACGCTTTTTTTTATAAATAAAATGTTAAATATGGGGACATGAATAATGCTATAAAAAAAAATACTCATCCCAATTCAGAACAAAAACTAAATATTTCGAAATATGAAACAAAGAGAAGAACAACTTACCTTCATCCATGGTGGCTAGTTGAACTTTAGTTGCTCTTGCAATGGAAATAATTCTGTCAGTGCCACCTAGTATCTATTAACCTAAATGTGTGTTTAGAGGGACTGAGATGATGGTCAACCTCAGGAACAAATATATTTACAACAATATTTTACTATACAATTTATATTATTAAAGGATAATTATATTTTCCCATACTGTATATATATAGATATAAATATATAATAGCAAAAGTTAATAATGTTTATAAAAATTTTTACAGCATACTTTTAATATTGGATATTTGTACATGGGACAGGGACCGAAATGATGATTTCGTTTGTTTAAAGCTTAAAATTAATTATTTATACATCATTATATGTCCATTTATCATTGTTAATTGTTATAACAAATGTTACAATATATTACATTTTACAGTTTTTGGTTTTAGTATAATTAATGAAATATTATTTGCAGCGGACGTAAATTGTCCAATTTTCATATATTGACCCTTATAATCTTATAATTATAATTCCAGTATTCCACAGTAACTAGTACCACCATTGTGGCAATAAAATTGATAGGGATTCGAAACTGTTGTAACAAAAACTCCTGTAATTTAGCGATTTCCTTAAAAATCTAGTTTTGATAGCAATGATTTAAAAAACCCCAGTAGTGCCTACATATATATACACAGTTTCATATTTTAAAATCTATCTAATTTTGACAGTAATAAATTCGAAACTTTTTCAGTAATGCTTATAATTTTATAACTATAATTACAGTATTTCACAGTAACCAGTACCACCATTGTGGCAATAAAATTGATAGGGATTCGAAGCTGTTGTAACAAAAATCCTGTAATTTACCGATTTTCTTAAAAATCTAGTTTTGATAGTAATGATTTTAGAAACCGCAGTAGAGACTACATATGTATGCACAGTTTCGTATTTTGAAATCTATCTAGTTTTGACAGTAATAAATTCGAACTTTTTCAATGATGCTTATGATTTTATAATTATAATTCCAGTATTCCACAGTAACCATAACTGTCATTGTAACAATAAAATTGATAGGGATTATAACTGTCTTAACAAAAACTCCTGTAATTTAGCGATTTCTTTAAAAATCTAGTTTTGGTAGTAATGATTTTTGAAATCTCAGTAGTGCCTACATATGCACGCACAGTTTCATATTTTGAAATCTATTTGGTTTTGACAGTAATAAATTCGAAACTTTTTCAATAATGCTTATAATTTTATAATTATAATTCCAGTATTCCACAGTAAGCAGTAGCGCTATTGTGACAGTAAAATAGATAGGGATTCGAAACTGTTGTAACAAAAATTCCTGTAATTTAGCGATTTCCTTAAAAATCTCGTTTTGATAGTAATGATTTTAGAAGCCTCAGTAGTGCCTACATATGTAAGCACAGTTTCATATTTTGAAAAGCAGTTAATATGATATCATAAGGCGAAACGCAATATTTCACCTTGATTCAAACATAAAATATATTATATGAACTTTAAAAAAGTTCATCGTTTTACCTAAAAGGTGACGAAACTATAAAAGAGATGTTACAAGTTAAAAATATGTACATTTTATTTAAAACTTCTTATTACTTTCAAGCTTTTCGAAGCTCTTCATGAGGGACTATTTTACTAATTGCTGTTTATTTATACAAATACGTCACTTTGTTTTGAAAATGAGAGAGCCAATAATTATTAGAGTTGAAAGTAGAAGTAGCAGTTTCTTAGATTGAACTGAATTAGAGAAAATATATATTATTATTAACTGCAGTTCCATTTATTTTATTACATCACTCTGTTCTCATACGTCACTTTCCTTTTTAAGTGCGTAGCTGGACAGTCGAAGTAGCAGTGCTCCAGATTAAATTTGGATACAAGAAAATATGTAACTGTAGTGCCAGAAACTTTAATATGTCACTTTTCTCAAGTTTTCAGGATTTTTTTTCAGGATATTGAACCATAAATTTGGAATATTGTACGATAGGACGTCCTTACATACTTGATTGTCTTTACACATGATTTCTATGGATTCTCTGATCATTCACAGCTCTCTCTCTCGTTTAAGTATCAATCAGAACATCACAATAGATTTTGATCATGCAAAAATCATATTCCCAACATCCAATTATTACGCATCCACTATCTGGGAATCCATAGAAATCCTGTGTAAAGACAATCAAGTATGTAACGACGTCATTCCAAATTTATGGTTCAATATCCTGAATTACTTGAGAAAAGTGACATGTTAAAGTTTATGGTACGGCAGTTAAGTATTTTCTTCTATCCAAATTTATCTGAAGCACTGTTGCTACGACTGTCCAATTATGCATTTAAAAAGGAAAGTGGCGCACGAGAACAGAGTGCTGTAATAAAATAAATGGAACTGCAGTTAATAATAATATATATTTTCTCTAATTAAGTTCAATCCAAGAAACATCTACTTCTGCTTTCAACTCTAATAATTATTGGCTCTCTCATTTTCAAAACTGACTGACGTATTTGTATAAATAAATTAGTTATTAAAATATTCTTTGATGAAGAGTTTGGAAAAGCTTGAAAGTACTAAGAAGTTTTTAATAAAATGTATATTTTTTAACTTGTAACATCTCATTTATTATTTTAGTCACATTTTAAGTAAAACGTTGAACTTTTTTAAGTTCATATAATATATTTTAAGCAGTTAATATCTTTACTGGGACAAGAAAATTGCTAGAAATTGAAAACAATTGTAACAAAAGCTACTGTAAATTTAAGAATTACTAAAAAACGGCTACTATTTATATTTTCAAAATCAACCAGAATCTTTTTCTGATAAAATTGCTTGAGGTTCCAAACAACTGCAACAAAAGCTTAAAAATTCGAGTATTGATAAACAACTAAGAGCATTGATAGAAATCATTTTTAAAGCTTTCTCGGTATTGCATATGTTTTTACGTCCATATCTACCGCATTCACAACATCCAGTATTACCAATAAAATTGCTAGAAATTCAAAATAGTTTGTAAGAAAAGCTCTTGTAAGCTGAAGAACTGCTTAAAAATATCTAGTTTTGACTGCAGTAATTTCGAAGCGAGTAATAATTTCGAAGTTTTCCTACTGACTTCTACATTTCCATCCAGATTCACATAGTCAAAAGAAAACCGTATTATTATTGTGATAATAAAATTGCCAGAAGTTTAAATCTACTCTAATAAAACTACTCTTAATTCAGGATTAGCTAAAAAAAAGTCGACTATTTTTTAGAGTAATAATTTCAAAGCTTTTTAAATAATGCCTACATTTTTATTCCGAGATCCATGTATTTACTGAAACGATTGTGACATTAAAACTGATAGAGGTTGAAAACAATC
This sequence comes from Maratus speciosus, assembly GCA_963932465.1. Taxonomy (NCBI): domain Eukaryota; kingdom Metazoa; phylum Arthropoda; class Arachnida; order Araneae; family Salticidae; genus Maratus; species Maratus speciosus. The sequence goes on from OZ010786.1 coordinate 343,996,090, forward strand.
ATAGTAAAACATCTGTAAGTTCAAGAATTGCTTCAAATCTACTTGTTTTGAGAATAATATTTCCGAAGTTTTCTCTGAAATACCTACATTCGCACGCCCGGATTTTTATTAAAAAAAAAAAAAAAAAAAAAAAAAGAAAAACAAAAAAACAACCAGTAATATTATTAAGATAATAAAATATCTAAAGGTTCAAAACAACTGTAACGAAAGCTGTTATAAATTAAAAAACTACTAATCACCGGCTAGCTTTGATAACAGTAATTTTAAAAGCCTTCTCACTAATGCCTACATTTTTATGTACAGATTCATATATTCAGAAGTAGCCAGTATATTGTGACGGTAAAATTCCTTTAAGGTTAAAAATCGTAACAAAAATTTCTATAAAGAAATCCACAATTTATTACTGTGATAATAAAATTGCCAGATGTTCAAATATACTGTAACAAAAGGTACTCTTAGCTCGAGATTTACTTGAAAACCACAAGATTTGACAGTAATATATTAAAGCTTTTTCAATAATGCTTATAATTTTACGGCCAGGTTCTTGTATCCATCGCAACGGATATCCCCATTGTGACAATAAAATTGATATGGGTTCGAAACGGTTGTAACAAAAACGCCTCCAACTTAAAGATTTCCTTAAAAATTTAGTTTTGATAGTAATTATTTTTAAAACCTTCTCAGTAATGCCTACATTTATAGGGATAGTTTCATATTTTGAAAAGCAAACAGTTTTTTAATTATGACAAGAAAATTGTGGAAGTTGAAAACAATTGCGACAAAAGCTCCGATAAATTCAAGAATTACTGAAAAATGACTACTATTCATATTTTTAAAAGCAATATAATTTTTTTGCTATAAAATTGCTAGAGGTTTAAAACAACCGTAACAAAAGCTCTTTAAAATTCAAGAATTAATGAACACCTGCTAGTTTTGATAGCAATAATTTTTAAATGTTTCTTACTAATGCCTATATTTTAAGTCAAGATGTATTGCATTCACAACATTCAATATTATACCATTATGGCAATAAAACTATTGGAATTTCAAAATAATTTGTAACAAATTTGGGCTGCAGAATGTAAGCCGAAAAACTGCTTAAAAATGTCTAATTTTGAAAGTGATAATTTCGAAGAATTTTTAGAATTGCATACATTTTTACTGCCAGACCCATATATTTACTGCAACCATAATGATAATAAAATTGGCAGAGGTTTAAAAAAATTATAACAAAAAGATATATAAATTCTATAGTTGATTTAAAAAATGACCAGTTTTGAGAGTAATAATTTGAAGTTTTCCTAGTGATTCCTACATTTTTTACTCCCAGATTCACATAGTCAAAAGTAACCTATACCCAGATAGCACGATTTTTAATTTTCAGAAAATTTGCAGCAGTCTTGCTTTGAAAACTTGTAAAGTTGCAGTAAGCTCAGCATGAAAATTCATAACAAGACTGCAGCAAGATAATGCAAACGCCGAAGTCACCACACTTTGAACTTGCAGCTAACTTGTCGTGAAAGTTAAATTCCTGCTGTATCAAATTTATTACAAATTAACGGCAGACAAGTAATCAAAAATACTGCAAAGAAGTAATCTTTCCACCCCCCACTATCTGTTTACAACTGTTACACTGTAAGTTTAACCCCTTCGAAGGCGTTCATAGACCTGATCAGATCTATTCATGCGAACACGCCGTCAGAAGGTGCATGCATCGTTTTCATCACCATAAATAAGTTAAGGTAATATTTGTACCTTTCAATACGAGCCCTTTTTTGGTATTTGATAGAAAAAACGGTGCCAACCGAATAAAATTTCTGCAATTTCTGCTTATGTGCTGATTGTCTATTCCCTCAACAGAGGAATTTTTCGCTTTCGTCACTTTCGTGAATTATAGACAGTCTTGCCATTAGTTTCACAACAAACTACTCATGCAAGTAGGGGATGGTATACCTTGCGGGACATTTGCTGCAAATTTCTCTATTAAAATTTGTCACGGCAAGATAATGTCAGAAAAAATCAAACTTGCTGCTGATGTTCATGCTATCTGGGTATTAATTTGTGATAATAAAATTTCCAGGAGTTCAAATCTACTGTATGGCAAAAGCTACTATTAGCTTAAGATTTACTAAAAAAGTCGACAAGTTTTGGGAGTAATAATTTCAAAGCTTTTTGAATAATGCTTTACTTTTTTACGCGCAGATTTTTGTAATCCACGGCAATCTCTACTATCATTGTGACAATAAAAACTTTTGTAACAAAAACTCATGAAAGCTTAAGCTTTGCTTAAAAAGCGACTAGCTTTGAGCTAACTACAACCACATGAGTATATCCTTAAATAAATGAAAAACTAGTCTGATGTGCCAATCCCAAAACTTTCTTCTATCTCACGCATGTTAATACTTCAAAATTAGCTATCACGGTACCAAAATTAAATGACAATCTATGCTCCCCATAAGAATTCTAAATATATGAAATTCGCCGCATTAGTTCTTGAGACATGACTATAGCTAAAATCGTGGAAATCCTGGAAAATGCGGCTTAGCAGTACCGTTTGTTGAGTGATTTACACCAAAGCCTAATCCGCAACAACTTATATCAAAGTCTAACTGAATCTGAAGTTTGATGAAAATCCATGTATTAGATTTTGAGATAGAGCTATTGCGAAAATCATGAAAAATTCTGCTTAGAGCGCAACTTTTGAGTGATTTAAACCAAAAACTAATCAGCTCCAATTTATATCAGGGACTAACTGAATCCGAAGTTTGATGAAAAATTGTCCATTAGTTCTTGAGATAGAGATATTACGGAAATCATGAAAGTATAAGTAAAAATATATAAAGTAAAATATAAAAAATAAATAAAAATATATAAATATAATTTAAGTAAAAATTCATTAAAAGTATGACACTAGATTAAATAATCTTCTCACGTGTAAATTATTCATTACTATTAAGGGACTTGTGTGATTCTTTTGAGAGGGAGTTTATTCATTCATTTTACTTTACTATTATTATTTTTTTGTAAGTGGTACATACACATATGTAAGTTACATATAATATATATTCAAGCCAAATGACAAAGCATGATAAGTGAAAGTTTTCGATGGAGAAAAATGACAAAACTGAGAATTTTAAATAATTTATTTTAAATATGTATTTTAATTCTTTAAAATGATTAAAAAAGAAGAAGATTATTGAAGGACATGATTATTTCTAAAAATATCTAATATTTTTATAGATAATATATAACTATTTGTAACTTTCAGAGCAATGTCTATGTAAGGAATGCATGGAAATTTTAACTTGAGCAGTTTTAACAAGAACAATAAAAATTATCTTTTTAAGGGGACAAGAGACCTTCAAACTCATTCTTTTATTATTTTTTTATTGCACCTTAAATACTATTCAAGAGAACGCTCTTTGAATTATGGTATTAATTTATCACACAAGAAATTAAAAAAAGTTTCGTGGGAAGAAAAATAAGGAATATTCCTGAATATTTTAAGCGTTATGAAGAACTTTCAAAATGCCCCATGCGCATTCCATATCAGTTAAAATCTCCATTATTTTTATACCACTTCGGTTTACATATACAAATAAAACTGTGCGTCGAATTTCATATGTTTGAATATAAAGGTAAGAGACAAAAATATTTTCTAAATTTCATGAAATTTTCAGCATTTTTGCATCCTATTTTTGCACTTAACTACCTTTAACTTTACCATTTATATTTAGATTTAAAAAACTGTGCACAGTTTTATTTGTATATAGTAAACCAAGCTGGCATAAAAAAAAAAAAAAAAATATTGGGAATTATAATTGATATGGAATGCGATTGGGGCATTTTGAAAAGTTCTTCATAAAGCTTAAAATACAGTTGGACCTCGTTATCCCGACACCCGGTTTTCACGTCACTCGGCTTATCACGTCAGTTTTTCAAAGTCCCGATTTTCTGTATAGGATTTTAATGTAAATAAACTCCGGATTTTACGTCGTTGAATAATTTTCAACTCCGGATATCCCTACGGTTTAGAAAAAATAGTCCATTTTTGATAATCCATCTTATAAGCGCGAAAACTAAGCGGTAAGAAATGTTTTAAACAAACTTTTCACAAATGTGTCTAAAATACCTATTGAGATAAATGAGAAATTTTACTTCAATCCTTTATATGAATAAATAAACCCACACTCTATGAATTACCCTCTTAATCTCCAGATAGACGTATCAGTCCACTCGCAGTCTTTTTGGTCTGGTCAGGTGGCGCTTTCTTCTGGTTACATAGCATTTTTCATCCGACTAAAACCGAAGTATTGCATTGCATTGAAACGATCAGAAATTATCTAACATCCATTTCTGAAACAATGAATATTGATTAAAATTCACTGTACAATATTAAAAAAAGAATTGTAGGAAGCACATCTAATCATCGGATAAGCAAAGCTTAAGACGACACTTTTTTCTGGTCATTAGAGTGTCGGGATAACGAGGTTCGACTGTATTTAGGAAAATTCCTTATTTTTCTCCCTCTTTTTAAATTTCTTGTGGGATAAATATATTTTATAATTCATATAGTGTATCCCTGAATGGTATTTGAAGTGCATTAAAAAAAATAATAAAAGAATGAGTTTGATGGTCCCTTGTCCCCTTAACCTAAAGATGAATTATAGAAATTGGTTCACCAATACTAAAGTTATGCATGAAAACGCATACATAGAAATACAGTCGAACCTCGTTATCCCGACACACTAAGGAATAGAAAAAAGTGTCGTCATAAGCGGAGTGTCGCGGTAGCCGGAGTTGGAGTAAAATATGTTTATAAAAAGCTGCATTTTTAATTCATAATTGTTCTTGCAGTTTTAAGTAATAAAACATTATTATTAAACAAAATAATCACAAAAACAAAATTGAAAAGAATAAAAAGCAGATTTATGGTGACTTTTTTTTTTTTTTTTATTGTTACATGAAGTATTGAGGAATTAAGGTTTGCTTATCCCTATATGTACTTCCGACAATTCTTTTTAAAATATTATACAATGTATTGTAATCAATATCTGTTGTTTCAGAAATGGATGTTACATAATTTCTGATCGTTTCAATTCAATGCAGTGCTTCGGTTTTAGTCGGATGAAAAGCGCAGTGCAACCACAAAAAAGCGTCGCCTGACCAGAACAAAATGACCGCGAGTAGACTGATACGTCTATCTGGAGCTCAAGTGGGTCATTCATAGTTTGTGGGTTTATTTATTCAGATAAATCGTCGAAGTAAAATTTCTCATTTATCTCAATAGGTATTTTAGACACTTTTATGAAAAGTTTGGCTAAGACGTTTTTGATCGCTTGATTTACGGGCTTATAAGGCGGATTCTGAAAAAAGGACAATTTTCCAAAACCGACGGGATATTCGGAGTTGAAAATTATTCAACGACGTGAAATCCGGAGTTGATTTACATTAAAATCATACACAGAAAATCGGGAGTTTGAAAAACGGACGTGATAAGCGCAGTGACGTGAAAACCGGCTGTCGGGATAACGAGGTCCGACTGTATATACTATATCGGTCGATTTTCTTATTTTCTAAGGTTGATAATAATGTATATTGATTGACATTTTGATTCGAGGAAAGCGACAGTATGATACACTCTTTTAAACCTTAAGCGAAATCAAATTTTAGTCGGAAATAAAATCTGAACAAATAATGTTAAACTTCGAACTAGGAGTCAGATTGGGATAACTGGTAATTACAGAGTGTTATAAAAAATGTTTAAATAATTTAAGCGATTATAACGTTGCAGATAATAACAGTTTAAATCAACTTCTTTGAGAGAGTGGACTAATCTTAAAATGTAAATTTTCAAATGTAGAAAATCTGAATTAATATGTCAAACTTCGTACTGAGAAATGAATATTTCCAGCTGACCGAAGAAAAACTCTGGCTGGGAATTGAACCAGATCCTTGGTTTACAGGACCAATGCTGAATTAAGCTAACTGGGCTGACAACTGACGAGCATATTTCGATCAGATTATTACCTGATTGGTAATAACATCTGGTCTGTCAAGTAGACAGCTCAACAGAATAAACCGCAGATAAAGGAACTCCATATAAACGATGAATAACAATCAAACTGATTGGTAAAGTCTTCATACTTATTTAATATTTCCAACTGAGCGAAAAAGTGCCCAGGCTGGGAATCGAACTCAGTAAGCAAAGGATCTGGGTTCAATTCCCGGCCTGGGCATTTTTTCGTTCAGTTAGAAATATTCAATTCGCATGATAACTTTACCAATCAGTTTGATTGTATTAAAATAATAGTTCGTACAGAGAGTCAGATTGGGATAAATGGTAATTATAGAGTGTTATAAAAAATTTTTAAGTAATTTAAATGATTATAACGTTACAGATAATAACGGTTTGGATCATCTTCTTTGAGAAAGTGGGCTAATCTCGAAATGTAACCTTTTCAATGCAAAAAATCTGAAAAAATATGTTAAATTACGTCCTAAGAGTCAGATTGGGATAAATGGCAATTATAAAGTGTTATAAAAAATGTATACCCAATTTAAATAATTATAAAGTTACAGATAATAACAGTTTAAATCATCTTCTTTGAGAGAGTGGGATAATCTTAAAATGTAAGTTTTCAAATGCGGAAAATCTGAAGAAATATGTTAAACTTCCTACCAAGAGTCAGATTGGGATAAATGGTAATTACAGAGTCTCTCTGTTCTAAAAAAAAGTAACTAATATTGAGAGCAATGCTAACTTAAATGATTTTTTTGTGACAAGGGGTGTTTCTTCGCTAATATTAAGAAAACTAAAGCATACAAAAATATGGAAAATAGTAGTATTATAGAGAAATGTTTGAAAAACACGCTGCAGTACGCAATTTTTAAATCGAAGAATTATTTTAAGACCTTATAATTGTTAAAGTTTGTCAAAATCGTTCCATTAAAAGAGATTTACAGGAGCAAAAACCATACATAAGAATTTAATCATTTTTTTAAGGATATATACCTAACTTGCGGTGTAAAGATTGAATTTATTTTTTTCATTTGACTAAATTTTTGAGGGTTTATTTATTTATTTTTTATTCAAATTTTCATCATTTCAAGAGATATTTTTTTCATATTTAAAAAAAAAATTAATATTTTAAATATTATTGTAGTTTGTTAAAACAGCACAAAGAATAATATTTCTTTTCGATTAAAAATTCATTTACACGTCACTATTAAAAACAGAAAAAACCTTTAAAATTATAATTAAATGATCATGTGTTAAAAGCTGGAAAATATTGAAAATTACGTCATAAAAATGTATTTACACGTGTATCTTAAAAGAGAAAGAATTATCAAGATTATCTTATTACTAAATTAATAATATACACGTTTATTAAAAGAAGATGCGCAATTCCGCGAAGAAAATGATTAATTAAAACTTTAAAATAATAAATTCATTAATGAGCATAAAAAGCAATAAATGGAGGAAATTACGTCCTACTTAAAATGGCCGAATAATAATATTGTCAAACAGTTTAAATTAAAAATATATTTACACGAGGCATTTATTTCATACTTCTAGATTACCTTTTCAACTATTGTTGCCAATTCTAGGACACAGCAGCGCAAATAATAATATTTTCTTTCTAACAACAAAAGTGTTTTCACGGGAATATTAAAAAGAGAAAGAAAACTTTGGTGAAAATTACGCCAGATTTAAAACGATACATTTAAAATGTCGTATTTAAAACCATTTTCTTATAGCGTTCTTAAAAAATACGGAGGAGAAGACTGTATATTGAGTTCATTTTATATTGACTTTTTTCAAATGTTTAAATGATCTTATTTAATAAAATACGAAAATAGACAATAGATATGTTAACAGCTGCTGATTTAGCTTTAAAATTTCCTTATATAAGGGAAATGAATGAAAACCCATTTTCAGGGAGATCGCTTCTGGGATTTTTTTAATTATAATTCAATCTTCCGTAATCTTTTTAAAGCCGATTTTAGGTTTTAGAGCCGAATTTTAGCTTGTTTTCAGAGTTTGCGGTGTCTGAACGGCGGGTTGGCGAGCGTAACTCGAAATGGAGAGAGCACCCTAATGCTATAAAAAATGCATACAAAATTTAAATTATTATAACGTTGCAGATAATAACAGTTTGAATCATCTTCTTTGAAAGAGAGGACTAACCTTAAAATGTAACTTTTCCAATGCAGAATATCTGAACAAATATGATAAACTTTATACTCAGAGGCAGATTGGAATAAATGGCAACGATAGAGAGTTATAAAAATGTATACACAATTTAAATGACTATATATTTACAGATGAAAACACTTTGAATCATCTTCTTTGAGAGAGAGTGGACTAATATTAAAATGTAGCACTTCCAATGCAGAAAATCTGAAGAAATAAGTTAAACTTCGTACTAAGAGTCAGATTGGGATAAATCGCAATTACAGAGTGTTATAAAAAATGTATACACAATTTAAATTATTATAATTTTACAAATAATAACAGTTTGAATGATCTTCTTTGAGAGTGTGGGCTATGCTTAAAATGTAACTTTTCCAATGCAGAAAATCTGAACAAATATGATAAACTTTATACTCAGAGGCAGATTGGAATAAATGACAACGATAGAGAGTTATAAAAATGTATACACAATTTAAATTATTATATATTTACAGATAATAACACTTTGAATCATCTTCTTTGAGAGAGTGGGGATGATCTTAAAATGTAACTTATCCAAAGTAGAAAATCCTAACAAATATGTTAATTTTCGTACTAAGAGTCAGATTTGGGTGAATAGGAATTATAGAGTGTTATAAAAATTGTATACACAATTTAAATTATAATAATTTTACAGATACTAACAGTTTGAATGGTTTTCTTTGAGACAAATCTTAAAATGTAACATTTCCAATGCAGAAAATCTGAACAAATATATTAAATTTCGTACTAAGCGTCAGATTGGGAAAAATGACAATTATAAAGGATTATAAAAATGTATACACAATTTAAATTATTGTATAATTTTACAGGTTATAACAGTTTCAATCATCTTCTTTGAGAGATTCGGCTAATCTTAAAATGTAACTTTTCGAATGCGGAAAATCTGAACAAATAAGTTAAACTTCGTACCAAGAGTCAGATAGGGATAAATGGCAATTATAGATGGTTATAAAAAATGTATACCCAATTTAAATTATTATAATTTTTGAGGTAATAACAGTTTAAATCATCTTCTTTGAGAGATTGGGCTAATCTTAAAATTTAACATTTCCATTGCGGAAAATCTGAATAAATATGTTAAACTTCGTACAAAGAGTCAGATTGGGATAAATCGCTATTACAGAGTGTTATACAAAATGCATACACAATTTAAATTATTATAATTTTACAGATAATAACAGTTTGAATCATCTTCTTTCAGGGAGTGGGCAAGTCTTAAAATGTAACTTTTCCAATGCAGAAGATCTGAACAAATATATTACATTTCGTATTAAGCGTCATATTGTGATAAATGACAATTATAGAGAATTATAAAAATGTATACACAATTTAAATGATTGTATAATTTTACAGATTATAACAGTTTCAATCATCTTCTATGAGAGATTGGGCTAATCTTAAAATGTAACATTTCCAATGCGGAAAATCTGAATAAATAAGTTAAACTTCGTACTAAGAGTCAGATTGGGATGAATAGGAAATATAGAGTGTTATAAAAAGTGTATACACAATTTAAATTATTATAATTTTACAGATAATAACAGTTTGAATGATCTTCTTTGAGAGAGTATGCTAATCTTAAAATGTAACTCTTCCAATGCAGAAAATATGAACAAATATGTTAAACTTTATACTAAGAGTCAGGTTGGAATAAATGGTAATTATACAGTGTTATAAAAAACGTATACACAATTTAAATGATTATATATTTACAGATAATAACACTTTGAATCACATTCTTTGAGAGAGTGGCTAATTTTAAAATGTAACATTTCCAATGCAGAAAATCTTAACAAATATACTAAACTTTATTGTAAAAGTCAGATTGGGATGAATGGCAATGATAGAGGGTTATACAAAATGTATACACAATTTAAATGACTATATATTTACAGATGAAAACACTTTGAATCATCTTCTTTGAGAGAGAGTGGACTAATATTAAAATGTAGCACTTCCAATGCAGAAAATCTGAAGAAATAAGTTAAACTTCGTACTAAGAGTCAGATTGGGATAAATCGCAATTACAGAGTGTTATAAAAAATGTATACACAATTTAAATTATTATAATTTTAGAAATAATAACAGTTTGAATGATCTTCTTTGAGAGTGTGGGCTATGCTTAAAATGTAAATTTTCCAATGCAGAAAATCTGAAGAAAAATGTTAAACTCCGTACTAAGAGTCAGATTGGGATAAATCGCAATTATAGAGTGTTATAAAAAATGTATACACAATTTAAATTATTATAATTTTACAAATAATAACAGTTTGAATGATCTCCTTTGAGAGTGTGGGCTATGCTTAAAATGTAACTTTTCCAATGCAAAAAATCTGAAGAAAAATGTTAAACTCCGTACTAAGAGTCAGATTGGGATAAATCGCAATTATAGAGTGTGTTATAAAAAATGTATACACAATTTAAATTATTATAATTTTACAAATAATAACAGTTTGAATGATCTTCTTTGAGAGAGTATGCTAATCTTAAAATGTAACACTTCAAAACCAAAAAATCTTAACAAACATATTAAACTTTATACTAAAAGTCAGATTGGGATGAATGGCAATGTTAGAGGGTTATAAAAAATGTATATACAATTTAAATGATTATATATTTACAGATAAATACACTTTGAATCATCTTCTTTGAGAGACTGAACTAATATTAAAATGTATCTCTTCCAAAGCAGAAAATAGGAATAAATAAGTTGAATTTCGTACTAAGAGTCAGATTGGGATAAATGGCAATTATAGATGGTAATAAAAAATGTATACCCAATTTAAATGATTATAATATTTCAGATAATAACAGTATGAATCGTCTTCTTTGAGAGAGTGGACTAATATTAAAATGTTACATTTCCAAAGCAGAAAATCTTAACAAATGTGTTAAACTTCGTACTAAGTGTGAGATTGGGATAACTGACAATTATAGAGGGTTACAAAAAATCCATACACAGTTTAAATTAATATAATATTACAGATTATAACAGTTTGAATCACCTTCTTTGAGAGATTGGGCTAATCTTAAAATTTAACTTTTCCATTGCGAAAAATTTGAATAAATAAGTTAAACTTCGTACTAAGAGTCAGATTGGGATAAATCGTTATTACAGGGTGTTATAAAAATGTATACACAATTTAAATTATTTTAATTTTACAGATAATAACACTTTGAATCATCTTCTTTCAGGGAGTGGGCTAGTCTTAAAAAGGAACTTTTCCAAAGCAGAAAATTTTAACAAATATCATAAACTTCGTACTAAGAGTAAGATTGGGATAAATAGCAATTATAGAGGATTTTAAAAAATGTATACACAATGTTAATTATTATAATTTTTCAAATTATAACAGTTTAAATAATATTCTTTCAGTGAGTGGCCTAATCCTAAAATGTAACTTTTCCAAACCAGAAAATCTTAACAAATATATTAATCTTTATTCAAAAAGTCCAGTTGGGATGAATGGCAATTATAGAGGGTTATAAAAATGTATTCACAATTAAAATGACTATATATTACAGATAATGACACTTTGAATCATCTTCTAATATAAAAATGTAACTTTTCCAAAGAAGAAAATCTCAACAAATATGTTAATTTTTGTACTAAGAGTCAGATTGGGTTGAATAGGAATTATAGAGTGTTATAAAAAATGTATACGCAATTTACATTATAATAATTTTACAGATTATGACAGTTTGAATGTTCTTCTTTTAGAGGGTGGGCTAATCTTAAAATGTAACATTTCCAATGCAGAAAATCTGAACAAATTTGTTAAACTTCGTACTAAGAGTCTGATTGGGATAAATCGAAATTACAGAGCGTTATAAAAAATGTATACACAATTTACATTATTATAATTTTACAGATAATAACAGTTTGAATGATCTTCTTTGAGAGAGCATGCTAATCTTAAAATGTAACACTTCCAATGCAGAAAATCTGAAACAATATATTAAACTTTATACTAAAAGTCAGATTGAGATAATTGGCAATGATAGAGTGCTGTAAAAATGTATATGCAATTTAAATGATTACATATTTACAAATAAAAACACTTTGAATAATCTTGTTTGAGAGAGTGGACTAATATTAAAATATAACTTTTCCAAAGTAGAAAATCTTAACAAATATGTTAATTTTCGTACTAAGAGTCAGATTGGGTTCAATAGGTCTTATAGAGTGTTATAAAAAATGTATACACAATTTAAAGTATTATAATTTTACAGATAATAACAGTTAGAATGATCTTGTTTGAGAGAGTGGGGTAATCTTAAAATTTAACACTTCCAATGCAGAAAATCTGAACAAATTTGTTAAACTTCGCACTAAGAGTCTGATTGGGATAAATCGAAATTACAGAGTGTTATAAAAAATGTATACACAATTTACATTATTATAATTTTACAGATAATAACACTTTGAATCATCTTCTTTGAGAAAGTGGGCTAATCTTAAAATGCAACTCTTCCAATGCAGAAAATTGGAACAAATATATTAAACTTCGTACTAAGAGTGAGATATGGATAAATGTCAATTATAGAGTTTTATAAAAAAATGTATACACAATTTAAATGATTATAATTTTACTGTTAATAATAGTTCGAATCATGTTCTTTGAATGAGTGGAGTAATAATAAAATGTAACTTTTCCAAACCAGAAAATCTTAACAAATATATTAATCTTTATTCAAAAAGTCCAGTTGGGATGAATGGCAATTATAGAGGGTTATAAAAAATGTATTCACAATTAAAATGACTATATATTACAGATAATGACACTTTGAATCATCTTCTAATATAAAAATGTAACTTTTCCAAAGAAGAAAATCTCAACAAATATGTTAATTTTTGTACTAAGAGTCAGATTGGGTTGAATAGGAATTATAGAGTGTTATAAAAAATGTATACGCAATTTACATTATAATAATTTTACAGATTATGACAGTTTGAATGTTCTTCTTTTAGAGGGTGGGCCAATCTTAAAATGTAACATTTCCAATGCAGAAAATCTGAACAAATTTGTTAAACTTCGTACTAAGAGTCTGATTGGGATAAATCGAAATTACAGAGCGTTATAAAAAATGTATACACAATTTACATTATTATAATTTTACAGATAATAACAGTTTGAATGATCTTCTTTGAGAGAGCATGCTAATCTTAAAATGTAACACTTCCAATGCAGAAAATCTGAAACAATATATTAAACTTTATACTAAAAGTCAGATTGAGATAATTGGCAATGATAGAGTGCTGTAAAAATGTATATGCAATTTAAATGATTACATATTTACAAATAAAAACACTTTGAATAATCTTGTTTGAGAGAGTGGACTAATATTAAAATATAACTTTTCCAAAGTAGAAAATCTTAACAAATATGTTAATTTTCGTACTAAGAGTCAGATTGGGTTCAGTAGGTCTTATAGAGTGTTATAAAAAATGTATACACAATTTAAAGTATTATAATTTTACAGATAATAACAGTTAGAATGATCTTGTTTGAGAGAGTGGGGTAATCTTAAAATTTAACACTTCCAATGCAGAAAATCTGAACAAATTTGTTAAACTTCGCACTAAGAGTCTGATTGGGATAAATCGAAATTACAGAGTGTTATAAAATATGTATACACAATTTACATTATTATAATTTTACAGATAATAACACTTTGAATCATCTTCTTTGAGAAAGTGGGCTAATCTTAAAATGCAACTCTTCCAATGCAGAAAATTGGAACAAATATATTAAACTTCGTACTAAGAGTGAGATATGGATAAATGTCAATTATAGAGTTTTATAAAAAAATGTATACACAATTTAAATGATTATAATTTTACTGTTAATAATAGTTCGAATCATGTTCTTTGAATGTGTGGAGTAATAATAAAATGTAACTTTTCCAAAGCAGAAAATCTTAACAAATATGTTAATTTTCGTACTAAGAATCAGACTGCGTTGCATAGGAATTATAGAGTGTTATAAAATATGTATACACATTTTAAATTATAATAATTTTAAAGATAATAACAGTTTGAATGATCTTCTTTGAGAGAGTGGGCTAATCTTAAATGTAACATTTCCAATGAAGAAAATCTGAACAAATATATTAAATTTCGTACTAAGCATCAGATTGGGATAAATGAAAATTATAGAGAATTATAAAAATGTATACACAATTTAAATGATTGTATAATTTTACAAATTAAAACAGTTTCAATAATCTCTTTTGAGAGACTGGGCTAATGTTAAAATGTAACTTTTCCAATGCGGAAAATTTTAATAAATAAGTTAAACTTCGTACTAAGAGTCAGATTGGGATGAATAGCAAATATAGAGTGTTATAAAAAATGTATACACAATTTAAATTATTATAATTTTACAGATAATAACAGTCAGAACGATCTTCTTTGAGAGAGTGGACTAATCTTAAAATGTAACATTTCCAATGCAGAAAATCTGAACAAATATGTTAAACTTCGTACTAAGAGTCAGATTTGGATAAATCGCAATTACACAGTGTTATAAAAAATACATACACAATTTTAATTATTATAATTTTACAGATAATAACAGTATGAATCATCTTCTTTGAGAGAGTGGGTGTAATCTTAATATATAACATTTCGAATGCAGAAAATCTGAACAAATAAATTAAATTTCGTACTAAGCGTCAGATTGGGATAAATGACAATTATAGAGGATTATAAAAATGTATACACAATTTAAATGATTATATATTTACAGATAATAACACTTTGAATCACATTCTTTGAGAGAGTGGGCTAATCTTAAAATGTAACTTTTCCAAACCAGAAAATCTTAACAAATATATTAAATTTTATTCCAAAAGTCAGATTGGGATGAATGGCAATGATAGAGGGTTATAAAAAATGTATACACAATTTAAATGACTATATATTTACAGATAAAAACACTCTGAATCATCTTCTTCGAGAGAGAGTGGACTAATATTAAAATGTAACTTTTCCAATGCAGAAAATCTGAACAAATATGTTAAACTCCGTACTAAGAGTCAGATTGGGATAAATCGCAATTACAGAGTGTTATAAAAATGTTTACACAATTTAAATTATTATAATTTTACAAATAATAAGAGTTTGAATGATCTTCTTTGAGAGAGTATGCTAATCTTAAAATGTAACACTTCCAAACCAAAAAATCTTAACAAAAATATTAAACTTTATACTAAAAGTCAGATTGGGATGAATGGCTATGATAGACGGTTATAAAAAATGTATATACAATTTAAATTGTTATATATTTACAGATAAATACACTTTGAACCATCTTCTTTGAGAGAGTGGACTAATATTAAAATGTATCTCTTCCAAAGCAGAAAATAGGAATAAATATGTTAAATTTCGTACTAAAAGTCAGATTGGGATAAATGGCAATTATAGATGGTTATAAAGGTTATAAAAATTGTATACCCAATTTAAATGATTATATTTTTTCAGATAATAGCAGTTTGAATCGTCTTCTTTGAGAGAGTGGTCTAATATTAAAATGTTACATTTCCAAAGCAGAAAATCTTAACAAATGTGTTAAACTTCGTACTAAGTGTGAGATTGGGATAACTGACAATTATAGAGGGTTATAAAAAAATCTATACACAGTTTAAATTAATATAATTTTGCAGATTATAACAGTTTGAATCATCTTCTTTGAGAGATTGGGTTAATCTTAAAATTTAACTTTTCAATTGCGAAAAATTTGAATAAATAAGTTAAACTTCGTACTAAGAGTCAGATTGGGATAAATCGTTATTGAAGAGTGTTATAAAAATGTATACACAATTTAAATTATTATTATTTTACAGATAATAACACTTTGAATCATCTTCTTTCAGGGAGTGGGCTATTCTTAAAAAGGAACTTTTCCAAAGTAGAAAATTTTAACAAATATTTTAAACTTCGTACTAAGAGTAAGATTGGGATAAATAGCAATTATAGAGGATTATAATAATGTATACACGATTTAAATTATTATAGTTTTTCAAATTGTAACAGTTTAAATCATCTTCTTTCATTGAGTGGGCTAATCTTAAAATGTAACTTTTCCAAACCAGGAAATCTTAACAAATATATTAATCTTTATTCAAAAAGTCCAATTGGGATGAATGGCAATGATAGAGGGTTATAAAAAATATATACACAATTAAAATGACTATATATTTAAAGATAATGACACTTTGAATTATCTTCTTTGAGAGAGTGGACTAATATTAAAATGTAACTTTTCGAAAGCAGAAAATCTTAACAAATATGTTAATTTTCGTACTAAGTGTCAGATTGGGTTGAATAGGAATTATAGAGTGTTATAAAAAATGTATACACAAATTAAATCATAATAATTTTACAGATAATGACAGTTTGAATGTTCTTCTTTAAGAGGGTATGCTAGTCTAAAAATGTAACATTTCCAATGCAGAAAATCTGAACAAATATGTTAAACTTCGTACTAAGAGTTTGATTGGGATAAATCGCAATTACAGTGTGTTATAAAAAATTTATAGACAATGTTAATTATTATAATTTTACAGATAATAACAGTTTGAATGATCTTCTTTGAGAGAGTATGCTAATCTTAAAATGTAACACTTCCAATTCAGAAAATCTGAACAAATATGTTAAACTTTATACTAAGAGTCAGGTTGCGATAAATGGTAATTATACAGTGTTATAAAAAACGTATACCCAATTTAAATGATTATATATTTACAGATAATAACACTTTGAATCATCTTCTTTGAGAGAGTGGGCTAATCTTAAAATGTAACTCTTCCAAAGCAGAAAATCTGAACAACTATGTTAAACTTCGTACTAAGAATCAGATTGGGATAAATGGCAATTACAGATGATTATAAAAAATTTAAATACATTTTAAATGATTAATAATTTTACAGATGATAACATTTTGAATCATCTTCTCTGACAGAATGGGCTAATCTTTAAATGTAACTTTTCCAATGCAGAAAATCTGAACAAATGTATTAAATTTCGTACTAAGCGTCAGATTGGGATAAATAACAATTATAGAGGATTATAAAAATGTATACACAATTTAAATGATTATATATTTACAGATAATAACACTTTGAATAACATTCTTTGAGAGAGTGGGCTAATCTTAAAATGTAACTTTTCCAAACCAGATAATTTTGACAAATATATTAAAGTTTATTTTAAAAGTCAGATTGGGATGAATGGCAATGATAGAGGGTTATAAAAATGTATACACAATTTAAATGACCGTATATTTACAGATAAAAACACTTTGAATCATCTTCTTTGAGAGAGTGGACTGATATTGAAATGTATCTCTTCCAAAGCAGAAAATCGGAGCAAATATGTTAAACTTCGTACTAAGAGTCAGATTGGGATAAATGGCAATTATAGAGAGTTATAAAAAATTTATACACTATTTAAATGATTATAATTTTACAGAATATAACAGTTTGAATCATCTTCTTTGGGAGAGTGGAGTAATGTTAAAATGTAACTTTTCCAAAGCAGAAAATCTTAACAAATATGCTAATTTTTGTACTAAGAGTCGGATTGGGTTGAATAGGAATTATAGAGTGTTATAAAATATGTATACACGTTTCAAATTATAATAATTTGACAGATAATAACAGTTTGAATGGTCTTGTTTGAGAGAGTGGGCTAATCTTAAAATGTACATTTCAAATGCAGAAAATCTGAACAAATATATTAAATTTCGTACTAAGCGTCAGATTGGGATAAATGACAATTATAGAGAATTATAAAAATGTGTACACAATTTAAATGATTGTTTAATTTTACAGATTACAACAGTTTCAATCATCCTCTTTGAGAGATTGGGCGAATCTTAAAATGTAACTTTTCCAATGCGGAAAATCTGAATAAATAAGTTAAACTTCGTACTAAGAGTCAGATTGCGATGAATAGCAATTATAGAGTGTTATAAAAAATGTATACACAATTTTAATTACACTGCTCAAAACAATTAAAGGATATTGCAGTTTTAGGTGGATTTTGTATCTGGCAAACTGTTTAGCTGATTGATACATGGTCGACAGACATAGTAGGTTATATGAGAATAAATTACACATGTTTGGCAGAAAAAATGCATTTTATTGCGCATTTGTGTACTAAAGGAAAAAAACACAATTTGTGCATATGAGAAAAAAAGAATAAGAAAAGGTGTTTTCTTCAAAGAAAATCATTTTCAGTAGGGGGTATGGTTTCCACGGGCGGCCAGCAACGTTGAACACCTTTGAGGCATAGACTTAATGAGGCTATTAATGACGAGTTGGGGTATTCTGCCCCACTCTTCCAGAAGAGCTCTTTCCAGCTCTTGGAGAGTTTGTGGGGGTTGTTGGCGGCCAGAAACTCGTCTACCTAGAGCGTCCCAAACGTGCTCGATTGGATTCATGTCTGGAGAACACGCTGGCCCTTCCATTCGAACGATTCCTTCCTCGAAAAGGAAATCCCCCACCAGGTTTGCACGATGTGGCCTGCAGTTATCGTCCATTAAAATGAAGTTATCTCCGATTGCTGCAGCGTAAGGGACTACAATAGGTCTGAGGATCTCATCCCTATATCGGCGACCAGTCAGAGCTCCATCTCGAATGATGTAGAGGTCAGTGCGCCCGTCAATGGAGATGCCAGCATACACCAACACTCCTCCACCGCCAAATCTGACACTTTCGTGCACGAACGCAGGATTATTCCTACTGTCACGGTCCCTCCAGATGAAAATACGCCTATTATCCGGATGCACAGAAAAACGGGACTCGTCAGAAAACAGAATATTGCTCCATTCATTTCTCCTCCAGTTGACATGCTCGGTTGTCCACTCCTGCGGTCGCGACGATGCCTTGATGTTAATCTAACACATACCATCGGTCGGCGAGCATACAGACCTACAGCATGGAGCCGGTTTCGGACAGTCTGAGTTGAAATCGCGGTGCCTGTAGCCGAGCGAAGGTGTTGTTGGAGAAGAGTAGCGTTCATGGTTCGGTGTCTCCGAGCTGTTAACACTAAATACCGATCTTCATTGGGCGTTGTTGCCCGTCTACGACCTTGCCCTGGTCTTCGGCCTGCACATCCACTCTCCAAAAAACGGTTCCAGATCCTGGAAATGACACTTTGTGACACTCCAATGGCTTGCGCTACTTCGGCTTGAGTTTGGCCCCCTTCTAACCTACCAACAATTCTCAAAGCTTCTGAATCCGTCAAATGACTTCGCTGAGACATCGTACTCATCGAAACAAAGCAATCACTGAATGCCGATCATCCTTGTCTTCATTCTCTTTTATCCAGTTGAAAGTCAAATTTCATTCGCTGCTGCTGAAGCGACGTTTTTGACGTCGAACTCAAAATTTGCATACTCCACAGTTTGAAAACCAGAAAAATTTGCATTTGTGATTCTCTTCTTCTATTTTCGGCAAAAAAAAAATTTGTTTATATCTTTATTTTATATAAAACTTCAAATATCCTTTAATTGTTTTGAGCAGTGTATTATAATTTTACAGATTATAACAGTTTCAATCATCTTCTTTGAGAGATTGGACGAATCTTAAAATGTCACTTTTCCAATGCGGAAAATCTGAATAAATAAGTTAAACTTTGTACTAAGAGTCAGATATGGGTGAATGGCACTTATAGCGTGTTATAAAAATGTATACACAATTTAAATGATTATAATTTTACAGATAATAACAGTTTGAATCATCTTCTTTGAGAGAGTGAGCTAATATTAAAATGTAACTTTTCCAAAGCAGAAAATCTGAGCAAATATGTTAATTCTCGTACTAAGTGTCAGTAGTGGGGTTGAATAGGAATTATAGAGTGTTATAAAAATGTATACACAATTTAAATTATTATAAGTTTACAGTGAATAACAGTTTGAATGGTCTTCTTTGAGAGAGTGGGCTGATCTTAAAATGTAACATTTCCAATGCAGAAAATCTGAACAAATATATTAAATTTCGTACTAAGCGTCAGATTGGGATAAATGACAATTATAGATGATTATAAAAATGTATACACAATTTAAATGATTGTATTATTTTACAGATTATAACAGTTTCAATCATCTTCTTTGAGAGAGACGGCTAATCTTAAAATGTAACCCTTCGAATATAGAAAATCTGAACATATACGTTAAACTTCGTACAAAATCAGATTAGTATCAATAGCAATTACAGAGTGTTATAAAAAATGTTTAAATAATTTAAATGAATATAAGTTACATATAATAACGGTTTGGATAATTTCCTTTGAGAGAGTGGACAAACCTTTAACGTATCTTGGAATTTAACTTTTCCTATATAGGCACTTTAAAATGTGAGTGACATTTCATTTTGAAAGTCCTAACCTAATCAGCCACTTTCTAATAGGATCTAATAGAATCTATTCATTTACGTGGTTTACTTATGACCCCAGTGTTAATATTACATTTGTCTATTTCCTTGAAAAATGGGCTTATTAATGTTTTTTAGTGTTTAGTAAATGAGATGTTCAAATTAATAATTTTTGTAACATTTAATTCCTTATTATCCGTATTTCTGCAATTACCATCAGTAGTCGGAAAGGTATCGGATTGTGTCTGTGCAGCCCTGTACATGATCTATATAGATTTGTAAGTACACTACGTAGTATTCTAAAGTTAGTACAACTATGAAATCTGCAGATCAGGAGTCTCAGCGTCAGATTTGCAATTTGTTCTTTTTAATACAGTTTGTGTAGCATTCAACTTCCTCCAAATCGCAATTTATTTTTTTTTTCAAATTACATAAATATTCATAAGTATAACAAATACTTCGAAAAGTTTCAGAAATTAACCCTCAAAGCTCCGGCGTCTCTTACACAAATTTTGTTCGAGCGGAACTACTTTTTTAAAAGAAGTTTCCTTCAAGTACACAATTTCAAAAATGCTCTGATTAAATGAGGTAACTTTTATTTTCCTTTATTACTGGTACTAAAAACAAATTTTATTATCATTTTATTAAAAAAATTAATGTATATTATCTATAGAATTTATACACACCAAGTAATATACAAAAATAAATAAATAAATAAATTTTAATGACTCGTACCACAACTGCGAAAACACACTTCCAGCAATTATATTTCATAGGCAGTAATGTAGCCAAATACTTTAGTGTGTCACTGTAATTTAATGATAAAGTATCTGAACACCAGATTCTAAAGCAAGCGTACATTTCAATATGTTTAAAATTGTGTAATATCATTAAAATACATCCCAAACGATTTTCCTCCCTTGGGCGTAATGAAACAGAATTATTTTGTGTGTCCCTGTAAATGAACCGTAAGCGCTACATATCTCATTTTCAACACCAAACATGCCATAGAAAATCCCAGTAACGTATATCAATTTCATGGCAATCGGATTATATTTACGTGCTTTAGAGCAAGGAGAGACAGACATACTGAATCCATAAACACTTTTCATCTATGTTGCTAAGAGTTAAAAGGGATTTATTTAAATGAGTTGATTAACATAACTTCTGAACTTTTCCTTTCTTAACCATTTTCCATAGATTATTAGGTTGGATTTGCACAAACGTATTTTTAAAGGAATGCCGTTAATGAATGAATGTGGTCCTTTATATTATTCCTGATCAACGTGAAAAAAATGCGTGTCCTTTATTTTATTTTACTTTATTTATTTATTTATTTATTTTTTTTTTTTTTGATGGAGTTAATCAAGTTGAATAAAATGTTTCATGCACAGATTTATAATTTTCTAAACTTCACACCGTTAACATAATTTTAGAAAATAGTGAAATTACTCAACAGTCTAAAACCTATTTTTAAGCCCCTAATGCCCATGGTAGCATTTCTGCTACCATAAGTTCAACTTTAATTTTTAGCACGAATTTTCATAAATAATGTATATTTTATGTCATTACAGCAATAATTTCACTTGTACACTGAAAAAATTTTTTTGTAAAGTTACTAAAGTTTTTCTAGGAAACTGGGATTCCTAGAACTTTTTATGTAACGGCAACAACAAAAGTTCCTGTAACAGACGCTGTTACAGGAATTTTCGTTGTTGCCGTTACATAAAAAGTTCTAGGAATCCCAGTTTCCTAGAAAAACTTTAGTAACTTTACAGATTTTTTTTTACAGTGTAGGTAATATTAGTTATGAATTTTGAATGCAGATGGAACACTAAATAATAATAAAAAAAATTAAAGCAACATGTCTAACAAAATTTTCAAAATGGCATTTACAGTGGTAAGTTTTTGCTCGATTTTTCAAATACTTTATTGAAGAATAATTAAATACATATTATATACTGGTTTAAAAAGAGTTATTTCCATTCTTTGCACAAAAAAGTTCAATGCAAATTTGTTTTTTAAAGGTTAAATGAGTAATTAAAATCAAGGTAGCAAATCTGCTCCCACGGGCATTAGTGATCATGAGCTCAAGGTACACTGTAAAAAAAAAATCTGTAGGTCTACAGATGTAAAGTTACATGCTTACTAAACTTTCAACTGTAACTGTACGAAAAAAGCTGCAAATCTACAAAACTAGTTTTTGTAAAGCTACAAAAATCTGTAACTTTACAAATGAATCTGCTAAAATTTCAGTAATCTTACTAAACTTTTATTTGTAACCCTGGCTGCAGTTACATGAAAAGTTGTCGGAATCCCAGTTTCCAAAAAAATTCTTAGTAACCTTACAGATTTTTTGATTTTCGGCACAAAAGTGTGTCTGTTACATGAAATTTTGTTGTTGCCGTTACATGAAAAGTTCTAGGAATCCCAGTTTCCTAGAAAAACTTTAGTAACTTAACAAATTTTTTTTTACAGTGTAGGATTTTTACTACCATATTATTTTCAAAGGAAATTTGTACGTCTTAGAGTTAGATTTGTACTTAAGATACTTGTTTTACTTTTAATTCATATGCTCATATTAT
The DNA here is from genome assembly GCA_963932465.1 of Maratus speciosus. Taxonomy (NCBI): domain Eukaryota; kingdom Metazoa; phylum Arthropoda; class Arachnida; order Araneae; family Salticidae; genus Maratus; species Maratus speciosus. Next base: position 344,019,295 of record OZ010786.1, read on the forward strand.
GAAGTAAATCCGAATCAATATTTTGAACTTTATATTTCTAAGTATAAATATAAACATAAATTCTAACTATAAAACGTTTTTTGTTGATCCGTATCACTCAAGTATATTATATTTAATATATTTCTTCTGTGTGGTATACTATCCTGATCCCACACAGATCAACTGCGCTGTAGTTTACTATATTTCTAATTAATTGCTGTGTTTATTATGCGTTAAATTTTATTGTGCGTTTTGAATTTTTGGCAACAAAAAATAGGAAATCTTGCAGGAAATGGCTGTTATCTTGTTGTCCTTTTTTAATTAAAAATGAACGATAATAATTTATTAAGAATCCTGATTACTTTTTACCTCCGCTATATTTGAATTCACTTGCGTGCAAAATTTCACGATTCTAGATTCATAATTGTGCATATTTTTAGAAAGATAGACAGAGTTACAAAATTTTAATTTTATATGTATTACAAAAACAAACCATAAGTTGCCATCGGCAAAAAATAACCGTTTTTCCGCTACATGCTACATTAGTGCTATATATATAATTGTATACAAAATGAAAAAGTAAAATGAGGTTTTATTATTATTATTATTGTGTAAAATTGAATAAATGTTGAAAAAAATAAAATTATATGGAAAAATTGGATATATATATATATATATAGAGAGAGAGAGAGAGAGAGAGAGAAATAAAGAAAAAAATTGTTTTAGATCATACCACATATAAAATTATAATTATTTTCATAAAATAAAGTACTTTTGAAATATGGTAAAATCCTTCATATTCAATCTTAATCTGCCATTGGTAGCATTATATGCTAGCATACAGAAATCCTGTAAAATATAATAAAATCTCTTTTTTTTCATATTTTTGCTTTATTTGACCCATAACAGTATAAATAAGACAAAAAAAAATATTTTTTTTTTTCCTAACAATTTCTTGTCGTGGGAATTGGAGGGTTAAGGGAATGAAGATGAATTAAGCATTTCTTAAATTTTGTCATTATCGCCTCAAAAGTGGCAGAACTGGTTATTTGTTTATTTAGAAATTGAAGGAAATTTGTTAAATAAATAAAATTCAATTGGTTAATTTATAAATACATTTTCTTCAGTTTTTTTAAAAATTTAATAAAATATAATATAAAGTCAGAAAGGTTTAATGCAAGATAACTTATTTGAATTTACAAAAAAATCAAAATTATGAAAATACTTTAAAAAAAATTAAATTAAAATTAAAAATAAAAAAATACGCAAATTTTAAAAGTTTGCTTACGATAAGATTTGTATTATTCTAAATGTTACATTTTCTAAGCTTTACATTTTGAATTTATTATTTTTGCAAACATTTCATTTTCTCAACATTTACAACTGTATTTTTAAACGGATGGTAAAAAATAAAATGTCATATCGTTTTTCTCCTAGTGCAAATACCGATTTGTTCAGATTTACAACATTCTAAACATTACATTTTTAACCTTTATACTCTCAAAATTATCCAAACACATTATTTTCTAAACATCCTGGAGCCCATTTTTAAAGGGGATAGTGAAGTTTAAAATGTTACTTGAATTTTGCTTTCGTGCAAGACCCACAAAATTTCAATATAACATTTTTAAGCTTTATATTTTTAAAAAGCTTTCAGAAATATTTAAATTCTTAAACATTCACTTTCACTTTTTTAGAGAACTAGGGGATCGTACCCGGGCTTCCCTGGTTAAGAATATAGGTGAAAACATTCTTTTTAATTGAAAACTAATAATTTTTCTGTATGCAATAATTTTTTTAGATTGCCCACTTACATTAAAAAAGGATTTTTCATATGGAAAATACGAATTATATAATCAAATAAATTTTTGAAATATATCAAAAACGATATTTTCTTATTAGCCGCATGCTAGGAATTATTTGACCAAGATTTTGCTACTTATGACATCCTTTCATGTTCTCATAATTTCAGAGCTTATAAAGGTATGTTAAATTTGCGTTTTATTTATATTATTTTATTTAGTTATTCATAGGGATTTTTTTTTAAATAGATATTAGCCGTAAGAAAATGATGAACTCTTTATTTTGTTTTAAGGGCAAACGGATTAGTCTTTCATAATCGAGCTCCGCGCGATATAGATAAATTAAAAAATATTTAATGCTTTAAAATTGTTTTTAAAAACATAGACAATCAGTAAATTGAGATGAATTTTGCAAACAAATTCCATATGAAAAAAAAAATCTTATTTGGTGATCTAAAAATTTTAATTGTACGATTACAAATATGTTAGATTTGTGTTTTTTCAATATTATTCGTTTATTTGTTTATAAAAGTATTAATTTCGTTAATTTGTCTTTCACAAATATGTTTGATTGGTAGGTTTTTTAATATTATTCTTTTATTTGTTTATAAAGGAAGCATTAATTTCGTTAGGCAAAAATAATCAGAAACAAATTCTGAAAAATGTTTGCTTTATGTGCAAAATGTTTATTATTATTATGTATTGAACCCGGCATGTGATAAGATAAAATTTTTAAAAAATCATGCTTAAAAATTATTTTAGAAAATATAATATATCAGTTAATTAAGATACAGTTTTTAAACAAAATGCATTTGAAAGTAAAATTTTTTCCCATGCGATGAAAATTGAAAATGTACGATGGTCAAAAGATTAAAAAATTGCAGTAACGAAAATTTCAAGACCGAAATTTGATCGTAAAGTGTTGCCATTTGCAAAATGACGTCAGCGTTACGCACATATACGTTTGTTCTTGATAATATAGATACTTAATAAGTAAAATGTAAAAAAGATCAGTTATTAGGATGTGGTTATCAATTTAGGCTCTTATGCTTGGTATTCCGGAATGAAAAACAAACAAAATTTGCATACGCACTTCTCATATCCATATTCATCATTAAAAAAAAAAAAAAGTCACGATTGTCAGCAACATATTTTATGTGAACAGACGCACTCTTTACTTGAGATTCTAATCTCAATTCCGGGGAGTAAAAATTTCCGTAATTTATGTTTTTTAGATGCATTTGTGTTAAAATGTTTAGTTTTATCTAAGAAAATGATCGTTTTCTTTTAAATATGATTTCATTTTCACTGAAATAAGCATTTCGCCTAGTGTCTGAAACTTAGTATCAGTACACAGGCAGAAGGAAAAACAATATAGAAAATTCATGAGGAAAAATGCGTGTTTTCAAAAGCCGTATGTCATTTTCCGTTATTATGCCCTTAATATAATATTCTGCTCCTAATGGGATTTTGCGACACTAAACCCTATACAACAATTTTTATCAACAATTTTGAATTTTTATCAAAAAATAGCATGAATAAAAATAAAAATACCTCATTATTTCTCGCTTGTCTGCAATAATGAAAGCTATCTAATTTTCACCACATTTTGAAGAAATTTCATAAAATGCTTTTAAAATTAAAATATAAAAGTGGGGATATTAAAAAAAAACAGATAGTGCGATCACATCTACTACAAATGAAGAGCTTTCAGTTTAAAAAAAAAAAAAAAAAAAAAAAAAAAAAAAAAAAAAATTAGTAAAATTGGTTCAGCAGAAAGATCAGGGCAGATGACTAAAAACACACTTGTGTATTAAATAGATAGATTATATAAAATTAGGAAAAATTAAATTAAGCAAATTATGTCATTTTGGTAAAATTATAGTAGAATGTCCTAAAGAATAGCATTAAAATTTTATTATTCGTGAGAATTTTGAACAAAAACTTCAGGAACATGATATTATTTTAAACCACGAATTACTTGTTTGCTTGTCTAATTCGGCGAAGCAAATCCATCCAGGCGGGAATCATCAATTTCTGTAATATAAATCGCTATTATTTGTATGTCACCTCTCTTTTATAAAGACACTCTAAATTTTTGTAAAGCATTGCGTTTTATTAGTGTGTGATTTCGATTACATTATTTTCAAAAGTGAAGCATTTTCACCTGTGAAGAATTTCAAAGCAGTTGGGCTGTGAATATGACGCACTTCTTTAAAACATAATTCAGGTTTAAGAATTAAAATACACGCTTTTTTATAAAATGACGTCGTTTGCATCCACTAATGCAATCCACTTTTACAATTCAGTCTTAAACTTTGTCTATAGAAAAGTATGCATATGACGTCATTATCTTGACATAGTTCTTGACATAGCCCGTATTTTAATTTCAACTTTTTTTTCAGATTTTATGAAAAAATGGCAGCAAAAAGATCAGTAATCTCCTATTTTCGACTATTTTCCGTTTACTTTGAATAGAAATGAGCTACTTTTGTTGCCACGATTAGAAAAATGGTATTAAAAACTACAAAAAAATTAATCTTTCAAAAATAAATTGAGATACAGCTTTCAAACAAATTGCATTTAAAAGAGCATTTTTTTACTTATACTACGGTGTAAAAATTTAACATGTGCGATATTTAGAAGTTTAAAAATTTGCAGTAGAGAAAATTTCAGAACCAAAATTTTATTTCAAATTTCAAAATGTTGCCGTTCGCAAAATGACGTATGCGTTACGCACAGATATGTTTGTCCTTTATAATATAGATAGTGCAGAATAAAGTGCTACCTCAGATATGTACAGTCGTGGGAAAAAAAAGTAAACACCTCCTACTAACTCTGCAACAAATTATTGTAGAAGAAAGTTACTGGTATCAAACGATTGGAAATAGAGTGTATTTTTAAATTATGTACATAAAATTTGCTTAGGGGACCATCTACATATCAAAACATACGCAAACTTTGTTTGTTTCAATAGCAATACCCAAATTTGATACCATAAATAAATTCTGCACCCTTGTATTAGCATAAAAACAAATTTTCATGAAATTCGTGCGATTAGTTTAAAAGAAAGTGATTATTTTAAAAAGAACATATTTTAGGTGGTGTTTACAAATTGAAGTTCGGTACTCGATTGTTAAAATGGTACAGAATGACTATGTCACTTCTATTAATGTATTATTTCTTGCCAATATGACCATTTTACTGGTTTAATATGTCTCTACTATTGCGAACCCAAATATTTCAATAAAATGAGTAAAATTTTTTTTTTTCAAGATATGCTTTTCTGCACATTATAAACGGCCCCTTAAATTATCATTTCGAAGTTTTTTAATCATAATTCGAAAACTACTTGGTAGAAAAATTTGAAATTGAGAATTCACATAAAGCAGATCATAATAAACATAAATCTATCGAAAAAATTGTAGTTTGCAATTCATAATTTTTTTTTCGAATATTAATTTCATAATTCATATTATAAAAATTTTAAAATTACAATTTCAATGTATTTATGTTTGGGTTTCTCAGTATTATAACCACAAGAAAAATTATCACATTAGGATTATAATTTCAGGAAATATTAATAGAAATACCAGAACAATTTAACATTAGAAACTCTAAATTTTGAATGTTAACTTAAAAACTTATCATCTAAATGACTTGAAATTTCGTTTCTAGGCATAGTTTGAATATTGCGTGTTACTATTGAAAAAAAAGTTTGGCCTGGTTTTGATTTATAGATGGCCTCCTAAAGCAAATTTTATGTACATCATTCATAAGTACACTTTTATCTAATCGTTTGGCACCAGTAACTTTCTTCTGTTGTAAATAGTTGCAGAGTTAGTAGGGAGTGTTTACTTTTTTTTTTTCCACGACTGTATATGTTTTACCTTAAATATGTCTTTATCATATCTCAGACATGTTCTTGTCTTACGCCAGACATGTCCAAAATTCCTTATGTTCATATTTATAGTATTCAAAATAATAAATTTTCTAAGATTTACATTCTCAACATATTTTCTACAAATGCTTAATTTCCCCAAAATTCAAAAGCCCATTTTCAATGGGATGATAAAGAATAAAATGGTTACCCCACCTTTTGTCCCTGTTTAAAACACCATATGTTACACATCTATAATATTTTAAACATTGCAATTTCTAAGCTATGCATTCTCAAATGGTTTTCTGCAAACAATTCATTTCCTAAACATTTAAGAGCTTATTTTTTAGGGGAATGTTACCTCCATGTATTAAATGCTAAAAAATTTACATCAATCTGTCCATGTCCACATTCCCGTATGTTCATATTTTCTGTATTCTAAATATTACATTTCCTAAGCTTTATATTCTCAAAACCTGTCCTACAAACACTTCATTTTCTAAATATACAGAAGCACATTTTTAAGGGAATAGTGAAGAATAAAATGTTACACAGTTTTTCTCTTTATACAAATTCCGATATCTTCAGATTTATTACATTCTAAGAGTTTAAAGTTTTGTAAAGGTAATATTTAAAATATTATAAGCCTGAACTGATATGGTTTTGGACAAGGACATATCTGAAATAGCACTTTATTTTTTGCTGTTTCCTTTAACAATAAACATTTAAAAAATTTTACGAAAATAAATCTTTATTGTAAACGTTTTAAGAATATAAAACCTAAAAAAGTAATACTTACAATGTTATAAATCTGAACGCATGAAGTTTTGGATAAGAACATATCTGAGATAGCTGGTTTTTGTTTTCTAAATGATTAAAAGGGGTTTCTGAATTTTTAGAAAATGAAGTATTTGCAAACATCTCTTAGAAATGGTAATGTTTAAAATATTATAAATCTGAACATATGGAGTTTTGAACAAGAAAAAAACTGTATTCTTATTTTATCCTTTATTATTTCATTAAAAAGTAGGATTCTGAATGTTTAGAAAAAGAAATGTTTAGTTTTTTCCTTGTCCAAAATCATATAAGCCCAGATTTGTAATATTCTAAATGTTACATTTTCTATGTTTTAAATTACGAACAAATTTTCTACAGATACTTCATTTCTTAAGAATCCAGAGGACCATTTTTTTAGGGGAGTGGTGAAGAAAAAGATGCTACATTTGTTTTGTCCTTGTTCAAAATCACAAATGCTCAAATTTATTATATTCTCAAAATTGCATTTTCTTTCTAAACTTTAGTTTCTTAACACTTTTACCACAAACACTTCATTTCTTAAACATACAGAAGCACATTTTTAAGGGAATAGGCAGGAATGCGTTATCACTATTTTGTACTTTCAAAAAACTCCACACGTTCAGATTTATGTTATTCGAAATGTCAAATTTTTGTATTCCCAAAACGATTATCCATAAACGAAATCCATTTACTGTAAATATTTCTTCCGATAAACATTCAGAAACTATTTTTTGCAATATAATGAGGAAAAATAAAATTTTATCTCAAATTTGACCTTGTTTAAAACACCATATGTTTATATTTATAATTAAATTTTAAATTTTCTAACCTTCACATTTGCAAGATGTTTTCACCAACAGTTCATATTCTAAATAAGCCATCTTATTTATCCTTGTCTAAAATTCCATATGTTCAGATTTATAATATTCTAAAAATTACATTTTCTAAACTTTGTGATCTCAAAATGTTTTTTTATAAACATTTCAATTCACATTTTTAAAAGTAACGATGAAGAATAAAATGTTAACTCAGTTTTCCCCTTGTTTAGAACCGCATATTTATCAGATCTTCAATATTTTAAACGTTGCCTTTTCTAATCAACTCGTTTTTTTAAATCTTTTCTGCAAACATTCATATTCCAAGTGTAATAAAATTTTGGATCGAGAAAACTATGAAGTTGACCCGTCAACCAGCAACCGTAAAAAAGTATAGAAATATGCCAGGTTCAGTGACTTTAAAAAGGATTTATTTAAACATACACTGTTAAAAATAATCTGAAATTCACGGATATTTTTTTCTCAATTTCACAGAAAAAGTCCCTTTTCGCGACAAAGGGGCACTCTCCGTTAAAAAACATAAAATTTCATGATATTTTTTTAAATAATGGAACGGACGGACACGTATAGGTGACAACGAAGATATTCCGTAATCTTCTACATATTTATTTCATCTTGAAATATACGGATTCGGAATTGAGAGTCACATTTGTTTTTCTCGAAGCCGGGAAGCAACTTTGCTCCGGCAATAGTCTATCTTTCGGATTTGTTGTTTGCTTTGCTCGATTCAAGGGCAGTTGATTTCTTTGGCTGCAGATTTGAATTTGAAATTAAACTTGACGACAACGAATCTGACTGGAACCTTTAGCAATTTCTTTATATATGTTACATGAAGTAATCTCGAAGCGAAGTATAATTATTTTTCTACGTCATGGATCCCAAATATTTTAACAAACGTGTCGCTGAATTTCGGGATGGCTTTGGTTCGGCTGTTCAAATTAAAGGCCTTCCTTAGCGTTTTCAGTTTCTGCAATAACCACGTTTCTCAGTATTTTTAAGTTAAGTATTTCGAGTATTATTAATTTTTAATACAGTATACCTATTAATATTGTCTTGTGCTGTCAGACTTGTGCTATGCAATGTTTACACATTTATAATTAACCCTTTAACTGATGTCACGCGGTCTCCCAGACCCCGCGACTCCCAGCTGTAAACACTTTTACAGCTTTTTACTTTTCTGTATTGAAGTTAAATAATATGAATAAAATACTTTTTTCAAGCAATTTAATTCACACGCTCCTAAGAGAAGTACAACGATATTGTTAGGACAAAATTTAAGTAAATTCAACCATTTGAGTTATTTTTTTTTATTCATTCTATTCGAGGGGTCTGAGAGACCGGATCACATCAGTTGTGTGACAAATTTTAGTCACATCAGTTAAAAGTTAAAGTTATATAAAAAAAATGGCTATAATTAAAAAAAAAAAAAATTCCCCATTCTGACCAGAAAATCAGAGTTCTAACTTTTTACGTCTGCTCTTTCATCTTAACCTAACACTTCATTTACAACGGCTGTTTCATAATAATGGAAGCCACCACTCCATCAGAAGAAAATAACTCGGTTAAAATTCTCTTTGTAAATATACTTTGCGGAAGAGGGGGTGGGGGCGCCAAAATCCTTGTTTGCTCCGGGTGCGAAAAAGACTAGTATCGACCCTGTGCTGTGCTTAGACAAAACACGAGCTCATGAAGATAGACAATGTTTTTAGACAGGTGTACGGGTGTAACATGCATGGTAATCTTTATGTTTTTGCAGATGTCAGGAAAAATACATGGGGGGCGAATGCTTGCGTCTCATAGATAGGTTGGGAATAGAAGGCTAAAAAAGAGCAGACGCGAGTGAATTTTTGCATATGGAGAAAAAAGTCGTTAGGAGGGATTGCTGACAGAGATAACAAAATAAGGAATTGGCTTGATTTGACGGGTTGCACAGTGAATTTAATTTAAGTTTAATCATTGTCTTTATACATATATATAATACAACGCGCAGCTGGAAGAGAGAAAGATATACACTAGAAAACAGGAATTCTGCTTTTTCAGAATTTAGTATTGCCCCCGATGAAAAAAAATATATGTATATATAAATAGTACAAAACCTATTTCAATTTTAAGACTTAAAGCACACACTTCTATTTTATGTAAAATGACGTCATTCGCATCCGCTTAAGAATTCCACATTTACGATCCATTCTTAAACATCTACAGTAAAGCATGCATAAGGATGTCTGTCACTATCGCAAAATAATACACAAATGCAGCAAAAAGATGCCATCATTAAAGAAACTCGACAAAAAATCTAATGATTAATAGGCATTCATTGGTTTGTAACATTAATATAGGCGATTTCAGTCATGACGTTTTGATCGGAAACTGACTTCAAACAAACGGTTGCTATGCTGTATTTTCTATTTTGTCTGTGTGTTGCAGCTATATCTTGTATCTAAATCTCACATGTAAGTATTTTAATACTTGATATGTACTGGTAACATTTCCCACAATTTATATTTAAAAAGAAATCACGCATAGCAACTGTTTGTTTGGAGTCAGTTTCCAACCAAAACGTCATGACTGACGTCACACTGAAAGCGTCAACAGATACTTAAAATTAAATATAGTTTATAATAGCTCCATGCTTTAACAGAAATTATTCGTTTATATATTTTTTTAAATAGCACGTATTTTAATTACATTTTCTTTCGGTTGTTATGAGAAAATGGCAACAAAAAGATATAATTGCTATTTTTCAACTATTTTCCCTTTACTTTATGTATAAATGGAGTACTTGAGTTGCCAAAATTAAACAAATGGTGCTAAAAACTTCAAAAAAATTAATATTTCAAAAATAAATGGAGATACAGTTTTCATGCAAATTTCATTTAAAAGTACCTTTTTTTCCAATACGACGGTATAAAAATTGAAAATGTGCAATGCTTAGAAATTAAAAAAATTGCTATAGAGCATTTAATCGCACAATGATACATCAGCTTTGTTTATTCATGCCTTCTGTAAGGTATCATTATTTTTTGGAGACAAAATAAGTGGGAGAAAGAAATAGCATACCGTCCCGGGGGCTAATATTACAAAGCAATAAACAGGGGGATGTATTTAAAAGAAAATTAGTTATCGTAAGAGCATATTGCGATAAATTACATGTTTTTGAATAAAACGAACAGATTAAATTAAATTAAAAGAGAATTTTTAAGATACTAAATAAAAGAAGAAGAAAAATTGTACTAATATATGACTCCCGATATCATACACTAGTGTGCAAAACTTAAGCAACGAACACAAAATGTTAATTTCTAAACACGTGAGTACTCAAAAGAAAATTCTATATACAGCAAGTGTAAAAAAATATTTTTTATCCTAACAGCATAGCCAGTCTATAGGAAGTCTCCATGACCTCACAAAGGGTCACAAGTATCACAGTCACTACAATGAACTGAAATGTGATATCTTTCATTCGTCTCATTCTTAATCTCATTTCATTACTCCACCGAGAAATCACCATGACAGCTGCTTTGTGACGAGTCACCAGATGACTTTACAATGAAGTCACCTTGTGACCCCCATGTAAATGTCATTTGGAGACTCCATTGTAAAATCATCACGATAGCTGTTTTGTGACGAGTTCTCAAGAGATGGAAAATGAAATCATCTGGTGACTTTTCACAAAGGAGTGCAATGGTGACTTCACAGTAGAGTCTCGGTCACCTGAAAGTCACCATGTGACTTAATTGGGACATTATTTAGAGACTCAGCACAATGCAATGCTCACGATGACTTCAAAACTGAGTCTTCAAATGACAGTCACATGAGAATCACAAGGTGACCTAGTTGTAATGTCACCTAGTGACTCAACACAGAGAGTAACCATATGACAATCATTTTACAGTAATAATGAGGCGAATGAAAGATTCCAAATTTTGTTTCTCCGTAGTGACTGTGACACTTGTGGCCATGTGTGACATGAAGGAGATGTCACATCAACTAGCTGTGTTGTAGATATAATACCTATTTGCTACACCTCATGTTTATATAATTTGCTTTTGAGTACTCACATGTTTGAAAATTAGCATTTTATGCTTGTTGCTTAAGTTTTGCACACCAGTGTACTAACCATTTAAGAGCCTGTTTTTATTCTTTTAAGGGAATATTATCTGAAAGGCAATTTATCAAATGAAAGAAAATTTTACATCAGTTTTGTCCTGGTGCAAAATTTCTTATGTTCAGATTTATAATAGTCTAAATATTACATTTTTCTAAATATTAATGCTCAAAACATTTTCTACAAACACTTCATTTTCAAAACATTCAGAAGCCCATTTTTTTAAGAAGAACATTTTTCCTTGGTTTTGTCTTTGTCCATTTCCGATATCTTTAAATTAATAATATTCTAAGCATTATATTTCGAAGCTTTATACATTCTTAAATATTTTACTGCAGGCACTTCATTTTCTAAACGTCCTAGAACCCAGTTTTTTTAAATAAATGGTGAAAAATAAAATATTATGTGAATTTTTTCTCTGTCTAAACCCCAGTATCTACAAGTTTATAATATTCTAAATATTAAATTTAATAAACTTCACATTCTGAAGATTTTTTTCTATAAGCATTTAGTTTCCTGAACATTCAGAAGCCCATTTTTCAATGGAATGATAAAAAAAAAAAATGTGACCACATTTTTTCTCCTTTTTTAAACTCAGTTTGTTCAGATTTATAATATTATAATATCTTAAATTATACAATTTCTAAACCTTGCATTTTTAAAACTTTTTTTTTTTTTTTAACTGCTATCACAGATATGTCCTTATCAAAACCACACGTTAAAATGTATAACATTCTAAACATTAAATTTAGTAAACTTCACATTCTGAAGATTTTTTCTCGAATCATTTCATTTCCAGAACATTCAGAAGTCCATTTTTCAATGGAATGATAAAAGAAAATGTGACCACTTTTTTCCCTCTTTTCAAAAGTCAACAAGTTTAGATTTATAATATTTTAAACATTACATATTCTAAGCCTTGCATTTTCAAAGCTTTTTTTGTAAACACTTCATTTTCTAAAGGAATAGCAAAGAAAAAACTGCTATCACAGATATGTCCTTATCAAAACCACATATGGGACTGTACATATATAACGTTATCAACATTTTGGTAATTTTGGACCCCCCTCTCCCCCTTACGATATCGTACGTTATCATTCCTCGAACACCCCTCTCCCCCCCGTAATGATATCGTTATCAATGTCTAAAAATTCTTTTGATTTTTAGATTGTTTTTTTCTTTTGTTTGGAGTGATATACAAATATGGTTACATTTTTTTTCCGCATTTTTTTTTTTTTAAATACAAAATGAAGAGAAGTCAATAAAATATTACTTTACATATGAAATACCTTTATATCAATTAATACTCAAAAGCTAAAATTAATACTAAATAGTTACTATTTAAATTAATTTAATAATAGCTTTTTGTTACATAATGCGTTCAACAGTAATAATGTCTTCTTGCACTTGCCCACGCACCTGGAGTGGGGGAGGAGGGGGGGGGGGCAAACAGAGCTTCTTATCAACAAGAAAGCTAGACAACGATCTTTCGGTCGTGTTTTTTACTAGCAAACACGAGTATCATTTCAAACATACTTCGCATATGGTTTCTCAAACAGCGAATTATATATGCGTACATACACATGTAACAAATGTTGGGGTATTCCATATTTTGGAATTTAATAATTTTATAATCATTTAAAGATTTTAATAATAACTTTGTACTCCCGTAAAAATAGATAACAGACTAAAAAATATCATACTATTTTCAATTAAAGACCGAGTAACAAATAAAAAAAAAGAAAATTTTGTTTGGAACAAAAATGATAATGATATCAAAAGACAAATCTCCCCTCCCCCTAGTGATATCTTACGATTTCATGTGTCAACTCCGTCTAAAAGGATAATGTTATATATGCATAACCCCTATCTTCAAATTGATAACATTCTAAATATTACATTTTTAAACTTCATACTCTTAGAGCGTTTTTAATAAACATTTAATTTCCTAAACACTCACAAGTTCATTTTTTTTTTTTTTTTTTAAGAAATTAGAAAAGAAAAAAGTGCTACCCCATATTTCCTTCTCCAAAATCATATATGTTCAGTCTTCTACAAACACCACATTTCTTAAGAATTCAAGAGACCATTTTTTAAAGGAGTGTTGAAGTATACATATAACATGTTACCCTTGTTTAATCCTTTTCCAAAATCTTGTACTATTCATATTTATATAATATTCTGAAACTTTACATTCTTAAAACTTTTACCAACCAACACTTCCTTTCTCAAACATTCAGAAGCTCAATTTTTAAAAGCATGGTGAAGAATAAAATGTTATCTAGTTTTTGTCCTTGCCCAATGTCTCATATGTTTTAGATTTATAATATTCTAAGCGTTAAATTTTCTAAGTTATATAATCTCAAAATATCTTATTCAGAGGTTTCATTTGATCAATATTCAGAAGCTTTTTTTTTTCAATAAAACAAAGAATAATAAAATTTTACCATAATTTTGATTTCGTATGTTCATATTTATAATATTTTAAACATTACATTTTCTAAGCTGTACATTTCAAGACATTTTATACAAACACTTCATTTCAAACATCCATAATTCCATTTTTTAAGGGAAAGGTGATTCAGAAACGAACTTTTTAAGGGAATAATGAAAAATAAAACTGCACGAGTTTTGTTCTTGTTCAAAATTCCATACGTTCAGATTTAGAAAAGTCTATATGTTAGTATTATTTTATGATATTGTACATTTTCTAACTTTTGTATTTTCTAAATCTTTTCTGAAAACATTTCAGAATGTTTAGTAAATGTACTGTTTAGTTTTTGGAAAATAGCAAAGCTGAAACGAAAAAAAAATATGTTCCCATTAATATTATCTATAAATAAATGCAAAAATATTCTTATTTGGATTATGAAAAGTAGGAGCCATCTGCTTTTGTCATAAGTTATATAAATACTCATATTTTTATAATTATAATATAACTCCATATTTTAATATTTATAATATAAAAGTTTTCAAAGCTAAATTTTTATATTACAACCAGACATATTTTTAATGTCTCCACAAGCATATTTCACACATCAAAAGCAAAATGTGCCAAAAATATATAATTATGCGTATTCCCATGCTTTATATTTCTGAAATAAAATTTGTCATGCTGTAGTGTTTAAACCTTCTTTTAATTTTTTATGTGCAAACCATAATGGATGATGCTTCCATCTTACAAAATTATATTTTGTGCCTATTATGATATTCGAAGATATCCATATTAATGAAAGAAAGTTTTCGTATGTGTATGTGCGTGTCTGTTTGTTTGTTGGTTATAGCGGGTGAAATCTGTCTCACGTAAAGGTCTTCCTATTTTGATAAGGATAGACGGTCCGAATGTCCTGTGCCTCAAATTTTGGACTTCTTGATTTTTCTTTTTTTTATGTATATATATATTATATTTATCACAGTATTTCCAGTACTTTCCTGATCTTCCAAATTCGCCGGCGCGTTTAATCCACCCATAAAAGCAATCCAAATTCAATATTTTTGCCCGATATAGTAAATTTTGACCTCTTTTCAATAAAATGTTTTCGAAATTCGTACAGCAATTTTCGAATTTATTTCAATTTTTTAAGTGCGCATTTGGCCGAAAATAGAGTTTGTTTTTTATCACCATCAATTTCTATTTGATATACTTATACATGTAGTCCTATATTCTATATCCCTGTATAGATTAGACTTTCGGGAATCGATTAAGAAATTAAGTTAAAATAATTATTAATCAGTTATTAGAGATCAGTTATTAAAGAATTATTATCGATTTTTCTTATGAAACGCGAAAAAATTCCAACGAGCAAAATATTCCAGATCTCCTCAGTAACCTCTTTATCGCCAAACATCGTTAGTATGACGGCGTATATAACTTCGAGATCGGGAGCTTTTTTTTTTTTAATTTGACGCATGTGAGATATATTTAAAGTTATCCTGGGAAACGGTAAGATTATTTTAGCTATATTTAAGGTTACTAGACGGATCTTGTATTTATACTATAAAAATTACACTGAAGGTAATTGTATTATTAAAATGAGTTCTCCTGTTATACGAATTTTATATGATATACACATTTTATGGTTAAATATATTAGGAAATAAAAATTGGGATAGTAAACGTTTCTTCTCTTGCCTTTCCATGCCTGAATGATGATTTTTATTTATTTATTTATTTATTTATTTATTTATTTATTATTATTATTATTATTATTATTATTATTATTATTATTATTATTATTATTATTATTATTATTATTATTATTATTTACATTGGACAATCTATTATTTTTTTGTATTTTGTATTTTTGCATTAACGCATACAAAATAAGTCAAAATGTATGTCGCTGTTTTAAAAAATATCCTAGAATTATCTTTGATTACAGCAATGAAAGATGACAAAACTATTTTCTGATAGAATGAATAGAATGGTCACAAAATTATCAATTTGATCTTTTTTTTTTCTCATTCAGTGGCAACTTTTTTGAATAAACAAATACATTTTTTCTCGATTTAAGTATATATATTTTTTATAATAGTATCAACTTGGATTAGTCATCTTCATTCCTTAAATGTTTCCAAATGTTTTTTTAAAGGAATTTTATAGGAAAATCTTTTAAAGATGTTTCAAAAAGTCTGAGTTTTGTAATATTTCATTTACATCAATGAACCGCATAATTGCCAGTTGTTATTTTCCCCCCTTTAGGCGGGAATTAAACTAAAAATCGCACTGTTTCTTTATCTCACGTTCTAAAATAATAGGTTTCTGCACGTTAAACTATTAAGGATGTCGTGTATAGAAAGTTAAAAATTTTCCATTTGTTTAATAACTAATTTGAAGCCTTTATTGATATAAATGCATGTTTTTTTTATTTATTCATTTATTTATTTATTTACTGACAAGAACAAAACTTATGTAAACTTTTATTCGCCTTCATTTCCAATTCGATAAACGTCTGCCCCGTACCTTTATGTTTCCCAAAAACAAATTAGCTCTAGACAAAAATATTTTTTATCGAATTATGCTTAAAAAATGCATAAGATGAAGAGATATGAAGGGTTTTTTAGCAGCCCACCAGAAAAGAAGATTTAATATAAATGAAATTTTATAAGAATTTTTCTGAAAATATAGGAAAGACTCTGACACTCTAAGAGGTTTAAAAATGCTTTAGAATGTATAGGAAATGCAATATTTAAGGAATATATATTAAAAATTTTATGCTTAAAAATTGTAAATGTGAACACTTGAAAATTTTTATTTGCTTCCCTAAAATTAACAAATACAACTTTCTTTTTTTCTTTCGATTAGCATAAAATTGAAATCACTTTTATTTATTCTCTTTACCTCTTAAAAGAAGACTTTCGTATATTAATTAGAATATACAGGGTGATTCAAAAAAGATGAGAAAAATTTTAAGAGGTGATAGTACACACCCAAACAAACATTTTGTATCAAAAAATGCATGGTCGAAAACTAAACGTAAAAAAGTTAGAGGGCGCCAAAAGTTATGAGAGTTAAGAGAAAAGAAAGAAAAAGAGAAAGTTAAGAGAAAAAGAGAAAGAGAAAGTTAAGAAAAGAGAAAGTTATGAGAAAAGTTACGAGGCAAAAACACACAATGAACGATTAAGTTAAGTTACGAAAACAAATTTAATGGCATTTGATTACAATAAGTGCTCAAAACATTGACCGGCAGCTGTTATATACGCAGTACAACGGCGAAAAACAGATTGGCGAATTTTCTGAAACACACCAGGCACCACCGCGCTCGCCAGATCTTTCATGTCTCGATTTTTTTTTTAGTGGGGACAGCTAAAGGCTCTTGTGTATGAGACTCCAATTGAATCCGCAGAAGAACTTGTCGCCAAGCTTTCGGCTGCTGTAGGGGAAGTTCGCGATATGTCTGGTGTGTTTCAAAAAATTCGCCAATCTGTTCTTCGCCGTTGTACTGCGTGCATAACAGCTGCCGGTCAATGTTTTGAGCACTTATTGTAATCAAATGCCATTAAATTTGTTTTCGTAACTTAACTTAATCGTTCATTGTGTGTTTTTGCCTCGTATAAGAACATAACTTTTGGCGCCCTCTAACTTTTTTGCGTTTAGTTTTCGACCATGCATTCTTTGATACAAAATGTTTGTTTGGGTGTGTACTATCACCTCTTAAAATTTTTCCCGTCTTTTTTTAATCACCCTGTATTTATAACATTTAGGAATGTTGTAATCAGAAAATTTCCAAAACTACTTATTTATTCCACGAATTTTCTGCAGTTTTAATATGTATTTTATTATTATTTTTTTTTTTACGACAAGGACAAAACTTTCGTAGCCATTTAATTTTTCTTTTTTTTTTTACTTTAAGAAGGGTATGCCGATGTAAAGCCCATTAAATTAACATAAATTGTGTAGGTTTTTGAAATAAAATTAATAACTTAATTTCAAATACAGTCGAACCTCTATTTAACGAAGTCGCTAAATCCCGGAAAAAAGTTCGTTATATGGAAAATTGTGTAAAATAGAGATTCACCTTTTAAAATACTATAAACTGCTTAAAACAGATTTTAAATTCATAAACACTAAATATTTTTGCTAAAAGTGACTAATCATATTGTTTTAAATAAATTATAGCGATTTGTTTTATATATTTTACCCACCAATATCCATCCTCAATTCATTTTTTCCATGTGTTTAAATCTTTGAAATCTGCAAGGAAAACAAAACATTGTCCGGGAATATACTGAATTTTCTGTTTAAAGTAAATAGTTATACATTAAAATTAACGAGTTTTAATGACATTATCGTATTTATTATTATTATAACAAATAATTTTTACCATATATTAACATATGCGTCCTTAAATTTAATTTCTGAAAAACTCCATTAATTTTGCCTGAGATTTTTATTTTAAAAAGTGCTTTCTCTCATAATACGTCTCGCATCTTTACAATGCACCAAAAACCCCTTCATGCGTATTTTCTTCTAACTATAATCCGCGTCGGATTGTTTCAAATGATTTTAGCATTTCATCATACGAAGTTTTGTAAATTCCTGCATAATGATCATTTCCATCATAATCATATTCGTCTTCATCGCAATTCATTGCTGTATTGTTTTCATTTTTTCACACTGTCGAAAATATCCAATTCGGATAGTGTTTCCGAGGTCTCAATTTCAGAATTAAGTGAAATGCAATCATCAATCAGCACATCATGGTTAATTTCTTCTTTTTTTCTCATCTGTATCCACATTTTTTAAGTTACTCTAAGGGATTATCGTCTTCGTCCTCCGTACTTACCAAATTCTCACTACTGACAAAGAAAACGCCTTGTAAAACCAGTTCAAGGCCATTGAACATCATAAAATATGTTTAAAGAAAGGATAAGTTTGAAATATCCAGAAATATTTTGAGAAATGGGGAGAAAAAAAAAATGAGATCACAAGAAAAAGTTCGTTAAATAGAGAATGCACTTCGCTATTTGGAGGTTATTTTACGAAGAAATTCGCAAAATGGTCTTGGTTCCAAGGAAAAGTTCGCAAAATGGAGAAATTCGCAAAATAGAGGTTCGTTAAATAGAGGTCCGACTGTATAAAACACCATTAGATTAGACAAAATTTAAGCAACAAATTCCATAAAAGAAAATTAATATGATCATCAGGGGTGAAAAAAATTGCTTTTGCAGTCTCTCTTCTGCCTGACTCGTTGGCACTATTTATTTGTAGCGGTAATTCTGAAAAAGGAAAGAGTTTATTTTTTTTTTTTTTTAACGAATGTAGAAATCTGGCAAATCATTAACGTAAAAAAATGTATTATTAATACATACATACATATATATATATACATATTTAAGTAAATTTTGGGGGGAAAAGTGGCAAAAAATTTACCTTAAGAAAAACAAATAGAAACTTTTGTCAAAAGAAAAACAAATAAAATTATAAAGATAAATTTGATGTTTACACCGGATAACTACATGTCTCATACAACCTGTTAAAAATTTGCAGTAGCTTGAACATTGAACCAACTTTTTGTGCTGCAGAAGCTGCCACCAATGGTGAAATCTCGTTCCAATGTTTGGAGCTCCAGTTGAACGATAACTCCAAATATTGGAACACAGTTTCACCATGTTACAGTTGCAGCTTCTGCAGCACTGAAAGTTGGTTCAACTTACCACAAAATTTATATTTATATCTCCATATTTGAAGTCGAAAGTTTAATTACTAACTTTCCCACAATGTCCTCAAAAATTTCATTTTGAGAAAAACGCATTTAAAAGCTTTGGAGGAGGTATTGAGACTCCGTCTGATGTCTCAAAAAAAAACCTGTAGATTTTTTTTTTCTTAAACTGCGCAACTGCGCGTTGAGTCACTGACTGAACACTGTGGTTTTAGCAAATTGTAAGAAACATGAAATATATAACTATTTTAGATATATAATATATAACTGTTTTAGAAGAAAAAAGTTCTTTTTAAGGTTTAAATTCTGCATTCTCCCAACAAATACATTTAAAAGATTTTCTAAATATTTTTGTGAATGTAAATTTAAACTATAAATAAGTAGCATACGATTAAAAGTGTGTATCTTTCTGAATGTAATGTTTAGAAAATTAGAAATTTAACCACCAGAGTTTTGATTAATTCGTACCTTTTTATGCAAGCAAACACGCCACTTGTGTTAATCTTTTTGAACTAGGAAGAAACAGACGAAATTCATATTAATTCTTTAAAAAAAATATGTATTTGAAGGTTTAAGAAATACAGTATTTAGACAAAATATATTTAAAAAATGTTATATTTAAATATTATAAATAAGACCATGAAATATTTTATTTATTTTCTATGAAACACAAAAAAATAAGCATTTTTCCGTTTGACGAAGGACAAAGCTGAGGTAACCATTTATTAATTTAAATTCTCTTAGAAAATATGTTTTTGAATAGTTAGCAAACACAATGTTAGGGAAAAATATAGTCAAAGTACATATTAAAAAATTAAATTTGAAAATGAACTAAAATTCTAAATTCCTTTATGAACAAATATACTTTATCCTGCTTTGGCAAAAGATAAAGTTGAGGTAACAATTTATTCGTTCGCATTTTCTAAAAACTAATGCTTCCCACATTCATTCACCTCGCTTCTTAAAAATAGAATTTTATTTATTAAATACCAGTACTGCAGAGAGAGGCTTTTGCAGTGTAATATTTGAGTTTATTTTCTGATACGCTTTTCATCAATTTATAATTCACTGTAACTTTTTTTAATCAAACAACTTTCTTTAACAAAATGTGAGGGCTATATATCAAAAGTCTGTTCAAAAACGTTTCCTATGATAGCCTATTCATCGCTGTGCGTTTTATATGTGCAAAGAAAAGGGATGTTTACGTCAATAATAATATGTATGATGATGCTTAACCTAAATGTATAACAAAAATTCAGTATGAAAGTCAGATATGGAAAAAATCCTATTCAGTGATACCTATCTTCAATAGAAGAAAGTATTGTAATCGAAATTTTTTTCGACGGATTTACACGTTTTAGGGGTCAGATATCCCAAAAACCAGGTTTATAGAAAATGTCTGTCTGTCCGTGTGTCGCTATTGTACCATCAAAAAGTGTATGAAGTTATGCATAGAATTTAACCAAATTTTTTATGCATGTTTTTTGACCATGGCAAGACGGTCCTTCCTGAATTTGGAAATATTCCGCGAAAGGGAGCACTATAATAGCGATTTTTATGTAATCTTCTTGATTTTTCGTGGTTGTATTGTACACCGGCGGTTGATGAAGCGACGGGAACTTCCCATCCTGATAAGCCGGCTTTTTGCGAACAGCTGATATACAACAGAATAACGGAAAACTATTGATTTTAATAAATATCATGATTGAGATTAATTCGTTTTTACTCCGATGAATTGACTGAAGAAGAAATTTAAAATGAAAGTCAAAGTTGATATAGTATTGAACTAATAAAAATGAAATATTGACATTTGTAATAAAATTTCGAAATATTAAAATATATGAGATAGAAGTAAGTTTTGGGATTGGCACATCCAACTAGTTTATAATATTAATAATCGTTATTGCGACCAAAATGAAATTATAATTCCTTATTTTCTTCTGTTTTATTCCCTAGCAAAATATTTTGTAACGTTCAGAAAATTTACTTCTTTGAAACAGTTTTGGAAACGTAATATTTTGAAAATTAGATATCACAGCATATTTTTTATTTCTACGACAGAATGCATAACTAAATGTTGTTTTGCTTCTTTTCATTCAGGAAAAGCTGAAATAGCCTTCATTGTTCGTCTCCCTCGTGTGGTTGGATCCCTAAAAAAAGTGTTGTTTATTCAATAAATACAATATCTATGATTAATGCTTGGGAAATATTAATGTCCTCGTGTTATAAATGTAAGCATAAAAACTTCATTTAGTTCGCATTGTCTTATAATCTTTTAACCCTTTATGGCCCGAATTATAAATCAGAAATTTGCTTCTCTTCTATAATTATCTTCGTTCATGTCTGAAGATATCCAAAACAACTTATATAATAACAATTTGATTTTTAGAAAGATTTTTAAATGAAACTAATTTAATAAATGGGTAGTTAAAGTTTTTTTTCTTTTTTAACCATTTGAAAAAATGATTATTGTCCTCGTCAGGGTAGGAAATCAAAAGCATATCTGAAGCTTTTTATTGGTTTAATCCTCATTTTATTCGTTTTCTGATTGATCTATACAGTAATCTGTATTTTCCCTTTACTTTCAACAGAGATGGATACTTCTGTTGCCACTATGACAAAAAAGTAATAAAAACTACAAAAAAAAAAAAAAATTAATAACTCAGAAAAAAAATCAGATACAGCTTTCAAAGAAATTGCATTTAAAAGTACATTTTTTTCTCTATAACGACGGTTTAAAAAGTAATATCGTGGGATGTTTAGAAGTTTAAGAATGAAATTTCATTTAAAATGGGTCGTCAGATTTCCACGATGGAAAAGCCTTTTCCCGAACAGCCAATGAAATGCTTGGATAATACGTAAGTTTCAGGAAATCTGACGAGCCGCGGGCGATTTTTGTCGCTTGCAATTTTTACGTGTAATAACACTATTAATGTTTAATTCATGGCGTACGTAATGTATGATCAACTTCGTGCGATTTTTATTTCTTAAATTTTAGTCTTCGAAAAAATCATTTTCCAAATGGTCGTTGTAATTTGTTAAATTGTTTTTTTTTTTTTTTTTTATTTTTTTTTTTGTAAAAAAATATTTACAAGAATAATTAGATTAATTAACGAAAAGTACTGTTATGGAAACTTCGCAGTTCTTACAAGAATGCAAATAAATGTATTGTGATCCTACTTGTAACTGAGAAGCGTTTTGTAGTAGCAAATTTTTTTTAAACATATTTTAATAGGAGGGGGCAAGGGATCTTAAAAACCTTAAAAATTTATTTTTTTATTTTTTGTAAATTTCACTTTAAATATTATTCAAGGATACATTATATGCATTATGGCATGCATTTATTACAAAAAAAAAATATTTTTGAGAAAAAAATGGAATTTTACGCGTCGTCTTAGAAATCTTCGAAATGCCCGTTCCATATCAATGAAAATCCTCAATATTTTTTATGAAAGTTTGGTTTATATATGTAAATAAAACTGTGCATTGAATTTTATATACTTGAATATAAAGGTAAAAAAAAAAAAAAAAAAAAAAAAAAATTGACATTTTTTTCAAAAAATTTTGATTTTTTTACTTTTAATCTTTATATTCAAATATATAAAGCTCGATGCACAGTATTATTTATATATATAAACCAAACTTCTATAAAAAAATATTGGGATTTTCATTGATATGGAACGCGCAGGGGGCATTTCGAAGATTTCTAAGACCTAAAATTCCATTTTTTTTTTCCTCAAAAATATTTTTTTTTTTTTTTTTTTTTTTTTTTTTTTTGTGATAGATGCATGCCATAATGCATATAATGTATCCTTGAATAATATTTAAAGTAAAATTTACAAAAAATAAAAAATTGATATTTAAGGTTTTTAAGGTCCTTTGTACCCTTAACAGGAGAAAAGCTGAATCCATGTTGAGAAAATAACTCCATTAAAAAATATTTTGCTTCGACTGCTTCGCTGTGCTTACTGAATTTGATCCAGAAAAGTATTTTGTGTGATAAGTATCATATACATTTATTTGTAAACGAATTAAATATATTTTATATTGCACTTCTTTAATGAGACTTAAATGTCCCGTAAGCAATTTCTAAATTTACGGCATATTCTACATATTGGCATCTATAAAAATGCCCAAGAAACTCTAAATTTATATGCATACTAGGGGCTCTGCCCTCTGCAAGCTACGCTCGACAACCCCCGTTCAGACACTGCAGAATCTAAAAGCACGCTAATCTAATCGCTTTTAAAAAGGTTAGAGAAGATTGAATTATACTGAGTAGCGATCTCCCTGTAAAGGGGTTTCCATTCAATTCCCTTTGATTGCAAAAATTTAAGGCAGAATCAGTTGCTGTTAAGACATCCAATGGTTGTTTTCGTGTTTGATTCACAATCTGTTGCCTGTTATATTTAAAATCTGTCGCCAAACTATAAGATTAAATGCCAATAATGGTTGATCGTAAATATCACATTCACTTGACTTTAACCCCCTGACCGCCGAGCAAAAGGGCAGAATTGTAATGTTGTTTTCTCTGTAATTTTTTTAAAAGTCTAATAAAAGATTATTTTTCTAACCAGATATAAAAAATTTAATTACGTATTGGAGTATTATAAGCCTTGAGAGTGCTAATCATAATAAAATATTTTAAAACTGCATTATATTTGTTGAATTATTTTAATTTTAAAAATGCTTCTACTGCAGTAAAACCTACAGCTTAGTGAACGGATATATCAGTTCGCGGCGGTGAGAAGGAAGTTGTACGCGTTTACGCCATCAAGTGATTTTTATTTCGACGTTTTATCTGTATTTTTATTAATGTTATACTGATTTATTTGTTCTTTCGTTATTTGAAATAAAAAATTATGTCAATTTGCATAATTTGGCGAGTGGTTTGGCGATTTATATAATTTGGCGAAATTGGTTGACGGGAGAAAAAGTACCATTAAAACATTGCTTTGAAGCTGAAATTAAATTTAATGATTTCTTGTATTGTCATATACGCACCGGGTTTGGTGCATTTTTTTTTTTACGGCAATTTGGCGAAAGTTACATATGTATTTTTTAATTATTTTCTGTTATTTTTAAAATGAAAAAAAAAATAAATAAAATAAAAGTTTAATTAATAACTATAGAACAAAACAATTTATAACATTTTTTTGTAAATAAAAAGAAAATAAATTCAAATAAACGTTTATTAATAAATAAGCAACAATAGCCGGGTTACCATGTCAGGCAAAATAACGCCATTTTGGCACCAATTAGGTACAGCGTTGCGTATATGACATCTGTGCCTAATATTTTTCTTTTCGTTTCGTTAAAAAAAAAAGAAAGAAGTGAAAGTCATTTATTTTAAATGTTTCAGTTTTAAATGAAAGTTTTGTATTAAATAAAATGATAATGAAATACAAATTGAATTATGAATAAAAGTAACATGTTACATTTCTTAGCATACATTTAAGGGAAGCCAAACTGGTCACCAAATGAGTTTAAAATAATAACCTTTTCTAAAATATGAAAAACAAAATACCTGTTATGATTAAAATTTGAGTTGCCATCATTAGAGAAATGTATATAAAATTAGAAAAAAAAATAATATTTCAAAAACTAATTCGAATTTAAACATTCTAATACCAGTTTTGAGATCTGCAGATCAATACGGATTTTTGGTGCTAATTTCATCGCAAAGTCATCCGTATTTTAGGAGAAATTGCCGTGAAACGTAATCAGTTGTTTAATCAGTCGTTTCACAGAATCGTTCCATAAATTCGTTACATTTCAGTCGTTTCATGAAATCCGTTTCATAAATTCGTTTCATTAGGATTTTATATATATAGGGTAGATATATAATGAAGATTTTATAATTTATTCTTCACAAAAAAAATAGTTGAGGTTTTGTTGAAGCTATAAAAATACCCAAGACCTTGTACAGTTACATGCATAAAACTTCCCAAGAGTTATATGTAAAGAAAAAGACGGCTATAAGGTTTATGAAGGTTTATGTTTATCCTATGAATAAATTACAACGAATAGTATGCGAACATTTCTTACCGTTTTAATAGTAGGGTTCGATTCTTCTAAATATATTAAACCAGGAGAAGGCTGCACAGACCATCACCTCATTGAGTTGAAGGCTGAATTTCCGGGATTAGACAGAACTCGATTCGCATATTAAAATGCAACTCGTCTGCGAAGTCATATCTTGATGAAAACTATCTGCAGACCATATTTTAGTGGTTGATCGGTCGGCTTATCATTGTGTTGATAAGGTGATGGTTTGTGCATACGCCTCCCGATCTATAGTATATGTGGAAAAATCTGAAGCAATGTAATGTTTAGAAAATTAATAAATTTAACTCTTTATCCACTTGATTAATTTGTAGCTTTTTTAATTATCAAGTACCATTTTTTATTTTTATATATTCGTTTACTTTTTATAATAATAATAATTGTCATTGTGATCAAAATGAAATTGCGGCCACCGCATAATTCCTTAGTTTCTCCTCTTTTATTCCCTAACAAAATGTTTTGGAATGTTCAGGAAATTCATTTTTTTAAACAATATTTTGTAAACGTAATACTTAGAAAGTTAGAAATCGGAGCATGGTATTTTTTACTTCTTCGACAGAATGCATATTTTGCTTCTTTTGATTCGGTCAAAACTGATATAGCTGACCCTGTTTGTCTCCCTCTTATGGCTCCCTAAAAAAAGTGTTGTTTATTCAAAAAATACAATATATGAGATTAAAGGTATGGTGCCCTATTTTCGTCTCCCCAGTCACTTTTAGGCCCTAAATGTTGTAATTTTCAGTGAAAATCTACCAAATTTAGATTTTACATAGACTAACTACCCACGCACATAGAAAAATACGCAAATATCGTACAAAAAATTTTAACAACGCAAAAAATTGTTTTTTCAAAAGTATCTATATATGGCAAAAGAAAAAAAAATGGTCCCAATTTCGCCCCCCTTAAAAAATCCAATATGCCAAGGCTTAACTTATAACTAAATCAAAATTTATTTCTAAATGAGTAATTTAATTTACATTAAATTAAGGCACAAGGAAATGTACTAATTATCAGTGGAAGAATAACGTAACGAAACATTAGCCATCCAAACATGAGCAAAAAAATTGTCATGAAAAAGCATTCCTAATTTCGTCCCCGGGACGAAAAAAAAAATCACTCGGATACATACCATTAACTTAACTTCTAATTATTATATTATTATTATTATTATTATTATTATTATTATTATTATTATTATTATTATTATCTATATATATATATGTTACACTATCGTACGGGGCACAGAAATCACACAGAAATTATTTGTTAATTATTTAATGGCATGGCTCGAATGAAACGCATCTCATTGGTTATTAAACAGCATTTAATGCATCTCCATACCTATAAGGGGGTTACCATACACTGTAAAAAATAATCTGTAATTCTACAGATGTTAAGTAACATAAATCTGTATGCTTACTAAAATTTTATCTGTAAACTATACAAAAAAAGATGTAAAGCTACAAAACTAGTTTTTGTAAAGCTACAAAAATCTGAAACTTTACAAAAGAATCTACTAAAATTACAGTAATCTCACTAAAAATTTTTCTGTAACCCGGGTTCCAGTTACATAAAAAGTTCTAGGCATCGAAGTTTCCTAAAAATTGCTTTGTAACCTTACAGATTTTTTGATTTACGGTGCTAAAGTGCATCTGTTACGTGATTTTTTGTTGTTGCCGTTACATAAAAAGTTCTAGGAATCTCAGTTTCCTAGAAAAATGTCAGTAACTTTACAGATTTTTTTTTCAGTGAGGGGGAATTCTGTTCTGTCGCCAAATGCCGCCAAGTTTGTCGACAACTTGGCGATATCTCTAATATTTTGCCAAATTCCTATAGACTGCCATTGTAAACCGATAGGGCTTACTTGCATACAGAAAATCAACAAATTGAGATATTGTAATGCAACAAAAACTAACATTAGCTTGAGAGATTATATTAATTATATTTAAGGGAGCGTAAATTAAATTATGAATAAAACTAACACGATACAATGCTTAGCATGCTTTCCCAAACGTACATTTTAAGGGCGACCAAACTGTCGCCAAAGGCGGTTTATTATTATTATTATTATTAGAGGTAAAGACGGACACTAATCCCTATGTAATCACTGCAGGAATAAATTGACTTTGATTTTGACTTCAATATTTTCCTTCGTTGTATAAAACGTTTCGGGAACATTTTGTTCGAGGATAACAAAATTTTAGAAATTAACATGTGCGATACAGAGCTTCTTTTGATCGTAGAACGTAAACTGTCGCCACATTTACCTGCCTACTTGGAGCACTTACTGATTGTATAAAATTAATTTTTTCTTTCAATGAAAATTGTTTTCTTTTCATGTTCTCTACCATTAAAAAAGAAATTTAACTCCAACTATAATTTGTTACACATTAGAAATTCTCTAATAAGTGCAGCTATTTATCGCCAAATACGAAGGTAATAGACTACTGCAAAGATGCCTCTATTCTCTAGATGCCTTACATTTCTTTAAACGGGTGTAAGGCAAACACAAAGAACTTGAAATTTTAAGATCGCGGGGAAATGAAAGTAACAATTAAAAAAAAATTTCGGAATTCTAATTTTTCGATAAAGATTGTTCTTTAATCTGAAATAAGTATTTTTTATAAGACTTCGATAAATTCGTTAATTTGAAAAATTCCTTAATCTGAAATTCATTAAAGTGAATATATTTACAATGCAAAGTGTAGGACATTTTTTCTAATTCAAATCGTTAAACTGAAAAATTCATTAAAGTGGCATTCGTTTTAAAGAGATTCTACTGTGCTAGAAATTTATTGTAACAAAAATTTCCGGTGGAAGACTCTTAATTTCTTATCTAATTTATAAAAAAAGGCTTTGTAATGATCGAGAATCTTGATCGAATATTTTTAATCGATAAATATACTGTAAAAAATATATATAAGGTTACTACGATTTTTCTAGGAAACTGGGATGCCTAGAACTTTTCATGCAATTGCAACAAAAGAAATTCATGTAACAGATCCACGTTAGCACTGTAAAAAAAAAAAAAAAAAAAAAATCTGCATGGTTACTAAATTTTTTTTTAGGAAACTGGGATTCCCAGAACTTTTTATGTAACTGCAACAAAACAAAACAAAACAAAAATGCAATTTAACAAATTACAACGACCATTTGGAAAATGATTTTTTCAAAGACTAAAATTTAAAACATAAAAAATCGCACGGAGTTGATCATACATTACGTACGCCATGGATTACATTTTTCGGTACTGTAAATTTTTAAACTTCTACGGAGCTGGTCATACATTACGTACGCCATGGATTAAACATTAATATCCCTGGACCAATTTTAAATGAAATTTCATTCTTAAACTTCTAAATATCACACACAATTACTTTTTACACCGTCGTATATAGAAAAAAATGTACTTTTAAATGCAATTTGTTTGAAAGCTGTATCTCAATTTGTTTCTGATTTATTATTTTTTTTTTGTAGTTTTTATTACATTTTTGTCATAGTGGCAACAGAAGTATCCATCTCTATTGAAAGTAAAGGGAAAATACAGATTACTGTATAGACAAATCAGAAAACGAACAAAATGCGGATTCAACCAATAAAACGCTTCAGATATGTTATAAAATTTTAGTAAGCATACACAGAGCTCGCACCGTTCCTAAAATTTTCGGACTTTGCTACCAGTATTTTAGATAAGAATTCTTCGTGGTCGATTCCTTTAACATTTACAATATAATTATACAGCAAAGTTTATCGTTTTAATTTAGTGGTAGCAAGGTGCGAAAATTTTAGAAACGCTGCGAATTGCATACAGATTTCTGTAGTTTTACAAACCTAGTTTTGTAGATTTACAGCTTTTTCCTTTACAGTGTACAGATAAAATTTTAGTAAACATACATATTTCTGAAGCTTTTAGAAAAAGTAGTTTTGTAGATTTACATTTTTTTTTACAGTGTAAAATAAATTTTAAAAGGATCTCTGTTTATTTTATATGTTTAAAATATATATATATATATATATATATTTAACAGTGCAAAAAATACAATATATCATTTTCGCCATGTATTACAGCTTTTGTTATTACTCTTTTATTATAACTTTTTGAGTATGGCAAAACAAATTCTTTATTTAGAACCACGTCCTTAAACCTTAGACATTTTCCTTTTGAGTGGCAGGGAAAATGTCTTTGAATTGCAATTTTTATGACGTGAAACATATAGGAAATTACATGTGTGGTCTTAAAAGAGTTTACGTCCATGAACTGCATCTTTTAAAAATATACAAGACCACTTTTATGAGATCTTTGCCATTTCACATCCAATTAAGACAAAGCTTCAATTTATTGACCAAGTCATCAGAAAAATAGTGTTTGTGTTTTTAATGATTAAGTAAAATTCTATGTAAGAATGTATTACTAGGAAATCGTAACTTTTAAATATTAAAATTACTCACTTTACTGTACACTGTAAAAAAAAAAAAAAAAAAAAAAAAAAAAAAAAAAAAAAAAAAAAAAAAATCTGTAAATTTACTAAAATTGTTCTAGGAAACTGGGATTCCTAGAACATTTTATGTAACGGCAACAACAAAAATTCATGTAACAGATACTCTTTAGCGTAAATCAAAAAATCTGTAAGGTTATTAAAAATGTTTTAGGAAACTGGGATGCCTAGAACTGTTTATGTAGCTGCAACCCGGGTTACAGATAAAATTTTAGTAAGGTTACTGTAATTTTAGTAGATTCTTTTGTAAAGATACAGATCACTGTAGTTTTACAAAAACTACATTTGTAGATTTCCATCATTTTTGTAGAGTGTACATATAAAATGTTAGTAAGTATACAGATTTTTGTAACTTTACATCTGTAGAATTACAGATTTTTTTTACAGTCAACATTTTTTTTTACATACTATTTGTACACCCCCTTCTTAAATAAAATAACTATACTGCATATTTTTTAACAAAACGAAACCGAAGTAAGCATTCAATATGCTTGCAAAAAATATCTTTCTGAATGTTTTGAAAAATGTTTCAAAAATTCACAAAATCTATATAAAAAAAATTATTATGTGGTTCAGTATCTACTTCTTAGAAAATGAAGATGATAATATTCAGTTTCATAATTAATAGCATCTGGCCAATAGCATAATTAATAACTTATTTCTGAAACTCCCTTACCCCGTATTATTTGCAATGCATTTATATTTAATTTCTATTTTTGGTAGTTCATGTACACTTTTTGCGCCTTTTCAAATGTTTTCCATCGGCTCGACGAGTGGGTATTAGAGATGAGTTCGGGCTCATTTTTCGGAGCCCGAGCCGAGCCCGAAGATTTGAAATCTGAGTCCAAAATATTTTATGTCATCAGAGCACGAACCCGATACAAAAAAGTACACAGTAGGAAATTGTTAATAACATTTTAAAATTGTTTTTAAAAGTCACAATTATTATCATTTTAAAATGCACATTGCACAACTATATCAAAAAGACATAGTTCTGTTTTCCAGTCATCCTGGAAAAGGACTTCAAATAGAAAGCGAGAATAAATAAGGAATACCCCACACTGTAAAAAAAATTTCGTTAAAATACGGAAATTGTACTGGCAATCGAGACGCCAGTATTATTTCTGTATTTTAACGGAAAATTTCCCCCGTAAATTGCAGAAAAATGGAAATCTTTCTGTAATTTACCGGAAAAAATCCGTTAAAATACGGAAATAGTACTGGCGTCTCGATTGCCAGTACAATTTCCGTATTTTAAAGGAATTTTTATTTTTACGGTGCATGTCTTTATGTTACTAACACTGGCCGTACAATAGCTGCGGAATCACATAGCATATTTCTCCTTATATCCCATCAACAATTCAATTCTCTTTCAATTTGATTTTTAAAAAATTGTAAAACACTTTAAGGAAAAAGTTAAATTGTAACATTAAGGCAAAAGTTAATGGTAATAACTTACATTATATGCTTCTTTCTCAAATAGCATGTTTTTTCTTTTCATTTTCAATTAGGTAGCTTTCTTTACAAAAAAGCTACCTATTGCAGCCGTTCGGAGGAAAGCGATTTCAAAAAATTTTGGTATATTTTCATCGATCATGACCCCCAGACCCCGAAACCACCCTCCGTTCAAAATTGATATATATATATATATATATATATATATATATATATATATATATATCTGACCTATGTCACACTGTAACTGCCGTAATTATGAACCGATTTCGATGTAATTCAGTGTGTACATAGTACATACCAATGTCTCGACCGAGTTCGTTGGCCAGCTTCATCCGCCGTTTTGTTTCAAAATGGCGGCCATTTAAAATTTTTAAAAAAATTTAAAACTTGAAATGTGGTACCAAAAAATTTAAAATGGAAAAATATTTTTTTCTTATGTATTTGACCTTTATAGAAAGATTCCGGAGCAGTTTTTGTTTCGTCTATATCTTAAAAAATGGCTGAGTTATAGCATTTTGAATTTCTAGCGTGGCTGACATTTTGAAACGTCCTGAATTTTGTCACGCGATAAAAGGCGTATTTATGAACCGATTTGGATGTAATTCGGTGTGTACATAGTACATACGAATCTCTCGACAGAGTTTGTTGGCCAGCTTCATCCGCCATTTTGTTTCAAAATGGCGGCCATTTAAAATTTTTTTTTAAATTTTAAATTTGAAATGTGGTACCAAAAAATTGAAAATGGAAAAATATTTTTTTCTTATGTATTTGACCTTTATACAAAGATTTCGGAGCAGTTTTTGTTTCGTCTATATCTTAAAAAATGGCTGAGTTATAGCATTTTGAAATTCTAGCGTGGCTGACATTTTGAAACGTCCTGAATTTTGTCACGCGATAAAAGGCGTATTTATGAACCGATTCGGATGTAACTTCGTTTATGCATAGTACATACCAATGTCTCGACCGGGTTCGTTGGCCAGCTTCACCCGCCATCTTGTTTAAAAATGGCGGCCATTTAAATTTTTAAGAAAAATTTAAATTTGAATTGTGGTACCAAAAATTGAAAATTGAAAAAATATTTTCTTCTTATGTGTTTGACCTTGATAAAAAGATTCGGGAGCAGTTTTTGTTTCGTCTATATCTTAAGAAATGGCTGAGTTATAGCATTTTGAATTTCTAGCGTGGCTGACATTTTGAAACGTCCTGATTTTTCTCACGTAATAACAGGCGTATTTATGAACCGACTTGGATGTACCTTGGTGTGTACATAGTACATACGAATATCTCGACCGAGTTCGTTGGCCAGCTTCATCCGCCATCTTGTTTCAAATTGGCGGCCATTTAAAAAAATTAAATAATAAAAAAATTTAAATGAGATACCAAAAAATTGGAAAATGAAAAAGATTTTTTTTGTATGTGTTTCACCTTAATACAAAGATTCCGGAACAGTTTTTCTTTCATCTATATCTAAAAAAAATGGCTGAGTAATAGCATTTTGAATTTCTCTTGTGGCTGACATTTTAAAACGACCTGATTTTTGTCACGCGATAACAGGCGTATTTATGAACCTATTTGGATGTAACTTGGTCTGTACATAGTACATACCAATGTCTCGACCGAGTTCGTTGGCCAGCTTCATTCGCCATCTTGTTTCAAAAGGGTTGCCATTTAAAAAAATTAAATTTAAAATTCAAAATGAGGTATTAAAAAATTGGAAAATGAAAAAGATTTTTTTTATGTGTTTGGCCTTGATACAAAGATTCCGGAGCAGTTTTTGTTTCTGAAAATTTGTTCTTTTGTTGATATCTTAAAAAATGGTTGATTTATAGCACTTTGAATTTCTAGCATGGCTAACATTTTGATACGATCTTGTATTTGTCACGCGATAACACACGTATTCGCCTATTTCAATGTAAGAAGGCATGTGGATAGTATACATCAACACCTCGACCAAGTTCGCTGGCCAGATTCATCAGCCATCTTGTTTCAAAATGGCGGCCATTAAATTAAAAAATATATATATATTTAAAGTGAGGTGCAAAAAAATTAGAAATTGAAAAAGGTTTCTTTCTTAAGTATTTGATCTTGATATAAGGATTCAGGAGCATTTTTTGTTTGTCTTTACCTTAAAAAATGGCTCAGATATAGCAGTTTCAATTTCTATTGTGGGTGACATTTTGAAAAATCTGATTTTTTGCATGCGACAGCACTCCTATATATTAACCGATTCCGATGTGAATGAGCATGTGCACAGCAATTACTAAGGTCTCGACCAAGTTCACTGCTTAGCCTCATCCACCATGTTGTCTTAAAATGACAGGCACTTTAAGAAATTGCCGAATTTGGCAGCTAAATATAAGTTACTTTAAAGAAAAGCAGCTTGGATAAAGCTGACTAATTTCGCGAAATTCTCATTCATTATATTGATAAAAATTAGTATTGAATCTCCTATATTCGGTTTCCACTAAATTGAGCTTCGTGTGTTTGCATCATATAAGTTGGCTTTTTTTAAATAAGGATTATGAAAGCTACCTCTTCCTCCTGGCACTGGCCGGAAGGACTTTTTGTAATTGAAATTTTTCCTTAGAGTCCTAGCCCAAAGACGTATAAAAATCGAGCTAGCTATACTGGTTATATGGCATAAAATACGTATCCGATATTTCCAATTGAGCGAAAAAAGGCCCAAGCCGGGACTCGAACCCAAATCCTTGGCTTACATTGCCAATGCCCTATCGTTTAATCTACTTGGGCTGACAACCGGTGGGCATATTTTGATCAGATAACCTTATTGGTAATAACATCTGGTCTGTCATGTAGACAGCTCAACAGATTAAACCGCAGGTACCCATATAAACGATGAAAATTCGCTCAGTTGGAAATATTCAATTCGTATGATAACTTTGTCAATTAGTACGATTGCATTAAAAATAATAGTATATCTACGTACCCATCGTTTACATGGAGTTCCTTTACCTGCGGTTTATGCTGTTGAGCTGTCTACATAGCAGACCAGATGTTATTACCAATAAGGTTATCTGACGAAATATATCAACCGGTTGTCAGTCCAGGTAGATTAAACGGTAAAGCATTGGTAATGTAAGCCAAGGATCTGCGTTTGAGTCCCAGATTGGGCCTTTTTTCGCTCAGTTGGAAATATTCAATTCGTATGATAACTTTACCAATTAGTGTGATTATGTTAAAAATAATAATATATGGCATAACGACTGAAAACGAATTTTTCTAACGATGAGACCCTGACAGATCGATTTCTGGACCCAATAAAGGGTCTAATCCATGATTTTCATGGAAATCCTTTGAGCCATTTACGAAAATGCTGGTATGAACACTAGCGGGGAAAAATTAAAAGAGCAACTATGAAAAGGTCTTTTCTGCTAATTTTGTTACGTGAAGCCCAATGAAAGACGATAGTTGACGAGTCAAGATCAACCATTCGACTCACAGAAATATACAAATTCGATCGAAATTTAACCTAGATGGAATGTGTTATTGAGAGGGAGTTTGAAGAATTATAGAAATGGCGTTTAATTGGGAGAATGGAAGAAGAATAGCAAGCAGGTAACACTGTAAAGCTTGCATTTTGTCAGAGGTTTCAACACACTTTATAAAAACTTTTTCATTTACGAGAATGAAACGAGATGAAATGAGATATACACTACCGAGAAATAATTAAAGGAGCAACTATGAAAAAGCCTTTTCTGTTAATTTAATTATGCGAAGCCCAATGAAAGGCAGTAGTTAATAACTCAAGGTCAACATCCAACGTCAAACATTGGACGCACAGAAATATACACTTTCGCTAAAATTTTTACGTGTAGAAGATAAAGCGTGTTATTGAGATGGCATTTGACGGATTATAGAAATGGCGTTTAATTGGGAGAATGGAAGAGGAATAGCAAGCAAGTAACACTGTAAAGCTTGCATTTTGTCAGATTTTTTTTCACACACTTTATAAAAACTTTTATACCAGTATATACACTAGCTGGAAAAAATTAAAGAAACAACTATAAAAAGGGTATTTTCTGTTAATTTTATTACGCGAATCCCAATGAAAGGCAGATGTTAATAACTCAAGATCAACATCCAAGATCAATCCTTGGATTCACAGAAATATACAAATTTATAAAAACTTATAAAAGAAATATACACTTTATAAAAACTTTTATGCCATTCGATAATATTTTCACGTGTAGAAGATGGAATGTGTTATAGAGAAGGCATGTGACGCATTATAGAAATAACATTTAATTGGAAGAAATAAAGAAGGATAGTTAGCACGTAACACTGTAAAGCTTGCATTTGGTCAGATGTGTACACACGCCTTATAAAAACTTTCCTACGTCTCTATAACAAGTTGTAAAAAGTAACAAAATTATTTCACTTCTCACTTTATATCACATTTCCTATATTCTTATTTAAATTTATTTTTTCCAAAAATGGAATATTCTGAATTTCGAAGCGATGCAAAGCATGACAAGATAAGAGATCTTCTGTTTCGTGTTTTTGTGTTCGTGTTTTTAGCTGCAAAAATCATTCGAGTTATACCTGTTTTTATATTTGTTTCTTTAATCTCCCGCTAGTGTATAAAACACTAATTGGTCATTTAATAGTACTAGGGGATCCAACCCGAACCTCCCGGCTTATGGAATATAAGAGAAAGAAATGTTTCTCTCTCTCTCTCTTTCTCTCTCTATATATGTATCCCTTTAAGACCGGACTGCTTTTTGAGGGTTTTTTTTTCTTTTTAAACAATGATATAACTGAAATTTGTAGCTGATAATTCACTATCTGTTGTTGACAAAATTCGTATAATATAGTTTCTGTTAACCAGCACAATCACTCGATTCAGGCATTTATGGAACAGATAACCCAGGAAGGTAGAATTTATTTAATACCTAACCCGCACGACCAGGTCTTAAAGGGATATATTAGATTGCCCACTAACAACGCCAAAAAGCATTTTTAATTGAAAAGCATCAATTTTGCATTAAAATGAAGTTTTGAAATTTATTAAAAACGATACTTTTGTATGAGTGAATAGTCGAGGAATTTGTCAAAGATATCGTTGCTTGCAGCAGTCTTTATTAATTCTAATAATTTTAGTTATTAAAGAGTGTAGTTGTATTAGACATCTGTGAAATTTCTGTTTTATTTTATTGATGAAATTTTAACTTCGTTATGGAATATCAGCGGAAACAAATGCTGAACTATTTATATTAACTTAAGTGCAAAAAGATTTATCTTTCATAATGTGCCTGCAAGCGATAGAGATAGGTTAAAAAAAATCTCATGCTTGAAAATTGTTTAAAAAATCATAAAACATGAATACATTGCGATACAGCTTTCAAATAAATTGCAGTACAATTTTGAAACAAATTGCATTTGTAAGTACATTTTTTTTATTCGACGCTGCAAAAATTGTAAATGTGTGATGTTTAGAAGTTTAAAAAATTGCAATAAAAGCGAAATTTAATCGTCTGCTGCGATCAACATCAAAATAACGTCAGCGTTACAGGCGAACACGCTTCTCCTTTATGATATAGATAGAATTTGTGCTTTATTTCAAGACTAGAATGAACTGAAAGAACAAATTAGGTTTCATCCTCTCACATTTTAGCGTAATCCGAAAACTTACCTCAGAGATTTTTACAGTTAAATAAATTCTAAATTTATGAAGAAAAAACAAACGCCTCCTATATTCTATTTCTCTTTCAAATTTTTTCCCTCGTTTTGAAGTAATACAGTTGCAGTCAAACTTGGTTAGTACGAGAAGCCAGGCATTATAAAAGTCATCGGTTAATACGAAAAGTAAGGGCATTTTAAAATTCCTCGTAATACTCGTAAAGATTATACAAATCTTGAATGTGCATACATAAATAAACTTATTACAACTATTAATTGCTCTAATTATCTCAATGCTAATCATACAATTATAAAGTTTCCTGAAAAACCCAGCATAAAATTGCAATAATCACTGAACTTTTCGAACTACGGATTTCACATATCTATTTCAACTTAACAGTGCAATGAGAAACAATAAGAGGATAGTTAATATAGCCTAGTGACCGGATTTAAAGAAAGAAAAAATAAAAGTCTTCGCGAAAGTCTCATTGAAATGGAGAGATATTTTGCTCGTAGTAGCAGTGATCCTCCTTTCGTAGCTTGTAAAAAGCGGGGCGGAAATACAGTCTAAATTAGAGATCCACCGAAAATTCGGTTTTGTTTTCGTTTTCGGACCAAAATTGAGTTCAGCCGAAAATTTGTTTTCGTCGAAAATGCTGCCGAAAATTCGGCCGGATCGAAACTACATATATTCCGAAAATTTCTTTTCTCCCTTCGGAAATTTTCAGCATTGCTCATTGATTTGAACTGTATCGACTCAAATGAATTACTCATTATTTATTGCTATGAACTTCACTGTTTATAATTATCAGTTATGACTGACTCAAGACGTGAGTGCAAATTATAAAGCAAACATTGTATATAGCACTAAACTTTGAAGACGCTTTTCACGTGCTCATTAAAAACTACAGACTTAACAGTAATAGAATTTTTTTAGTTTGAAACCGTATAAGTGTTTCGAATACCCTTTGAGAAACTTCTAATGTAACAAATGATCATTTACAAAAATCATTATAAAAGATAAATCGAGGTATGTATATCTAAAGCATTTTTTAATTAGATAAAATTCGTATATTAGAAAATCCTTTTGAGCCGTTGATGAGTCAATTACATTTCATTTTATATGAAAGTAAAAAATTATGGTTAGAGGCACAGAGAGCTAATTTGGGCCAAACATATAATTACACGTACAATTAATTAATAATTATGTATATTTATGTATGTATTAATTCCTTTAAAAATTTTTTGGGGACATTTTCGTTTTCGGAGGAAAATAGGAAGATTACCCAAAATTCAGATTCGGTTTCGGTCGATCCTTAGTTTAAATGATGAATCATTCTTAAAGGGAAATTTGGTCGTTTTAACCGCGTTCTCATTCTAGCAATGTCGTATTAACCGAGTTCAACTGTATGTATTTTATAATAAATGTTCACTAACAGTACGCTGTATCTTAGTAAAAACAAATGTATTATTATCAATGTTTTGAATATTCAAACTAATGTGGAAAAATTATTTATAAAAACAATACATTTATTTTCATTTTCACCATTCAAACAAAATATTTGCTTTTTCAGACGTGCACT
The DNA here is from genome assembly GCA_963932465.1 of Maratus speciosus. Lineage (NCBI taxonomy): Eukaryota > Metazoa > Arthropoda > Arachnida > Araneae > Salticidae > Maratus > Maratus speciosus. The sequence continues at coordinate 344,058,102 of OZ010786.1, forward strand.
GTGATTTACATTGTCTAAAACTTAAAATTAATCCCAGAATAAACAGCCCATAATTTTAATATAAAGTGTCTTAATTATTTAATACTTTTAATATTTGCTAACTCTATATGTAATAACATATTTTGCTCCCAGAAATTTATAATTAGTTTAAAATTCCTTTACTTATTATAATTGTAATTAATGTACTCAATTTCATCGTGAAGATTTTTAATTTACTTTGTTTTTCTAATGTTTACTTTAGTTACTTTATTATAAATTATCTTAATAATAGCGTAAGCATATTGTTGTTTGTTAAATATGTTTATTAACAATAGTTTATAAACGTAGCCTTTAAGGTTTAATATAATTATGTGCCGATTAATTTGCAACTATTTTTTACTTGTAATACAATATTTAAAAATTAATTTTTTAATTTTAATTGGTTTTAAGCAGTATGTATTCTATTTTTTTCTTTAATGATTTTTCACATTAATATAAGATTATAAATTTTACTACAGTATTCATACATACTTCGATATGTATTTAAAGTTTGGTATTATACAATCTACTGATGTGATTGTTTCGGTGAAAATAGTCTTAATGACATTTGTGTGTGTGTGTGTTTCATTTTAAAATTTTATGACGCTAAATTAATACATATTTATATTACTTGTAACTAGCATAAAAAATAACCAAAAGTCGGATAAAATTAGAATGTAACATAACATTTTAAAATTTCCTAGTAAATGGTTGTAGAATCTTAATGATGAATTGATTTGTTTTTTTAAAAAGTGTTTAGAAAAAGTTCCCTGGCGATGTTCTGTTACAGTGTGAAGTCATTAATTAAAACTATTTTTATCGAATGGAATAATAAGAGAAATAAGGAAACAAAGTGAATGGTTCGATTTATTTTCACTGTAAAGGAGAAAATCTTCATTTACGGCCAATCAGGGCTGAAACTAATTTTTTTTTTTTCACCCGGGGCAAACATGGATTTTGGCGCCTCCCCCCCCCCCCTTTCCGTTTCACCGCAAAGTAAAATCACAAAAAGAAGTTTACGAAGTTTCTATTAGCCGACTTATTTTAAATTTTAAAATGTGTAACGGTAAAATGTGTAATATTGAAATACGTAATCAGCTTTATCAAATATTTATTCATTAAAACCTAGGAAAAAGAAATCGAAAAGAAGCTGAAATAATTCCGCTTTATACTGGTTTCTGTCTTAGCAAGTATAATTGTTGGTACTATTTCTGCTGGGATCGTGTAGTTTTTTATTTAGGACAAGATTCCATTATAGACAGATTTCATTTTCCAGATTTTACTGTTGTTGTAATATTACAAATTATTACCATTGGGGCATTTTAAGTCATAGTGATATGAGTCACATTGTCATAGGAACTCAAAAATCAGGATTTACTGTTGGTATAATAATGAATTCCAGTGCCGTAAAATATCTTCCTGTACTATCTACACCAGTTTTATGAAATGATCACTTATACCTCTCTTCCTATTTATAAATTGATAGGTCTAGATACTTTCCTGAACCTAATTCTAATTCTTAAATTTATGTGTGACTCAAAACAATAACAGCAACAAAATTATTAAGTTTTTACTTTTTATTTTGTAAATTTTTGACCGCTTGGTTTTTATTATCCCAGGCAGTCACCTGACCTCGCCCCCTCTAAGGCCTAATATGAATGTAAAAAGTAATTGTAAGAACAGGAATGGGGTTATTCATTTGCTGTCTTGTATAATGTAGACGAATAATTTTATCTATTTTACAATTTTAATGCACTTTACTCAGCTTTTCTTTTTTATTTTTCGGCTACAAAATACTTTTTACCCAAATTTCCCACATATATATTGTATAAAATGACAAATCAAATCCTCATCTGTCGTTCCCTTGGCGTGGCACCCGGGGCACGTGCCCCCTCTGACACCCCTCCCCTTAGTTTCAGCCCTGTGGCCAGTTGAGGATAGTTATTGCTCGAACTTCCTTAACTTTCTTCATCAAAAATAAATAGATAAATACAAAATTTCTCGATTATTAACTCGAATTTTTCATATACATTTACAAACTCATTTTTATTATTTTTTGTTCGAAAGAAGTTTCAGTTATTGATACGTAAGTGCCTAAAAAAGAACAATTTTTATACAGGGTAATCAGAAAGTGGGTATATATTTGAAAAATTAATAATTCACGGAATGATGTAGGTAGGGAATGACATGGGGTTTTATTGTAACCACAGAACAAAAATGGCGCTGTATAGCAAGATGGTGCTGTATAGCAAAGATGGCGCTGTATAGCAAAACGTCAGTGAAGGTACCTGAGAATCGTGTATAAATGGAGCTGTAATGTGACAGAAAGTCTCCCACCTGTCAAGGTCTTTTTAACCCTTTTTAAAATTTTTTACCCCCCCACCACCACCATTTTTTTTTTAAATTGCTACCATCCAGGTCTTAGTTTGCTCTCCTGCCATTTCTCACCAGTTCTGATTCCGGGGATGTGTGGAGTTGTCCACAGGGGCCTCGGTTTAAAGTGTGTTCGAAGTCGAAGTCGAAGTCGAGAAAGTCACGGTGTGGTGTGGATTTACCACATCTACCGTTATCGGGCCTTTTTTCTTCCAGGAAATGCATAATTCTGGTTTTGTAACTGTTAGCGTGACGGGTGAGAGGTACGCCGATATGTTACAGAATCACATCATCCCTAACCTGGCTGATAAACACCTGCTGGATAGTACGATTTTTATGCAGGATGGTGCTCCACCCCATATTGCTAGACGTGTGAAAGATCCCTTACGCCCGTCGTTTGGTGATGATCGCGTGCTGAGCCTCCATTTTCCTCATGCGTGGCCTCCCAGGTCCCCAGATCTCGGTCCGTGTGATTTTTGGCTCTGGGGTTAAATGAAGTCGCAAGTCCACCGCGATCGACGACATCAATAGAGATGCTAAAAGACAACATCCGGCGCCCATTTCTCACCATAACTACGGATATGCTGTACATAACATTGTCCCTCGACTACAGCTATTGTTGAGGGATGACGGTGGACATGTTGAACATTTGTTCTGAAGAACATCGTCTTAGCTTTGTCATAATTTGTTATGCTAATTAATGCTTTTCTTATCACATGAAGCACCATCTGTTGGCCATTTTTTAATTTTAATTTTATTTATTTATTTACTTATTTATTTGTGGTTACAATAAAACCCCATGTCATTCCAATCATTTGCGTCAATTTTTATCTGTCTACCAACATTATTCCGTGAATTATTAATTTTTGAAATGTATACTCGCTTTCTGATCACCCTGTATGCATTATACACTAAAAACATAAAAAACATAAAAAATAAAAATACCATTATGGAGGGTTGAGGTCGGGAATGCTAAAAAAAGTTCAAAACTTTATATGTTTTTATGTGTGTGAGCGTGTATAAGTGTATGTATATATGCTTATATATTGTATAGACATGTAATAGAGAAAAAAAAAAAAAACGCTGTATCATGCATTTAACATAATAACTTTTCACATATTGCATCATCATTTCAGGATATATTTTTCTATCTCAATATTCCTCATTGCTTTTTAAATTTATTTACATAATACAAGGCTAAATTTTACTATCTCAAATATTCTTCATCTTTTTAAATGTTATTTATGTTCTCATTTTTTTATATTACAATTTTTTGTCTTTAAAACGTTAATTTAATCAATTGCCCTTTTATTTATTTTTATATAATTATTTATTTATTTATTTGTATTAATTTATTCCTTTTCTTTATTTTATTTCGTATTCACTCAGTAGTTATTAAGTTTATTCCTATTTTTTCATTCTAGTTTAACTAAAAGTTAATCTAAGTCTTTTCTTGATTTCTTCAATAATTTTCATTCATTTTTTTTTTTTGGGGGGGGGGGGGGGGGGCTTAAGATGATAACTCTAAACATTATTGTTATTAATCCAGTTCCAATTTAAATTTTTCATTTCTCACACCAGATGGCAGCACAGTTATGGGTTTCACCCAGATGCTCAACTGTAGATCACATGTTAAAATAGTCTTAACATTGTTTTCCATGCTGATATGCAGTAGTTTTGACCCTTAGTATGTCATTCAGATACTTTGCTCTAATATTTTTAATATCCTGTATGAGGTGTATCTTTCTTTGGATCTCTTAGCTTTTTATTATCTATTTTCTGTAATTTTTGCATTATAAGGAGCTAAATTTTGTCATTTTAGGCTTAATGCCGACAAAATTGGATGAAATAACGCATCTTCTATGAATGAACTCACAAGCTCCTCTGATGATTCTGTGAGTCATTCATAGTTTCTTGTTTTACATACTGGTTTCATATGTTCATTTCTAAATCATCTTTAGAACTTTATCCATTTCTTCATATATTTGTGATTTCAAATTTATTATATATATATATATATATATATATAAGTTATATATATATGTGTGTGTGTGTTTTATATAAATCAAGTTAGAGTCGATGGTTATTCAATATCAAGTCATCGGCGTCATGTTCCAAAAATCGGTCTAAAGCGAAAATTTTGAAGTCATTTACTTAAAGTTCTTTTACGTTTATAAAAAGAGGGAGACTGTTGAATTTCTTAATATCTCAATAATAGTGTATGGAATTTTCGCGCATTTACGTATAAAAATAAATTTGGGAATGTGTCAGAAAGTAAACAGTTTGAATTGGCGAATAGCCCTGCATCGTACATCCACTTCCAAGCTCAAATAAGAAAATGAGGGGTAACTGGCAACGCGTTCTTAAATTACTTTCTTACGGGCAAGAAATATCTCATCACGGGTCATTCTAATTTATAAGAAATATAAATTGCATTATTCTATTATTCTGGTATTTCTACCTTTTTCAAACATTTTTAAAAAGCAAATCTTAGTAGAAATTCATTTTCAGGAAATTTCAGGGACGCAAGAAGTGATACCATATAAATATTTTAAAATTGAGGCACCACAATTACTTTTAAGGAATTTTCGGTGGGCCTTTAAAGGTAAGAAAATATAACGAACTTTTTAAATTCATGACGGTTTGACTTCGTTCTTCTAAAGCAATATAAAACTCTTTCCTGACAATGGTCATAGATGATGACGGAAACTTTGATTATTTTAATTTTTTAATATTTATTTAGTTTTTAATTTATTTTATGTACACCATTCAGTAATTTCGTGATTTTTATTTTCACGTTATTTTCTTATAAATCTCTATTTTAAAAGTAAACATGTAGCTTGGGCTTCATAATGTTTTTAAGAAATTGTGGATGGGTATGGCTTTCTTAAAGGTTCGAAATTTCTCACCACGTCTAATTTACGAGATACCTAAATTGCATTATTCTGTGATTTTTTACTTCTAAGAAGTTTCCAAATTGCAAATGTTAGCATATGTTTTCAATAAATTTCAGTTTTATGGTAATACATAAACGTCTATTTTAAAATTAACCCAGTACCTGGGGTTTCATAATGCTTTTAAGGAATTGTGGATTGGTATTTAAATGTATTTCTTAAGGGCTCAAAACTTCTCACCACGAATCTAATTTCTGAGAAATCTAAATTGTATTATTCTGGTATTTTTTCCTTTTCCGAAGTTTCCGAAATGGAAATGGTAGCATATATTTTCAATGAATTTCACTAACGCGATAACGTCTAAATCTCCATTTGAAAACTAAACAAGTACCTGGAGCTTCCGAGTATTTTTAAGGAATTGCGGTTGGGTATTTAAATGCCTTTTTTAAGGGCACGAAACTTCTCACACGGGTCTGTCTAATTTCTAGAAAATCTAAATTGCATTATTCCAAGATTTTTTACTTTCCCAAATTTTCCAAAATGCAAATGTTAGCATATATTTTCAAGGAATGTCAGTAACGCGATAACACACATCTCTTCATTTTAAAACTAAACAAGTAGATGAAGATTCCTAATGTTTTTAATGAATTGTGGGTATTTATTTAAATACCCGACGTTGCCCAGAATTTTCAGAATGCTTGTTTTGAAAAACCAATTTCAAAATTTAACATACAACATTAAAAAAAAAAAAACACCGTCGAAATGTTGTACACATAAATAAAATGAAAATACAATATAAAAATGTATAATACGCCAATATTTCCATAATCGAGTTTTTATCTTGCTTCAATACATTTTTTCACGCTTATATGACGTTATATATTCACCACGTCCTTGATATTTCCAATATGACGTAATATTTCCTTTTTTTAATTCGTTAAATTAATTAAATAATTATAATTTTTCACATTGAAATCATAAAACAGAAAATTATGACGTACATTCACTCTTGTTTTTAATTCATCAAACTATTTATTTTATTTCCATTTTTCACGTGGAAACTTGCAGTAGAAAAGTTATGATGTAATATTCCTTTTTTTTTTTAATTCGGCAAAACATTTATTTCATTTTTTTCACGTTAAAATCTTGCAATAGAAAAGTAATTGTTGTGGTAATAATTTTATTGTGAATTTTTAATTGTTGGCAACAGCTATAAAGAAAAATGTTTAAATTTGATTTGAAATTGCTGCTAAATTTGTGGCTTTTTATTAATTAAAAATTAACTAAGTTATTCCGATTCCGGATTACTTTAGTTGCCTCGGCCATGTTTTATTACACATGTACGTAACATTTCACAATTCTGGCTTCCAAATTGTGGATTTGCATAGAAATACGGACAGACAAATTTTCTTTTTTATAAATTAGATTGGTAAGGCCTCGAAACTCCTCACCACGGACCTCTCTAATTTCTGAGAAATCTAAATTGCGTTAGTCTGAGTTTTTTACCTTTCCAAAATTTCCACAATCCAAATGTTAGCATATATATTCATTGAGTTTCAGTAAAACGATACTATAAAAATCTACATTTTAAAACTAAACTAGCAGCTGGGGATTCTTAATGATTTTAAGAAATTGTGAATGGATCTTTAAATGCCTTTCTTAAGGGCCGAAACATCTCATACGGGTTTTCCTAATTGCTGAAAAATCTAAATTGTGTTATTATAAGATTTTTTCTTTTCTGAAATTTCCAAAATGTAAATTTTAGCACGTATTTTCAATGAACTTCAGTAACGAGATAACATACAAATTTTCATTTTAAAACTAAACAAGAGCTGGGGCTTCCTTATGATTTTAATAAATTGTGGATATTTATTTAAATATTGGTAAGGTCTCGAAACTTCTCACCACGGGCCTCTCTAATTTCTGAGAAATCTAAATTGTGTTTGCCTGAGTTTTTTTACTTTACCAAAGTTTCCAAAATGCAAATATTAGCATATATATTCAATGAGTTTCAGTAAAGCGATAATATAAAAATCTGCATTTTAAAACTAAAATAGTAACTGGGGCTTAATGATTTTAAGAAACTGTGAAGTGATCTTTAAATGCCTTTCTTAAGGGCACGAAACTTGTCATACGGGTGTGTCTAATTTCGGGAAAATCTAAATTGCGTTATTCTAAGATTTTTTACTTTTCCGAAGTTTCCAAAATGCAGATGTTAGGATAAATTTTCAATTAATTTCATGTTTTGCGATAATACATAAATATCTATTTTAAAACTAACTCAGTAGCTGGGGTTTCATACTGTTTTTAAGGAATTGTAGATTGGTATTTAAATACCTTTCTTAAGGACTCGAAACTGCTAACCACGGATATAATTTCTGAGAAATCTAAGTTGCGTTATTCTATTTTTTTTTCTCGAAGTTTCCAAAATGAAAATGTTAGCATATATTTTTAATAAATTTCAGTAACGCGATAACATACAAATCTTCACTTTAAAACTAAACAAGTAGCTGGAGCTTCCTACTGCTTTTAATGAATTGTGGATATTTATATAAATATTGATAAGGTCTCGCAACTTCTCACCTCTCTCATTTCTGAGAAATCTAAAGTGCGTTAGTCTGAGATTTTTTACTTTTCCGAACGTTTCCAAATTGTAAATTTTAGCACACATTTTTAGTGTATTTCAGCAATTCAAACAGTGATAATATATGAATCTCGTTAATCACTTATTTAATTTAACGGTAAGTATCCATGTGATGTAAAAATGCAAATGTTGTCTTCCACATGGAACGAGCCCATTTTGTTAATATGGAAGTATAAATAGAAGAATGTTCTAGGATTAATTTTAGGCATGAGAGAGCAAGAGAGAGACGCATACGTTGAAAAGTTGGAAAAATATGCTTATTTAAAGTTAAAATCTATTTTACAGAAGGTGAAATGGACATACTATTTGACAAGCTTCTGATTGGAAATTAAATAGATTAGGAACTTAACCCCTAATTCTCAATGCGCCCTCCAAGGAATTCTTTTTTGCTCCGTAATTCTAAAAAAATAAGTAAAGCTAATCTATTGGTTTCTTGAAGAACTAGTCAAAATCTTGATATATAATCTACATTTTCTGGTGTTCTTATGACTTGTGGCACTTCGACATTATCTAAGTTTTGTGTTTACCATGACTCGTAAAAGATCATATTTAAAAGATCTTAGAATTATTTTTTATATTTTATCTTTAGTATAATATGACTTGGTATAATATAGTCTAATATAGTCTTGGTTATGAAAATTGTCTAGAAACTAAATCTAGCTTACTTGATGTAGCTTATAGCGCGTTATATTATAACAACCAAGTAAAACAACAGAAAAAATATTGAAATCGTATCTGTCGGTCTTTTTTAAAGATTAAATAACAAAAAAAAAAAAAAAAAAAAAAAAAACAATTGAAAAAAGGAAAATAACTCCAGTACATTCTCAAAACAAAACCAAAAAAAAAAAAAAAAACCAAAAAAAAAAAATCCATGAATTGTTTTTTGTTGAAAAATTTGGCTTTGATTTGCCCATTTTCTCCCAAAATACATAAAATTCACCTATATAAAGTAAAAATTACCTGAAATCCTCAAATCTAAAACTCCAATTTCGTTAAATCAGATCAATGTGCTGCCAACCGTGCTGAGTTGTACTTTTTAGTATCAAAAACAGATTTTTTACGTGTGCCCTTTTTTTTCCAAAAAGCATGAAACATTCGCGAACCCAAACTCAAAATTTCTGGAAATTTTCCCAGTCAAAAAACTAAAATTTCTTCAAATAACAGAATTTTTTCCTCCAATTAGAGCGGTATTCCGGCAACTTGCTGTCTGTGCTTTTTACATTTTACTTTTTACACGAAGAGTTTTTCAAAGTGAGATCCTTTGTGAGAACGAAGAGACTAATCTGTCAGTGGGATATACAACTTAAAAAAATAACTGTTGTATGTTTATTAATAATAAAAAGAAACAAAACATCGTAATATAGCAAAAAAGTTATCTTGCAAACTGAGACTTTCAAAGTTTCTTCTTTTGACGTTAGAAGCAAAAAATAGAGCAATATGTAGAAAATTCAAGTTCCATGAATGTTTTTTAATAAACGTTGCATTGAACACATGTTGAACGTTATCATTTTTTTTTAATTCCATATTTATTGCAAAACGATATACATAATAGTCTTTCAAATAGTAGACGAATATATGGTACATTTCTTGTAAAACAGTTGAAGTAAATATAATGAAAAATGCGATTAGATTATTTCATTTGGAGTACATATGGAATATCATATTGAATTATAATTTCCCAATAACGCAGCATTAAGCAAAGACAAAACAAATAGAATAAGATGCATACGTTAATGCGTTATTTTGGAATTTATTTCCATGTTTTAAATAAATAAATAATATATATATATATATATATATATATATATATAAAGTCTCTAAAAGAAACATTTCTGTGTGGAGCAATTTAAAATGCTTTAATATTAAAGTATTGATACATAAAAAAATAGCCCATTTTTAAAGCTTTGAGTATAAAGCAAACTTAACCGTAATAAAATACACACTTTTATGTGTTATTTTAAATATTATTTTGGTATGATTTTAATAAAAAGTCTGAAATTATAGCAATTTTTCTTTATGAACCAATTTTAACTTCTTTTATATTAAAGTTTTGAAACATTTAAAAAAATCTAATTTTAAAAGTTTCGTGTAAAAAAGTGAAATTAAGTGTAATAAAACTCATACTTTAATGTTTTATTTTTTAATTTATTTCAATAAGATGGAAAAAAAATTCTTAAAAAGATAGGAACTTTTCTATGTGGATCAAATTAAAATGCTTTAGTATTAAAGTATCGAAATATAAAAACACGCCTATTTCTTAACATTGAGTTAAAACAAAAGTACACATTGAAGTATGTCTTTTATTGCAGTTATTTTTTAAATTTTTAAAATCAAATTTTAAAAGTAAAGTCGATAGGAGGAAGAACGATAGAAACATTTTTGCATGGACTATCTTAAAATGCTTTATTATTTAAATATCGAAATGTTAAAAAAATGTATCCCATTTTTAAAGTTTCGAATAAAAGTAAAATGTAACTGAAATAAAAAGCATACTTTAATGTGTTATTTTTTCAATTTATTTCGGTAAGATTTTAACAAAAAGTCTGAAATTACAGGAACTTCTCTGTGTGTACAATTTAAAATACGTTTAAATGGAAGAACCAACCATTAAAAAAAGTCCATTTTAAAAGTTTTGCGTAAAATTGAAATAATTATAATAAAATACATACTTTCATGTCTCATTTTTTAATTTATTTTAATAAGATTAAAAACCAACTGTCTCAAAAAGGTAGGCAGTTTTCTGTGTGGACCAACTTACAATGCTTTAATTTATCGAAGCATAAAAAAATCTCCTGTTTTTTGACTCCAGTTAAAACAAAATAACATATTAATAAGGCATGCCTATGTCTGTTATTGCACTTATTTTTTAATTCAATGAGATTTTAAAAGGGCATTTTTAAACCGATAGTAACTTTTCTGTATGGGCTAACTTAAAATGCTAACTTAAAATGTATTTAAGTATTAAAAAATAGAAAATATATTCCCTTTTTAAGGTTAGAGAAAATAACTCCGCATTAATTTTTAACATGTTTAAGTAAAAATTTTAACAAAGACTCTCTTGTGATGAATTGAGAGTTTTCAGTCTAAGTCCAAATAAAAACCGTTTCTTTACGTCGTGCATCGTGCAAATCTTATACTTTCTAATGATCTCATATTTTGTTTTAAAGAGATCCTAAAACATATTACTTTTTATTTCTCATGACCATTTACATATTATAATATTTTTTAAATGGTTACATGAAAATTCGGCAACGTGGAATATTTTGTTTTTCCTTTGCTGGAACTTCATCCCTTAAAACATGTAATACCATATCCGATTCTTCGTACATTATTCAATATTTTCGATTAACTTTTGGTAGAATCTCACTACCTGAGTCTGTTTTTCGTATCTATTTACATTTAATTCAAAAATTTTAATTTTATTTTATGCGATTTTCTCTCTTTAAGTACCTTATCACAGCTGTCCTATTAACATTTATTGCAACTGCCCCATTAATAATAATTCTTGTGGCAAATGTAATAGTTGCATTTGAAATTTGGTTCGACAATATTTTAATGAAACACATGTATAGAACACTTATACGGCAATAAATAAAACACCAATTCACAAACAGGTATCATTAATTGAAAATTTGCCTTGAATATCTAAATTAATTGAGATTTAAATCTTCTCCTCTAAATTCCACAATCCCATAATTTAGCAAATGTGGGATAATTTCAATCTCACCACAGGTTTGTCCGTAAAACAGAACGATATAGTATATGAACTACAAAAAGTTACATAATTATTTTAAGCATTCTAAGTGGCAGAAGTAGTTTGATAAATATTAAACCATTGATTCATAATTAATGCTTTTACTCCACTATTGCATTTGCCCAAATTAATCCTAGTTATTGTCAATAAAAACTTTATGTTTGTATCATAACAGAATTGCTATTTTACATTTGTTAAAAAAAAAAGAACACTTCTTTTCTTATGTATCGTTTATATTTGAATATAATATGCAAAAATATGGATTTATGTCAATCAACTATTTTAAATGCTTTTCTCTAATTTGTAAATGGTTTTCAAAAGCTTCACGTAATTTTGTATCCTTTTTATTTAGGATACAGTGGTCTCCTCTTTCTGATTAATAACTTGTCTGAATTTCCACATTTAATCCAGAAAGTAAAATATACTTAAAGTAACGCAACTCTGAATTATGCCATCGTATCTTATATAAAGATGCTACAAAATCATTTGAAGTTTTAGAAAACTAGTAACATTTCACAAATTATAGAAATATATGCAACATATTTTCTGGGTGTAAATCTCAATTATTCTATACTTTTTAGGATAAAAAAGAATCCATTTACTTTTGTAAACTGCAATCATCATTATTTATAGAAAAATATAATTTATGAATGACGACTATCCTACCCGTAAGGCATGGTGACGTCACGGCGACGTCGTTGTGAAGTCACACTGTGATTTTGTGACCGTGGATGTGACGTCACAGTGACTACAATGCGAAGTCGTTATGGCCGTTTTAGAGGTCGTTTGTGACGTCACATTGTGACCACTCTGTGAAGTCACGGTATGACTAATTTGTGAAAAGTGTGTCATTTGTGACTATTTTGGCATTAGCTTTGTGACGAACCTGTGACGAAAGCGACAATGCTTTGAAGTCACATTGTGACCAATTTGTGAAATATGTGTCATTTGTTACGAACTTGTCATAAACAATGTGATGATTTAAAATGAAAAACAGATTTCAAATTAATTGCTTAAAAGGCGCTAAGGCCAACATAGTGAAAAAGATTCCGCGTCGGGACTCGAACCCGGGCCATCAATATAGCACACTGACATTCTACCGACTAAACCACATGGAACGATACCCAGCTGGGAAAATTTCTCACTATTACATGTTGGCAAGGCTACAAACGCAGCACAAAATGGAATATTTATCATGAGCCACCGACACTGAGCAAATACGAAACTTAATTAAATCTAGCATCGATTGAAACTATATTAATACTTGGAAAATTTTCCAAAGAGAACCATTCGCCTTGCATACAATATTTCGAATGAAAATCAAATTTTAAATTACATGCTTAAAAGGCAATTTTAATTTTAAATTTGATTTATATTTGAAATATTGTATGCTAGGCGAATGTTTCTCTCTGGAAAAATTTCTAAGTATTAATATAGTTTCAACCGATGCTGGATTTAATTAAGTTTCGTGTTTGCCCCATGTCGGTGGCTCACGATAAATATCCCATCTTGTGCTGCTTTTGTAGCCTTGCCAACATGTAATAGCGAGAAATTTTCCAGGCTGGGTATCGTTCCACGTGGTTTAGTCGGTAGAATGTCCGTGCGCTATACTGATGGCAGGGGTTCGATTCCCGACATTGAATCTTTTTTACTAAGTTGGCCTTTGCGCCTTTTAAGCAAATAATTTGAAATTTGATTTTCATTTGAAATATTGTATGCAAGCCGAATGTTTCTCTCTGGAAAAAATTCTGAGTATTAATACTGTGATTATTCTCGCCATAAACACTGTGATGAATTTTAAAATGCACAATTTTAAAATAAAGTTTTGTTTGAAATATAAATTCTTATCTTTTTACCGTACTTTTTAGCAAAATATCGCTATTTTGGAGTCCTTTTCTTCTAAAACATTTTAAATTTTTCCACTTAAAAAACAATGCTTATCAACTGATATCTTTCTTTATTAAGTTTTAAGCTTTATCTTGAGTACAAGCTTGATATTAAGAATGTGTAAAATTTTAATGTGTTGTGATTAGTCATTGCTTCATTAAACATGACATGATAAGCCATATTTATTTAAATTTTTTATTCCCGTGTATATTGTATTTTGTGAATATGAGCTAAATAGATTTGGTATGTTTTATAGGAAAAGACTGATCTGCGAAATAGAAAAAAACAATTAAGAACAATCATGCGTTAAGCATAGATTATAAAACACTTTCCAACGCTTCCTGAATGCTTTAACAAGACATCGTAATTTAGGGAAATAATTTAAATAAGATAACTAAGTAAATATTTTAGAAAACACATAAAACATTTGAAAAACTGATTTCAGCATTTACCGTCCATAGCCAAACATGTTTTCTAATTCTTTTGAACAGCCCTGCATTTGATCTGTAAGTTGATATACATATTATATAATGGGAAAATTTATTTTTGCAAGAAAACGCATAACAGGTTGAAATTCTCTTTCAGCAATTTATACTAATATATGGAAACATACTTGAATACTTTTGTATAATCTTGTAGTTTACCTAGAACGTTTATTACGCGCTACTGCTTAGTTAAAATTTAATTCAAACACTCTTAAAACTGCTGAAATCACATTTCCAGAAATTATAATTTATAGATGGCCATGTATTCAATTCTTTACGTGACCCTGTATATCATTTTATCTATATTCTACAAACATTTCTTAGTAAATTAAATGCAGTTCAACGTAAAAATCCATAACTCATTTAAAAACTACCTTTAATCAATTTGCGCATATACCCAGTAAGCCTTACGAATACTTTTATGTAGTCCTGTATATGAATTATAGCATTTATATATACCATACTCTATGCATAAATATAGTGAATCATAAAAGCGCATATCATAATTAAAAATGCATTTCAGCAATCATCCCTAATGAACTTCGGATACAATATAGTATCGAAAATATTTTGTGTGTCCTGTAAATGCTATGTACATTTCGTATTATCATGAAATAATGTATAGTGTGTAAACCTCAGCGGCCTATATCAATTTCATCATATATGAAATAGATTAACATAATTAAAGTACGCCGCAAATAATTCCCCCCATACCTGTATAATAATGTATTGGAATCCCTTTTATAGCCCTGTAAATGAACAATAACTATTCGTTGCACCACATACTCTTCAGAATGCATATTTTAGTGCATTTCATAAATTCATATCAATTTTATTCTGTTTGAAAGCGTGTAAAATCGTTAAAAATCATTTGAAACGATTTTTTCCCGTAGGCCGTAGTGTAACGAAATACTTTTGACTGTTCCTGTAGATCAATTAAACACGTTACAAACTTCATTACAAATAGGGGCCGTGCTATGGTAAACGTCAATAACATCCAAAAATTTCAAGGCAATCCGAGTATATTTGCGGGAGTTAGAGCGCGGACAGACGGCCAGACAAACCGAAGTCATAAACACTTTTCAACTTTGTTGAAAAGTATTAAAAAGAACATATAAAAGTAAAATAAATGATTGCATATTAACTATTTTTATTGTTTAAAAACATTTTAATGTAGAAAGTAGTTATTAATCGCTTTAAAAAAATATTCAGTCCTATATTACGAAAGTACATACCAATTTTTTAAAAAATATACTAAAGCAGTTTAAGCTATAAACTTGTTATCACAGGCATGAAAAACACTTTATTTCAATGCTTAAATATATTTAATTTTTTTATTCCAGTGATTAAATATATCGAAAACGTAGAAAATGAATTTACAATCGAAGAAAATTTAATAACTGATTCTGAGTGTCTACAATTAAATGTTTGATTAAAATCACAAACAGAAGAAAAAAAAATGCTTACATAATGTTAATTTCTAATCTGAAACAATTTCGAATTTCATATTTAACTCCAAAATAATAATGATGCTATAAGTGTTAGTAACTAGAAAACATTAAAAAGCCGAAAAAAATTCCACACCACTGTTTCAACACATTTTCAATCTCAAGAGACTAAAAATTAATATTTACATTCATTCTACTAAGAATGTAGGCATGAATCAGTCTCTGCGTCAGCTTTTTTTTTTTTTTTTTTCGAGCGATGGCAGATTAAGATACAACAGAGTCGAATAGGAAAATATCCTTCTGAAAACAATACAGACCAGTCTCTTTCTATATGTGTAACATAAAACTACTTAACTCATTATTATAATATTTACAAAACAGGAACAAAATATTTAAATTAAATAAGACTTACATATATGCTTCATCAGTAATATCCGTATATTTGTAATATCCTAAAATGGCAGATGTCTTTCTTTTATATTAAAAGAAGTACTGTAGGCGTGCTGGTGTTCTAAACAGGAGTGAAGTCACTTCCCGCGTATTCTCTTGTTTATTCTATGCTAATATCGCGAAGCAGACGATTTGAGCAGGTGTGTTTTTATCATTTATTTGTTTTTGTAAACAACTGATTTGAATCTGAAATGCGCAATAATTATATGAGAGTGTAACAATCAGTGGAGGATTATTATATTAAATTGCAATGCTAGATAAAATTGAAATCATGAAAAAAGATTACTTTTACTGTCTTAGATATCAAATTGATAAAATATAGCATGAAAATTTAGTTTATTAATGCTTGCATCTTGCAATTTATTTATTATGCCCCCCCCCCCCCCTTTCGTGACAGAATTTACTATTTGCTATCCACTAATATATTTTCATTCCTTATGCCGCTGTAACTCAGGTCTGTTTAAAATATTGTTTAACCCTTAACTGATGTGACAAAAATTGCCGCATAACTACTGTGAGCGGTCTCTGAGACCGTTTAATCTATCAAATGGATAAAATATAGCATGAAAATTTAGTTTATTAATGCTTGTATCGTACATTTTATTTATTATGCCCCTTCCCCCTTTCGTGACAGAATTTACTAGTTGCTATCCACTAATGTATTTTCATTCCTTATGTCGCTGTAACTCGGGACTGTTTAAAATATTTCTCTTCATTTTCAAAGATTTTTGAAGTTCATATTTTTGTCACACTGTGACTTACAATATGGTGGTTTTTTTTATCACATATGTGACGTGACATACGTTACATGCAGTGACATAATAGTGTCGTCACAATTTTCTTTTAATTGCCAGAAAAATATAATTTTACAGTAAATAACATGTTTTGAAGAATTTTTGCAATTTTTTAAAGTTTTCTAAGAAGTTCACATCTCAGTCACAGTGTGACATCACTGAGTGGTGGCATTTTGGTCACAGATGTGACGTGACCACAGTGACTTACAGTGACATCACAACGACGTCACCGTGACCATGCATGCTATGAGGGTAGTACTTAGATAATAATAATCTTATTATTTAGTAAGCGTAGCTAAACTACCACGATCCAAAAAGCATCCAGAATAAAACCATAATTTAGAAAATTGTATGTGTGTGAAGTCAAAAATTTAAAAGAGTGAAATCGTTGCAAAATACGTAAATAATTACTGTATATCATTATATTTTTCTCCTTCTCAGATCATTACGTTATCTTTCAAAATTTTACTCATTTAAATTGATATTTCTTATTTTATTTTATATTTTAAAAAAAAACATTAATTTATATTCCTTTCTAAAATAAAAACTGAAGATGATTAAATGGATTCATTTGACGTTGAATATATTTTAGTCGTTATTTCTATACATTTATAACAAGTTGTCTTGAACTTATGAAAATAACTTCAAGACTGCTGCACGATCTTCGAAAGGGCGAAAAGGATGACATTTGCTAAGGATCGATTTTGCCGTAACCGCTTGTCTCAACCGAGACATTGTAACTAGTGAGTGACGTAGTTAACTATAGTTATAAACAGAAGCAAAATGTTAGACAAACATGATATAGAAATAAAATAACCCGTACTGTGTAATTAGTAATCCCCTTATCCCCTATCTTATGAAAGCATGGAAAACTCGAATTTTACTGCAGTAAGAAATTGCAGACCTTGGTATCAATAATACCAGTGGAACCCGGTTAAGATGCTCACGGTTAATACGCGATCCCGCTTAATACGCGGATGTTTTCTGATCTCTTGAACAGAGCCCATTGGGATAATGAAAAAATATCACGTTTAATACGCAAATGTTATCGGTTAATACGCGAATGTTATCGGTTATTACGCGATCCTGCTTAGTACGCAATAAATTTTCAGTCCTTTGAGGAAAAAAGCTTGAGACGCTTAAGTCCCGCTTAAGACGCGAATTCATTGATCAAGATGCGAATTCATTCTATCTTCACAGTTGTTGCCAAATTAGCGGATTTTTTTTTTTTTATTCAAATAAAACTCACTGTTTCCGAATAGTTGCCGAAACGTCAGTGAAGGCTTACTGTGGAGACACGAAAAGTTTTGATTTCCGGATGTCTGTCTGTCTGTCTGTCCGTCTGTTCCGCGATAACTGCCGCAAAAAGCACCCGATCAGCTTGAAATTAATTGGGCATATTTGTGAGATACCCGGACGTAGCTGTATAGTTTTTGGTTAAATTTGGTTCATTCGTTCGGAAAATATGGAATATTTTATTTTTCTTTATAATGCTTTTCTACGGCAAGTCAGACGATTTTCAAATTTCGATTTGTTGAAAGAAAATGGCACGTTTGATTAATGGATTTAAATGTCAAATTATGGATACTAAAATTCCAAATAAAGGTTTTAAATTATTCCTATTATATTGAAGTTTTATCAATATATCTATAAGATTTTTTTATTTACGTGTATAATGTTTTGAGGACATTTATACATGTATTCCAATAATATAAAGAATTTTTAAATTAATTTTCTTGTTTTACATGATACATATTTCTTTTTTTTTTTCCTTTTCTTCGTTGCCTAGCGACTGTTATTAGTAGCCTATCATTGCTTCAAATATGAATGAAGTTAGTAAATTACGTTAATTTGTTGCATGTACTATTAAAAGGCTATCACAAAAAATATTTTATCGCGCCAAATCGATGCAATTTATGCAATTAACAGTGGGCACGATAATGAATTATTTTCCAGTAGATTTATAGATCTCCAGATATGCATATTTTGGGGGGCTTTTAATATGTTATTGCTATCGCATGGATTAGGATGTTTAAACTAATGTTTAACCATGCTATTAGTGAAAAAAAAAAGTACAGTTAAAGGCATGTAAATCCTTTTTAACACTTTCCAACATGGATGAAAAGTATTTATGACTTCAGTTTTTCTATCTGTCGCCTGCCGTGTTTCTCTACGTGCTCTAACTCGCGTAAATATAGTCGGGATTGCATGTAATTGATATACGTTATTGAGGTTTGCCAAAGTATGTTTGGTATTAAAAATGAAGAGTGTAGCATTCATAGCTTAATTACAGGGGCCCTCAAAACTATTCCGTTACATTATAGTCTTTGGGAAAAATCGTCTGCGGTGTATTTTAATAATGTTACACAATTTTAAACGTAATGAAATTTATATACTTTATTAAGGTGCACTAGAACCTGGTTACTATAAAATATGTTATGTGTAGCACTTACAGCATGCATACAGGGAACTCAAAAGTATTCATAATATTACAATCTTTGAAGAAAATCCTTTTGTGGCGTTTTTTAATGATGTTACTCTGTTACAAAATAATAAAATTGATATGTATTTTTGAAACATTTTTGTAGTATATGGGGTGCAAAGCATATGTTTTTTTCAGGGTCACACAAAAGTGGTCGATTAAAATGTGGTCTACGGGGGAAAAAAACTCTTCACAGCTTATTTTAACACATTAGCGACGGGAAACGAAAATTCTCGTTTTTATTCAGAATACATCATTGGCTAAGGGAGTGACTTCTACCTTACAGAAAAGACATTTATATTGTGTTGTCCATATTTTTTATAGATTGTAAGACATTATATATTACATCCGTACATTGAAAGATATTTACTGCTGCATAAACATGAAAAACATATCTCAGAAACCAATTTCCGAGACACTTTTAGAAGAGGGAGGAGCTTCTACTGTTATTAAACCCAGATTTAATTAAATTGCCTGTCGTCAGTGTGTTAATTGTGTTGCACTAATTCAAACATTATGAAATTAAATTACATTACTGTGGTTGACTACAAGAAGCTTGAATATGATTTGTATCGTATTTATCGTTCATTTATAGGGTCACATAAAATATTTCGGATACAGTTCTGGTCTATTAGGGATGATTGCTGAAGAGCATTTTCGATTATGGTGTGCGTTTTAACGTTAAGTAAATTTGTGCTTAATAAGTAGTGCTTAAATATTGTATAGACCATGTACAGGGATACACAAATGAATTCGTAAGTATAAATGAAAATGAGCGCGAATTGCTTCAGTGTTTTTTTTTTTTTTTTTTTTTTTTTTTTTTTTTTGAGTTATGTATTTCCCAGCCCAAATACATTTAGTATACTAACAAATGTTTGCAGAATTTAAATAGAACCATATACAGGACTCCTCAGAAACTGGATATATGGTGCACACTATGCATACTAATCCCCGGAAATGTGATATGAGCAGTTTTAAGAGGGTTTTTTGTCTGCATTAAATTTAAATGTTATAGACGACGCGTAAAAATCTTCACGTAATATACAGGGCTGTAGAAAAGAATTCATGTACGTTTCCGTCTATTGGTAGAATTTACTAAAGGACATTAACACAATTAATTGATAATTACAAATGTAAATTAAATTACACTACGAAGGGGTTCAGGGGGGCTCTGCCCCCCTGAAGAAATCTACTTTATTATCTAAAAATTACCAGAATAAGTAGCTCATGAGATTTTCAGAATACCATTACATAACAAGGGGTTTAATTTAACGCTTCTAATGTCAGAAACCTTCGAAATATTTTTTCGTTTTATAAATGTTTATGTAATTTCAAAACTTTAAATTTCGTTTTTTGTAGAAAGATTAATATTACTCAAAGGATGCTAAACACAATGAATTGTAGAGCTGACGTTGAGGCTCCTGATCTGCAGATTTACTAGTATTATTTACTTTATTTAACTACAGATTAATTAAGGCAAAAATTACTAATCGGAAATAGTGGTGGATCTTTCAATAAAACAAAACCCCGCTAAATTACCTAAACTGCAATTCTTCTTTGATTCTGCTTCCTAACGTTCTTTGTCTCGGGTTTCGTTGGCTTTTACCAGGGCTACACTAGATACCGGGCTTGCTGATTCCTTATCATGAAGTCATAAAAGGTGGCTGGCCGCTATCAACGACATACAGCGATTTGGTACAAAACGACGGGCGCGCCGCGTTGCACCAATCACTGTATGTCGTTGACAGCGGACGGCCACCAGTTGTGACGTCATGATAATGACTGAGCAAGCCCGGTATCTAGTGTTGCCTTGCTTTTACTGTAGTAGATAGATATAGACGAATTTAGGTTACTCAGATAAGTCATAAAAATTATTATGTTTAGAGATGATCAAACCTGATGTTATTGAGGTTTTAAAAGTGTGTTATATCACTCCTATGTTTTATAATGCATATTATGGACAACAAAAATTCAACTCGTAAAGATTAAACAAATTCGATTGCGATTAGATAATTCTTTTATGTTTTCTATGATTTCTTTACTTTTTGCTACAATAACCATATTTATTAAACAAAGATTAATAAGGATAGTTTTTCTCTTATATTAAAAAGAACGATATAATTATAATGGTACTCATTATTGCAAGTTCTGTTATTTAAAAACTGGGTTGTTCTTCAAAGATTTAATACTTATTCTTTCTGCTAAAAAAAATTAATCTAGTAGGAAAATTATTTTTGTAGTTTCATTTTTGGTTGCAAGCTATTAATCGACAATAAAGCCATGATTGAACCCATATATATTTATACAAATAATGTTTAATACGCGAACCTGCTTAATACGCGACTTGAAACGCGTTTTAACCGGGCTCGACTGTAGTTGAATTTGAATATATTTTTTAAATCATTCCACCTAAATTGAAAAAAAAAATGAAAATTGCAAATAATGCAACAGATGCATCGAATGTTGGGTAATTATTAGTCGTTATTTAAGTAAATTTTTATCTATTTTTATATTGAATTTATGAAAATAACTTCCAAGACTGCTGCACGATTTTCAAAGGGGTTAAAGGGGTGACATTTGCTTATGATGTATTTGCCCTAACTGTTTGTTACAACCGACATACTGTAACTAGAGTTGCAAAAAGAAAGGTTTATTTCCAATAAACGCGGTTTATTCTCCAAAAACTTGGTTCATTCCTAGGTTTAAACCGGGTTTTTTCTACTCTTTGCAACTCTAACTGTAACTGGTGAGTTATGCTCCAGTATACCAAAATATTACTTTAAAAATGAAGCATTGCGTAGGCATAACATAGGAATAAAGTGATCTGTAGAAACTAATTAGTGATTTTCCCAATGTAACAAACTCATTTTCACTGATAGCACTGAATGAATAAATTACAGGGTTTGAGATTCATAATGGAAAAATATTTTGTTAAAAGGATTCCACCTTAATTAAAAATAAGAACAAAAATATTTAATTTGAAGATTAGAGATCGGCTGTATCTGATGTCGCATAGTTGTTAGTCGTTAATTTTATGCAATTTTAACAATGTGCCTTGCATCTTTAAAAATAACTTCAGAACTGCTACACGAAAGGGCGAAAGGGATGACA
Source organism: Maratus speciosus (assembly GCA_963932465.1). Taxonomy (NCBI): domain Eukaryota; kingdom Metazoa; phylum Arthropoda; class Arachnida; order Araneae; family Salticidae; genus Maratus; species Maratus speciosus. The sequence goes on from OZ010786.1 coordinate 344,080,442, forward strand.
TTTGCTTACGATCGATTTTGCTCTAACCGCTTTTCTTAACCGAGACACTGTAACTGTCAATTGCTACATACTTTACTATTTCAAAGTATAGTTATAAACAAAAGTAAATAATTAGACAAACATAATATACAAATAACATTATCCGTACAAAAAAAATTGGAGATTTTTCATGTAGCATGAAAGTATGGAAAATACCAATTTTATTACTAGCACTGCAAGTAAGTAATTGCCGAGTTTGGAAATAATTTGTATAATATTTTTTAACGATTCCGTCTAAATTGAAAAAAAAAATGAGATTAGAGAACGGGTGTACCTGATGCTACACGGGTAACATTTGTTAGTCGTTATTTATGTAAGTTTTTAACAAGGTGTCTTAAATAAATAAAAAAAAATAACAAAATAACTTCAATTCTGGTGAACGATCTTCGAATGAGCGAAAGATATATTATTTGCTTATGGCTTATTTTGCCCTAACCGCTTGTCTCAACTGGGACACTGTAACTAGTGGAATACTACGTAGTTCACTATTCTAAAGTATATTTATAAACCAAGTACAATATTACACAGACGTATCATAAAAATAATCAGAATATAATGCATATTTTTTTCTATATAACATAAAGTCATGAAAGACCTCGTTTTCTCTTATGGCAATGAAATAATAAATTCCAAGGTTTGCGATCCATGGGCATGTATATCTTTTTAAAATGGTTACATCTAAATTCCAAAATAAACAATAAAACGAAAAATTTTAGAATAGATAACGGATGCATCTGATGTTGGATATTTGTAAATCATTATTTATATTTACATTTTTAGTAAAGTGTCTTTAATCTGTGGTAATAACTTCGAGACGATCTTCGAAAGCGCGAAAGGGATGACATTTGTTGATGATCGAATTTGCCCTTACAAATTATACCATCCGAAACATTGCAACTGGAGAAAAGGGGTCGGGAAAACTACATTTTTGTAACGAACTACAACTACAACTAATTTATCGAAAGTGTAGTTCCCTACAAGTATAAATATTTGTTTTAAAAAGTAGTGGCTACAAATTACTTTTGAAACGTAGTTACCCCTTCACTACTTTCCTTTTTTATCAAAGCATTCAATTTATATTCGAAACTGAAGCTATGGATTAAATAATTACAGTGGCCATTCATTATACCGCGTCTGCCAGGATACAATTAAATAAGTGCGATATAACCAAAGGCATTAAAAATTAAGAAAGTTAATTTACAAGAAAATGTTATTTATTTGGCTTCAAAATGCTGTTACATACACAAATTAAAAATTTCTTAGCAAAATTAAGAAGATACAAAGATACATAATACAATGAATATTTAAATACAGTTACTCAAAAAATCTAGAGTGACATCAGTAGATTTTCCGAACATTTTACAGAACACTGTAGGTTCAAATAAATAGTAATATGACAAAATAAATAAAAACTTAGATTCTAATTTTACAAAAGATGAGCTCTGGGGACCAGAAAACGTAAAGAAATTTTAATATATACGCATACATCCACACATACATATGGAATCCTGTTAAAAATAGCTAAAATGGATTCAGGTCACCTCAAAATGTAAAATTATACCAATATTTCCATAATTGGGTTTTTATCCGAATTACAATACTTTCCTTACAGTATGTGAACGGAAAATAAAATACGATTAAGCGAACTACAGCTTACTTTTTAAAGAGGCACGAAAACAGAACTACATATTTGAACGAGTGTGATACAATCAGGGGCTACTAATCTTTATAACATATTTATACACAATCATACCATTATTTATTACTTATATTCTTACAGAAGTTATTACATTGGGATTTAAATCACCGTTAACATGTATTTATAATAGATTTGTTTGCTTAACTCTTCAGTACAGTCTTAATATGTTAATTGTATTGAATTCTGTTAATATTGAGTTGTCTAATTTTATAATCTAGAAAATTACCGAAGAACTCCTAAATGCAAACAATGAATAAATCTGTAAATAAAGTAATTCCAAATAATAAGAAAACCGGCATTAAGACATGAAGATCTAATAACGAGTAATTAGACAAGTGTTGCTGCAAGAAAGAATAGTCTTTTGATTGATTAACATTTGATTTTAACAACAAGTTTCGATCGGAAAAATCTATGACTTCATGCGATGCGTTGCTGTACACTGCATCTACGTTTTTCCACTGAGATTCGCAAATTGTTGAGTAGAACCAAATTTTACACAAAATAAGCAAGTTACGGCCTTGTGATTTGCAAAATGTCCCCCCCCCCTCTTAAAATAGCGTTAAAAGTAGAGTCAATTCTCTCAATAAACTACTAATTTCTTGTATGGCACTACTCGCTTACACTACATTGTTCAAAATGTAACGCGCTACACTTCAAACTACTATAAAAAGTAGTGACTACTGTAGTTTCGCTATTTGTAGCACGCTACTTTCGAGTCCTGCTCATGAGCTACAACGCAGTTTTCTATTCAAATGTATACTCATAAACAAAGTAAACTATTAGACCCAGGTACGAAATGATATGTATGTGTGGTCTATAATCCCCCTCCCTTCTCCCCTTCTCCTTCTGCATTATATGAAGACATGGAAAACACCATTTCTATTGATAGCACTGGTGTAAGAAATTGCAATAATTTCGAGCTATAATAGATGAACATGCGTTTAAAGTGATTCCATCTAAATTGTAAAACAAAAAATGTTGTCTAAAAATTTCCTTTCCATGGAAGTAACTATTGTAGTTCAAAGTAATCCTATAATCAAAGTAAGAAAACATAACGTGAATATGATATCGACAAAAGCGTAATGTCCTGCCCCATTAGAGCAAGAGGGACGCACAGTAAGAAAGAACAGAAGTGTAGATATCTGTTAAGGCTAAATTCTGACTTAAAATTTTAGCAATTTTATCATAATTTTAGCAATAATAATATATTCAAGATAATGTTTTGAAATCGTTTATGTGTTTTGATTTTTCATATAATAAAAAAAAAAAACATAAATAACCATTACCCAAGTATTTATTTTTTAAAAAAATTATTCAGTAAATGTGAGCAAATTATGATGTTTCATGCTAACTAGAAACAAAATGCTGACAAAATATTTCCAAGAATGCATTTATTAATAACTGCAAAACTATATGCCACTTACAAATTTGTAAAACAAATTTTAAAAACATTTGCCAAAGCTGTAAAAAATTCACCATTTTCTATATTTATTTTTTAGTGTTTATTTATTTAGGAAATAAATTTTAAACAAACTAATTTCATAAATCAATATTTACCAATGTGTTAATAAACGTATATAAAAAATATTAGTTACTTTGTTGTCGTACAACAAGTACCATCTTAAAGAGTGCAAATCTTTTTTATGTGCACAAATAATAGTGAACTTGGACTATTAATAATACATAAATGGACAAGTCTATAAAAAGAATAGCGCAGATTTAATGTAATTCATTTTTTACGCTATCCAACGTATGCTAGAAAAGAGCTTCAAAAATTTGGTTTCATGTCCGGGCTGCTTCTGCTCTTTCGTATCGGAAGATTCAAGTTAATCAGCCGATAACCAATTTAAATTTGCGAATGCAATGATTAGTATGTTTTAAAGTGGCTAAATCGATTTTTTGGTTGAGTGGTGTGGCACACTTTCATATTCAAGGATATATTGATAAACGTAACTGGAGGTGCTGGCGAAGAGAAAATCTTCATTATGCAATTATTCAACCATTGCACCCTGTAGATTCATAGTTTGTTGTGCGAAGGCATCAGAGGGCAAATATTTTTTACGAAAAACATCACAAGTTAAGTGTATGGAGGCATATTTAATAATGCAGTTATACTATACTAGCAAACCCCGCGGCTTTGCTCGCGTAACAGTTGAAATATGCCAAGTGATATTCATATATCTAATTTTTATTAAAAGAAATTATACTATTAGGAAAAATTCAATAATTACTATTTAAACACAGTTGACTAAGCCTCATTATTACACTGCATTAGGCAGAAATGAGACTTAAATTAATAAAAATAACTAAAATTAAATAAATGATAATTTAGAAACTATTTTGAAGCTTTTATGCTGATTTCATACGCTCATTTCAGTATTCATTTGAAGTTTTGAATAAACCGTTCTTAGTAGGCATTTACATCTAAAAATTAACCATCATCTCAAATTCCAAGATTCTTGTCTGTCGGTCTACCACCTCTCTGGTGGCAGTGGCACTAACATAAAAACCTATGTTGAAACAGAAACTGTCACAATTAATTTGCAACCATTAATTTTGAAGTCGGTTTGGTATTTACTAATATTCCATAGAAATGGTAATTCAGAAAGTTTTAAAAGGCTTTTTTTAGAAGATTTGTTATTCCTCCTGCCGTGATAGTGGCATTAGCATAAAATATAACCTCTGTGGAATCAGAGACTGTCACCATTGATTCGCAACCAATACTTTTGTAATCAGTTTACTGTTTCCAGAGATTGCATAGAAATCGTAATTTAGGACCTTTATTAGTACGCTTTTTGCCCCTTCCCTTCGCTTCATCTCTTTTAAATTTCGAATTTATTTTCGACAGTTCTTAGAGGGAATTTATATTTTATAAGTAACAAACATGTCATATTTAAAGTTTCTAACCTTTTTAGTATCACAGAAATTGCAATTTAGAACGTTTTTTGCTCCTGTAACCGCCAGGTGGTAGTGATACCAACATGAAATACAGCCTATGTTGAAGCAAAGGCTGTCACCATCAATTTCCAACCACTACTTTTGAAATCAGTTTGATACTTTCTGAGTTTGCGTAGAAAACATTTTTAAAACCCTTTTTGCGCATTATCAGCCTTCGTAAATTTCGATTTTTTAAAGAAATTTTCTTAAAGATCATTTGTGTCTTATAACTACCATTCTAAATTTCATGTTTCTAGGCCCTTCAGTAGCAGAAAAATCGCATTTTTAGAACGATTTTGCTCCTGCACCCCCTTTGGGGTAATGGCACCGACATAAAATCTAGCCTATATAAGGAGCAAGAGCTGTCACCATCATTTTGACAACATTATTTTTTAAATCGTTTTGTTACTTCCTAAGACTGCGTAGAAATTGCCATTTGGAACGTTTTTTAGAACGCTTTTTGCACATTTTCACCCCCTTCAAATTTCGAATGTTTTAAGAAATGTTCTTAGAGATCATTTATATCTTATAAGAACTACCATTCCAAATTTTATGTTTCTAGGCCCTTCAGTAACACAAAAATCGCATTTTTTGAACTTTTTTTTCTCCTACACCCCCTTTGGGGTAGTGGCACCGACATAAGATACAACCTATATTCGAACAGGGACTAGCACCGTCATTTTGATACAGCTACTTTTGAAATCGGTTCGGTAGTTCCAGAAATTATCTCCTACAAACAAACAAACAATTTTTACTTCTTTATAATATTAGTACAGATTTATGGTGCATGGAGACGATCAACGATTACTGGTTTATGCAGACCTCACCGAACACAGCAGACTTGTGATTTGTTAGCAGAACATTTTGATGAAATAATAATTAGGTTAGATTCTGAAAAGAAAACAGGAAATGAATAGATTAGCCTCCTAACTTTTCAGTTCTGAGCTCGAGCTATTTCTTTTTATAAGGACTAAGGGGCTCTGCCCTCTACGAGCTACGCTCGCCAACCCCCGTTTAGACACCCCAGATTCTAAAAGCACGCTAATTTCATCGGCTCTAAAAAGATTGAATTATAAGTTTAAAAAACAGTGGCGATCTCCCTGTAAACGGGTTTTCATTCATTTTCCTTTCATTGGAGATTTTTAAGGCGAAATCAGCCGCTGTTGATACAATTGCTGTTTTCGTATTTGATTAAAAAAAAAATAGCTAAAAATTTGAAAATAAGCTAATGTAAAATGAATTAAGTAAGCAGTCTTTGTCTTTAACCTTTAAAAAATACAGAGAGACAAAGACTGTTTTGAACTTTCTTATGGCGTTAACGCTATAATAAAATTCTTTTAAGTAAGACACTTGAAATGTGTCGTTTTAAATCTGGCGTAATTTTCACCAAAGTTTTTTTCTCTTTTAACCATTTGGGAAAATGGTTATTGTCCTCGTCAGGGTAGGAAATCAAAAGCATATCTGAATGTTTTTATTGCTTTAATCATCATTTTATTCGCTTTCTGATTGGTCTATACAGTAATATGTATTTCCCTTTACTTTCAACAGAGATGGACAACAGAGTGTTGCCACTATGACAAAAAAGTAATAAAAACTACAAAAAAAAATAATAACTCAGAAACAAATTGAGATACAGCTTTCAAACAAATTACATTTAAAAGTACATTTTTTTCTCTATACGACGATATAAAAAGTAATATTGTGGGATATTTAGAAGTTTAAGAATGAAATTTCATTTAAAATGGGCCGTCAGATTTCTTGGAAATCTGACGATGGAAAAGTCTTTTCCCGAACAGCCAATGAAATGCTCGGATAATACATAAGTTTCAGGTGGATAATACGTACGAATTGCAGGCGATTTCTGTCGTTTGGAATTTTTACGTGTAATAACACTATTAATGTTTAATTCATGGCGTACGTAATGTATGATCAACTACGTGCGATTTTTTATGTCTTAAATTTTAGTCTTTGAAAAAATCATTTTCCAAATGGTCGTTGTAATTTGTTAAATTGCATATTTTTTTTAAATTCATATGAAAATACTTTTGTTGTTAGAAAGGAAATATTATTTGCGCTGTCTTAGAATTCACGATAATAGTTTAAAAGCTTCTCTCCAAATATGAAATAAATGTCTCTCGCAAATATATTTTTAAATTTAAACTCTTTTGTCAACTGTGAATTACTTGACCTTTTTAAATATGACGTAATTTCCTATCTTTACGACTTTTATCGCATAATAATGAATTTATTATTAAAAAAATTTCTTTCTCTTTTAAAATTCACGTGTAACTATAGTTTTTACGACGTAATTTTCAATATTTTCCTGCTTTTTAAGACGTAATCACTTAATTCTAATTTGAAAGTTTTTTTTTTGTTCATAATAGCCACGTGTAAATAAATTTTTAATTTGAAGGAAATATTATTCTTTGCGCTGTTTTTAAAATTGGCAACAGTTTAAAATAATACCCTTTTCTAAAATATGTAAAAAATATCTCGCAAAATGCTGAAAATTTGAATTTAAAATGGAAATAAATCCTCAAAAAATGAGTCAAATTAAAAAAGATAAAGGCAGTCTGCATACCGGGAACTTTTAATATGTAAAACGATCTAAAATGTTTAATTCCTATGTGTAGTTTTTGCTCCTGTAAAACTTTTTTAATGGAACGATTCTGATCCACTTTAACATTAAATAACTCTTAAAATAATTATTCTATTAAAAACTGTCTGCATCAGTGCGTTTATCAAACATTTCTCTATAATACCACCGATTTCCATATTTTTGTATGAAACAGTTTTCTTAATATTAACGAAGAAAGACGCCCGGTCACAAAAAATGTGGATGCCCGTCTACCGGGAAGTACCCGGAAGATCTACGCAGATTTTCATTGGTCCATTTCCAAATCGTTACTTTTTTTTATATATAGAAGGACATTTAAGAGATAAGGTCTATCGTACACAGCCCTAATATTGGACAGCATGAAAATAGCAACTAATCTCATGAGGTAACAGCAACTGGACCAGACATATTGGAGAAAAAAAATTAGAGATTTAACTCGAGAATTCGTAATGTCATTTCTTTGAAAGGAAAAAAAAAATTCAAAAACTGTAATGTATGGCATTTTGAAAATATCTTATATGGAAAATTTTCTTTAAATACAACTTTTTATTTAAATTATCCGATTTCTATTGAACATTTTCAACACACTGTTATTGGAATGCATTTAAACTATGACGGTATGTAAAACATTAAAACAGTCATAAAATGATTCATTAAAATTTATTACTAAAATAGGTGTTGATGAAATATATAGAAAAATATTTTTCAAAAATTAAATACCCTAGATGTCAAAAATGTATAAAGATTTCCGAGCGTTTTCTACTAAAGCTAAGCCATTTATCAAGGAAGAAACCAATGGAAAAAAGCTCGATGCTGACTGACATCAAATGACAGGAAACACCTTCAAAAAATTTTGTAGGCGGTCGAAACCACTAATAAATGAGGGGGAAAGAGGTAAAGAAAGTTCATTCCACGATTCAGAGACATTCCATGTTGAATATCAAAATACTTGTCTTGATAATCTTTATTGAAATCTGCAGAAATTTCACGCTGTGTACCCGTTGGAACCTCCTCATATAATATAGAGCAAATGATATTATTTTTATTTTGATAAATATCATTATATAGGACATTTTTTACATAAATTTGAATGAAAGAAAATTGCCAGGCAAATGAAAAATATATTTGCCACTAGTCAGGGTGTCATTTGCGACAATATTGTGACTAGCATCTGTTCTCCATGGTAATTTTTCAGATTTCTATTAAATTATCCGTGGCTGAAATTTTGATTAATTTATTGTTAAATATCAATAACTTAACAGCAATAAAATTTAAATAAATACCAAAATTAATACTGAATGTAAAGAACATAGAAAAAAAAAAAAAAAAAAAAAAAAAAAGGAGGTATGAAAAGCATTATTGAAAAATTTTCAGCAAAAAGAGTAATAATGAGAATCTTCAATGTTAATACATCGTTTACAGCGAAATAAAGTAATTTTGATTTATTTATCTAAATTATAATTTATAACTATTTGGTACTAATAAATAATAAGAGGATTGCATACATTATTATAATACATCGGAATAGATTTCCTTTCAAAAACCATCATTATTGATATCAACCAAAGATTTTCCGAAATTTATATAAAATTACTTTATGATAACACAACTTAAAGGATTATTTTAAATGTAAGAACAGACATTCAATAATAATTTTATGAAGCATCTTAATCTTTATGTGATTTACTGAGCACATTTTAACAGCCAGGTAGAATTGTGTGAAAATTAATTAAACAAAATTTACTTTTATAATAGAGGTAAAAAAAAAGAAAAAGTTGTAAAAGTTGGCAGCTATGCAATTCTTGCTTCCAAACGGATTATTCTTTGAATAAAAAAAGCAAGATAACGTAATAATTTGCTTACAATCTAACTCATCATGGGAAAAAGTATAGGTAGCATGTAACAGTACTTTTTTTGTACTTTTCTCTCATCAGGTTGTAAATTATAAACTGCCAAATATCGTTTTAATCATCATTGCAAGCATTTTACTTGATAATATGCATAGAATTTTAACAACTGACGTTTGCTGATCACTCTATTACTAGAATTTCAATAAGATTATTTATGAAGAAAATTTGGAGCTTGCCTATTTTCCTTGGTTTAATAACAGAAGCAGTTTTAGAGGCAAGTTAAAAGTATAGTATTAAAACAAGGTTACGCTGATTGTTTATACTCATTTGTTGCAACCTGATTTATAGCTACCATCCTTTCCATGGAACAAAATATTTCGATATGTATCTATATTCCGTTAAGCGGTACAACTTTGCCACTTTTTGTTGCTAACGCTCTGGGAAGTTCCAGATCTAGTTAAAATAGGCGCTAGTGTTTTCATTTCACCAAGAAGACATTGTATGACACTATTCCTGCTCGTTTTCTGTCTTATCAGTTGTTTTATGGCCGTTGTCAATGAAAATATTTTGTACTGCTAATAAAACTGCGAAACAACCAATTTTGGACGTTTAAAAAGTGTTCCATTTCATCTTTTTAATCCGAACGTAAGCAAAAACTGCCTATTTTGTCTGATAGAACATATAAAAAGTTTCCAGAATCGCTTTTGGAACTTGATCTAATGTTATTTATATGGTTGATAATATTATTTGCCAAAGTTGCACCAGGAATTTTGGGAAGAGTGGGACAACTTTGCCTATTTAGAATTTTGTCATTTCCCTAGATTCTTTCATGCGTTTTCTTCAAATCGGAAGATTTTCAATTATTGTGACACATCAGAATCCGAGCAAGGTGTAGTACAAGAGAAAGAAGCAGAACCCGAACAAGATGTAAAACACGAGCAAACTGACAAACTGAGTGAAGAGTTAGAGCAGGACATTGTTCCTCAAGATGATGACCAATCATCAATGACTGAAGACATCAAGTTAACCCAAGATGATAAGAACTTCATACAATTGAAGGATGGGATGTTTATAATCGTTAAGTACTTGGCGAAAACAAGTGTGAAACATTATGCTCCAAAAATCACTCATTATTATGGGTCTGGAGAGTTTGGGGTGTCATACATTAGAATGAAAGACAATCGGTGAAGTTTCCATTTTTCTATTGTTCCGGATGAGGCGTACGTCAACGTAGCCAATGTTGTATATATTGCTGAACCTCCTTACAGGGAAAATAGAGGGAAAATCTCGTTTTCTGACAAGAATGTTAAATTTTTTTTATAACTGCTGTTTTATTTCTTTTCTTTTTAATTGAAATGCATATGTCATGATTTCAACACGCTATTTGAATTATAAAATTCAATTTCCTGTGTTTTTTTTTGTTGTTGTTGCTTTTCAATGGTTTTTAGACATTTGTCAAAGTTGCCCCGTTTCCCAGTTTACTTTTCCAACATGGTTTTATGCGCAAAATAAATAGAAATGCTTATCAAATTACCATGTTACCACATATTCTTAAACTAGAGTTCAATACTAATGGTTTAAGGCGATTTTGAAGCATTATTGAATATTATGAGTAAGCACAATTCGGGTAAAAGAAAAAAAAAACGTAGCAAAATTGTCCCGGTTTCCAGTATGTATTTTTCCATCAAACAAAACAAGACGGCAACCATGATAACGGCAAATAAATATAGATTGTTTCAAAATATTTTGTTCTTATATGTTTCAAAATTATTTACATTACACATATTTTCGCTTCTGAAGGCATTTTGTTTAACCCTTAAAGCTCCGGCGTCTCTTACACAAATTTTATTCGATCGGCACCACTTTTAAAAAGCAGTTTCCTTCAAGTACACAATTTCAAAAATGCTCTGATTAAATAAGGTGAATTCTATTTTCCTTTATTACTGGTACTAAAAACAAATTTTGCAAAGACTAAGAATGGCTCCGCAGCGTAGCCAACGGAGTGGGAAGGGTTAATATACTGCAACAGAAATGCTATTTCACTCTGCTTTTTACGGTTCGCACTTCTTTTCTTATGTTGGTTTCTTTCTTTATCACAACTTGCTAGTTGCAATTCTATTTTACAATCATTTATTGAATAAAATATTATTACAATAAATAACTTTTCAGCTCGGAGATAATGGCAACCAAGCATGGCGTAGTGCAAGCGCGCAGCACAGTAGGATTTATAAAAAAAAAAAAAAAAAAAAAAAAAAAAGAAAAAAAAAAAAAAATACCTGCCGGCTCGGCCTACAGGCGCAGGTAGATTTCGAAGTTAAATGCGAATTTCAACAACAAAAACTAAATCATGATTAGAGATAAACCCACTTTAACAATTTTATCTGGCCGCTTTTGACGAGTTTTTATTTTGTTTTTATATAAGAGATAGTTTTATCAGAATCATTTTTAGTCGGTATTAAAAAAAATACTTTTCCATGCTCAACAACTCGAAATTTTCTGACACATTTTCAGTTTCATTTTTAAAAGAAAAAATATGAAACTTGCTGACGTGATTTGTGAAGAGATTTATAAGCGACTTGTGTTTTTATTTTTCGTTCAATTAATTAAAACTTCATTTATAAACAATTTTTTTCTAAGTAGGACAAAATTTTTCGTTTCCAGCACAATCGTTTTGGGAAATTCGGTTAAAAATGTCCACTCTGATATCATTTTTTGAAATATATTCTGCCTCTATCAAAACATCGATCATTACGGTTCATTATATAGTTTCTGAATAAGAGACTCTACCAATTGGATGCGTTTGAGAGCAAAAATGAACTTAAAAATGAGTCAGAAAATAAGCAGTTTGGATTTGAATACACCTTGAATACGATGATTTTTTCTTCAACCGCTATGTATTTTTAATTTGTTTTTGCTGTAAAAACTGGTTCTATCAAAAACTTGTCAATATAAATGTTGTAGATAATATTAAGAACATACATAATAAATTCATGCAGATTTTATATCTTGTGAATTGACCCTCCCCTCTTTTTATTTTCGTTATTAATTATTTTTTCCATACGAATTGGTTCTATCAAAAACTTGTCACAATAAAAGTTGTAGATAATATTAAGAATATTTATAATAAATTTAATTGGATTTGATATCTTGAGAATTGACGAAGTTATGAATTTTTTTCTACCAAAAACCATATTTTTTGCTCCCCTTGAGCCCATTTTTAATTTTATCAAAAATCTGTGATGCATAAATTTTTGGCCATATTTTTAGAAGTAATAAAAACTTTAAACTGATTTGATATGTACAAAAATTAAGAAATTATGGAGTTTTTTCTATTTACGCAAAAGCCCTCCCTATTTCCATTCCCTTGGTCCGATTTTGCTCATTAACGAACTTGACCAAGATTTTATGTATTAGTTTGGAAGAGATTTGTGCAGAATTACGGAAGTTATCGTGTCCATAAAAAACGGATATATATATATATAGGGGAGACTAAGGGGGGTTGACTATAGGGGAGGCTTGACCCCCCCCCCCTCAGTTTTCATATTTAAAAGAATTTCAGAGTTTTACCAATAGGTGTCAATCAAGGCTAATGGAATGCTCAAACATTTGTCTTTGTTTTATACAAATAACCGAAATAGGTATGGAAAAATCAATTGTGAGGTGTTTTCAACCAAAAAGTTGTGTTTTTTTTAAATATTTTGTAAGCTTTTTTAAGATAAAATATATCATAGAAATTTAAGTAAGTAGGTTTTAAGCAATGCAGAAATATTGAGCTTTCATTCCAGGCATAAAGATTGTACAGTAAGTTAGGCTCTTAATATAACAATGTGCTATTCTTTAGAAAAGGGTTGTGTGGGGAGGCGTTGACCCAATCAATGTTTGGAAGGGTTGAACAAATGGTCAAGGCTTCCTTAATTAAGTGGTTTTGAAATTCTTTTTATTATACCCTGTGCATAATGAAAGGTTAATGGTTATATACAAAAAAGAATGTAAATTTATCCTGTAACGCTACAGTAAAATGGGGTGATTAAAAAGTAAAGGTTTAAAACTGAATAAAGAGAGATATGAAAAATTGCTATGTATCTACTGTAAGAAAAAATTTAATGAAATATAAGTGGGAAAGTTAATAGGAACTTTCTTCCATTTAAATAACACCTACAGTAGGTAAATAGAAATAGTGGAAAAGTCTGGAAAAAACTATAACTAATCAAAGCAGCAGTCTTAAGTTAAGGGAAGACACGATTGGGACGCCACGCCCACTCACATTAGTTTTACTTTAACATTTTATACTCATTTATTATATGTTACTAAATTTTATCTAAGTGTTTATATATCTTTTATTTCGTGTGTTGGATAAAACTGTTCAAGAACTTCATACAAGTTAGAAGTGTGTAAGTTTTTTAGCTCTCCGAAAAATTGTACTTTTCAGCTAAAAACCACATTAACTCCTAAAATACTCGAGCGATTTCGATAAAAAATTTTTGGAGGTAGAGTATAAATATGAGCTCATATTTAGCAGACAGTTTAAAAAAATTAATTAGTTAAATTATTAGTTATATTAATCCTTAAATGCCTGGTGTTGCTTTTCTGCAACATACCCAATTTAGGCTCTAAAATACTATTATAATAATATTGAAGCTATAATGCCTAATGTTGCCAATAAAATACATTCTGAAAATATTATAAAATCGATTTTCAACATGTAGATGGCAACACTTGCGCTGTTTAAGAATAAAGATCGATTTATTTTTTTCAATTGTTACTACTTGCTCTTTTTGTTTTGTTTGGAAGCTTGCGAAATACCCTATTTTGACCTGCAGTGAACGAGCAAAATTTATTTCTTATTATAGATCCTAAAATTCTTGTGTGTTTAATATTATAGAATTTTATCAAGGGAAATTATTTTTTCAATAAAACACCAGTATTGCTGATTAGTAACAAACTGTTTTTAGCCGTAAACTATACTTAAAACAAAATAGGATTTTTTAAAGTATTTTTCCCATGATTTATTTAAAAAATGAAAGCCTAAAAACATTATTACAATGATTTTTGAAAAATCAGGCATTTAAGGGTTAATTAGTTAATTAATGGGGAAAAAATCTTAAAAATTGCCATTGCTCTAAAATAAAAAGTTTCTAATCTAAAAAACCATATCTACCATAAGTCATGAGCATAATCCAGTGAAAACGGATTCGAAATTTCATCAAAATCGGTCGGGTAGTTTCCGTGGAAACGGGTCTTAAAGCTCGCATATTTCCCATAGGACTTCATCCAATCTTGTCTTCTCTTAAGTGCTTATGCGGCTGCAAAAGAACATAGTATTGATCGAAAAACTTTAGGAAGGTATGTAGACAAATTTCACCAAAATCAATACAGTGAGATGAAGTCAAACTATGTGACAACTAGTCTTGCCAGGTCGAGTGTCCTAAAAAATAGGACAAGGAGACAAAAAAAAAAAAAAAAAAGCGGGAAAGTGTCTTCTAATTCCGGGCATATTAATACATGAAACCCTATGAAAACGGAATCTGTCGCTAACGGAATACTGTCTTACATGTTAAGATTTCATTTCCCCTGCAGTACAACTATACCTGCTCAAACAAAATCATCTTTAAAACGGAATTTTTCTCCTGTGACTTGCGATTTCGTCTAATTAGGTTTCTTTAAGCATCGTATATTAAAAAAGTACTTTTTTATAATAATTAAAGCATATAGTATAAACTTACTTTGTTTTTTATAAACTGATTTTATTTCTCTTTACCAATATTTCAATATAAAACAAAGTGGGTCAAGCCTCCCGTATAGTGCGTCAACCCTCCCATATGTGGGGAGCCTTGATCCATTATTTTCTCATTATTAAAATCAATCATTTTTCAAGTTCGTTATATGTTAGACTTATGTAGCAATTTTCTTTTGATAACTGATTATATAATGAATAAAATGACATATAAAAATTTATTCTAGGTTCAATATTTAAAAAATTGAAAATCATTTCGTAAAAAGTGGGGCAACCCTCCCTTAGTTTCCCCCCCCTCTCTCTCTCTCTCTCTATATATATATATATATATACAGATAGATAGATAGATAGATATAATAAAGATGAAATCACAAATATATGAACGAATGGTAAAATTCTAAAGATGAACAAGATATGAACATAGGAAACCAGTATGTAAAATAGAAAACTATGAATAACCCACAGAATCATCAGAGGTGCTTGTTGGTTAATTCATTGTGAGGATGCGTTATTTCACCCAATTTGTCGGCACTAACCCTAAAATGACAAAATTTAGCACCTAATAGCGCATCATAAAATAAAATAAAATAAAATAAAAGAGATCTAAAGAAAGATACAATTTACACGGGATATTAGAAATTATAAGTCCACAATACCTCAATTACGTAAAAGGATCCAAAACATTATAAAATTGACAAATGAAAATACAAATCATTTGATCAAATGATTTGTTTACCAATTAGAATAATTGTGTTAAAATTAATCTAGTGTAATTTCGTATCCAGCGATTTCTGGAGTTCCTTTACCCTGAGATTTATTCTGTTGAGCTGAACTAGGTTTCAGATCAGATCCTGTAATCTTCAAGGTTAGCTGGGTGAAAAAGTTCGACCAGAATCGTCCGGGATAGCTCAGATGGCAGAGCACTGGCGGCTTCAGCCAGGGAGGTCCCGGGTTCGTATCCTGGTCCGGACATTTTTCGCCCAGTTGGAAATTTACATATAATATGATTTGTTTACCAATTAGAATAATTGTGTTAAAATTAATCTAGTATATTAGGTTAGGACTATTAGAAGATATGATCAGAAATTGCTGAGAATCAGAACATTACTGCCATCTGGTGTGAAAAAAGAAAACTATAGTGTAATTAGGTCTTTTAAAAAGAAATGTTTAGTGCTGCCATCTATACCCATAAAACAGAAATGAAATTAATGCAGAAATTAAGAAATGATTAAGATTAACATTTATTTAAAGTAGAATGAAAAAATAGGAATAAACTTAATAAGTACTGATAAATATAAAATAAAATAAGTAAGTATATAAAAATAAGCAAATAGGAGGGCATTGATTAAATTAGCTAGTTTAAAAAAAATATTATAGAATAAAAAATGAGTATATAAATAAAATTTAAAAAACAATGAGGATTATTTTGAAATAGTAAAATATGGCCTTGTATTATGTATCAATATGTGAAAATTAATGAAAAATATGATGTTAAAAGCATGATACCCTATGTTTTTTTTTTAATGTATCCATATAATAAATAAAAACACATACATACATGCTCACAGACATATAAACATATAACGTTTTAAAACATTTTTTAGCATTTCCGACTACAGTCCTCCATAATGGTATTTTTATTTTTTAATTTTTTATAATAGTGCATAGTGTATTTAAAACATACACACACTTTTTTTTTATATAATTAAATTTTTTGTGTATGTTTTATCATTTTTTTCAGCAATCCACATCCCACCCTCCATAATAGTGCTTTCAATTTTTTAATTTTTTTTTTACGTATTATAAGTCTATACTGGTAAAAAGTAGAAAAATGAATATTAAGATTTGAGACATGCAGAAATAAAAGAGACGGGATAATTATAAGACAATGCTAATTGCTTTAATTTAAAAATGTTAGGCTGTAAGAATTGGGAGGAACATAAACGTTTGATACGAAGACTATGATTAAGTAGAATGTTTCTATATACTGAAATATGTAAGCAGGAATTGAAGTTAGTAAAATTAATTACATTAAGTAATTCAAGTAAAGTCATTAAGATTTGCAAAATTTTTTCAGAAAATCCAACTTAGGGGAGATTGTAATAGGTAGTATTTCTTGCGAAATCTACCTAAAACTTTTTTCCAGAGATTGCATGGAAGTCACAAACGTACTTTTAAAAATGTTTTTTCAGGGTCTATCTCGTGTATTACTTGCCACTGAAAACATATAACATGTATATTATGCAATTCGCGCTTTTTCTTAAACAATAAGATAAAGATGAGAGACACGGCAACAATACCAACAGATTTGATAAAAATATTCTTTCAGGCTTACCACTAGTGAATTTTTTTAATTCTATTGCTACAGCTTTTACAAAAACATAATCTTTCGTACACATTCTACAACAATTTCAAATAAATCCACTACAAAGATTTTTTTTTTTTTTTTTTTTTTTTTGTAAGTCGTTATTCGAATAGAATAGCTAACTTAACTTACTAAAAAATTATTTAATGAAAGTTTTTTTTTTTTGTTTCAATGTATTTATTAATTAACCTTTTTTATTCAATAACATGTTTCGTTTATTCAATTGGTAAAAAGGAGGGAGGTTGGCCGCTGTGCAATAGGGACCACATTAGACTCTTGACTATGATTTATTAAAATTTTGTTTAAATACGAGCATTCTTATGAAAGTTAATTAGTGAAATTAATACAAATAAACCGATATAAACAAAAATCATAACCAGTTTTTGAGAAAAAAATATTTAAAATTAAGAGCAGTGCTGAAAGTTAGACATTCTTTTTCTTTATTATTATTACTAGGGATAACATTAAATTGCATAAAGAGATAACAAGGCGAATTATACTTTTCCAAAAAAATGATAGCGATCAAGCAATCTGAATTCAAAACTTAACGTACTGACAACACTGATTATAGGAATAAGAAAGCAAGCAATATTTGGCTCAGCTCGGTTCCGTGGATACAAGTATCCAGAAATTAATGTCTGGATTGGTACACTTTGGTAAAATCTAAATAGAACTGCTAGCTAAAATGATCCAGTAATGTATAATGAAATATTTAGTAAAGTATTTCAAAAGAACCAAACGACAAATAACTTTATATGTTAATATTACAGCGTGTTAGGAAAATATAAGAGGACGTTCCGTGATGAAATAAAGAGAAAATTACTTTTCAAAATTTCTGATAGGTATTTTGAATTAAAAAAATGAGCAAATCAGCACCAAGTTATGGCTTCGACATTTGCAAGGAAAAGGATTCTCAGAAGAATTACACAATTAAATTTTTAATACCACTATTTTGGAATAATTATTTTAGTTATGTTTATTTTCGACATTTCTGAGACTAAATAAGGTGAATATTACTATACAGAGAGAGTGGTATTTAAAATACCATTGTCGTATTTCCCGGAGAACCTGACAAGGAATCAAAGTATAGATGGCAGTTAACACGTTAAAGAGTTTTTGTTTCCACACCAATTCTTTCTCTTTCTTTTGTTTTGGCTTAGTAACTCTATTTTAAGCCTTTCTCAGTTTTGACATGAGACGTTCCTTTCTCAATTTTCTTTGAATTTTCACGAGTGGAAAGGAACATTTTCGTTGATAGTCAGAAAATCAGGCGAATTTTATGTGCTGTAAAATTCTTTTTCTATAGTACTGCCGTCTTTCTGAAATAGAGAAGTCAACAAAATAATAAGCCAAATATAGGATGAAAACCTCCAGTTACTGACATCTAACCAGAAACTGACACTTCAGCAAAAATCTAACTCAAATAAGCATTTTTTGTAAAATTCTGCAAAGTAACATTTTATCTTTAAAAATAAAGTGTCACTGTTTTACTTTGTGTCAGTTACTAGTTTTACGAAATACGTAAGGTGTCAGTAACTGGAGTCATTGACCATATTTATGAAAAAAATGAAATTTTAGTAGTAAAAAGAATTTTGTCAACAATAATTTTTTAATGTATCTCTACTATACTTTCAAAAACAAGGATGAGTACAAAGTATATTCAAAACTTTTAAATAGTAATTTGAACAAGAAAAAATACTTAAGATGTCAGTTACTGGGGGGGGGGGGGGGGGGGGGGATCCTATTTTTGAATAATCAATACAATTTATGAAGGTAAATTCATGTTTCCATTAAATAAAACTTTATCATGCTGTTAAGTTAAAAAATCAACACGTTTATATTAGCATCATCTGCTGTAGAACAAAAATCATTTTAATTTTAAGGTTTGTAAGATTAAACTGTAATAGGGAAAGGATTTCTTATTGTATTATTAATTGTTTTCTTCGTTGATTTAAAAAAAAAAACCTATTTGTTTACAAGTTTGAAATTGTAATAAATATCTGGTTGAACCCTTTCAGGCGCGGAGTAATTCTATTTTTAAAATAATGAGATGACGAACTGACACTAAAATTTACAAACGAATTTATTAGAAAATAAAAACCTGTTTTCCCGTATTTTTGAATAATCAATACAATTTATGAAGGTAAATTCATGTTTCCATTAAATAAAACTTTATCATGCTGTTAAGTTAAAAAATCAACACGTTTATATTAGCATCATCTGCTGTAGAACAAAAATCATTTTAATTTTAAGGTTTGTAAGATTAAACTGTAATAGGGAAAGGATTTCTTATTGTATTATTAATTGTTTTCTTCGTTGATTTAAAAAAAAAAACCTATTTGTTTACAAGTTTGAAATTGTAATAAATATCTGGTTGAACCCTTTCAGGCGCGGAGTAATTCTATTTTTAAAATAATGAGATGACGAACTGACACTAAAATTTACAAACGAATTTATTAGAAAATAAAAACCTGTTTTCCCGTATTTTTGAATAATCAATACAATTTATGAAGGTAAATTCATGTTTCCATTAAATAAAACTTTATCATGCTGTTAAGTTAAAAAATCAACACGTTTATATTAGTATCATCTGCTGTAGAACAAAAATCATTTTAATTTTAAGGTTTGTAAGATTAAACTGTAATAGGGAAAGGATTTCTTATTGTATTATTAATTGTTTTCTTCGTTGATTTTAAAAAAAAACCTATTTGTTTACAAGTTTGAAATTGTAATAAATATCTGGTTGAACCCTTTCAGGCGCGGAGTAATTCTATTTTTAAAATAATGAGATGACGAACTGACACTAAAATTTACAAACGAATTTATTAGAAAATAAAAACCTGTTTTCCCGTACTTTATAAAAGGAAAATTTTAATTAAAAATACTTGGTGCAAGTACTCTTAAAATAAAGTGTCCTTTTTTGTGGACATCGCCTGCTAAAGGGTTATGAGGAAAAATTTCTTTAACTATCCCAATGTTAATTGTTGTAAAGGTGGTTACCTTCACATATTCACTTTTAATGGTTTTTCCCTTTTCATTCCTCCCTTTAAAATCATGTATTTTCCTAAATTCTTAACTTTAATCATCAGTCTGTATTTCGATTGAATTTATTTTGTAACGGTCTTTTCCTTTTATAAAATTAAGCAGTCAGTTTTATTTCTCTCCCCGTAATTCTCTAGCCGCAGTGCAGTGCAGTAAAATAAAAGAAAATATATCCTTTCCTGCCCAGCAACAATTTTTATATTTCATTCGCATGCTTAATTTAGATGCTATGCAGAATTTTCCCAGACATTTTACATCTGCTTTTGACCGTTGCTCCAGCTGTCTTTCTTTTCTGCAACATATAAATTTTTTTCATTATTGGTACTCTCACTTTAACTTCTTTTCTAACGTGCATTTTTGGTGCTTCAATCCCATGAGACATTATGTGCTCTGTATCTTCTCCGCTTATCTTTTGGCGTTAAAGAATTCATATTTTGTCCTTTGACACCCCCATTGAGTTTTAACTAACGGAAAAAGAACACATGCCTCCACTCAATCAATTATCGCCCTATCATACATTATAATCTATGTCTAAGTATATTTAGTTCCGCCAATACTCGATGACTTCGAGAAAATGTAATTACATCATTCTGCTCTTGATTGTAGAACTAGCAATTAAAAAAATTGTTCCCTCTCCAGTGGTCGGCGACTTCCTTGCCGCGGGCTCGTTTTGTGACGTTCTACACGGATCCTGGTCACGGCACCAAATATATATGACGTGGATTTTTTTCCATGTACGATTCTTGATAACAGGAAATATTCACAATCGAATACAAAAATATCGTCGATAACGTATGATATGGCGAGAATTGATTGAGTGGAGGCATGTGTTCTTTTTCCGTTAGTTAAAACTCAATGGGGGTGTCAAAGGACAAAATATGAATTCTTTAATGCCAAAAAATAAGCGGAGAAAATACGGAGTACATAAAACCACAAGATTAAATTCTGCAGTGGTTGTCAAAAGTCTTAAGGGACTGAAGCACCGAAAATGAACGTTAACAACAACAACAAAAAAAGAAGTTAAAGGCAGAGTACCAATAAAGAAATAATTTTATATGTTGCAAAAAAGTAAGACAGTTGGAGCAACGGTCAAAAGCAGATGTAAAATGTCTGGGTAAATTCTGCATAGCAACTAAATCAGGTATGCGAATGAAATATGAAAAATATTGCTAGGCAGGGAAAGGATATATTTTCTTTTACTTTAATACACTGCGCTGCAATTAGAGAATTACGGGGATAGAAATAAGACTGACTGCTTAATTTTATTAAAGGAAAAGACCGTTAGAAATGAAATATCATCCAAATACAGAGTGGTAATTAAAGTTAAGAATTTAGAAAAAGACATGATTTTAAAGGGAGGAATGAAAAGGGGAAAACCATTAAAAATGAATAAGTGAAGATAAACCACCTTCACACTCGTCTATCTATTAAAGTAATCAATTTATAATTCTTCATGGATTGTCTCGTTTTCTTTGATTCTGTAAGAAACAATTAAATATAAGGACATTTAAAAATTAGTTTATTTAAATTACCTTGTGTAAATTACATTTTCTAGATAAGGATATCTATAATTAATTTCAAAAAGGCTGAAATTTTTGACGATAACACATATTGTAATTACAAAAGAAATTGCACAACGAATATGTATTAATATATTACACAAATAATACAGAAATAACAATTTTACAGAATAAGTTAATAATGATAGACTAAAAAAAGGTTAGTTTAAAGATAGAGATTAAATTATTCTAACAGTAACATTTTAGTCGCTAAATAACTACTGGCGAACTAGTTTACATTTACAGATCATACATTACCGTTTAAATTTAAGAAAACTTACAAAAAATCCAAATTTTTCAAAACAAATAATTAAAAAATATTATTATTTCAATGAATTATCAATCTCTGGTAGATTTATTTTAGAAGTAATGTAAAAAAAGAAAGAAATATGTTTTTATAAATTATTCAAAAGTCTTGTAGTTTTCACCTACTTATTCAAAATACAATCAAATTATTCGGGGTTTTTTTTCCAATAAAGAAAAGAAGAGTGAAAATAAGGCTGTTTTCTGACTTGTCTTGATTTTCATATTTATTTGTGTTGACGGGACTGGAATTTTCTTTAATATTTAAAAATACAAAATATACCGATTTGTGGTAGGCTTGGGGTATTATGTTTACATGTTGTGAACTAATAATAAACATAGAATTGGAACATAGGAAATGGAATTCATGTCATTAATAGCTTTGTTAGTACTAGAGCTACTAAATATGTATAGTAACTATAATTAGTATTGTCGTCTCCCCTCTACCGAAAGGGAAAAGAGAGAGAGAGAGAGGGGAGAAAGGAAGAACACGCCGAACTATAACTTATGTAGAAAGAACTTGTAGTTTTGCTGTAAATCATCGTATAATGGGACTGATAAAAATCTATAGTAATCACGCCTACTACTTAATATATAAATTTTGCTCTTAAGAAGTCGTCTACTCATGGAAATTGTATTAACTTTTAAAATTTACATTACCTAATTTTGACATCATATTTGGATTCTTCGTTAC
This sequence comes from Maratus speciosus, assembly GCA_963932465.1. Taxonomy (NCBI): domain Eukaryota; kingdom Metazoa; phylum Arthropoda; class Arachnida; order Araneae; family Salticidae; genus Maratus; species Maratus speciosus. Next base: position 344,103,281 of record OZ010786.1, read on the forward strand.
ATTTTACTTTCTGATATCAAACGAGAAATTATTCGGTCAAGTAACTTAGGAATTGAAGAGCATAGCGGAAGAACATGTTATGATAAAATTTCTCAAAAATTGTTTTATTTTACGGATGAAAGCGTTATGAGGTATTATATCATATGGTAAAACTAAAATACTAAAATTTGACTTTGTATTAAAAATACGAGACAGTATCTTTTAATATTTATTATTTTTATATTTAATAATTTAAATGGTAATTTCTAATACAGTGAAACCCGGTTAAGACGTTCACGGCTAATACGCGATCCCGCTTAATACGCGGATTTTTTCCGATCCCTTGAGCATCGCCCATAAGGCTAATGCAAAAATATCCCGTTTAATACGCGAACGCTTATTACGCGATTCCGCTTAATACGCGATAAATTTTTGATCATTTGAGGAAATAAATTACGCTTGAGACACGAATTCATTGATATGCGAATTCCATCTATCTTGTCGAGTGTTGCCAATTTAGCGTATTTTTTTATTCAGATAAAAAACCCTGTTTCTAAATAGTATTATTTACTTTATTTAATAACAGATTAATTCAGGCGAAAATTACCAATATAAAATAGTGATAAATATTTGAATTTAAAAAAAAAACCTGCGAAATTTACAAAACTGCATTTTTTTTTTTTTTTTTTTTTTTTTTTTTAATTCGGCCTCCTAACATTATTTGTCTCTCGCTATGTTTTTACTGTAGTAGAGAGATATAGACAAATTCAGGTTTCTTAGATATGTCATAAAAATTATGATTAGCGGTGATCATACCTGTTAGTGAACGTCATATCACTACTATGTTTTATAATGCATATTTTAGGCAACAAAAAATGAAACTGTTAAAGATTAAACAAATACGACTGCGGTTGGATAATTCTTTCATGTTTTCTTTACTTTTGCTATACTAACACTGTAACAACATTTTTTACACAACGATTAATAAGGATAGTTTTTTCTTATATTAAAAAGGACAGACTACAATTCTACTCATTATCATAAGTATTTAAAACCGGGCTGGCTTCAAAAATTTAATATGTATTTTTCTTTTTGTAAATAAAATTAGTCTAGTAAGAAAATTACTTTTGTAACTTCATTTTTGCTTGCATTGTATTAATCTAGCCAGAAAGCCATGTCCGAATTCATATTTGTTTTCTCTTATTAATCCTGTCGGTCCGAGAAAAAGAAACAACGAGTTAAGGTGGAACAGAATTAAATTTTAACTTAAAAATACGTAAAAGACACAGTTTTCTACCGTAAACATATAAATGAAAGCTGTAAAGTTCACTTAGACGATTAAATGTGTAAATAATCTCAATTCCTGCAGCATTATACAAATCACGTTTAAGATGCGATCCCACTTAATACGCGGCTTTTGTCCACTCCCTCGAAACGCGTCTTAACTGGATTCCACTGTATTTAACAATTAAATGTTAACCTTCAAATGCCTGGTGTTGCTTTTCGGCAACATACCCAATTCAGGCTTCTAAAATACTATTAGAATAATACTGAAGCTATAATGCCTAACGTTGCCAATAAAATACATTCTGAAAATATTTTTAAATCGATTTTCAGCATGTAGATGGTAACATTTGTGCTGTTTAAGAATAAAGATAGATTTATTTTTTCCATTGTTGCTACATGTTCTTTGTGTTTTGTTTGGAAGCTTGCAAAATACCCTATTTCAGGCTCGGCGAACCTTTTCACGTGCGCGCGCCGAAAATTCACAAACAATGTAACGTGTCAAACTTATACAAAAATAATTTTGAAGAATACGATTTTTATACGAAACACTTGTTATAAAGTAAGTTGCTATCATGCATTAATAATTAAAAAATAATAAAAATCAGAATGCAATCTTTCTGTCCACAATCAGCCATTAAAGGAATGAATATTTAATTCAGAAATATAATTCATTTATGCGGTATATACTATAATAAGGGGGAAAATACGAGTTTTTATTTCATTAATTTTTAACTTATTATTAATGCAACATCTCGGTTATAATTTTCAATGTTGCATTAAACAATCTACTAATAATGTATTGATGATATTTTTTCTGTTGTAAATTCGATGAAAAAATGGTTTATATCTGGTTCGGATTTTGTTATTTTTACAAATATGCATAGCTAAATTGCATCCATTTGCCATTCTATTGCAGTGGCTGTCAAACTAAATTCAATTGAAATTTACATCTTTTTTAAATCATATAGAAAGGCAAAATACATGTCAAATACGCTGCATAGCATGACAGGAAAAGAAAATTATTCTGATGTGTTAATTGATGCAAACAATAATTGCATTATTTGTGATCTATCTGCATAGATTAAATTTATTGCTTATAACAGAAATAAAAAATGGATTTTATCTGTATAACGATTACCAAATTAAAATTTTTCACGTGCCAGAAAAATTAGCTTACGTGCCAATTCTGGCACGCGTGCTATAGGTTCGCCAACCCTGCCCTATTTTGTTCTGCAGTGAGCAAGTAAAATTTACTTCTTATTATAGTTCCTAAAATTCGTGTGGGTTTAATATTATAGAATTTTATGAAGGAAAATTATTTTTTCAATTAAAGACCAGATTGCCGATTAGAAACAAACTGTTTTTTAGCCGTAAACCATACTTAAAAACAAAATGATTTTTTTAAGTATTTTCCCCATGATTTATTTAAAAAATGAAATCCGTAAAACGTTATTACAATGATTTTTAAAAAATCAGGCATTTAAGGGTTAATATTCTTTTCTAGGTGAGTTTAGTATCACCTATTAACACTCAAACATATGCTAATAAAAAAGGATTTAAATAGATAACAAGTAAAACAAAAATCTTTCACTCCAATTTTCTTGAATTCTAATTTTTGTTACTTAACATCTACTTTTACTCTGGTCTTCAATTACGAAGGTTTAAAGTTTTGAACGCCTAATGTTAAATGCACTTTTAATCATTGTAAAAAAAGATTGTTATACAAGTAGTTTTTACCTTCTTATACATACAAGAAGAAAGCAATGTATTCGTGAAAATTTAGAGTTTCCGAGGGATTGGTGCTGATTTGATTTTGGTGTATATTGCTCAACAGGTGACGCTGCTATGCTGCTTTTTTCACGATTTCAAAAATAGCTAAATTCCAAGAACTAATGCACGTAAATTCATCAAACCTCCTATTCTGTTAGACATTGACATAAATAAATGCTGATAGGTTTTGGGTGCACATCGACCAACAGGTGACACTGCTATGCTATGTTTTTAACGATTTCTGAGATGAGTATATCACGAAAACTAATGTACGGAATTTCATCAAACTCCATATTCAGTTAGACCCTGACATAAGCAGATGTTGATTCAAGTTTAACTTTTGATCAATCAACTGGTTACGATTGTGAAGGATTTCTAATCTTGTTCTCAATCAATTAACGTAAATTAGCGAGTGGGATTTTTTTTTCTATTTCTTTTCACTGATCACTGTACTGTTATGCAAAATTCAAAGAAAGGCATTTTAATTCATATTCATAATTCTTGCTGCGTGAGTATGCTATTTAAATTAATGTAATATAGAAGAAAGTTTTTGACGGCACAACATAGTAGTTTAAGTATAACTCAAAAACTATTTGGCTGAATAATTTTGGATTCGAATATTTGAAGCATCCAGAAATCGATTTCATTTAACAAATTCATAGGCTACTTTTTACATTTTTTTTTTTCGAAAATTAATTACAACAACTGGGGCATTCTCACAATCTTTTGACTTTTGGGGAAAAAAATCTGACAAAATTAAACTTGCTAAAATAACATTTTAATCTGATAGACGATGCCTTAATGATTCAAAATAAAGAAAAAATGGTCATCAGCGAAATTTTTTTTATTTAACTGAGGTTTAAGTTAAACTTGCGAGTTTAATTTTTCCTTACCATTTTACCCCTATAACTTTTTATTTTCTTCTAAATTTTTACTTATAATGAATTTGCAATGTACCCACAGGATATTCAAATAAGAAATAATAACAATGTAGTACTTTTAATACAGAATTTTTGTATAACATTGTCTTAAAGGGGTGTTAAAGAAAGGACGGTAAGGTAAAAAAAGGAGTATGGTATTGGGAAAAAAAGGACGAAATGGTAAAAAAAGGGACGGTAAGGATGGAACAGTAAGGAAAATTACCACCTATTTTTAGGAAAATCATATTAAGACTAAGTGATAGCCATAATGTTCATTGATTTTTAGAAATAGTTGTTAACATTGGATTCAATTAATTTTTTTTAAATTTACCTCGAAAAGTGCAGGAATAAACTTTGGGGACGGTGAGACTACCAATAAAGCCACGATACTTGAAATTGACATTTAAATGCTGATTTAAATTTTACAGTAAATTTCCTGCCAAAGAATTTTAGACATTATTTCTCTAGCATACTTCTGCATGAGAAAAAACTTGAAAAAAATTCTGTGGCTGCATCTGAAATGATTTTCTGTATAATTTTAGAAGAGGGATGGTAAGGAATCTAAAACCCAGGGACAGAGTTTTAAAAATAATAACAACCCTAAAAATGTGTGCAGGTTAATTTTTAGCTACATATTTATATAAAACAATGGTTCCAGTTTCAGAAAAAAAATACATCGAATTATTTTTATTGAACCAATTTTATCCAGACAGCTCCAAACTTAAAAATCAGCATCAGGGACACGGGACGGTATAGGAGTTTTCCAGGTGTTTGGACCCCCAACATCGTCCAAAACTTATTTATCTCGTTAATATTGTTGTGCAATCATGCATTGGGATGTTCCCCAGTATATGAAATTAAAAAAAAACACAAAAAGTGTATTAAAACAAAAAATATTATTCAGGGACATGAAAGTCAAAAATTTATATATATATATATATATATATATATATATATTTTCAGCTTTTAGCTTTTTTCTCACAGAAAACAACCGATTTGCTTATATCATTGAATTCTGTACTCTTGAAAACGTAATTCAATCTATAAGTTTTTCAATTTTTTTCGGAATCCATATTCTTCTTTTTTTTATTCTTCCTTATTAATTCTTGTAATTAAGTATAAGGTACTTTATTTTATACATACAGTTCTATATTATAGGTTTGTGACATCCATTTTTATTGTCAATTCATTGACAATAATGCGGTTTTTGATGATGGTCGGTAATGTTTAATTAATGGTTATATATATATATATATATATATATATATATACTTGTATTTGCACTTATATTCTCAGTAAACTAAACGTTGTAAGTCAAACTAACTGAGAGCGTGAAGTCATGAAATATTTGTGAAAAAATTAATGAAAATTTTTAACTCGTAATTTGCACGTTAGTAATGATTGACTTATTTATCTCGATAGTCCACTTCTATTAACATTTCGGAAACGTATTTCCTCAGCACAAAGCTAAAGTTACCGAAGTCCAGAAGTAATTTTAGCAAATTTCATTTTATACTTAGTTAAAAATACACTAAACAACCATTTTTTACAATAACCATCAGATAGTTATATCACACACTGATGAAACAAAGAAAACCATAAAAAGCAAATTATTTTGTACCTTAATGTGTTACAATAATAAAAAAAAAATGTTAAACTATTGCTAGTTATAAGTGTCACACATTCTGTGCAGTTCAAAAATTAATTATGGTCAAAATGTATACTTTATAAAAATTAAGAGCAAATTTCTAATTATCTTGATAGCCGACTGCTACCAATATTTCGAAAATGGTACTTTTCACTACAAAACTGAAAATCCTGTGTTCCAGGCTAACTTCAGAAAACTTAAAAATTAAGTATCAAATATCGTATTTATAACAACATGAAATGATTGGGGAATTATGTATAGCATATTGAAGAATATAACACATAAAAGCGATGGTTACATTGTTACAATAATGAGTTACAATTTAAAAAAAGATAGAATGATGTTTTAGTTTAAGGTAATAAATATTTTCAAGAAATAATTTTGCTATTTACAAGTTGAAGAATTAATTATGCTAAAAAATTATACTTAACAGAAATTTGGAATGAAACTAATTATCTAGATAGCCGATTTCTACTAAAAATTTTGTGCTTAAAACTAGCTTATCAGCAAGTTTAACCCAATTAAAAATTAAATAACTAACTTTGTATTCTACAATGTGATATAATCGGAAGGTTGTATAGTAGTTTAAGAGACGAGAATACAAGTCACAAAAGACGAATGTCTCCTCTTAATGTGCTATGATGTTAAAAAAGGAAAAATATATATAAAAACTACCAAAAGCCCTGCTTTGTTTGGATTCGAGAAGCATTACTTCTACCCTATATATATAAAAACCTAATGAAACGAATTTATGAAACGACTGAGTTGTCAGGTTGTTTAAACTGGTTATGTTTCACGTTTCTCCTAAAATATGGAATATTATGCGATGAAATCAACATCAAAAATCCGTATTGATCTGCAGATCTCAAAACTGGTATTAGAATTTTTAAATTCGAATTAGTTTTCGAGATATTAGTTTTTTGCTAATTTTAAACACTTTTCTCTAATGATGGCAACTCATATTTTAATCATAACAGATATTTTTTTTTCATGTTTTTAAAAGGTTATTATTTTAGACTAATTTGGCGACCAGTTTGGCCTCCCTTAAATGTATGCTAAATCGCCAAACATTTCTCCCGTCGATTTTTTTTTTTAATTTTATTTAAAATACAAAATTTTCATTTAAATCTGAAACAAACATTAAAAATTAATAGCTTTCACCTTTTTTTTTTTTTTTTTTTAACAAAACGAAAAGAAAAATATTAGGCACAGATGTAATATACGCAACGGGATACCTAAGGCGCCAAAATGGCGTTATTTTGCCTGGCATTGACACCCGGTTATTGTTGCTTATTTACTAATAAATGTTTATTTACTTTTATTTTCTTTTTTTTTTAAAAAAAGTTATAAATTGTTTAGTTCTATAGTTATTAATTAAACTTTTTTTTATTTAATATTATTTCATTTTAAAAATAATAGAAAATAATTTAAAAATACATATGTAACTGGCTTTCGAAAACGAGGTTTTCGCCAAATTGTCGTAAAAACCCGCTGCGTATATGAAATCTGTGCCAAATAACTACAATAATAGCCTAAATCATGTGACTGTCATCAACAGTTCCGGATTGACAGCTTCGCTTTTTATATGCCAACTAGTATATTATCCCGTCACAAATGACGGAAAGTGAATGATAAATCTTCAAAACAATAGTTAAAAAAATATTTTTCTGACTTAAAAAAAAAGATGCCTGATGCATTTTGTTAATCAAAAAGTATTATTCTTTGATTTTTTTATGATTAGAGAAAAGAAATATGTAAACTACAATTTAGTAACCAGCGCTTAAACGCGTCATTTCCAGCTACACATTCTATGACGAAAAATGACGGAAAGTAAATGATATATCCGCAAAACAATAGTTTAAAAAATATTTTTCTGACTTACAAAGAAAAAAAAATAAAAAGATGCCTCATTCATTTTGTTAATCTAAAAGTATTATCCTTTGATTTTTTATGATTAGAACAAAGAAATTATGTAAACTACGATTTAGTCACCAGCGCTTAAATGCTCCATTTCCAGCTACACATTCTATGACGAAAATGCTTGTTTAGGTTCCCTCTACATTAAAAATTTGTTGTTTAGTGGGACTTTATTTTTTCGCTACAAACTATGTTAAAATTCATAATTTTATCTGCAAGATAATTAAAATATGCTGCACCGATAAGAAATATTCATTTTATTTGCAATGTCTTCAAATCTGATGAAATGCATTGTAAAAAAAAAAAAGTACGATTACAACAGAAAGTTGACGGCAAAAGAATTAGCAAGAAACATAAGCTCTCAATTTATTGGGAATTAACACGGTCTACAGAGGCGCTGCTCGCAGCCTTCGGTACAGAAAAAATTGTCTCTTTAACTCTTTATCTACTGACGGTACTTATAAGTACAATTAAAATAACTTGTTATACAATTAATTTAATACATCGATTAGTAGAAATACAATTTAGAATGAGTCATAGATGCATTACTTTATGATGTTCCAAAAGCTTTATGGGTTACACAAAACAAAAATATTTTTTAAAGGATGATATCTTTGGCCTTTGCATCTTTTGAGCTTTCTTGGCGTTGGAGTGTGTGTGTGTGTGGGGGGGGGGGGGGGGGGGGGATTTTTCAAATCAGAAATATTTCAATATTTCTATTGTAAGAACATTTTATTTGTAGATTTTCTAATTCCTAATTCCGATTTCCTAATTCCTAATTTCGATTTCCTAATTCCTACAAAATACAAAGAAAAATATATAAAATAAAAGATTTGAGTGGAGTTATAAATATTACACAAAATCCTTATAAATTCAAATTTAATGAATCCTTCTAAATCCTTCAATCCTTCTAAAATTTATTTAATGATTATGTAAATCCTCTAATTTTGGTTCAAAAATTCACGAAAAATGCTTTAGAAGATGAAATTTTCATGAATTAATAATTCAGTACATAAAGGGTTAATTTCCCTTTAAATAATGCTGAAGTTCCATTGAAATAATTCTTTATTGTAAATGGATTTGAAAGTTTTAGATATTCAAATTCGAATAATTTTTACTTTGTCATATAAGACAGAAAACAAATGTCACAGTAAATATGAAATTGTGCAAAAGAATAATCATTCTGAATAAATTAAAAATACATGTAATGCAATGTGCTTGGACACCTTTTTAGAACAAAAGTTCTATCTTTTCTCCCTAGATGGCGATAGTTATCCGTTATTTTTAAATTAGAACTTGTTGCTGTTGTTGATGATGATTTGGCCCTTAAATTTAGAACTTAATTGTTTAGAATTTAACAGGTTTTGAAGATTTTAAAAAAGTTAAAATATTTAAAGGTTTTAATAAACTGTTACAAATATTTTAAGACCAGAATCGGCTTTAACCTGTATATATATATATATATATTTTTAATGAAGCGATCAAAGAGTCGTTTGTTTGTAGATTTGCTGAAATTTGAATCTGAATGGTAGCAGTATCGTTTGTTTACGTCCGATTACTATGTTTATAATAGCTTAATTTTAATTTAGAACTTAATACATTATAAATAGATATCATACACATGTTTTATGTGAAAATATGCTGAACAGACATGATTTCAAATAGAAAAAACTATCATTTAGCCGTCATATGCTAGGATATGTTTTTCATTAAGCCTAACATGGCGTTTAGCTACGGTCGTTTCGCAGACCAGAGTGGTTCGCACCGGCATGGTTCCGACGGTCCCCTGCACTTAGATTTTATTATAAGTAGATTGGTCATTTTGGTACTTTAATGTTAGCCGGACGCAGGCGGTAAATCGCAAAATATTGTCTCAATGCCATCATTTCATCTATATTATAACAGTCCAAGTCATGTGACTGTCATAAACAATTAAGGGCTGACTCATTCGCCTTTCATATGCAAGGTGGCTATTTTTAATAAAAATTACTTTTTCGAGTAAAACTACATAAAATGTACCGTGATCGCAAAGAATTCTCGGTACTTTTATGTTAGCCGGGAGCAAATGTCGCCAATAGCATTTTTTAAGACTCCAGTTAGCCTTTTTTATATATCGCGTGTAAATTAAAACAATGCTTTGATGTTGAAATTAAGTGTCATGTTTTATGGTATTATTTTTCTTTTTCTGTTATTTTTCTCTTTTTATTTTTATGAAATAATGGAAAGTTGTGAATTTTAAATGTTTCATTTTAAAATTAAAGTTAAGTGTTTCAAATAAAATGAGTTATATGGGTTTATATTTTTAATGAAATACGAAAAAATGCGACGAGAACATTGTTTGGCTATTTATCATCTGCGCTCAGCTAACATAAAAATACAGAGTTCTCGATTTCTCTAACAGAATTTTACGATTTGGTAAAGCACTGAGACTGTAAATTAAAATATTAATAAAAGCAACATGATACAAAGCTTAGCATACATTTAAGGGAGACCAAATTGGTCGCCGAGGACGGCTAGTATTAAATAATGCAACAAATCATGACATTTAATTTAAACTTCAAAGCAATGTTTTAATGGTACTACTTTGTTATGCCGTCGACCAATTTGCCAAATTATATAAATCGCCAAACCACTCGCCTAATTATGCAAATTGACATAATATTTATTTTAAATAACGAAAGAACAAATAAATTATACAACACAAATAATACTAATCAAAATACAAATAAAACGTCGAAATAAAAATCACTTGATGGCGTAAACACGTGTAACTTCCTTAAAGTCAAGTGAATGTGACATTTACGATCAACCATTATCGTCATTTAATCTTATAGTTTGGCGATAGATTTTTGATCGAAGGGATAACCTAGTAGTACCGTTTTAATTTACCACTCGAAAAATAAAAAAATGCTAACTGGTGAGTTTAAAAAAAAAGCTATTGGCGAGATTTGCACCCGGCTAACATAAAAGTACCAATAATTCTTTGCGATCATGGCAACTTTTATGTAGTTTTATTCGAAAAAATAATTTTGATTCTTTAATCAAAATAGAAACCTTTCATATGAAAAGCGAAGGGATCAGCCCGTAATTGTTTATGGCAGTTGCATGACTTGGACTATCATAATATAATTGAAGTGATGGCGATAAAATAATATTTGGCGACTTATCACCTGTGGCTGGCTAACATTAAAGTACCAAAAATGGCCGCCTGGAATATAAAAAGCGAAGGGATCCGACCGTAACTGTTGATGATAGTCATGATGACTATCATCAACAGACTTAGGCTATTGACTTAGGCTATTATTATAGAGATTGTTTTCAATTCTAAAAACAGCGCAAAGAATAATATTTCCTTACGATTAAAAAATTATTTACACGCGACTATTAAAAACAGGAAAAAAACTTTAAAATTACTATTAAATGAGTACGTTTTAAAAGCAGGAAAGTATTGAAAATTAGGTCTTGAAAATTGTATTTACACATGAATATTAAAAGAGAAAGGAAACTTTAAAATAATAAATACATTAATATGCGTTTAACCCTTTCAGGGGCAAGGTACTTGTTTTCGTAAAATGTTGAAATCAGTGAATGGCACCAGAATTTACAAACAAATTTATTTCAAACTACGAAAATGCTTTTGTTCGCTTACTTAATAAAAGGAAAATTTTTATTCCTATATTCTGGTGCCAATGTGGCATTTAAGGATTAAAATTAAGCGGTCCAAAAATCAACCACAGCCCTTGAAGGGGTTAAAGCAGTAAATTGTAGTAATTGTATTATGTCAATCGTATTATAACACTGTTAAAAAATATCGAAAGGCAAAGACCCTGTTTACTTAATTCACTTTATTTTAGCTTCTTTTCAAATGTTTAACTGATCTTCTTTAATCAAACACGAAAACAACCATTGGATGTCTTAACAGCAACTGATTCGGTCATAAATTTTCGCAAAGGGAAATGAATGGAAACCCGTTTACAAGGAGATCGTTACAGGCTTTTCATTATAATTCAACCTTCTCTAATCTTTTTAAAACCGATCAGATTAACGTGCTTTTAGATTCTGTGGTGTCTGAACGGGGGTTGGCGAGCGTAGCTTGCAGTGGGAAGAGTTCCCTAGTAATAAGATAAATATTTGAAAGTAACAATATTTTTTACATTATTTTTGCATCTTTATTAAGCAAAAACGTTATTTTATGTTTTGGCGCATTTTAATTTTAGAAAGGTAAATTCAGCCAAATAACTAAGAATTGCCTCGGAATTTTTTATTTAATATATAAAAATGAAAATTTGTCTGTCTGTCTGTAATGCTATAAAAATCCACAGTTTGGAAGCCAGAATTGTGAAATGTTTTGTACATGTGTATTAAAACACGGCCGAGGCAACTAAAGCAACCCGGAATGGAAATAATTTATATTTTAATTTTGATTAATAAAAAACCACCATTTTTTCAGCAATTTCCTATCAAATTTAAACACTTTTCGTTATAGCAGCTGCCAACAATTTAAAATTCACAATAAAATTCTTACCACAACAATTACCTTTCTATTGCAAGACGCATTGCATATTACGTACACCACGCTGCAATATTAAAAAGCTGTAGCGGATATTACGATAATTATTTTACTCCCATGCAAATAATTAGAGATATACATATTAGGTACGCCACGCTGCAATAATAAGAAGCTTTAGCGGGTATTACGATAATTCTTTTACCTCACATGCAAATAATTAGAGATTATTTAATTGCGCTTAATTATTACAAATTTTTAAAAATAAAGAAACACATTTTATCGCAAACATCAACAAAATCCAAAGATATCGTTTTTATCATCTGCTGCCTTAGTAACATGATAAATTTAATTTCATTAAAAGAAAAGGCACAGTAGTAGCAAAATATTTGACTACATCGAATAGTTATTTCTAATTATGGTTTTAGAATTAAATTCATGAACTCCCGTGCATTGAACAGGTTAAACAGCTAGATTATGATATAACGAATTTAACAATTAATCTTATTTGTTTACAATTCTTTTGTTCCTACTTTACAAAAAAAAAAAAAAAAAATCATAATATAATTCTTTTAAAATGCGTAAGTATCGTCTGCGTAAATGTTTTCACATAATAAGAATAAATTGTGTATTTGGATTCTTAACGCTGAAAATACTTTTATTATTGAATGTAAATAACTGAATTATTTTTCTCAAATTTTAATTCATTAAAAGTATGATATAATTTTCATAAAAAAGGCATTTTAAAAATTTCATAAAAAATTGTGAAACTATTTAATTAATCATGATTCTATCTATAATGACTAACTCCAAGATTTATCTTTTCTTCTGAAAATATACGTGTTTATTTTTTATTTACAAAAATGCGTCCGTAATGGAAAAGAATGTAAAATAAATTAATTAAAATAATAATTTTTATAAGGTTATTCTGTAAAAAAAAAAAAAAAAAAAAAAAAAAAAAAAATTAATAATATTGTGCAAATCTACAGATCATAATTTATTTTTATGTTTAATTTCAAGTCAAAATACTGAATAGTTTTTTTGTAAAGTGTACGATAAAATGTAATTTGTGTAGCCTAGTAGAGGATTCGCTTCGCCTAATAAGAATAAAATATAATAAATTAAAAATACTATGGAATGCCGCTTTTGTTTAAGACAGCAGATATTTTAGTTCAGGAATTAATTATTCCCTAGATTTATATTCAAGAGAAATTAAGAATGAAGTTTAATCTTGATACCTGATTTTTTAAAAGTTTCGGAAAACAGATTTTTCATAATAGAGCTGAGGATTCCTTACTCAAAACTTGCTTTAACAGACTTAAAAATCAAACTTAGTTAAAAATCAATTAAATATTTTCATATTTTACAAAACGAAGTGATTGGAGAAGTATTTAGCAGATTCAATATAAAAAAATGCCGAAAAAAATGGGACGGATGTTAAAATACCTTAATGTGATACGTTTTTAAAAAAGGGTGGAATGTTGCTTTAGTTTAACGCGTAACTGGAGAAGACCGCCCTGCACTATTGAGATTTTTTGATAAAGAAAACACCATGTCTCAAAAATGTCTTTTATGCGAAAAATTGTTTGAAAACTGAAAAATTATTTTTTTTTTCTAATGCAAGTTCAAAGTACAGATCTACGCAATTTCATGCTAATATTGAAGTAAGGAAATTTAATCGGATCCCAAAATAAATGTGATCTCTGAGACTTCACGTTCCCTGTTATTTTGTACTTTTTCATCTCCTCAGTTTTGGATTAAGGTAGTAAGTATTTTTCACAGTTCAAGAAGTATACATTATAGAAATTAACCCTAGAATGAAAGAATCACTCTTATCCTTATCGATTTTGATGAAATAAATTATAAGTAAAGGAAAAAAAAATAAAAGACAATCTTTTAATATGATGTACTGAAAAGTTAAAAAATTTTGAAGGACAATTGATTGAAATAAACACATTTTTAAAATAAATAAATTAAATTGTGAGTAATTTTTTTAATCAGTTTGTTTAAAAATAAAATACTAGAGAAGAGGAATTCTGCTTTTTCAGCATTTTGTGTCGCTCCCGATGAAAAAAAAAAAAAAAAATCCCTGTCGGCTCGGGCCTGCAGGCGGAGGTAGATTTCGATATTAAGTACTAAATTCTCCAACAAAACTTAAATCAAGATTAGAGATAAAACCCAGTTTCTTCACAAAGAGTGAGCTGTAGGGAGCTAAACTTTTTGTGAAAATTATAATATACACGAATACACACGCACACATATATATGGAATAGGTTTAAAAAATGGCTACAAAAAATTCAGAGAACCTTGAAGTGTTAAAATGTGTTAATATTTCCATAGTCGGGTTTTTATCATGTTTTAATACCTTTCTTCAAACTTACATGGCGTTACATATTCACCTGCTGAGGTCCATTATATTTCCAATATGACGCAATATACATGTTTTTATAATTCATCAAACTATTTATTTTATTTTGAGTTTTCATGCTGAAATCTTGCTCTAGAAATGACGTAATATTCAATTTGTTTTCAATTTGTCAAACTATTTAATTTTACGCATGAAAATTTTGCAAAAGAAAAGTAATTGTTGTGGTGAGAATTTTATTGTTTTGTTTTTTTTAATTGTTGGCAACTGCTATAACGAAAAACTTTTATTTTTTTTCTGCCATTGTTGTGTAAGAGCTGGTTTTATCGGATTCATGTTAAGACAGTATTCAAAATTTTGAACCCTCCCCATTTCCACCCTCTTGGGCCGATTTTGCCCATTTCCAATCCCCGCCGAGATATTAGCCATATCAAAGTTGTTGGCGAGTTTGAGGACAATCCGTGCATAATTGCGACTTTTATCGTGCGGACAAAATTTAGTACATACATACATATATATATATATATATATATATATATATAAACTTTTTAGGTGGGGGTGGTTTTGGGTTCCTGGTGTCCTATAATGAAAAGTTATGAAGGAATTTTTCAAAAGTCGCACCATGGTAACGACTGCAATATGTAGTATTTCTTACGAAATCTACCTAAAAATATATATGCATATAAATATTGATAGTGTAGAGTCTCGATTATCCGAGTTAATCGAACTTATACCTTTGGAATGGATCATTTTCTTCTGATGGACTGATGGCTTCCATTATTATGAAACAGCCATTATAAATGAAGTGTTAGGTGAAGATGAAAGAGCAGCTGTAAAAAGTTAGAACTCTGATTTTTCTGCTCAGAATGGGGAAAAAAAATGGCCATTTTTTTTCCCAAAAAAATATTAGATTTCCTTGCCTTTGTGTTCTTGCATTAAATCATGTTTGATATTTTATTTGTGAAATAATCTTACTTTTTCACCATTAATAAATGATACTTATCTTATGTAAACTTATGTTAATGGATATTTCTTTCTGTTTGTAAAGATTATTAAAATTCAATTTTCTCTATTGATATGTATAATTGCTTTTCTAATTACCTATTACTTTTATGAAATATTTTGTTGTTATAAGAACGTAACTAAACAAAACAATGGTGTCGTAAAAAGTACGACGTGCGTGCGAAAAGTTATATCACGTCCACTGAAAGGTTAATTCCATAAGAAAATTAGGATGGAGATTTTTATTACTTCTGTAATAAGAAGAGGGTGTAGAGGGGGACCTTCAACTTTTAACTGAAATAACTCTTGAGTCGCTGCAAATAGCACTACAAACATTTTTTTATTGAAAAGAACATGGGGAAGGAATTTAATGGATAAGGTTTTCAAAATAAGAACCTTCAGAGCTGATGCAATAAGCGCAACTTAGACAGTAACAAAGTCGAGCGTTTCTTTTTTTAGGCTTGAAAATGAATCATGGAAACTTTGAGGCTAATAATGTCTGTCGGCTTCTTCTTGCAAACCAAATTTTTCCTATGACATCGAAGATAGAAATCACATGGATTCATATTTGTTGAAGAAGGTGGCCAACACAATGCACCTCAATAACGATTGGGTATTGGTACGCGATAACGCAAGTTCCAAACTCAAGTTCCAAACGCAAGTCCGAACGCAAACTCAAGTTCCAAACTCAAGTTCCAAACGCAAGTTCCAAACGCAAGTCCAACACAATGCACCTCAATAACGATTGGGTATTGGTACGCGATAACGCAAGTTCCAAACGCAAGTCCGAACGCAAACTCAAGTTCCAAACGCAAGTCCGATAACGCAAGTTCCAAACTCACTGTTAATGGTGTCAAAAACTCTGCCTGTTATATGCGGGAAGGGTGGGGGGGGGGGGGGCACCGTCCAGTATGAACCAATATTCATCGATGTTCATGGCCAAATTACGAATCTAAAAAAAAAAAAAAAAAAGACTGCTAAATCATTTTCTCAAACCTTTCAAACTTTCTTATCACATCTTTTACCATTGCTCTAGAAGGCTTAGGTCAGTTTCTGAAAGTTGAAGACCACTCCCGTAGAAATTGCGTTGCATTTTCCCCACCAATTAAATACCAATTTTTAACAATAAAAATACGATCTTCAGTTGAACATAATGCTTTGGGAGACATTTTCAAAATTGGGTGAAACTGACTTTAAACAATTTTTTTTTATGCCCTCTCTCCCTGTACGCATTCGAGCCGCCATCTAATGAGGCTCTGAGAAGTTATTTCAGTTTAAAGTTGTAGGTTAATTAAAAGTCACCCTGTATATACCCAATCAGTTACTAGAAAACAATAAACCTTCAGGATCCTTGAAGGAAAGGGGCGAATCTCAAGACTTTATTAGTTACGCAATTCGAATGCAAACTTCTCATTCATTATGATTTTCTTCGAACCTTGGGTAACCTTGCGCAAATATGGGTTATGTTTTCTCAGAAAGACCCCTACGAAGGGCAATCTCCTTTACGGCCTATATCCCTCGTGTAGATAATCGGCCGTCATAAACAACACCTTTTCATTCATCACATTAATGTTTCAAAAAATTCTGAAGCAGTTTCAAACATACTCAAGTGCTGAAATTTCAAACATGAATTAACCAAAGCTAATTTACTTTAAATCTGTTATACGAAAACGTAGAAACTTACGAAAATGTTCTTTAAAAGAAGCACTCACCATAATATGATGTATCTAGTTCCAGTGGTTTTGAGCAAGATTCCGCATTCCTACCCTACCTGTTAATGAAATCTGGGGCATTCTCATAATCTTTTGACATTTAAGTCCTTGAATAATAATTTTTATTTTAGTACATATTCTTGTGTTCTTTTTTTAAATTTCATATACTGGGGAACATTCCATTGCATGATTGCATAACAATATTAACGAGATAAATAAGTTTTGGACAATGTTGGGGGTCCAAATACCAGGGAAACTCCTATACCGTCCCGTGTCCCTGATGCTGATTTTTAAGTTTGGAGCTGTCTGTATAAAATTGTTTCAATAAAAGTAATTCGATGTAATTTTTTCCGAAACTGGGACAATTGTTTTATATAAATATGTAGCAAAAAATTAACCTATACACATTTTTACGGTTGATATTATTTTTTGAACTCTGTTCCTGGGTTTCAGATTCCTTACCATGCCTCTTGCTAGACTTATACAGAAAATCACTTCACATGCAGCCACAGATTTTTTTTTCAAGTTTTTTCTCATGCAGAAGTATGCTAGAGAAAGAATGTCTAAAGTTCTTTGACAGGAGATTTACTGCAGAATTTAAATCAGCATTTAAATATCAATTTCAAGTATCGTGGCTTTATTGGTAGTCTTACCGTCCCCAAGGTTTATTCCTGCACTTTTCGAGGTAAATTATTATTATTATTATTTTTAATCCAATGTAAATAACTGTTTCTAAAAATCAATGAACATTATGGCTATCACTGAGTCTTAACATAATTTGCCTAAAAATAGTGGTAATTTTCCTTACCGTCCCATCCTTACCATCCTTTTTTTTTCCATTACCGTCCCTTTTTTCCTATACCATCCCCTTTTTTCCTCTTCCGTCCCTTTTTTAACACCCCTTTAAGACAATGTTATAGCAAAATTTTGTACTAAAAATACTACATTGTTATTATTTCTTATTTGAATGTTCTGTAGGCATCATGAATATTCATTATAAGTAAAAATTTAGAAGAAAATAGAAAGATATAGTACAAAAATGGTAAGGAAAATTAAACTCGGAAGTTTATCTTAAACCTTTATTAAATTAAAAAAAATTCGCTGCTGACTATTTTTTTTTTTTTTTTTTGAATCATTAAGGCATTCGTCTATCAGATTAAAATGTTATTTTAGCAAGTTTAATTTCACCAGATTTTTATTCCCGAAAAGAAAAAGATTGTGAGAATGCCCCATCTGCATTAGCACGTTTGAAACGTAGTATTAAAAATAGTTTTAATCAGTTTTATTTTAAAATTTTCACGAAATAATAACGCATCAATAATATAAGGGATAAAACAATTTTAATCATACCAAACTTTACATTACAATCTGCCAATCCTAAGACTGGATAAAACGGAAAGGATATTGTTAATTTTTAAGTAATTTACTCACCCCTTCCCATATTGTGGGGGGGCTTTTTTCAATCATAAAAGGAAATAGTTTCAGCAAAATTTTTCTATCATAAAACTGCAGATCCACACAGAGTCGTGGGTCTTATGGATACCGGTATTTCCATATAGTAATCCATAGCCTCATTTAATCACACAATTCCGCGGTTAAATAAAGCTATGGTTAGTGAACAGAAATAAATGGTATCCACATCTGGATACACACCAAGCTTTATTTCGAATAGTATTCAGAATTTTTTTATGCGATTTTGTCGATTCTGGGACGCTTTTGGGGAAGGGGGGGGGGGGCGACAATTTCTTTTGGACTCCTCAAAAAGTAATAAAAATAATTTGAGCTTTATTAGAATAAAAGCTAGCATACAAATCTGGTTTTCAACGTTTAATTTTTTTTTAATGTGCGGTATTTTCCTTTGTTGTTAAAATTACGATAAGAGCTGCGTCGGGATTTTTCTTCTCTGCAGTATAATTTACCTATGCCCTTTTTGAAGGTTACAGCAAATGTCTTTTAAAAGGTAACTATTCGGAGGTTCTCCGCACTCCGCACTTTCTAAGAGCCTTCAGGATGAGCTAAATGATTAGTATCCGAGACATTTTTAATGTATCAAATTCGATAATAAAGCGCAACTTCAGTACACGTACCTCCGATCGCTGAGATATGGAAATGATAATGGCACTGGTAAATTGGTTATAGATATTTTTCAGTTATGCATTCAAATGTTGGCCCGGAAAATTGTCTCCTCTCCGTCCTCAAAGGACCAAAATATCTTTCCCAGGAGATTTAAAATTTTTTGCTACGCACCAAAAATATACACTCCTATAATTCCGCATTGGAGAGGATATGTCATCCAATCAAATTCAAGTATTTTACCGCGATTGCTTGTCACATGTTTGCCGCTTGGTCACCAATTTAACATTATTGCATGAAAATATAGTTAAAATTTAATGTTAACTGCTTTAATTAATGATTAAAAAATCTCATAACAAATTGATAATATCGAAAATGGGCACGGAATTATAAATGCTTGTTATTTTAAACAATAAACAAATAAAAATTCTATAAAACTATATGAAAATAACTTGAATACATCAAACTAAATTAATATTTACTTAAGGTGATAAAATACTTTTAACAAGGCAAACAATTACCTTTATTTGTTCATATTAGACATATGTTTCATTGCTACTACGGCAACATTCTCAATAATAAATATGATACAAATATTTTCGCAAAAATTATTTTAATTTAAAACAGGTAAACAAAAATTACGTGAACTCAAGCATAATGAAATTAACTGCAATATTAAAAATGGATATTTGTGAACGTGAATTATTTAATACTATTGTTTCATTTTTCTGTAGAGCGTCTCTTTCCAAATTTTAGAAAGTTCCGTGGAGGCTGAATCATTGCATATATTCTCACTACGTAAAAACGTAATACAAAAATGTGAACGTTCTCTAAGAACGGTATCTAAAAAATTCGAAATTTAAAAGGGGGAAATGCGCGAAAAGCTTTCTAAAAATGATCTAAAGGACGATTTCTCTAGAATTGTTAAGAACTGAATCTTGAAATTTAGCATGGTAGTTACTTATATGATGTAAACGTTCTCTAAGAACGGTATCTAAAAAATTCGAAATTCAAAAGGGGAAAATGCGCGAAAAGCATTCTGAAAACGCTCCAAAGGGCGATTTCTATAGAATTGTTAAGGACTGAATCTTGAAATTTGACATGAATGCTATCCTTAACCCTTAAATGCGTGATTTTTTAGTTGGTTTCGAAAAAATTATATATGATTCTCTGAAAGGTATGGAAAAAAAAATATACAGAAAAAAAATCAGAGATACATTTTTCATATAATACGTCAATCTTTTCTGTCGTGTGGCTGTTTTGCGCTAAAATATTGCAAATTAGTAAATATTTTAATAACTATGTCTCCAAATACCTTATTTTATATAATTATTTATTTTATAAAACTTAACCTTTAATCTTTAAATTCTCATGATGGAATACGTTCTAGAAATTACGTAGTTCAGAGAATCTGACTTTAGACCAGAAAGTCTCAATGGTTAATTTCGCTTTATTTAAATACGGAACGTCTGTTATTAATTACATTAAATATTACTATTTTAATTTTCTGGTATGAATTAGGTATATACGAATAAAAAAAAAATCTATTAAATTTAAAACACTGTTGTTTGCATATATGCAAAGCTGCGCACTAAAGGGTTAAGGCACCCTTGAATGCATGGAGCAGTTTTAAAAAAGATTCGAAATTCAAAAGAGCGCAGGAGCGAAAAACGTTCTAAAATTGCGATTTTTGTGGTACTAAACAAGCTGAAAACTTGAAATTTGGCATGGTATTTACTTATATGATGTAAATGCTCTCTTAGAATGGTTTCTAAAGAAATTAAATTTAAAAATGCGGAAAACGTGAAAAGGTTCTAAAAACGTTCTAAGTTACGATTTCTATTTAATTGCTAAGGATAGAAACTTGAAATTTAACATGGCTGCTACTTTTAAGACGCAACTGAAAACACAGAAGATTTTTTCCTTTTAATTCCAAATTTAAATGATCGGAAATCGTTTTAAAAACGTTCTAAATTTCGATTTCTATGGAATTGTTAGGGACAGAAACGAATAAGATACAAGCGCTCGCTAAGAATGGTTTCTAAAAAAATGAAATTTTAAAGGGTGAAATGAGCAGAAAATGTTCTTAAAACGCTATAAATTACGATTTCTATGGATTTTTATGTATTAATTTCACACCCATTTCAAAGCCACACAAATAATTGGGTCATTTTTCAACAACTACGCCTGCAAAGCCGCCGTTTTTCTTAGTTTATTATAAAGCTCTTGGCCGGGTTTTGCTAATCTACACGGTTGGTTTGGGGGTAAGAAAACTATTTTGTTTCAATATGTTTCAACTTTTAAAGAGTTATCGTAAAACAATAAATAAATAAATAACAAAAAGAATATCCCACTTTCACGTAACACTATTTATTTATACCTTACCACGATGACTTTTAAAGTTACAACCTATTGAAACAAATTTATTCAATTTCTTAATTTAAAAATCTATTATATCTTTATTTATACTTTTCACAAATGTCTTTTTTTTTTAATTGGAAAATATATGAAAACAGGATCCTTTTTTTTTTCGTTAAGCTTCCTCTATGCTATTTCTTTCAGACAACAATTAACACGAAGCCGATGTATCATTGTACGTTTAAATACTGATAATCTCTACTGCAATTTTTTAAACTTCTAATCATCGCACATTTTCAATTTTTGCATCTTCGTATGGGAGAAAAAAGTACTTTTAAATGCAATTTGTTTGAAAACAGCATCTCAATTTATTTTTGAGATTTTTTTTTTTTTTTTTTTTTTTTTTTTTTTTTTGTAGTTTTTAATGCCATTTCTGTAATGGTGGCAACTGAAGTACTTCATTTCTGTAGAAAGTGAAGGGAAAATAGTAGATTACTATATCTTTTTGTTGTCACTTTCTCATAACGAAAAAAATTTTAATGAAAATATGTGCTATTTTGAAATATTATAAATGAATGATTTCTGATAAAACATGGAGCTATTATAAACTATATTTAATTTTAAGTATCCATATTACTGTTACAAACAAATGAGGAAATATGAATCATTAGATAGCCGATTTTTTTGTAGAGTTTACGACATCGTTTTTTGCTGGGTTGGTGTATTATTCCGCGATAGTGACGTCATGTGCATACTTTTCTGTAGTTGTTGTTTAAGACTGGATCGTATATGTGGAATTCTTCAGCGAATGCAAATGACGTCATTTTATATAAGATAAAAGCATATATTTTAAGTCTTAAAACTGAAATATGTTTAATAGAAATGCATCATTTTCACTCCAGCGGCTTTGAAATTCTTCACAGGTGGAAATGCTTCGCTTTTGAAAATAACGCAATTGAAATCACACACTGATAAAACGCAATATTTTACAAAAATTTAGAGTGTCTTTATAGAAGAGCAGTGACCTTTAGGTTAAAATAGCATTTGTTTAAGAGTTAGACTAACTAATATAGCCTGCATTTTTTATTGTAACTAATTTTGTAGATTTATTATAAATTAATGAAACATCTCTTTCTTAAATATTTTCTTTCGTCTAAATTCGACGTTTTCCACCTCATAATAATACTAATACTTTTTTTTCTCATCGGGGGGGGGGGGGCACTAAATTCTGGAAAAGCAGAACTTCTGCTTCCTGTTTTTTTTTGTTGTTTTGTTTTTGTTTTGTTTTTTTAATCAGTCTGACCTCAAGCTATCGTTTTCTTCATTTTTAATGTATTGTAATGTCATTAAAAACTGAGATATTAAAATCTGAGTCATTAAAAATTAGTCATTAAATCATTAAAAACTGAGTCATTAAAATCTGAGTTTTTATTCCTTTAATCTTACATTTTTTCCGAAAGGAAATTTTTTTATGGAAAAAAAAACAATCATTAATGTCAATTATGAGGTTCTTGGAGCAGTGAAAAAACACATTCATTTTCTCTGTTTCAAAATTCGAGGCACATCAATGCATTTGCGATTTAAATAAAGTCTGTTAAAACCCGAGACATTTTACATTAATATTTTCTTTAAAATATGTCTTATAAACAACATCATTGATATTTCAATAAATTTAATAACATTTAATTTCCAGAAACTTGATTAAATAATACATTTAAAGCAATATTTTTTTCTGCAATATTTATAAAGCTGGTAGACGGGAGGTGCTGGGTTCCAACCCAATCGCTCCCGTCGGCCTAATCGTTCAGAGTTTTTCGTGGTTTTCTTTGAACCTTGGATTTCCTTGCGTAAATATGGGTTAGCTTCCCTTAGAAAGGCCACCCCCCCTTCCCCCTTCAGTCCCGTATCCCAAGTGTAGATAATTGGCCGTCATAAAACAACACCACTTTTGAAAAAATCTCAACATATCGTCGGTACCATGTAAAAACTATCCAATATGAAAAAGGTGTTGCCAGTGAGCTACTTTTTTTAAATTCAGATTTCTTGATTGGCATAACTTTTCTGAAATGGTAAAATTCCCCTTGTTTTCGCCTTATATGTCATGAAATAAGACAAATTTTACTATTTCAAAAAAGTGATGCCAATCAAGAAATCTGAATTTTTTAAAAATAGCCCACTGGCAAAATTGTTTTCATATTGGATAGTTTGACATGGTACCGACAATACACAGTGATAGACTTCAAAATATGAGTATAAAAAATCAATTTTCTGAGCTTTAGCTTACAAGTTAATCAACGGGGCAAAAAACTTTCAAAATTATTTTTGCTTCTTGATCTCGCCAGCTAACCATGTGCTACTTTGTTTAAAATGTTAAAGAAATGTAATTACCACAGACAAACAAATGTTACTTCTCTGAGATAAATAGGGGAGGCTAAAGAGGGTCGACCCACTTTTTACAAAATGATTTTTTATTTTTTAAATATTGAACGTAGAATAAAGTTTTGTGTATAATTTTATTCGTTATACAATCAGTTAACATAATAAAATTTCTACATAAATGTAACATATAAGAAATTTGAAAAATGATTGATTTTAATCATGAGAAAATAATGGGTCAAGGCTCCTCACATATGGGAGGCTTGACCCACTTTGTCTTATATTGAAATATTTCTGAAGAGAAATAAAATCAGTTTTAAAAAAAAGCAAAATATCTTTATGCCACATGCTTTAATTATTATAAAAAATATTTTTGAAAATATCATGCTTAGACAAACCTGTTTAGTCGCAAACGCAAGTCAGAGGAGAAAATTTTTGTTTTAAACAGGATTTTGTCTGAGCAGGTATAATTGTACAGCAGGGAAAATGAAAATTTAACATTTAAGACAGTATTCCATTATATAGAGGTTCTGTTTTCATAGGTTTTCATGTATTATTATGTCCGGATTTAGGATCCACTGTCCAGCTTTTTTTTTGTCTCCTTGTCCTACTTTTTGTGACTACTTTTTGTCTCCTTGTCCTACTTTTTGGCTTGACAACTTTAGTTGTCACATAGTTTGGCTTCATCTCACTGTATTCATCCTGGTGACATTTGTCTACATACCTTTCTAAAGATTTTCGATCAATGCCATGTTCTTTTGCAGCCGCATGAGGAATTAACTTATCATTAAAATCTTTTAACCCTTTCAGTGGCAAAGTACTTTCAGTACTAAAATGTTGAAATAAATGACTGGCACCGGAATTTACGAACAAACTTACTTGGAAATAAAAAAAAATCTATCTTTCACATACATATTAAATGGAAAAGATTTTAGCAAAATTTTTGAGCCATTGTGGCGTTTGGGAACTAAAATTAAGGGGTTTTATAAACATACCACGCCACTGAAAGGGTTAAGACTGATGCTTTCATACTTTCTAGTCTTTTTCACTGTTTCTATTTACCTATTGTATGTAATATTTAAATAGAAAAAAGTTCCTCTAAACTTTCTTATTTATATTTCATTAAATTTTTCCTTACAGTGGATACTATAGCTATTTTTCACATCTGCCTTTAATCAGTTTTAAAAATTTTCTTTTCCATCGCCCCATTGTACTGTAGCTTTACAGGATAAATTTATATTCTTTTTTATATATAATAATTAACCTTTCATTATGCACAGTGTATAATAAAAAGATTTCCAAAACCACTTAATTAAGGGCACCTTGAGCATCTGGTCAACCCTCCCTCACATCGACTTGATCAATTTTCCCCACATAGCCTTTTTCTAAAGAATAGCACATTATTGCGTTAAGTCTAACTCACTGTACAATCTTTATACCTGGAATGAAAGCTCTATATTTCTGCATTACTTAAAACCTACTTACTTAAATTTCTACGATATATTTTATCTGAAAAAAGCTTACAAAATATTTCTAAAAAACATAACTTTTAGGTTGAAAACGCCTCACAATTCATTTTTTCCACACCTATTTCGATTATCTATATGAAACAAAGACTATTGTTTGAGCAATTCAGTAGCTTTGGTTGATACCTATTGATAAAACTCTAAAATTCTTTTAAATATGAAAACTAAGGGGTGGGTCAAACCTCCTCTATGGTCAACCCTCCCTAGTTCCCCCTACTTCATATTTGTCATTTTAACAGTCATATATTCCATCATATTACGTGAAGCGGTCAACCAGATTTTTTCTTTGAGACACGTCATGTGATTTTGGTTTTTATTATAGATATATCAAAAGTTAATACGAAATTTAGAAATTTTTCTTAACTTAAATTTTTTTAATCCTGTGCTGCAAAATGTACGAAAATAGAGGGATAAGGGGCAAGAAATCACTCGAACATTTCTGGTGCAAAACTTATTTATTTTTGTGAGGAATTTACTCGTGCTCAGATGCTTTGTGAAATGTGCTTGGTTAATATCATACTGATTGGTTAATATTGTATTGACTGTATTGCTGCCACTGAGCTCCATGTATAACATTATTATATATATGGAGCGTAGTGATTGTTGCATGATTCTGAATTCGGATTGGTTAATAGCTTATGACTCGCACAGGCAGTTGATTGCTATGCGTGAATGAGCGAAATGATTTTATCCATGGTCCATATTTTAGATTCTAGCCTTTGAATCACAAAGTGATGAATCACTTGTGCTTACTTCGCTTTATTGGGCGATTAGGCGAATATCAATTGAAGAAATCTCGAATACATGAGTTATTTGAATGCAACTCATCTCTGAAAAAATTTTTGTTATTTCATGATCATTCTTAACAAATAAATTTTATGCAATTTATTCAAAAAAAAGTAATTTTGAGAAAAAATGCCAAACTGGCTAATGACGGAAGGCCGAGAAACGGTCAACCCAATTTGTTTCTTTGAAATGTTACGTGATTTAGGATTTTATTATAGAGATACATTTAGCATAGCTGCCAACTTTTACGCTTTTTTGCTACCATTAAAATTTAATAGAGATTTTCGCCTTGTTTAATCGGGATATTTTGACGATTAAATAAGACAATATTTACTGAGAAATTTTAGTGCTAGGAAGAAAGCTTAAAAGTTGGCAGCAATGATTTAGAGATTTTTCTTAATTTAGAAATTTTTAATCTTGTGCTGCAAAATGGGCGAAAATGGAGGGATAAGGAGAACTGCATAAAATCATTCGGACATTTCTGGTGCTGAACTTATTTATTTTTGTGAGGAATTTAGTTATGCCTAAATTTTTCGTGAACTGTGATTGGTTAATATCGTACTGATTGGTTAATACTGTATTGACTGTATTTTTCTGCATGCTTTCTGAATTATGACTGGTTAATAGCTATGACTTGCACAGGCAGTCAATTACCATGCATGAATGAGCGAAATGATTTTATCCATGGTTCATATTTTAGCTTCCAACCTTTGAATCCCAAAGGCTCTTTCAAGGGAGAATCCACGGAGGAAAGAGATAGATGGAGATGCAGTATGCCGTAAAAACGGTTTGCAATATGAAGGCGATTATCGCTCAAATTTGAATGCCCTCATTCGGCCGAAACAAGACGAAAGGTGGAACAAGGAACAGATACTGCATCCTGTAACTGCCACATATTCTCATTTTTAATCGAAATTTTAATCATACCTACTGTCAACACGCGGATAATGAATAAAACTTTGCAACGGTAAAAGCAAAAGCAGAGAAATACAGGTTTGAGTTGGCAAACGCGTCAAAGCACCTTGTTGTGTTTGGGCCTAATGTAACGGATTTTAGGATTACATTTTCAGCGCTACGTCCAGCTACCATACTTCATCTCTATTCTTTCTCTTTACCCTATGGGCTGAATCATTTGTGCTTACTTCTCTTATTGGGCGATTAGGCGAATTTCAACTAAAGAAATCTTGAATATATGAGTTATTTGACTGTAACTCATCTCTAAAAAGGTTTTCGTTATTTCATTATAACTCTTAACAAGTAAATTTTAAGCAATTTTATTAAAAATATAATGAATTTGAGAAAAAACGTCAAACTGGCTAAGGAAACGTGAAGCGGTCAACTCGGAATTGTTTATTTCAGATACGTGCGTTATTTTGGTTTTTATTATAGAGATATCAAAAGTTATACAAAATTTAGAAATTTTTCTTAACTTAAAATCCTGTTTTAATCCTGTGCTGCAAAATGTGCGAAAATGGAAGGATAAGGGGAACTGCATAAAATCATTCGAACATTTCTGGAGCAGAATTTATTTATTTTGATGAGGAATTTAGTTGTCCCATTTTCATAATGGTACGGAAGAGAACTTCAAAATGTTCCCTTCGGGAATTTAGAAATGCCTATCGAGAGAATAGGTCTGAATTCAGCACCGATCTATTGAGGGACAATAATTTTTATTCCTCAACAATTTTGAGATACTACCCCAGAGACTAAATTCTTGAATAACTTTTTTGATGTTTTGGGGCTTTGTTGATCTCATAAAATAGCTCTCTGTAGTACCTAACAGCATTTTGTCTTGTAACTATTAAAAATATTGAATTCATGTAAGAATAATTAATAAGATAATTATAAATTTAAAAATAAAAGCGGAAACTTAATAACATTCTAATAGCAAAGTTAATGTATTATTTTATCATAATTATTGCCTTAGGGGCTCTGCATAGATAAAGTTATCACTTTAGGGGGAAGCGGGATCTTCCGCATGATATCGTAAGATATTTCTAGGTGGAGGGGGTTTGTCTTCTGATATCGTTATAATTTATGTCCAACCAAAATTTTCTCTTTTTACTTGTAATTTGTTCTTTAAATCAAAATTTTCTCTTTTTATTTTTAACTTGTTTTTTGCATCAAAAAAGTCTGCAATCATTTTTAGTCTGTTACCTATTTCTACGAAAATGCGAAGTTATTATTAAAATCATTAAATAATTATAAAATTATTAATTCCAGAATATGGAATACCACAACTTTTGGCACTACTATTCTTTTGTCACATGTGTAAGCATATATATCCGCTGTTCGATAAACCAGGTGCTAAGTTGTTTAAAAGGATATTTGTGTTTACCAGTGAAAAAAAGAGAAAGAATGTTGTGCACCTGTTTTGCTGATAAAAAGTTCTGCCTGCCTCCCCTCCCCTTGCGGGGGTAAGTGCAAGGTGGCATTATTACTGTTGAATGCAATATATAACAAAAATGCATTGTTAAATACTTTTAAATAGTAACTATTTCTTTTTAAAGTTTTCTTTGATATGAAATTATTTCATATATAATAGTGATATTTTATTGATTTTGCTTTATTTGAATCAATAAAGTATGCAAATAATAAATGTATCTGTATATCACAGCAAACAAAAGGAAAAAAAATGCAACAATCAAAAGAATTTTTAGACATTGATAACGATACCATTAGGGCGGGGGGAGGGGGGTATTCAAGGAATGATAACTTATGATAACGTAAGGGGTGGAGGAGTCTAAAATTACCAAAAAGTTGATTACGTTATGTATGTGTAGCCACTTAGTAGCTTCAAATAACTGAAATATCCGTGTTAGATAGTTCACTGCAGCTATATGTTTTTCCACAGCTGTTTTACATTGAACGATGCAACAGATTTTATTCTTACCATCTAAATGATATCTCAGTATATGGTTACAGCTAAAGAAAGATAATCTATAATTAATTTTTATACCCATAAAATGCTGTAATTTTCATAAGAATCAACTAGTTAACTTCTGCTATCTACTACGTAATGCATTTTTATTATAAAAGTGAATCTTTACCAGAAACCGGAAATACTCCATGTATAAAACACAATTTATAGCAACAGTCAGAAGCAGGACAAGAGAATTAAAAAGATAAACGGAAATAAAAGCTTATGAATAAACAAAAAAAAAATGTTACCTGATTAACAAAAATAATGTCTTCCTTTAGATTTTTAGTCTTAGTTTTTTTTTTCTTAAAAAATGATTTGGAAAGAATTACAACTTATACAATGATGACTATTTGTTGCTTATTTTTCGAAATGTTTTCTAGTTGCATCGATTTTGCCTCTTTGCGTCTAGTAGTTTCAAAAAAGGTTACGCGAGTTCTACGTTTTTTATTACTATTATTCAGATCGCTCCCACTTTTTTGAAATAGTCATGTTCCCCTTATTTAATTTTTCATTTAATAAAGCGAATATTACTTCTTCAAAATAGTGATAGCTATCAAGAAATCTGCTTCACAAAAAAAAAAAAAAAAAAAAAAAAAAAGAGTCGGATGTGGCAATCCAAAAACTTTCTTCTATCTCAAACATGTTAACACTTCCTGAAAAATGCAGCATATCAGCGCCACCGGTTAGGTGATTTACACCAGACAGAGTGACAGAGAGACATTTTCTAAAAACCATTAAATCGTGTCCAGTACCTTCTAAAACGTATAAATCCATCGAAAATCAGATATCGAAATTCTTCGCGAATCCAATACTTCTTCTTGTAAAGATAGAAGAAAGTAAAAATAAATAAATAAATAAATAAAATAAATAAAACAAAATAAAAATTAGCGTTTTCGGTTCATTAAAATTCGTATTTTCTATTAAATCTAAAATATTAAAATGTAAAAAGATACCATCACGTGCAATATTGTTTTGTCTGGGATATTGTAAAAATCCATCTAACTTTAAAATATAAAATTTTGTATACGAAATACAGAATTTATTGGTATTGTACTCTTTAAAATTTATATTTAAAGAAAGACAGCAAATCGGCCGGCGGTATAATTTACTCAAGTTCTAATAGTTTATTTAGACAATTTGTAACTTTAAAAAATGAAAGAATTTCTTATGTGGTAGGTTAATTACCGTCTTCGACAGTCTAAAAGTGTAGAAACCCCTAGTCTAAATTCTAAATATGAAAAGATATGAAAAAATAATAGCAATTAAAAAGTTGTTAACTTTTGCTTAACTTATAGCAAAGACTATTAACTTTAATATTTGAAATCAACAGATATTAAATTTTTAAATCATCTAGCGGCGGATTTTTGGACCACTATATAATCGTACCGCTAATTTTCAACATAATTAATTTTCATAACTAACTTTCTTTAACTTTCATACCGCATCTTGACATGCGCTTCTAGATTACTTTCTTTAAAAATTCTGTGTTCATTTTACAGTAACCATCCAATTTCATTCCATGCTAAATATTCAATTCCATACTCAATTCCATGTCGTCTATTGAAGAGTTTCCTAAACAATGGTACGCGTACCACTTCTGCTATGCAACTTTGATATACTGCTACGCGAAGGTTATACAATATATATATATATATATATGTATATATGTATATATATATATATATATATATATATATATATATTATAGAACTGAAAACAGTACTATTTCAGCTTTAGAGAGTCCTGAGGCCGTCAGCTAGTATGTCAATGTATGCTAATAAGTTGCGAGTACAATGGATTTTTTTCTTAATTATCTCTAATCAATCATTATAAAATATATTTCATAATTTTGTTTAGGTTTTAGTTGTATTAAAAATAATAATACAATTATTCTGATTACATATTTAATAAAACTTGCATTAAAATAAAATCATGTTACTTTTTATATGAATATCAATAAAAGAATATAATCTGAAATTAATTTAGCTATATAATAAGGATCTTTTAAATGTTAACATTACTTTCTTTTAACAGTGGTATGACGAAATTATAAAATTTCATTTAGTAGTACATCAGTCTAAAAGTTTGTGAACCAATGGTCTATTGTGCGATTCGCTTTAATTGCAACAGGTTGGAAATTGCACGTCAAACGTGGCAAATGAGGTGCGTTCGTACTATAACTAGTTTTATAATTTTTTTTGCTCTGCATATTGTACTGAATGTATATTTTAGTGTGCTTCATAAGTGCATATCAATTTCATTCTGTTCGAAAGGCTGTAACATAATTAAAATGCACTTGAAAAAAATTTTCCCATTGGCCGTAATGTAAAGGAAAATTTTTGACTGTCCCTGTCATTAAACTATTCAGCCGATTTTCATAAAATTTGAAATGACTCGACAAAATTATGCAACAATTGTAATTTTAAATTTCAAACGATTCGGTTGGGTAGTTTTTGCGCAGTTATATGCGGACAGACGGACAGACAGACGGACTGTACGACGACTATAGGTGCTACGATTTATATAATTACGAACGCACCTTATAATTATTTATTTCAGTAAATATTGTCCGCCCTTGTTACAAGTAATAACCGTCATTCGCAATCCTGATCTTCGACGGCAGTGCGGCCATTATCGAACGATATGCAGCATTTTACATCTGCCTGCCGCAGAAATGCCATATCATCATATACACTATCCGAAAGCAGCATCAAACTTGAGTTAGGTTATGCCTTTTTTCTTCTCAAATACCGAGCTACTAGACGAAGTTCTAATTTGCACACTTTACGCGTATGTTTCATGATTTTAAGTAAGCAAAAAGTTTCAACCCTTAGATTAAATCTGATACATTTTAGAAAAGATAGTTTTAACAATGTTGTTAGTAAATTTTATCAAAATAAACTTTATAGGTGTAAATAAATTCTAGCCAATCACAGCTAAATTTTTGTCTCATTTATGAACGGTGAAAAAAAATTAAATAAATAAAGATTTTTAATACAAAAAACTTCCACAAATAATTAACGTGGCAAATTTTTACATTTACAACGTTTCCCTTATCTACAAACAATAGTAGAAATCCGAAACTTAAGGAATGATTAGGTTTCCGCAAAAGGAAGTGCTTATGAAATTAAAGACCCGTTTTCTGCCCGTAATTTTCTAAAATGCTACGGTTTATTGTTAACAATATTTTATACAGAATGGGATAAAAGTCTTTAGCACATTTTAAAATTCGATAAAAAATAAAGCAATTTGTGCACGACTGTCCGGTTTAGATTAAACAGCTTCTAATGATTGAAAGTTTTGTTTAAGCAAACTAAAAATTTTAGTTTCAAACTTTGCCCATCGATAAGGTCTTCAAAGCTGCAAAAGTTGCTCAAGATAAGCAGCTTCAAACCATATATATTGTACAAGCTGCTATTATATTTGAAAGTGTGGAGTACAGTTAATTACCATTTGAAAGGCACTACAAAGGGTACAAGGGGTGGGTTAAAATCTGGTAGTAGATCGTTCAAAATATATGTTCTTCGACTCTTTATCTTGAGTTTTTAATGCTCTTTTACAGCTTTGAATTGAAATAGTACAATCTATGGCCAATTTTTAAACTAAATTTTTTTAATTAGCTTAAACAAAATTTTCGATCACGATAAGTAATGTGTTTTTCGTTCATAATGCGATCACGTTTCGATCATAAGTTTCGTTCAAACCATATTCTTGTAATGACAGTTATTTGATGTTCTACTGGATTTTAAAATGTGTCAAGGACATTTGGCCCATCCAGTGTATTTTTCAATATCACATATTATTTAGTATAGGTTCAAGGATATTTTTCGGTAAAAGCACCCATTTTGATAATTTAATTTATTTTTGAAAGATACATGTATTTTCCAGACAGTTCCACGTAAGTTTTAATATCCGATGGTGATCTTTGTTTGCTTGCTTCTCTGTCCCTCCAACCGAACTTTAACTTTCATGAAAATGCTCAGAGGATTTCGATATTCAATTAATGTATTGAAGCAGAGGAGAGGGTTTTTTTTTATGATCATTGTAGTTTATATACAGAAGTTATTATACAGACATACTAAAGAAGTATGTTTTACTATCTCCTACTTATGGATCTTAACTGAGATAGAATCTGTACAGTTTTCAAGAATCCGCACTGTATAAAAATTGGAATACTATAATAATAAATTTAATACTTTACTACCATATAATATAAATGCTGTACAATTTCCAACAGTCCGTTCTGTGTACGGAACGAAATATGTTATACTATTTTTTATAATAATATAAAAAATTTGCACTGTTTCTAACAGTCAGTTTAACGTCTCAGTATTCGTTCTAATATTGAGGACAAGTTATCGTACAAAGAGAAAATTTCCATTTTTAAAAAACATTTTATAAAATTCCAATAGTCTGTAGACTAAGCCTTTAGATTAGGTGAAATACTTAAGCAGTTACTATCAATTGAGAGCTAGCACGGACCGGCAGAAAAACAGGCATACGGGACATGTTGGGACACCAGCTGTACCTCTGCTCAATTCTTTCTTCTTAGGAAAAATTCAGAAATCGCGACTAACTTTTAGTTTCAAAATATAAAAATTAACTAAAAAGTTACTCTTTTTCTTTAGTAAATCCTTAAACGAGTTTTTCTTGAAACGACATTTTTTAGCACGCCGTGTAAAGTATAGCGTTTAAATGAATCAATCAATCAACTTTCAATATTGTAAATTAACGATTATTTATTTTGTGGGGCAATGAATCTTTCATATGTAAATAACAATAATAATATTTTTTATGCCACGTTGAATTCAGAGAAAAAAAGGCGAAAAATTACCTTTCTTTTCAAACGAATACGTTCAATTCCCTTAAAAAAATTTCACGGAAATTCAGTAAATTTTCTGATAAATTTGTTTCAGTTGTCTTTTAGAAGCAGATGACGCAAGATGATGTGCGCACAGCATACCCATATGCTGCTGGCAATATCTCCATCAATTTTAATAATTAATGTAAATCAAAATATTTTTTATAGTATAAACTATGAATAATGTCAGGAACGAATATCTTTTTCCAACTGGATTAAATCATATTCGAGGTTGGAGTAGCATAGTTGAAGTTAAACTTCACAGTTAAATTTCAACTGTGCTACTCCAACCTCGAATATGAATTAATCCAGTTGGAAAAAGATATTCGTTCCCTTCATTGTGACCTAGTTACATGGTATACAGAAGTTTCCGTGTTAAAGCACTTCCATCATGTAAATGCTATAGTTATAACTCGGACGAATGAAACTAGCGCTACTGTTCGCAGCCAAGCCCAACAAATAAGAATGAATTATGTCAGCCAGTTATCATCCGGATAGACTTACAGGTAAGGCATTGGCACGGCACGCCAAGTATCCAGGTTCGATTCCTGGTCTGGACATTTTCCGCTCTGTTGGAATAAACTTCAACTGTGCTACTCCAACCTCGAATATGAACTATGAATAATGAGTGGGTAAATTCAGTTTTTGTATTATTTTATTCTTTCTGTGGAAAAAAGAGAAAAACAATCCAAAGTCGATCTACTTCAATGTAATACACACACGCACACACACATATATGTATATTTAAAATCCAAGTCTCCATCACAATTCCGGTTGGACCACCTCATTTATCGCGGCCATCATTCCGATGCCGTAAATAAGGCAATTGTTCGACTTATGGAAATAATCTACGTTGTATCACATCTATTCTTCTTCATTTTCTCTAAAAGCTTAAAAAACTATACAATTATAATTTTTTAAGTTCTAAATTAGAAGTAGTCGGCTACCAACAATAGATTACCGATATAAACAAACGAACATATCAGAAATTGTGATTAATTTTACAATTGTAAACAATGTGTAGTGAGTCATTCATTTTCGAAAATTAATTGATAAAAATTTAAAAACTTTCGTGCATTGAATATTTTAACTCCTTTGACGTCATTTGCCTACGAACCAATGAAAATCGTTTTTAACTTAAAAGCAAAGTCTTAGAAAACTCAACTCTATTTCGGCACTTTTATGTTATCCGGGACAAATCTCGCCAATAACTAGATTTGTTTTCACCAATAGTAGCTATTTTTCCGCGTGTGTGATTTAGAAACAATGCCTTGAAGTTGAAATAAAGTGCTATGGTATTTATTTTTATTATTATTGTTAAGTATTTCAAAGGAAATCAGTGAAAGGCATGTGTTTTAATTGTAGGCAATATATGTATTTTGAATGTTTTTATTTTAAATAAAAGTTATGCTTTTTAAATGAAATGGGTTAAAGATTTTGATTTTAAGTGAAATTAATGCAATATGAAAGTTGTCAATGGGAACAATATTTCGCGATTTATCACATCGCCAGACTAACATAAAAGTACTCTATTTTCTGAGTATTAGTGTAATAAACATAGTCTTTAGTTTGTTTGTTTCAGGTTTGTATGTTTAATTTATTTTGAAAAAATTGATTTGATGAATTATAAATCCAATTTTTTTCCAAACCTAATTACTTCTCAACATCGCATAATTTTTAATTTTACACCATTGAATAGGGAGGGTGTACTTTTAAATATAAAATGTTTAAAAACTGTATTTCAATTTACTAACTTTTTATGATTTTAAAAACAAACAGCTCGATTACGGAATAACAGTATATGAATATTTTTATCAATTATTTCAAATTTTAAGGGAAAACCACAATTTCTGAGCATCATCCTAGGACGGGCATTTACACTAGTATATATATAATCTGCAGCGATTTTAACAACCAGTCTTATGTAAAAAATTAATAGGGAATTGATTTAATTTGTGGCCCATACTACAGAAAGTGCATCTCGCACAGGCCCAAGTGCATGTCCTGAGTTCAATCCCCTCCCAAGCTCTTGCCTCAGGCTGTGTACCAAAGTTTATTTACAATCTATCTATACTCATCTATATCTATCTATACTTCATCATCATATTATAAAGAGGTAAAAATTGTTTATTTGTAGGGGGTAAGCTCTGGAACTACCGAACCGATTCCAAAAGTAATGGTATCAAAATGATGGTGTTAGTCCAACTTAGAACATAGGCTATATTTTATGTCGGTGCCACTACCCCAAAGGGGGTGCAGGAGCAAAAAACGTTCTAAAAATGCAATTTTTGTGT
Organism: Maratus speciosus; assembly: GCA_963932465.1. Lineage (NCBI taxonomy): Eukaryota > Metazoa > Arthropoda > Arachnida > Araneae > Salticidae > Maratus > Maratus speciosus. The sequence goes on from OZ010786.1 coordinate 344,139,585, forward strand.
TATGGAAGGGCCTAGAATCATGAAATTTGGAATGGTAGTTACTTATAAGTTATAAAAAATATCTAAGAACATTTTCTAAACAATTCAAAATTTAAAAGGGGTGAAAATGCGCAAAAAGCGTTCTAAAAAACGTTTTAAATGGGTGTTTCTACACAATCTCAGGAAATACCAAACAGATTTTAAAAAAAAATGGTGTCAAAATGGTGGTGACAACCCTTGCTCCAAGATAGGCTATATTTTATGTCGGTGCCACTACCCCAAAGGGGTTGCAGGAGCAGAAAACGTTCTAAATTACGGTTTTTGCTTTACTGAAGGGCCTAGAAATATGAAATTTGAAATATTAGTTACTTATTAGATATAAAGGTTTTCTAAGTACATTTCTTAAAAAATTCGAAATTTAAAAGGGTGGGGAAAATGTGCGAAAAGCGTTCTAAAAAACGTTCTAAATGGGTGTTTCTACACAATCTCAGGAAATACCGAACACATTTAAAAAATAATGGTGTCAAAATGATGGTGACAACACTTGCTCTAACATACGCTATGTTTTATGTCGGGGCCACTACCCCAAAGTGGGTGCAGGAGCAAAAAACGTTCTAAATTACGGTTTTTACGTTACTGAAGGGCGTAGTAATTATGGAATTTGAAATATTAGTTGTTTATTAGATATAAAGGATTTCTAAGAACAGTTCATAATAAATTCGAAATTTAAAAAGGGTGAAATGCAAAAAAAAGCGTTCTAAAAAACGTTCTAAATGGTGGTTTCTACACAATCTCTAGAAATACCAAATCGATTTAAAAAATAATGTTGTCAAAATGATGGTGACAACCCTTGCTCCTAGATAGGCCATATTTCATATTGGTGCCACTACCCCAAAGGGGGTTCAGGATCAAAACAGTTCTAAAAATGCAATTTTTGCATTACTGAAGGCCTTAGATATATGACATTTGAAATATTAGTTACATATTAGATATAAAGGATTTCTAAAAACAGTTCTTAAAACATTCGAAATTTAAAAGGGGTGATAATACGCGAAGTGGGTTCTAAAAAACATTCTAAATGGTGATTTCTACTCTATTCTGGGACGTATCAAATCGATTTTAAAAATAATGGTTGTAAATTGATGGTGACAGACCTTGCTCTAACATGGCTCTGTTAGGTAGCTTTCATTACAAAAGGCTACCTATTGCAGCCGTTCGGAGGAAAGCGATTTCAAAAAATTTTGGTATATTTTCATCGATCATGACCCCGAGACCCCGAAACCACCCTCCGTTCAAAATTGACATATATATATATATATTTTGTTTTATAGCATATAGCTATATGCTATATATTATCGATGTTCTAGAATTATTTAAATTCTTAGTGTAGTTTAAATAAGTTAGCTAATAGAATATTTTGTATGCTTTTTAAATTTTATTAACAATAGTTTTTTTTTTTAAATACATTGTGTGGTTTATATTCGGTTTATAATTATCTATATATATGGATTTATTTGGTTTTGCTGTTAATAAAACAATTGTTACATTCAAATGCTTACAACTGTTTATCTTGTGACAATTGAATCATAAAAGTAATACTAGATGGCAGCACCAAAATTTGTATTTTTTCGATAAGTTCTAAATTTTACTTTTTCCAGCTTCATTTCAGTTATAATTTACTACACCAGGGGGAATTTTTAGCTAAATTTTGACGATATTGTTAAACAGTTTTTAATTAATTTAATAGTGCATTTTAAATATGTAATAACTTTCTATTTATTTTATTTTATATTATATTAAAAGTTATTTAACATTTATTTCAAAATGTATTAACTGCATCCTATGGTATCAATTACTGTGATTTCTTAACTGTTTTATTCACCTTAATCTTTACGATATTTTGGGTGCCATGTGCGCGTGGATTTATTCTAAAATTTTGAAATATTAATCGGTATGGTGTTTATTATTTCTATTTTATATCCTATAAATATTTAAATAGGTTTTATTGATTTTTCCATTTCATATTATTTCTTTCTATTCTGTTTTCATTTTTAATCAATTCACTTGATTTTAATGGTTGTTTGGGCACAGGGAAAAATAACTTCTAGCTTTAGCTTATTTTTCTCACAGAAAACGACCATTTTGCTTATATCATTGAATTCTGTGCCCTTGACAACGTAATTCAATATATAAGCATTTCCATTATTTGTAGGTGTCCACTTTCTTATTTTTCTTCCATAATAATTCTTATAATAAATTTTAAAAAAAAATTATACTTACAGCTTTAATTCATAATATTACGGTTTTTGATGGTGGTAGGTTATGTTTAATTAATGGTTATATATATATATATATATATATCTGACCTTTGCCAGACTTTAACTCTCGTATTTATGAACCAATTTGGCTGTAATTCGGTGTGTACATAGTACATACCAATATCTCAACCGAGTTCGTTGGCCAGCTTCATCCGCCATTTTGTTTCAAAATGGCGGCCATTTAAAATTTTTTAAAAAAGTTAAAACTTTAAATGTGGTACCAAAAAATTGAAAATGGAAAAATATTTTTTTCTTATGTATTTGACCTTTATACAAAGATTCCGGAGCAGTTTTTGTTTCGTCTATATCTTAAAAAATGGCTGAGTTATAGCATTTTGAATTTCTAGCGTGGCTGACATTTTAAAACGTCCTGAATTTTGTCACGCGATAAAAGGCGTATTTATGAACCGATTTGGATGTAACTTCGTTTATACATAGTACATACCAATGTCTCGATCGAGTTCGTTGGCCAGCTTCATCCGCCATCTTGTTTAAAAATGGCGGCCATTTAAATTTTTAAAAAAAATTTAAATTTCAAATGTGGTACCAAAAAATTGAAAATTAAAAAAAAAAATTTCCTTAAGTGTTTGACCTTGATAAAGAGATTCGGGAGCAGTTTTTGTTTCGTCTATATCTTAAAAAATGGCTGAGTTATAGCATTTTGAATTTCTAGCGTGGCTGACATTTTGAAACGTCCTGATTTTTGTGACGTGATAACGGGCGTATTTATGAATCGATTTGGATGTACCTTGGTGTGTACATAATACATACAAATATCTCGACCGTGTTCGTTGCCCAGCTTCATCCGCCATCTTGTTTCAAAATGGCGGCCATTTAAACAATTTAAATTTAAAATGAGATACAAAAAATTGGAAAATTAAAAAGATTTTTTTGCATGTGTTTGACCTTAATACAAAGATTTCGGAACAGTTTTTGTTTCGTCTATATCTAAAAAAATGGCTGAATTATAGTATCTTGAATTTCTATTGTGGCTGACATTTTAAAACGACCTGATTTTTGTCACGCGATAACAGGCGTATTTATGAACCGATTTGGATGTAACTTGGTCTGTACATAGTACATACCAATGTCTCGACCGAGTTCGTTGGCCAGCTTCATTCGCCATCTTGTTTCAAAAGGGTTGCCATTATAAAAAATAAATTTTAAATTTAAAATGAGGTATTAAAAAATTGGTAAATGAAAAAGATTTTTTTTATGTGTTTGGCCTTGATACAAAGATTCCGGAGCAGTTTTTGTTTCTGAAAATTTGTTCTTTTGTTTATATCTTAAAAAATGGTTGATTATAGCACTTTGAATTTCTAGCATGGCTAACATTTTGAAACGATCTTGTATTTGTCACGCGATAACACACTTATTCACCTATTTCGATGTAAGAAGGCATGTGGATAGTATACATCAATATCTCGACCAAGTTCGCTGGCCAGCTTCATCAGCCATCTTGTTTCAAAATGGCGGCCATTAAATTAAAAAAAATTACATTTAAAGTGAGGTGCAAAAAAATTAGAAATTGAAAAAGGTTTCTTTCTTAAGTATTTGACCTTGATATAAGGATTCAGGAGCATTTTTTGTTTGTCTTTATCTTAAAAAATGGCTCAGATATAGCAATTTCAATATCTAATGTGGGTGACATTTTGAAAAATCTGATTTTTTGCCTGCGACAGCACTCATATATATCAATCGATTCCGATGTGAGTGAGCATGTGCACAGAAATTACTAAGGTCTCAACCAAGTTCACTGGTTAGCCTCATCCACGATGTTGTCTTTAAATGGCAGGCACTTTAAGAAATCGCCGAATTTGGCAGCCAAATATAAGTTACTTTAAATAAAAGCAGCTTGGATAAAGCTGACTAATTTCGCGAAATTCTCATTCATAATGATTTAGTATTGATAAAAATTAGTACTGAATCTCCTATATTCGGATTCCACTAAATTGAGCTTCGTGTGTTTGAATAATATAAGTTGGCTTTTTTAAAATAAGGAATATGAAAGCTACCTCTTCCTCCCGGCACTGGCCGGAAGGACTTTTTTATTTTTGTTTTACTACCACATTGGGATTTCAGGAGAAAAAAACGTTCTAAATTGCGGTTTTGTGCTATGGAAGGGCCTAAAATCATGAAATTTGGAATGGTAGTTACTTATAAGATATCAATAATCTCTAAGAACATTTCCTAAAAAAAAAAAAAAAAAAAAAAAATCGAAATTTAAAGAGGGTGAAAATGCGCGAAAAGCGTTGTAAAAAACATTCTAAATTGCGATTTCTATGCAACGTCAGGAAGTACTGAACCGATTTCAAATATAATGGTGTAAAAATGCTGGTGACAGCTCTTGCTGCAAGATAGGCTATATTTTATGTCTTTTTCCACTACCCCAGAGGAGATGCAGGAACTAAAAACGTTCTAAAAATGTGAATTTTGAATTATGGAAGGAACTAAATTCTTGAAATTTTGCATGGTATATATTTATTAGATATAAATGATCTCTAAGAACATTTCTTTAAAAATTTGAAATTTAAAAAGGGATGAAAATGCGCGAAAAGCATTCTAAAAACGTTCATTTAGAACGATTTGTGAGCAATCTCAGAAAGAATCAAACTCATTTCAAAAGTAATAGTAGGCAAATTGATGCTAACATAGACGTTATTTCATGTCGGTTTCATTATCATCTGGAGGTTGCAGGAGCAAAAAACGTTCTAAATTTCGATTTTTGTGATCGGTAGGGGCTAGCAACTTTAAATTAGGCAAGGTACATATTTATTAGATATAAATGATCTTTAAGTACAGTTTCGAAAAAATTTGAATTTTAAAAGGGGTGAAAATGAACGAAAAGCATTCTAAAAACGTTGTAAAAACGTTCTAAATTGCGATTTCTACTCAATCTCATGAAATACCAAACCTATTTCAAAAGTAATGGTTGAAATTGATGGTGACAGTCCCTGCTCCAACATAGGCTATATTTTATGTTGCTGTCACTACTATCTGGGGGTGCAAGAGCAAAACATGTTCTAATTTGCGTTTTTTGCATAACTGAGGGGTCTAACATTTTGAAATATGGCGTGGTATTTACTTACAAGATGCAATTGCTTTCTAAGAACAGTCGAAAGAAAATTCCAAATTTAAAAGGATGAAGTGAGCGAAAAGCGTTCTGTAAACGTTCTAAATTACAATTTTTATGCAATTACTTATCAAATACCAAACCGATTTAAAAAATAATCGTGACAAATTGTTGGTGATAGAACCTGCTCAAACACAAGCTATATTTTATGTCTGTGTCACTACCACCAGAGGATTGCAGCAGCAAAAAACTTTCTAAATTGCGATTTCTGTGATACTGAAGAGGCTAGAAACTTTTTAGCATGTTAGTTACTTATAAAATATAAATGCCCTCGAAGGACATTCGAAAATAAATTCGAATTGAAAAGGGATGAAGCGAAGGGGAGGTGCGAAAATCGTTCGAAAAAACGTCTTAAATTACGATTTCTATGCAATTCCAGGGAACATAAACCGATTATAAAAGTAATAATAGTGAATCAATGATAACAATCTCTGATCCTACACAGGCTATATTTTATGCGGATGATTCTATCACATGGGGTTCACAGGAACAACAAAGTTCTAAAAAAGGCCTTTAAAAGCTTTCTAAATTACGTTTCTGTGGAATATTAAGAAATAACAAACTGATTTCAAAATTAATGTTGGCAAATTAATGATGACAGTTCCTATTTCAACATAGCCCTTTATGTTGAGAGAGGTGGTAGGACTTGGAATTTGACATGATGGTTAATTTTAAGATGTAAGAAGATGGTTTCTAAAAAATTCAAAACTTCAAATGAATACTGAAATGAGCGTATTAATTAAGCATAAAAGTTTCAAAATATTTTCTAAATTATCATTTATTTTATTTCTTTTTATTACGTCTAATTTCTGCCTAATGCAGTGTAATAATGAAGTTTAGTCAAACTATGTTTTAAATAGCAATTTTTGAATTATTTCTAAAAGTATAATTTCTTTTAATAAAAATTAGACATAAATATCACTTGGCATATTTCAAATATGACGCGAGCAAAGCCGCGGGGTTTGCTAGTATACTTATATTTCACTTTAGTGTGAAAAATCCTTATGTTTAATTTGTGAAAACTATTTCAATAAAGATACCATCTTCATATATAATTGTTAATTTAAATTTCACTTTACTTTTAATCTACTTAAGTTTTCTTATTTACATTTCAATTTAGTATGAAAAATCTTTGTTTAATTTCTTAAACTTTCTACAACAAGGAGATCATCTTTACCTATAGGTTTAATTCTTATTTTAAATTTCTCTTTAGTTTGGATCTACTTAAATTATGATATTTAAATTTAATGTAAGCAGGAAAAAAACTACTTTTTAGTTGTTAAAATTATTACAGCAAAGAACTCATCTTTATCTTTAAATTTAACTACTGGTTTAAATGTCTTTTTAGTTTGAATCTTAAGTTTTGATACATAAATTTTATTTTGATATGAATTTTTTAAAATTAATACAACAAAACCACATAATATTTTTTAGGTAGATTTCGTAAGAAATATTACCTATTGCAATATCCCCTATGTTGGAATTTCTGAAAAATTTTTGCAGATCTACACCGATCAGGACACCTAGAGCCCAAAACCACCCACAGTTCAAAATATATATAACACTTTTTTATGGACATGATAACTTCCACAATTCTGCACAAATCTCTTCCCAAACTGATACATAAAATAAAGGGGTAGAAAATTTCGGTCACATTCATTAATGGACGAAATCGGACCAAGGGGCGGAAATAGGGAGGGAGGAGTTTTGCATTTAAACAAGTTTTTGATAAGTTTTTGAAATAGGGAGGGAGGAGTTTTGGGAAAACCGAAAAAATTCCATAACTTCTTAATTATAATACATATCAAATCAGTTTACAGCTATTATTACTTCTAGGAAAGGGGGAAAAATTTATGTGTGACAGATTTTTGGCGAAATTAAAAATGGGCTCAAGGGGCGAAAAAAATAGGGTTTTAGGGAGAAAAAAATTCATAACTTCGTCAATTCATAAGATATCAAATTCACTTAGACTTATTATAAATCTTCTCAATATTATCTACAACTTTTATACTGACAAGTTTTTGATAGGACCAACTCTTACCGCAAAAGAATTAAAAACGGCAAAAAGGGGGGGGTGGTTGAAGAAGGAAAAAATTCATAACTTCGTAAATTCACAAGATAGCCCATCTGCTTAAATTTGTTATACATTTTCTCAATATTATCTTCAACTTTCATATTGACAAGTTTTTGATAGGACCAACGCTTACAGCAAAAACAAATTTAAAAAAAAGGGAGGGGTTGAAGAAGAAAAAAATTCATAACTTCGTTAATTCACAAGATAGCCAATCTGCTTAAATTTGTTATACATTTTCTAAATATTATCTACAACTTTCGTATTGACAAGTTTTTGATAGGACCAACACTTACAGCAAAAACAAATTTAAAAAAATAGGGGTTGACGAAAAAATTATCCTATTAAGTGTGTACTCAAATCCAAACGGCTTATTTTCTGACACATTTTTAAATTCACTTTTCCTCTGAAACGCATCCAATTGGCAAGTTCTCTTATTCAGCAACTACATGATGTGCTTTACTGGCCGATTTTTTGATAAAGGCAGAATATATTTCAAAAAATACTATCAAAGTGGGCATTTTGAACTGAATTTCCGGAATGCTGGAAACGAAAAAAAAAATGGCCGTACTGATAAAATAATAGTTTGTAAATCAAGTTCTAAATTAATTGACCGAAAAATTAAAACACAGGTCGCTTAAAAAGCTCTTTAAAAAATCACGTCATCAAGTTTCATTTCTTTACTTTTATAAATGCGTTTGAAATTGGTCAAAACATTTCGACTTGTTGAGCGTGGAAAAATAGTTTTTTTAATACCCCCTTAATATGATTCTGATAAAACCAGCTCTTACAGAAAAACTGAATTAAAAACTCGTCAAAAGCGGCCAGATAAAATTGTTAAACTGGGTTTATCTAATCTTTATTTAGTTTTTGTTAGTGAAATTCGTCCTTAACTTCCAAATCTACCTCCGCCTGTAGGCCGAGCCGGCAGGGATTTTTTTTAAATTTACTTAGTTGTTATTTAAATTTCATTTTAATTTAAATCTACTTATATTTTGATACATAAATTTCATTTTAGCATGCAAAATTGTTACGTTTTATTTGTTAAAATTAGTACAACGGGAAGAGAATCTAATTTTAGATATAACTGCTATTTTAAATTTAACTTCAGTTTGAATGTACTTAAGTTTCGATGCGTAAATTTCATGTTAGTATGAAAAATTATTATGTTTTATTTCTTTAAATTATTATAACAAATATAAAATCTTTATTTTTATACTTAACTGTTATATTAAAATTCATTTTTGTTTGAATGTACTTAAGTTTAGGTACTTAAATTCCATGTTAAATTGAAAAAAAAATTGTTATATATATTTTTAATTATTAGGGAGTCCTGCCCCTACGAGCTACGCTCGCCACCCCCCCCCCCCCTCCCGTTCAGGCACCGCAAACTCTAAAAACACGCTAATTCGATCGGCTTTTAAAAAATTTTGGAAGAATGAATAAAAATGAATTTAAAAAAAAACAGTGGCGATCTCCCTCTTAACGGGTTGTTTTCGTTTTTGATTAAATCAGCTCAGTGAAACATGTGAAAATAAGCTAATATAAAACGATTTAAGTAAACAGTCTTTGTCTCCCGGTATATTTTAACAAAGCTATAAGAAAGTTTTTTTAAATAAGATATTTTAAATGTATCGTTTTCAATTTGACGTAATTTCTACCAAAGTTTTCTTTCTCTATTTAATATTCACATGAAAATACTTTTGTTATTAGAAAGGAAATAGTATTTGCGCTGTCATAGTAGCTCAGCAATAGTTTAAAAAGATTATCCCAAAATATGAAATAAATGTCTCGCGCAAATATATTTTTAAATTTAAACTGTTTGGCAATATTATGGTTTGGTAATTCTAAATATGACGTAATTTCCTCCATTTACGAATTTAACGCATATTAATGAATTTATTATTTTACATTTTTTTTTCTGTTTTAAAATTCACGTGTAAATATAGTTTTTATGCCGTAATTATCAATGTTTTACTGCTCTTAATACGTAATCAATTAATTCTCATTTGAAAGTTTTTTCTGTTTATAATAATCACGTGTAAATAAATTTTTAATTTGAAGAAAATATTATTATTTGCGCAGTTTTTAAATTTCGCAACAATTTAAAATAATGCCCTTTTCTAACAGTTGTAAAAAATACCTATCGAAATGCTAAAAATATGAATTTAAAATTGGAATAAAACCTCAAAAAGTGACTCAAATTAAAAAAAATAAATGCAGTCTGCACACCGGTAACTTCTCATGTATAAAATGATTTAAAAATGATTAAATTGTTATGTATAGTTTTTGCTCCTATAAAACTTTTTTAATGGAACGATTTTGAACAATTTCAACATTAAATATATCTTAAAATAATTCTTCGATTTTAAATCTGTCTGCATAATCGTGTTTATCAAACATTTCTCTATAATACCACTGATTTTCATATTTTTGTATGCTATATTTTTCTTAATATTAACGAAGAAAGTCCTCCGGTCACAAAAAATTCAAAAACAGCGGCTGTGACAGCGTTAGTTACTTTTTTTAAAAAATAGAGAGATTACAGCAAAATGGTCAGATGATCTTTTTGCTGTAATGCTTTTAACAAATTGTAAAATATTCTCTTTACATTTACATTTAGATGCTAGTTTATCCCATACTTGATAATCGTCCTATATGTTAAGGCAACATACAGTTCCAGTTCATACTCATAAAATATTTGTGCTATTGCTTTTGTTCCAGTATTATATTACTGTGAAAGAATCATTCATTTCACTCGTTTAATCTTTAATTTTTAACTTTTAAAAATTTATTTATAATGAATTCTCAAAATATGCCAATGTTGAAAGAACGGAAGACAACGTCGTTGTCAATTGCATAATTGTACTAGAAAACCAACGACTACCTACAAAAAAATGTGATGTTAGACTCTGTTTGAACTGTTTCTAACCATTTCGTTTGAAAGAAGATGGTTGAGTACATAAACAAATACTAATAATGTCATAGAAGAGTGGTTTTGTCCATTTTCCTCATATATATATATAGCATACCCTGTATAGTTGAAGATAATAAAATTTTGGTACGTTTCTCAATTTTATGTCTTTCCTTGTGTTTTTATGAAGCTGAACCATAATTTTTTAACAGAAAGAAAAATATTTTTTTCAATACTCTGTCAAATATGGGTAACGTTTCAGCTTAGTTTTAATCTACTCAAATTTTGATAGTAACATTTAAGTATGAAAAACAGCTATTTTTTATTTTTTTTCAACTTATTACAATTAAAAGATAATTTTTACTTTTACATTTAAATGTTAGTTTAAATTTCATTTTAGTATGAAAAATCGTTTTGTTTTATGCATTTAAATTATAACAGTTCGTCCTAATCTTCAAGTAAATTATTAGTTTTAATTTCACTTTACTGTGATAAATTGTTATGTTTGATTTTTTTTTTAAATTATTGTGGCCAAAGAGATGATCTTTATCTTTCATTGGAATTGTTAGTTTAAATTTCCTTTTTGTATAAAAAATTGCGATGTTCTATTCTTTTTAAAGAAATATAAAAGAAAAAAATTATTTTCAAATTTAAATGTTAGATAAATTTCACTTTAGCTTGCATTTACTTATATTTCCATGCTTCAAATTAATTTAATTATGGAAACTCGTTATGTTAAGTTTGGTAAAATTATTACACCAAAAATTTTACTTTAGTTTGAATCTCTTTAAGGTTTCATGCTTAAATTTTATATTATTATGAAAAATAGTTATGTTTTATTAGTTAAAATTGTTACAACAGAGAGATAATTTTTAAGTTCAGGTTCAGTACTTTAGTTTTAATCTATTTAAGATTTATTTTTAAATTATGCATTTTTAAATTTCACTTTATTCGAATCTGCTTAACTTTTCATCCTTAAATTTTAAACTATTATGAAATATAGTTAAGTTTTATTAGTTAAAATTCTTACAACAGAGAGATCATCTTTAATTTCAGGTTCAGCACTTTAATTTGAATCTAGTTAAGCTTTCATTTTTAAATTTCACTTTAATATGAAATATCGTTACATTAATTTTTTTTTTAAATATTGCAACAAAGAAATAATGAATATTACAACAATGTTACAATTATTGCAAACAAGTTTTACTTTCAAATTTATTTGATAGTTTAATTAACATTTTAGTTTCGCATCCGTCGCATTCGTCAGTTCGCATACGTGACATACCCAATCATTTGAGTGCTCCTGCCCGCCAACAAGAGAAGCTTACAAGCCGAAGTTTCTGGGACTTTTTCCCCGTGGTCCGATCAGGATGACCGTGAATATTTTCTTCGTTTTCCCGCAACATAACGGAATAGCTTAGCGTAACTTTTCAGATTTTTTTCCCAGAAGGCATGCCGCTTAGCCATATATAGGGGAAAGTTAGAAATACCCAAAGAGTATTTTCTCACCTTTCTTTTAAATAACAAAAGAATGTATAAAAGTATCATTATTATTAAACTATACTTGAAAACTTTTAAGAGCAATTCAAATATTTCGGAATTAAGTTTTAAAATTTAAAAATATCTCGAGAGCATCAGGCTTGAGTCTATCTTTATACCAAATATTATTTTTAATATTGTTGCCTGATGTTTCCTTGAAGGCATGACGCTTAGCAATATATATATCTGAAAGTTAGTGATAACAAAACGGTATTTTCTCACCTTTCTTTTTATTAACTAAACAATGTCTAAAAGTATTATTATTATTAAACTAGTCTTGAAAACTTTTAAGACCAGTTCATACATTTCGAAATTAAGTTTCAAAACTTAAAAATAAACTGGAGAACATCAGGCTTGAGTCTATCATTACAGCAAATATTCTTTTTAAAATTTTTGTCTGATATTACCCTGAAGACATATATATGTGAAAGTAAGTGATACCAAAAGAATATTTCCCCACTTTTCTTTTTAATAACTAAAGAATGCATAAAAATAATATTATTATTAAATTAGATTTGAAAACTTTTAAAAACAGTTCAACCATTTCGGAAATAAGTTTTAAGATTTAAAAATAAACTGGAGAACACCAAGCTTGAGTCTATCTTTATAGCAAATATTCTTTTAAAATTATTGTCTGATGTTAAGCTGAGGATTATTCAATCTTTTATCTATTTGTTATCGTAATTCATCAGTGAAAAAGAATCTCACCCTCGTAGTTGGTTTGGTAATTTTTCTTGAAATCTGGCAGCCAAAAACAATTCTCAATTATTATTACACTTGATTTACAGAGTAATCGGATTGAACACTAAAAACTAATATTTTTGTATTACTTCTTTCGATGAGGTTCTTGCGTTTCATTATATTCAAAATTCAGAGAGGCCATCATGACTTTTTAAATAAGTATATACACTATTAGTCAAATGTCATTGGACAAGTTCAACTTTAGACATTTTATTTAATACTTGACGAATACAAAGAGATACCTGACGAATAGTTCTTAAACTTCGAGGATGTAAAGAACATGCTTGAACTCTTATTTTAAAATGAATATTTAGTCACGAGTGGTATTCAAGGACTAACAACAAATTGAATAAGAAAATTTTTTGTCATCACTCTATATCACAAAAAGTTAGAAATGATCTGTAACCTTAATAATTGTTTCTAGAACAATTTGTTCTAGAAATCCGGGGATGTAAAGAACATGCTTGAACATGTATTTTTCCGTAAATATTTTGTCACGAGTGTCATTAGAGGTCCGCTTTTCATACTTTCGGGGTCGATAAAATGAATACCAAGCTTTATTATTAACTAAACACTAAAGACCTCGCGTTTGGCTGACCTCCTGACCGGGACATATGCTGTTTGTCACCTCAGGTCCCAGTGTCAAGAAAAAAGGGTTGGACAATGTAGGCCCTGATACTTCATGGATAATATAGCCACAAATTTAGTTGGTACATTTCTGTTAGTCGGGCAACACTGATCGCCAAAATCTCGCCAGTCAATTTTTCTCTGAAAATCCTTATGCAGCAGTCTCTGAAATGTATGAAATTCGCTAAAATCCCAATAACTGTAAGCCTTGATCATTAACGAATCGTAAAGTCACATGTTTAGTTTTAGTAATTAGAGGACTAAAGGAAAATTGAATAAGAAAAATATTTTTTGCGATCAGTCTGCATCATAAGAAGCTAGAAATGATCTCTAATATTAATAAATGATTTTATAAGTTCTATTTAACACTTGTATGTGTTTGTGTAAGAATAGCACGTATATTCATGAAGAGATGAACGTTTCTTTTAAAAATTCAATCAATTTCTGCATTTTTTTTTTTTTTTTTTTTTTTTTTTTTTTTTTTTTGTCAGAACATGCAAAGTTTTTAATCACATTTCATTGCACTATGATAAAACTTCACAAAATGCAAGAGAAACACTGAAATTAGAAATGGATATACTGTATTATATGATGTTAGAATTTTCACCCATACATGTGCGAAAGGCAGCGCCTGTTTTCATTCATAACTTGGTAGTCAACTTTTAGGGGAACTCTTATAAAAAAGCCAGTTGAATATTGTGAAAATTCAAAAAGTTAAGGCGATGTATTTTAATTACTTTATAAATGATAAAATTGAATATGAAAGTTTAAAAATAAATACATAACAACAAACAGATCAGATATTTGACAAAATGATTAAAATAAAAATTGACCAGTGACTTTTGGCTATATAATGTTGCTAAAACAATTACTGCTTCACCTTTAGCATGTATATATTCCCTTTTGGATCAAAGAAGAAATTATTTTCTAAAACTTTGAAGTAGTTGTGTCCCAATTTAATTCTATTATTCGAGTTTTCCTTTGCACTTTCCATTTTTTCCATGCATTCATCGTAGAACTAAAGTTTCATAATTAACTTAAATGTAGAAATTACTGTTTGCGAAAATTCTAGCAGATACAGATACCTTATAAAGTACCTCAAATTTAAAAAAAAATAAACCTTTTTAATTAGTCGATGCATTTTTAAAATAATAAGATGCGTTAGACTAATACTAAACTTGCTGTTTGGATACTTGGTTTATGAATTTTCAAAAAGCAATAAAATTTTCACACTATCTCCAAATCTATATAAACTCAGAACCTCTAAGGATTTTTTTTTCAATATATGTATTTGCGAGGGGGGAAAATATTAAAAAATATATAAAGAAGAAGAGAAAGACTTTTCAGTGCCAAAATGGAAGAAAAAATCTGTCACTACAGCTCTTCCAAATAAAAATAAAAATAAATTATACCTGATAAAATCATAACAGAGAAGTCACATTTACCTTCGACTTTGAATGATATTTTAAATTTTAACGTTTTTTTTTAACAGTCTGAAAATGCAGAATGCAAGCCGTAGACGAACTGCAAATACGGCTCTTTGCAAAAAACCAAGCTAATTGGAGAATCATTTAACCATTTTACAAACAGTCTGATATTTTCGACTCTTGTTTCAAAGAACCAATACAGTGTTCGGTTAATTGGGAAACTCCAGGTTGTTTCTTAATCGGCCTGTTAATTGTCAGGCTCGTTGCAATGAGGCTATACATATTTAATGCTAATTTAAAAATGACTATAACTGTTCGCCCAAACAACCTGGTACCATCCAGACTTGTTGCAATAAGTCTAAGGTAGTGAATATTTAAGCATAATTTTAGAATAACAAATAGCAACAGTAGCTTAAAATGTTTATTAAAAAATGTATAAGAAAACTGTCTTGCTGAAATGTTTGAATTACACGCCTGTTTGTCTAAGATTGGAGAATGATTTATTTTAATTTTAAGAATACATTTTGTACAAACTGCAGAAATATCAATAAAATCTAAATATGCAGATAAAGCAGATTTTGAATGCTTTCTCGGAATTATATATTCAAGATGAGTTGCTGAATGAAAATTATAAAAAATATATAAAAAAGTGTTTTGTAATTAAAATATGCAGCTGAGGTGATTTTTAAAGTTTAGTTTAAAGAATAATGTCGAGAAAACGAGTTTTTAAATTAAAAATATATAATAAACTGTCTTTCTGGCAGATATGATTTAGGCTCCTGAGCGAACGATATTAGTGATAGTGATTAGTTTAATTTTATTTTAAGAAAGCGCGCAAAGCGCCTAAGTTAATACTTTATTTTTATTTTAAGTGTATATTTGCACGCTTTCCGTGAAAGATGTATCAATTAAATACACTGATGAGGCACATTGTTAATATTTTCAGTTTTCAATCTCTTTACAGTTTTTCTTAGGCTACTTGGGAAAATTTAGATATGTGTGCCTTTTCCATGATTGGAGTTCCTTTTCGCTCTATAGGGTGATAAACAAAATGCAGCTTTTAAAATACGTATTGTAAATATATATATATATATATATATATATATATATATATATATATAATATTGTGAAAATAATACAAGAAAAGTATGATAACTAAACAAAAAACTTTTTCCTTTCAAAATTTACTTAATTGATGGTTGATTAATTTGCATCTAAAACTATCTTGATTCAACTGGAGCTTAATAAAGTAATTGCACATTTTAAATTTAGCCTAAAGCCAGGGGCGCAGTGAGAATACTCATCTGGAAGGGGTTTTGAACCATTGTTACTCATTAAATGAACGTTTTCGATGTGCTGTATGCCCGTAAAATAGTATTTAGTAAATACGTGACACATGGAAAATCGCAAACAAGCGTAATTCATTTAGCTTTTCTGTGTTTAAAGTTTTCATAAAACATGCATCTTCTTTAATCTTCACAGGAGAAAAGAAAAAGAACGAGAGCAGTGACAGTAACTTACTTACCAACTTCGATGCTCTTGATCCTAACCTTTTTAGGTGCGTTCGTAATTATATAAATACGTAGCATCTATAGTCGTCGTTCAGTCCGTCTGTCCGTATGTCCGCATATAACAGCGCAAAAACTGCCCAACCGAATCGTTTGAAATTTAAAATATATAATTGTTGCATAATTTTGTTGAGTCATTTCAAATTTTATGGAAATCGGATACATAGTTTAATTACAGGAACATTCAAAAGTTTTCCGTTACATTATGGCCAATGGGAAACTAGTCGGATGTACCAATCCCAAAACTTTCTTCTATCTCATACATGTTAATACTTCAAAATTCGCTATCACACTGCCAAAATTAAATGGCAATCTATGCATCTCATGAGGATTCTAACGATATGAAATTCCGTGCATTAGTTCTTTAGATATGACTATCGCTGAAATCGTCTAAATTCAGCAAAATGTTGCCTAGCAGCGCCACCTATTGGGTGATTTATACCAAATCCTAATCAGCAACAATTTATGTCAACGTCTGACTGAATCTGAAATTTGGAGAAAATCCGTACATTAGTTTTTGAGATAGAGCAATAGCGAAAATCGTGAAAATTTCTGCATAGCAGCGCCACCTATTGGGTGATTAACACCAAAACCTAATTAACAAAAACTTGTGTCAACATACAACTAAATCTGAAGTTAGATGAAAATTGGTCCATTAGTTCTATTGATAGAGCTATTGAGGCAATCGTGGAAAAGGCAGCAGAGAAGCGCCACCTGTTGGGCGATTTACACCAACACCTAATCAGTAGCAAGTCATATCAAGGACTAACTTAATCTGAAGTTTGATGAAAATCCGTGCGTTAGTTCTTAAGATAGAGCTATTGGGGAAATCGTGTAAATCCTGAAAAATTCATCATAACAGAGACACCTGTTGAGCGATTTACACCAAAACGTAATCATCATCAATTCATATCAAGGGCTAACTAAATCTGAAGTTTGATCAAAATCCGTGCATTAGTTCTTGAGATAGGGCTATTGCGAAAATCGTGAAAAATGCAGCATTGCAGCGCCACCTGTTGAGCGATTTACACCCAAAACTAATCAGCATCAATTTGTATTAGACACTATCTGAATATCAATTTTTATTAAATTCCGTGCATTAGTTCTTGAGATAGAGCGCCCACAAAATTTGTGTCACATACACACAGACAGACAGACAGACAGACTCACAGAGTCACAGACAGACATTTTGTAAAAACATGTTTTTTGGAATCTCTGACCCCTAAAACGTGTAAATCCGTCGAAAACCGGAATTCGAAAATTTTCATGAATCCAATACTTTCTTCTTGTAAAGATAGAAGAAAGTAAAAATTATTTCAAGTGCATTTTAATGATGTTACAGATTTTCGAACAGAATGAAATTGACATGTACTTATGAAGTGTTCTAAAATATACATTCAGTACATTATGCAGTGCTAAAAATATTTATAAAACTAGTTATAGTACGAACGCACCTCATTTGCCACGTTTGACGTGCATTTTCCAACTTGTTTTTTATTATTGTTAATTTTGACTCCTATTACGCAGCTTAAAATAGTTGCATGATAGAAATTTTATACTGGTAATGATTTTTTTTGCTTTGGTTTTTACGCATCATATGTTTAACTTAAAATAAGGAGGAGGTTATGCATCTAATTTTTCAAATTCTCTGGGAGAGGTTTCAACCCATAAATAACTCCCCCCTCCCGTTGCTGCATTCATGTTAAAGCAGTATAGACTTTTTTGCATTCAGCCTGTAAAATATTAGGTTGATTTAAAAATTGTAGACGATATTATAATTAGTAGGGCTTATTGAACTATCTGGAAAAGGTTCTTCACTGTAATCCAGACTTCTAAATTAACCTACAATGCACGTATTTTCTTATATTAAGTTCATAAAAATATTTTAATTTAAAAAATATTTTTTGCAGATCGTTCCATAGGATGGAAAGACATTTTAATAATGGAAAATGGACAGACATCCAAATTACAAAAAAGAAAAAGAAAAACATTTCAAAACGTTTCTAATATGAAACTAATAAAAATCTATCTAATCTACAGTTTTACGCGGGGAGGGGTGTTCCAAAATAAACCCTTCATATTTATATTATCTATATTTTAATTATTAATCAGATGCAAAAAAAAATTCTGCTGTTAGGGAAATAATCTTGCATATATTATATATATCTTTTTAATTCAGCTGTATATCACCTCTTACTACTGCTGTAAGAATAATAACAATTTTCCTATATTAGCATATATTTTTGAACACTTTTATGGGGTGGGGAGGCATTTTAACAAGGAAATAAAAAATTAAATTTTATTAATCTGGATTACCAACCATCTTCTCTATGTAATGCTGATGGGAAAATAAGAAACATTTGCGTCATTTATGGTGTGTTTTAATACATACTCGTGTGGTGTTTGGGCGAAATATATCCTTAAAATGTTTACTAATGTGAGACACTGAAGCGCGTAAATAAAATTTGCCAATAAATCACATTATTTATATCTTTTTTTATGTTATTTTCATTCCGTAACTCGTCTTCTGTACGTAAAGCTGGGAAAACACTAAAAATGTGCCTGATCTGCAGATTTTATTGAAATTTCTGCACGGGGTATTTGCATAAAATATGCCAGTAAAATAAAAATAAAGTATTCACTAAAATAGATATACACGCGTGTAAATCAAATTTGTCAATAAGATTGTTTTCTTATGCATTTTTAATATATATTTTAAGTTCCTATAGCTTTTTTTTTATACTAAACTATACTAAACTTTTATACTAAACTTTTTTTATACTAAATCAGACTGTTTGGTGAAACAGTTGAAAATTTTTTCATTGGCCTAAAACTGCATACTGTCATTGTAATGGTCCTGGCAATTAAAGTAAACATCTGATTGGTGAAATATCCGGCCATTTTCCAATTAGCCTAACGCTGCATCGACTTTATCCAATAAGCCGAAAAAATATCAGGCTGATTGAAAAATAGTACACGATTAATATCCAATCAGCATGGCTCTTTGCAAAGGGCTCGATTTCTCAATTAGCCTACGATATGAATATCAAAATTATTATTGTGCGAATTTACAGCCTTAAAAATTTGGTTCTACATTTCAACATAACATGGTGCCAAAAAAATTGTCGCCATAAAATAGTGAAACACCGTTCTAACATTTAGTGTTCCAAAACACCATTTGCTGGTTGAATCATAAACTGATGAAATATTGAACAGCGTTCTGGTAAAAGAACCGAGAACTGGTAAAATGTTGAAATAAAAATTGACTACAATTATCTTTTGAAAAAAAAAAAAAAAAAAAAAAAAAAAAAAAGCTTAATCAGACAGGGATATCCAAGTCTAAGCCGGCCCGTGTCCTGAACACTGGATAAACAGTCGTACACTATGGTGGTCTAAAACACTATATTGAGAGTGCGTAGAGCTATTTATACTAATTGGCTGTTACATATTGCCAGAGAAGTATGAGAACTCAACCCTTATTTAAGTTTAACTATAATTAGTAGGTTTAAAAAATTAAGGAAATTATGTTTTGTGCTTTTATTTTACATCATTGAATGGTTCAACATTCAATGAAAAATATTTATAGTGTATGGTATAAATAACCAGGAACTGAAAAGTAAATTTAATGACGTTACATAATTCAACGTACAGGGTAATTTTAATTGAAGTGGAACCTACTCTTGGATAAAGAATTTCTTGCGAACACACTAAATTGATTTGTAATTGGCCCTTACGAGAGTATTTTTGCCTCAAAGATAAGAGTTTTCTTCAGCTGTAATAATTTTTTGCAATATACTACTCATTACTCTGATTAATTACTTAAATCTGATACTCGGTCTTTGTAATGCAACACTACTTTCATCAAAATCGCCCATTGGGCGAATAGTGTTATTTTGTTTTAGTGAATTATTTTCTATGTAAAACTTCGGATTTAAATCACAACAAATTGCGATTCCAATTAAGTAAATTTAATGACCCTATAGATTTAGATAATTCAATATATGTAAAAAGTAATTTTAGTTGAAGTGAAACCTACTTTTGGATAAAGGGTTTCTTGTGAACACACTAAATTCACTTGTACTTGTCCTTCACGGGAAAATATTTTCCTCAAAGATATGATATTTGTTGACCTGTAATAATTTTTGCAGTATACTCTCATTAATTACTTAAATTTGATATTTTTCCTTTTTAATGCAACACTATTTTCATCAAAATTGTCGATTTCGCGAATGGTTTTATTTTGTTTTACACAATGTGAATTATTTACTTAATAAAAACTTCAAATTGTATATTTTCTCTGCAACAATGGAAGTAATCCAATTACCACCATTCTGAAGAAATATCATAAAAAGCTTTTAAAATTAAAAATAAAATATAAAAATGGAAATAAATTAAAAAATAGTTAAAACGGGCACATCTACAAATGACCAGCTTTCATTTAAAAAAATAAGTATCAAAATTGGTTCAGTAGAAAGCTCAGGGCTGATGACTAAAAAAACAGCCTGGTCTTTTAAATATACTAGGGGATCGTACCCGGGCTTCCCGGGTTAAAGAATATAGGTGAAAACCTTTTTTTTTTTTAATTGAAAACAAATATTTTTTTTTATATGCAATAATTTTTTTAGATTGACCACTTACTTTAAAAAAGCATTTTTTATATGGAAAATACGAATTATACAATCAAATAAATTTTTGAAATTTATCAAAAGCGATATTTTCTTATTAGCCGCATGCTAAGAGTTATTTGCCAAGATTTTGCTACTCATGGCATCCTTTTATATTCTGATAATTTCAGAACTTATACATGTCTTGTGAATTTGTGTTTTATTCATATTATTTTATTTATTTATTCATAGGGAAGTTTTTTTTTTAATTGATATAAGCCGTAAGAAAAGGATGAACTCTTTGTTTTAATTTAAGGGCAAACGGATTAATCTTTCGTAATCGAGCTCCGCGCGATATAGATAATTAAAAAAATATTTCATGCTTTAAAATTGCTTTTAAAACCATAGACAATCAGTAAACTGAGATGAACACTGCAAACAAATTCCATTAAAAAAAATCCTATTTGATGATCTATAAAGTTAAATTGCACGATTACAAATATGTTATATTTGTGTTTTTTTCAATATTATTCTTTTATTTGCTTATAAAAGAAGTATTAATTTCGTTAATTTGTCTTTTACAAATATGTTAGATTGATGGTTTTTTTAAATATTATTCTTTTATTTGTTTATAAAGGAAGTATTAATTTCGTTACGCAAAAATAGTCAGAAACAAATGCTGAAAATGTTTGTTGCTTTATGTGCAAAATGTCTATTATTATTATGTATTGAAACCGGCACGTGATAATATAAACTTTAAAAAAATTATGCTTAAAAATTATTTTAGAAAATATAATACATCAGTCAATGAATACAGTTTTTAAACAGATTGCATTTGAAAGTAAATTTTTTCCCTGTGCGACGAAAATTGAAAATGTACGATGGTCAGAAGATTAAAAAGTTGCAGTAGTGAAAATTTCAAGACCGAAATTTGACCGTGAAGTGTTGCCATTCGCAAAATGACGTCAGTGTTACGCACAGATACGTTTGTTCTTTATAATATAGATACTTAATCAGTAAAATATAATAAAGATCAGTTATTAGGATGTGGTTATCAATTGAGGCTCTTATGCTTGGATTTCCGGAATGGAAACAGCAATTTTCACCTTCTCAAAATTTGTATACGCAGTTCTTATATCCATATTTATCATTAAAAAAAAAAATTATATTTTGTTTGATCATTTAAAAATCATTTTAACTCAAAACTTGAAGTCACGATTGTCAGCCACATCTTTTATGTGAACAGACGCACTCTTTACTTGAGATTTTAATCTCAATTCCAGAGAATAAAAATTTCCGTAATTTATGTTTTTTAGATGCATTTGTGTTAAAATGTTTAATTTTATCTAAGAAAATGCTCGTTTTCTTTTAAATATGACTTCATTTACACTTAAATAAGCAATTCGCCTAGTGTCTGAAACTTAGTATCAGTACACATGCAGAAGGAAAAACAATATAGAAAATTTATGAGGAAAAGTGTGTGTTTTCAAAAGCAGTATGTCATGTTCCGTTATTATGCCCCTAATATAATATTCTGCTCCTAATGGGATTTTACGCCACTAAACCCTATACAACAATTTTTATCAACAATTTTGAATTTTTATCAGAAAATAGCATGAATAAAGTTAAAAATACCTCATTATTTCTCTCTTGTCTGCAATAATGAAAGCTATCTAATTTTCATCATTTTGAAGAAATTTCATAAAATGCTTTTTAAATTAAAATATAAAAGTGAAGATATTTAAAAAAAAAAAAAACAGATAGTGCGATCACATTTACAAAGAAAGTGCTTTCAGTTTAAAAGAAAAAAAAATAGTAAAATTGGTTCTGTAGAAAAATCACGGTAGATCACTAAAAAACACACTTGCATTTTAAATATATAGATTATATAAAATTAGGAAAAATTAAATTAAGCAAATTATGTTATTTTGATAAAAATTATAGTAGAATGTCCTAAAGAATCGCAATAAAATTTTATTATTCGAGAGAATTTTCGATAAAAACTTCAGGAACACGATATTATTTTAAACCACGAATTATTTGTTTGCTTGTCTAACTCGGCAAAGCAAATCCATCCAGGCGAGAATCACCAATTTCTGTAATATAAATCGCTATTATGAATAAATCAATATTAAAAATAAACTAATATAAATCACCTCTCTTTTATAAAGACACTCTAAATTTTTGTAAAACATTGCGTTTTATCACTGTGGGATTTCGATTACATTATTTTCAAAAGTGAAGTATTTTCACCTGTGAAGAATTTCAAAGTAGCTGGGGTGTGAAAATGACGCACTTCTACAAACCATAATTCAGGTTTAAGAATTAAAATACAAGCTTTTTTATAAAATGATGTCATTTGCATCCGATAAAGCGATCCACTTTTACAATCCAATCTTAAACTTCGTCTATAAAAAAGTGTGCATATGACGTCATTATCACGGAATAACAGACAATATTCTTGACATAGACCATATTTTAATTTCAACTTTTTTTTTCAAATTTTATGAGAAAATGGCAACAAAAAGACCCAGCATCTCCTATTTTCGACTATTTTCCGTTTACTTTCAATGATTTTCAATAGAAATGAGGTACTTTTGTTGCCACGATAAGAAAAATGGTATTAAAAACTACAAAAAAAATAATATCTCAAAAATAAATTGAGATACCGCTTTAAAACAAATTGCATTTAAAAAAGCATTTTTTTCCTTATACGACGGTGTAAAAATTTAAAATATGCGATGTTTAGAAGTTTAAAAATTTGCAGTAGATAAAATTGCAAAACCAAAATTTTATTTCAAATTTCAAAGTGTTGCCATTCGCAAAATGACAATGACGTATGCGTTACGCACAGATATGTTTGTCCTTTATAATATAGATAGATAGATAATCTCCTTGACCGTATCATACGCATCCAAAATCTGTAACCCGTATAATACGCATTATACGTATACTCGTATAAACGTTTAAAAGGGAGCACAACTATAGACTCTCACAACTCAGCCATTTGCGTATGATTGATGCCCTTTAGAGGGCTGGTCACTCAGCTTCGGAATTCTCCTCCGTATGGACTTTTGGTGCGTTTTTATATTTAAAATATCACCTCGGGAAATTCATATTTTAAAAATCGTTTTTCTGTGTACTCTTCTTATAGGATGTCTCTTTTTTTCTTAGTTTTCAAAATATTTCTAAAATCTATGCTGAATTTAATAATTTATGTGTTAAAAGCGGGCGAACTGTGAGAAATATTTTAACACCTCATATAAAATTAAGTCTATACTTTATAAATATTTTGAGAACTAAGAAAAAAAGAGACATCTTTTAGGAAGTGTACACAAAAAATAGAAATTAAAAATATTAATTTCCCGAGGAGATATTTTAACCCTTAAATGCCGGGTGTTGCTTTTCGGCAACATACCCTATTTAGGCTCTAAAATACTTTTAGAATAATATTGAAGCGATAATGCCTAATGTTGACAATAAAATACATTCTGAAAATATTATTAAATTGATTTTCAGCATGTAGATGGCAACACTTGTGCTGTTTAAGAATAAAGATAGATTTATTTTTTCAGTTGTTGCTACTTGCTCTTTTTGTTTTGTTTGGAAGCTTGTGAAATACCCTATTTTGTTCTGCAGTGAGCAAGAAAAATTTATTTCTTATTATAGTTCCTAAAATTCTTGTGTGTTTAATGTTATAGAATTTTATCAAGGAAAATTATTTTTTCAATTAAAGGCCAGTATTGCCGATTAGTAACAAACTGTTTTTTAGCCCTAAACCATACTTAAAAAAAAAAAAAAAAAAAAAAAGAGATTTTTTTAAGTATTTTTCTCATTATTTATTTAAAAAATGAAAGCCGAAAAACATTATTACAAAGATTTTTGAAAAATCAGGCATTTAAGGGTTAAATATACGAATGCATCCAATGCCCATAGACTTAACATTATTGGGGGGGGGGGGGGGAATCGGAAGCTGAGTGACCAGCCCCCTTAATGAAAATAGCTTAAAAGTGGAATTTTTGCGGGGCTGTCTTCTCGCCGCGGTCCGAGCAGAATGGCCGTGAAATTTTTCTTGGTTTCCCCAAAACAGATCGAAAATGCAGTCGCTTCTTCACAGAAACTTTTCCCGGAGAGATATCCCGCTTTGCGAAAAATCGGCGAAACGGGTCGATGTCAAAAGAGAACTTTCTGTCTTTCTTTCTAATTATTAAGCTATCCATAAAAAGATAATAAAACTCTGATCGAAGAAAATTTAGATTAGTTAAAATATTTCAGAATTAAATTTAAATTTTAAAAACGCACGATATTAGTTTTTTTTTTTTTTTTTTTTTCATTTCGTAAGCTAAAAATCTAATTTTAAAATTTCTTTGGATTGAGATTGATGTGCGGATTAATTAACTTTCGGTTTATTTTTTATTTCAGTTTATCTATATGTTACTGAATATCTAATTTAAAACTTGTTTTGGATTGGGATTGATAATAACCTGCGGATTAATTAACTTTCGATTTATTTTTTATTTCAGTTTATCTATATATTACTAAATATATAATTTAAAACTTGTTTTTGATTGGGATTGATAATAACCTGCGGATTAATTAATCTTTGATCTATTTTTTGTTCCAGTTTACTTGTAAATGGGAATTCAGTTTGTCTATGTTTTTTTATTTCAGTTTATCTATGAATCAATCAATAAACTTACGTTTTTGATTGATTTTAGCTGTTGTAAAACCCACAATCAAGAACAACACAATCTCCATTCACTTTCCTCGCACACCGAAAGTTAACATTTTGAAAAAAAAGAGCGTAATAAACTCCGCTATTAATATGTTTTTTACGTTTCATTATATGTAAATTTCATTGAGATCATTTTGGTCTCATAAAAACGCGGATTAGTGCTGCTATTTCAAAATAGACTTTTTATTTTCTTAGGAAGAAAATAATTTTACTAATGGAAATTCGAAGCAGTTGTATTCAAGTTTTTTTTTTTTTCTGGATATTCGTTGTTTTCTTTAGAATTCATTTTATACGTTAAGTATCCATTGTAGTATTAAAGTTTGTTACTGTTAAAAGTTTTAATTAGTACTGGAAAAATTAATATTTTTTTTTTTTTTTGTCTTTTCAAAATCGCCTCCAATATAGATTTTTTAAAAAATTATTATTGCCTATATTAGTGGCAAAGATAACCTTCCAATTGTTTTAGCATTAGCTTGCGAGTGTCTTCGACTGATGGGGCAGGAGCCTTAATGCGCCAGAAGAAGGAATACTGGTTCTTTAAGGGGTTACACTACCTTGGTGCTCGGAAATTTGGGTATAAAAATAACTTTTTTTTTTTTTCTTTGCTCAGCTATTAAATATATGTAATAATTTTTATTTTATGCATATACATAAAAGTTTTATGAAGAAAGTAAATAAATAAATAAATAAAAAATAAATAAAAATAAAATTGGCGGAGATATGATCCATCAAGCAGGACCCTCTTTTGAAAATCCTTGCTGATGGTGTAACTTTTTTCTCTGTGAGGCATCGTCTAACAAATAAAAATAAATTTTTTATTTAGAAATGTAATAACTAAAATGTAGCCCACGGATCGTTTTTTTTTTTCTTATTTTTGTAGAAATTACAGGTGTTTGAAAAAAAAAAAAACTTTGATTTTTATCAAAGTTTTGCGTTTTAAAAATTTATAAAAATGAACGCGGTATCCAATCACAAAAATCTTATGCTACATCTTAGATAACGTTATAAAGAAAATATGGTTTAAATTCCATCAAAATCGTTAAGTAGATCTTAAGATATCTTGTACACCAGTTTGAAAAAAGTAACTTCGTGAACGACGCAAAAGAAAAAAAAAAGTACTACCGCCACCATCTTGAAACGAAATATTTTTTAATTAGCTTCAATTTGTGACTTTTGAGCAGCTTTTTTCAATTTCAATTTCCTGACCTATTTAGTCTCTTGTTAGGCTTTTATATGTTGACTATAGATACTTGTTGAGAATCCAAGCTCTCGGATAATCGCAGCACTATACCTCCGGAAATAATTTAAATTTTGAAATGATTAAACGCTTAAATTATTCTTAAATATTATAAACAATTTATCTAGTCAAATAAAGAAAATTTCGATTTTTAGAAAATGTCAAGGTGGATTAACCCCTTAAAGGTGGCGTGGGTTCTAACACCACTCCTGGCATAACATGATAGTGCCTCCGATGTCGTTAGTATTCTGAAAACGCAGTTCCATAGTGTAGTAAATTATATTTTATTTCAGGAGGAAACGTTGTAGAATTTGTTTTCTTCTTTATTATTAAGGAAAATGTATCATCCCCAATATTTTTTAATTAATGATTTTGTATTTAAAATTTAAAACTTTTGCGTGTATAATTAACCATTGAATAAATTGAAATAATGTACAATTTTTGGCCTATTTTGTATTACAGTTGATCGATAAAACATATATTCTAAAAAAAGTAGGTCATTTATTTTAAACAGAACTAAACAGTAAGAAAGGAAAGTATCTGTATGGAAAACTGGTGTCATCTATTAGTATTATAATGCAGGTAAATATGTATGTTTGAGAAAACTAATAAAATCCTAACTTCAAAAGTTTCTTTATTTGTAAAAATTTTAAGGGAGAAAATCCTTAGAAATGCTTAAAAAAAAAAAAAAAATCTGCAAACTGAATTTACTGGAAAATGCTCTTTTGTCTGCATCTGTGAAAAACAGTTAATATGCTGCCGGTCTCCATCCCGCTTATAAAAAGAGTTGTAATTTAATTATTGTTAAATATTCTTCTATAAATTTTTCTGTCATTTTAATAATGTTATGAACCTTTCTTCTGTAGAACCTATAAGTTCTTTATCAAGAAGTTTTGTAGGGTATTGTATCTATCTATTATTTTGCTTTCAAAAAAGATGAGAATGATCTTTAAAACTTTTTTCTATCTAAAACCGTAGGAGAAACTGCTGTACCTTGAACATATATATACCTTGGATCTGCAAAGCTTTTAGCTCTATCTATTGAATTTGTATAAAACTAATCAATGTAGTTTTGATATATATCAGTAGGTATAAATTAGCAATTGGTCTCTTTAATGTAGTCAGCACATGTTGCAGACAATTGTTAAAAAAAAAAAAAAAAAAAAAAAATTAAAAAAAAAAAAAAAAAAAAAAAAAAAAAAAAAAAGAAAAATTGATCATCAAAAAGTAAATTTCTTAAAGCTGAAACTTTTTATTATATCTCGTAATCAACAGCTGTTTGTTTTAAATTCAAAGCTATACAACAAAGAGAGAGGGGGTTCTTTCTAAGGAAACCTAATCCGTATTTACGCAAGGAAATCCAAGGTTCGAAGACCACGGAAAACTGCGAACGATTAGGCCAACGGGCGCGATTGGGTTCGAACCCAGCACCTTCCGTCTACCAGCTTGAGAACCTCGCGGTCGCTGGTGGGTCTATGAGGGAAACAGAACATGATAAATAATTAGCAGATAGCTTTATACCTCAATATTTATATATTTTAATTAAATAAAAAAATAAAATGTTACAATAGGACTGAGGTACAACGCCTTCCCCTATGCTTAAAAATGTAAACTAAAATCGAGTGCAATCTCATTATATTAAACTACAATATGTAAAGTATATGGTTTTATTTTCAAAATATGATTCTCTCTTTAAAAGTATTGTTTTTTCTAAAACTATATACTGAAAAAAGCTAATTAAAATTGTGTATAATGACATTAATCTTTAATATGTAAAGTACATGATTTTACTTTGAAGGATGACGTTGGTTTTTAAAATTTTATTCTTTTTCTAACCACGTACTGAAAGAAAAAGTTAAAATAATGTGCAGTGAACATTAAACTGCATCATGTAAAGCGTACGATTTTACTTTCAATAGATGGATAAAGCACCTTCTGACAAAAACATCAATTAAAATTCTGTACAGCAAAATTAGAATAAATGTCAATCTCTAAAAGATTTCACTTTCAAAAGGCAAGGCTGTACATAAAATATTCATTCTTTCTAAAACCATGTTCTGGAAAAAAAGTTTAGCAAAACCGTTGTACAATATAATTACATTAAATTGTAATATATAGAATATACGATTTTAATACGCAAAACATACGATTTTACCTTCAAAATATTTGCTTTTAAAAACCTTGCTCTTTCTAAATTCATGTACTAAAAAAAAAGTTAATTAAAATCACGTGCGGTGAAATTACAGGAGTTACATAGGTTTCGAATATTAAAAAAAAAGCATATTTTCTCTCATTTTGTTATATCAAACAATCTATTTCATTCAAAATTTTAAGCATATAATAAAGCAACATTAACAATATTTTATAAAATTTTCATCCAAAAATTTGGAAAATTCAGCCTGTGGGACCTAGTTTCCGAAGATCCTAAAAAAGCGTCCTCGTGGTGATAAGGATAACTTATGATAGCTTTATCTGAAATTAAAAAAAAACAAATTTTTTCTGTTAGTAGATAAGTATAGCTCGTGATTGAACTAAGGAATTAAATAAAATTGAAATTTGAATTTTTGGCAGAGTTGTATGGAAAACACTACAATTTTTGGTACAATTCATCACTACGTATAGCCTTGAAAAATTATTTGTAATGAAAAGAAAAAAAAAAACCTTCGTTCAATCACTATTCTATCTTATTTTGAAGAAGTGTGCAAAATTTCAATAAGATCGGTGCATTAGTTTTTGAGAAATCGTATCCATCGACTTCAAAAATAGTGTTTTTAGGAAAAGTGATTAAAGTTTTAGGAATAAAATGTACATTTTTTTCTTACTTACGTAGAATCGTCGATCAGCTCCATAAAGCAAAGATCCTGCTGCAGCTGTGTCCAAAGTATTCTTTTTCTCCTACCTCAGACAAATTCTTGCTTCTCGAGTCCTAGTCTCAACTTTTTTCTCAGCTATGAGCATGCGATGGTCATCCTCTTTCCGCGCGCACTCGTGGTTATTTCGGCCAAGTTTTATATCCAAGCCGTGCATAAAAATTAACAGAGCTGAGATCCCTTCTTTGAAAGCACAAGCGACGACTAATGCAGCAATTTCAACTACTCTGGAACCAGCAGGAAGTATATTTTAGGTTATTTTCCAAATTAACTGGTTCAGACTCTCATTATTATTTTGCTTAAAGCCATCAACACACCGCTCTAGAAGCACATCCTTGCTAAGCTCCTCATAAATAGGCTTGATTGGCTCACAAAACATCACTTGGCAATGGAGCATAATCGTATTTGAATGATGATAAGGCATTCATAGCTAATGAAGGGAATTTCCAAAGGCTCTCTCTCTCCTAGACTTTTACCCCGAAAATATTTTAGCCATGTTGCATTATTAGATAAAAAAGTAAAGAAAAGTGGATTTTTTTTAATTTTCAAACCCCCATTGAACTGTAATCAGTGTACGTACAGGTCTACTGCAATTTTCGAATTGAATTTGTCAACCCATTTATGCATAGCATCCCATTTTTGGGACGCTTCGAATTCTAATAAATTTGTGTAATTTTCTGCTCTTTTATAACATGAAAAATTGTATGAAATAATTATCTATAAATGTCTTTATCTGTTACCTGCAGATGACAGTATAAGATGGATATTTATTTGCTTAAATGAAGGCTTTTTTCGGTGTTTATAGATTTTTTCTTTTTCAAGATGACGAAATGTAAAAAGTGAGTTTATTTGTATTTTTTCTATCAAGGATTCAAATAAATAAGTCATCTTAGCTTGTAGACTTCTTTGAAATACGTATTTCTTTAAATTGTGAAATTATGTTCAAGCTTATTTTTATGCATGTTTGTAACTTACAAAATATAATGTTCAAGGTACAAATAGGAAGAAATTTTTATTAGCCATTTAGGGGACAGTTATTTATGTAAAGTTCTTTTCAAGATGATTATGAAATAAATTGTTTTAAAGTCTCAAATACAATTATTCTTAGTTTATTATTAATGATACTTATAATACTTTTAGTCTCTGTAAAGAAATAAATATATATTTTTTAGTAGTTCATAAAAATACTAATTATAGTATGAAATATACAATTTAAAAGCTTATTTTATAAAAATTTAGACAAAGCATATAATTATGCATATCATACTATTATAAACATTATGCATATTCCCAATATGTAGTACGCTTACATTTTATCAAATAAATACAAAAAATCTTTAGCATAAATTTATTTAGTATTTTTACAGTTCATTTTGCGACGTTTTCAAATGATTTTACCAACAAATTTGTTCTGCAGTTGTTAAAGAGAGATTTTTAACCTGAAGAAAAAATATTAAGCGAAGATTTCTAACCTAAAATAGGGGTGCTAGATTCCTTCAAAATTCTAAGCTCATGTCGCACCATGTATAATATGTAAAGCATGTAATTTTGTTTTCAAAATATGATGCTAATCTTTACAAACTTTGTTGTCTTTAAACCATGTTCTGAAATTTTTTAAATCGTGAGCAGTGAAGTTACATTAAACTTTAATATGTAAAGTATGTGATTTTACTGTCAAAAGCTGTAGCTATACTTTAAACTTTCTTTTTTCTAAATCTATGTTTTGAAAAGCGTTAATTAAAAATGTGTACAGTGAAAATAAATTTTAATGTGTGACATAAATTATTTCGCTTTGAAATGGCGTAGGTGTAATTAAAATATTCGTTCTTTGTAAAATATACACTAAAAAAATATCAAAACGATGTACAGTGAAATTATATTGAATTTTAATGTGTAAAGTATACTATTTTAATTTGAAAAGCAAAAGCTTTGCTTAAAAACTTTGTTTCTTATAAAACCATTCCTGAAAAAAAAAAAAACAACAACAAAAAAAAAAAACCAAGTAATTTTGAAACAAACTTGAGATAAAGTGACCGTTTATTATTATATGACTTGCTTGCAATTGTGTAGAAATCTGATGCTATTAGCATTGCCTTTTTATAAATACATATAATATATAAATACATTTTCAATTTAACATATAATATTTACTTATTCATCGCCAGTTGGCGTATTTTAGTAAGAGTGGTTTGGCACAACAGTGTTATTTTTTTTACACCCATGTTACATTTAATCTAAGATACTGCCATTCGAGTGTCTTTATAAATAAATGTGTGGGGACACATGACGCATGACACATGCTCAGATGAGAAGTTTTTATTCAAACTGTTGTACCCACATTTCAGAACTTGCCAATATTCGAAAACTGTTATTAAAATCGTTTACAGCGAAATTCTACTGAATTTCAAAATGTAGAGATTTTGCTTTCGCATTTAGAAAATGAGGTTTTTTATACTACATACGACTATATTTTCTAAGTTTTACTTTGGATTACATCATATTCTTAAAATACCCAGAAATGATAAAATACATAAATTAAACAGCCTGCTAAGTATGCGCTTACTTAAAATTGCGTTTATCTCCCATTTTCAAAATGTGTGAATAACTTAATTTCATTTTGTTTTCATTAATAAAGTGATACACTTCCAGAAAATTGCTAAATATCTGTAATATTTAATTTCAGAAACGAATTAAGTAAAATAACCATAACTTTACCTTCCAATGTACAGTCTTGGAAAAAATAAGTAAACACCCCCTACTAACTCTGCAACAAAATACTGTAGAAGAAAGTTACTGGTACCAAACAACTGGAAATAAAGTCTACTTATGATGTACATAAAATTTGCTTAGGAGGGCATCTACATATCAAAACAAACCCAAACATTGTTTTTTTTTCAATAGCAATTCCCAAGTTTGACACCATAAATAAATTCTAAACCCTTCAATTACCTAAATAAAAAGTTTCATGACATTCGTACGACTAGTTTAAGAGATATCAATTTATTACCCGACTGAAAAGAAGGGTTATGTGTTTCACGTGTATCTGTGTATGTGGATTTCTTTATACCCTCGAAACATCCCAACGGCTGGATGGATTTTAATGAATGAGGTCGCTGTCAATTCGTCTTAACGGCCCGATGGTTATAGGCTAGGTTTTGTTTTTATAAATCAAAATGGCGGCCGTAAAATAAAAAATGGCGGTATAGACGCAAAAAAATTTACGCACTCTATTGAGTGGCCTATCATTGGATAGGTTTTTCAAAATGAAGACGATGTTTCATTGACTATTTTACGGTCAGAAGCTCCGTCAAAATATTATACAACCTGGAAGTTGTGTATGTAGGATCTCTAGGTTTGCTGCAACTCTAACCATCATAGACATCGATAGACCTCATCAAAACAGTGATTATAGATAGAAACTAACAATTAAGCACAACTTAAATGCCATCAATACAAGTAAATAAAAAAAATAGGTAAGTAATATAAACAAGTAATATAATATAAAAAAAAATATTTTAAGTCAATTCCTACTTAGGTCAATAAGAGAATTTTTTTTCTCCCATTCTTCTTTTCTAAAGATCTCTCTCGATTATTGAAAATTAATTTATTTAATTAAATTAATGAATTAATATTTGACAAAAACTGGATTAACATCAAATGCCATCCACTACAAGTTTAAAAACATTTATTTGAGCTTGATTGGATGTATAATAAATATTTTATTAACGATTGAAAATTTGAACAAAATATATATAGCGAGAGTGTGAGCTATTGGTAGGAATTGAAGAAAAAAATAGTTTCACATTGATGAGAAATAATTAATTAATTCGCTTTTTACGCAGTCGGGTTTTTTGATTTTTTAAATTTAATTGTTTATATGCAGTTCATATTTTAATTATAGAATCCGAGGAAGAAAAAAAAGATTGTTATTTTAAAATGAGCCTATTTTAGGAGCTGTATCCAAATCGAAGTTCGATACTCGGTTGTGGAAATACTACAGAATGACTAATTCACTTCTATTAATGTATTATTATTTCTTCCGAATATATGACCCTTTCACTCACTTAATATGTTCCGATTATTGCCATCCCAAATGTTTCAATAAAATGAGTGAAATATATTTTTTCAAATTATGCTTTTTTTCTTATCACAGACGACCCTTTAAACCAGGCATGTTAAACACGCGGCCCGCGGGCCACAACTGGCCCGCCAATCCTTTGGCATTTTACCTTTGTTTAATTCAGTTACGAGTTGCAATTTTCCAACTGAGTGAAAAAGTTGGCAATGGGGCAAAGTGAGCAATTAGGTATATATTAAGGCTGTTCTTAACTGCTCCGCTGAACAAGCGCAAAACGTTCTGACACATTTACGAATTCATTTTTGAACGGAAAGCTATAAAATTGGAAATCTTGGGCATGGAAGCGATTTGGAATTGATCTGTTTTTTTTCATTTTTTGATCCATCAATTACCCATCGAGTTATAAGCGATATCGATCACGTGTCAAACCCGTTTTTCACACGCTCTTGAGTGATTTTTCTACTTTCGCGCGGAAATTCGGTTCAAAATGTCCACTTGGACATTATTTTCTGAAAGATCTATTGCGTTTGCAGAAAAATGGAAAAAACAGCTCGATGACATAGTTTCTGAACAACACCACCAGCTAGTTTCATGCATTTTCGAACAAAAATAAATTAAAACTTATGTCAGGAAGTTGGCCTTTTGGATTTGAGAACAGCCTTAACTATGTTCGGTAGCAAAATTTTTCTGGTAACAGCAACATAATTTGAACGAGAAAATGTGTTTCATAAATGAAATGAAATACGTAGCGCATAAATACAAGACACAATTTATTAAATAATTTTTTCTCGAAATATGTTTTAAGTTTTTACTTGAAAAAAAATCCAGAAGATTAAAAGTTATACCTTTGCTAGATTAACATAGCTTGTGTAAAATAATTTTTTTAAGGTAATACAATTTAGAAAATCAGATTAAACTTTGTAGATTTGATTGATAAAAAGTAATGCCAAGTATTTTTTCGAAAAATAAGATATAATAAACTATGAACTATAATAATAACTTTGGAGCTTTACTTGAATATTTGTTTAATATGGCTATGTTTTGTACGTACAAATATTGCTGTGTGCAATTCTAATAACATTATCTACTTTGTTTGATGTGGCCCGCGTCTTTGTATGCAATGCTTAATTTGGCCCGCGGCGGTAGACGAGTTTGACATGCCTGCTTTAAACCATCATTTTGACGTTTCTTAACTCATTAAAGCCAGTTGGCAAGAAAACTTGCCATGTAAGGCGAGCAAAACTTTTAAATTTAAATACCAGTATTTTAGTTTGGAAAATTTCACATTATCTAATCTCACATTTTGAGCGATTAAATAAATCAAAATTACAATGCGGAAAAAACAGGTGTCGAAGAATTAAAAGAAATGTAAAAGAGGCTTGTTCTTAAGGGGTTAAGCATAATTTGAGAACTTTCTTGGAAGAAAAATTTTAAATTTTGAATTCGCATACAGCAGGACATAATATATTAAAATCCATCAAAAAAATTGTAGGTTATAATTCACATTTTTTTATTATTAATTTCACTACTCAAATTATAAAATTTTTAAAATTACAAATTCAATGTACTTATGTTTGGGTTTTTTTGCATTATAAACACGCAAAAAACGATCACATTAGGATTAGAATTTCAGGAGGTATTAATAAAAGTATGAAAATGTATTTTAACATTAGGAGCTCTAAATTTTTCATGTTTACAAATCAAAAATTTATCATCCAAATGAAATTTCGTTTCTAGGTATAACTTGAATCGAAAGTTTAAAATATGTTGTCAAAATTGGGTGTCACCATTGAAAAACAAGTGGGTAAGTGTGATCACAGATCGCACAGAGGATTTCGTTTAATATTCCTTTCAAAACGCTTTATCCTTTTGCAAAATCTGTTAGTTCCACATTTTGCAACCAGGTTGCACACTCTATTCTAAACAACACTTTATCCGAAAGAAATTCCTTTTTACAAACTATCCGTAGATATATTAGTCGAGGGGAGGAGATCATATTCTAATCATTCATTGAGCAAAGAAAATTTCACTAATAAATTATTTAATCAAGCCATATTATAATTATTCATTGACCATGAGAAAACCATAATAATAAATTAGCCTTACTTAAAAGTTTCAGAAATTATAGCAGCACCGATAAAATTTCAATCTACCTTATAAAAATATAAATACGCAGCAAAATTCATTACATCAATCTAAAAGCACATCTATACAAGTCCCCAATAGCGAGGTCGAAAGAGCAACGGTCCCCCACGCCAAAGGCCGCAGATTCGAATCACCCCGAGGAAAACGAGAAGTGAATTTTTTCTTCCCGTCAATAAATACAGGAGCTTCCAAACTGTTGGATAGATGGCACCACCAGCCCTCTTTTGACGAAAATTTTGAAGAAATTTATATCGTCAAGCAAGCGAAGAAAGTAATTTCATCAATTTGACAAAATATTCCCTCGAAGCATTTCCCAGGAAACGATTTCGTCAAAAACAAAGAAAATTTCGTGAAATCTGAGTATTCATTTCTGAGTGTGTATAATATATACTTTTTTTTTTTAATAATAACAATTAAATAGATTAAATTTTTTCCAGTGGTCACCAAATATCCCAGTATCATGTTTACGATATTCACCAATTACAATTATGAGCTAATATGACCACCTGCCATTTGATACGTTTGATTACGTTCATCTTGACTCAAGTTTAAAAACTTAATATTTAATTTTTAATCCTTTGCATTTTTTAATAAATCTTTAAATTTTTTATACTTTAAATCTATTGTCATTTACTTCTTAAGTAGTTTTAAACTACAATTTTTCTTTTCCCAATGGCTCATAATTATACAAGATATTCAAACAACAGACTGGTTAAGTTGATCACAACTAGGTAACCCCTCAATGCTGTTCTACTGTTCAGCGCTGTTCAGATACGTTTGAGAACAAAAATGAAATAAAAAATGTGCCATGAAGTAACGAATTTGAAGTTGAGTACAACGTTAATTAAAATTTAACAGTAAATTGTCATACGCTTGACTTATTCCCATTGCTCTTTATTTAATCTTTATTTTTTTCAAAAATTTAAATAATTATTGGCTTGCTTAATACACATATCATATCGCTTCAGTAACATATGTATAACACAAGCCTGTAAAATTCGTGTTGTGTCATATTGCTTAGCTTTTCATAATTGATTCTTACGTATTTTGTAGCGTTGAAACCGAAAATGGCCTTCATCTTATTATACTATCACGTCAGGATTTTTTCAAAATGTTTACTTTTAACTTTGAAATTTACGATTTGCGAAAAATTCTGACGTGATGGTTAAAAATGAAGGTTATTTTCAGATTTAGTGCTAAAAAGTACATAAAAATCAATTATCAAAATTTAAACAACACAACCATCACATCTATTATATAGTATCAAAATTTTGCTATTTTTTACTTTGAAACTTACGATTTACAAAAAATCTTGACTTGATGGTTAAAAATAAAGGTCATTTTCGAATTCAGCGCTAAAAAATATATAAAAATCAGTTATCAAAAGTTAAGAAATGCAATCATTTCGTGTATCTTTCAGTATCAGATGTTTTCTATTTTTTGACTTTTTATCATTGGAATTTACGATTCTTGAAAATTCCTGACATGAAATAAAGGTCATTTTCGGATTCAGCGCTAAAAAATGCATAAAAATCAATTATCAAAAGATAAACAACAAAACCATCGCAGACTTGTGTGTAATGTATACTTTTTTTTATCATAACAATTAAATAAATAAAAAATTTTTCAGTGGTCACCCTATATCCCAGGATCGTGTTTACGATATTCACCAGTGTCTGAATGAAATATATTGCATTTTCCATATAGTCGTCGTTATCTTTCCTTAAAATATTTTGCAAATCGATTTTTCGGTCCTCGAAACGACGAGAGTTTAGTTATAAGCCATGCATAAAGAAATTAATCATTCTGGGATTAATCAGTTAGTAAGCGTTGCAAAGTAAATATTATTCTGGAGATTTAATTTCATTTTTCAACCACTGAAAATATCAGTTCAATGTTTATACTATTTTTATTTTCGCGTTTATGATTAAAATGTATTCTTTCAAGATGCATATCCAGAAATTTATATTTTTATCAATGTTTTAATTCTTACAGTTACACTTACTAAATATTAAACAGTTTTATTAAATAAGTTTGAAAAAAAACCTGGTTAATCTGTACGGTGCGTATCAAAAGTAAAACAGCGCGGTTTTAAAATTAAGCATTAAATATTCACTTATATAAATTTCAGATTCGTGGTATTAAATCATTCTTGATGTTTTTACTTTATTCAATGTTTACAAGAAGAAAGTATTCGATTCGTGAAATTTTTCGGATGGATTTATACGTTTTAGAAGGTCCGTTTTTGAAGGAATAAGATTTGACTGATTTTAGAAATTGTCTGTCTGTGAGTTTGTAACTCTGTCTGTCCGTCCGTATGTGACACAAATTTTGTGGGCACTCTATCTCAAGAACTAATGCACGGAATTTAATAAAATTTATATTCAGTTAGTCCCCGATATAAATTGGTGCTGATTAGTTTTTGTTGTAAATCGCCCAACAGGTGGCGTTGCTATGATGCATTTTTCACGGTACAGTAAGTTCACGGTAAAGCAAGTTAGTAATGTCGGAAGATTTCTTCCGTAAGGAGGAATTATAAATCTACAGTGAAAAATACGAGTCCATTTCCGGAAATTCTAGCAACAGCAAAAAAAAAAAAAAAAAAAAAAATATATATATATATATATATATATATATATATATATATTATTATTATTGTTGTTGTTGTTTTTATAATATTTGAACCTTTAAAACTGTCGTACAGGTGGTCCAACAGAAAAATCACAAAAAGTATGGTCGTACTAACGGTAACTAATGTAAATGACGTTAAATAGGAATAATATTGTTCAAAACTTTAAGTTCAATTATCTCAAAACACTGTTTTACAGTGGTTTAGTCATGATAACTTTTGAACCAGTCAATTGTTTTACATGTGATTTTTGTAATAAAGAAAAATTAAATCAACAATAAAGAAATAATTTACAAATATGCCTGAAATACATACAATATTTTTCCAAGTTTTGGAATTTTTTACTATAGGTATATATACATTTTTTTTATTCTGATTCTTTTTTCTTTTTGTTTCAGGTATAATCGAGATATGACGTAATCGAAAATATTATATAAAGAAGAAATGACGACTCAAAGATATGAAAATTGTACTTCAAAAGTGGGGTGAAACTAAATTTGCAAGATTAACTTTGTCGTACAATATTAAAACATTTTTGTTATTTTTTACAATTAAAAAAATATTTTTTTGTATTTCTATAAAAGGTATATAAATGCAAAATTAGTGTCTAAATAAATTACAGTCTTCCGAATTGACGATCCATCAATCAAGCGATCTTCAATTAATTTTTACTGTTTCAAATGTCCCTTGTCCCCTTAATATTAAAACTTCCGGAACTTCTAGAATCTGAAATTTTTTCTGCAGTCAAGTTAGGTTATAATTAATTCATATACAGTAGAACCTCGATTATCCGAAGTAATTGGGACCGGTCCTCTTTCGGAAAATCGAAATTTTTGGACAATCGAGAATAATTCAATTTTAAGATTAAGGAGAAATAAATACAATATTTCTTATTATGATAACAAGTGCTTAATAAAAATAAAGCAATAGCAAAATAGAAACAAGAATAAATTACCTGATTTTTAATGTTTAAATTAAGTACCTTTTACATCTATCACAAGAGTTTGAAAAAATGTTTTATTTATCGCAATTTCGATTAACTTTGTTTTGAAGCTTTATCACGGAGTTTTTAAGTATTATTAGTTCACCAGTATCGCGGTCTTTCTGCTGCTCCAGCCATGCAAAACCTTTTGCAAAACATTCAAAAGCTTTAGAATTGCTAATTTGTTCGTTTTCTTCGTTCCACTCCGCAGCTTACGGGAGTTCAAGTTAAATTCGAAGGGACTCTAAGAAGGGGGATCAAAAATACTTATATATACTAGTAGTTCAATAAGGACCGCTTGCACACACGAAATATGATAGTTTAAAAAAATATATTTAAAAATGGATTTTGCACACAAGGGATGTGTAGTAAAAAAGCTTTAAAAATGGATTTCGGTTAACCGAGAATTTCGGTTAAAAGAGTTTCGGATAAAAGAGGTTCTCTGTATAACGAAAACTCAGTTTTGATGTACAAAAAGAATGTAAATGGTCATAATGAAGAGAAGGAAATTTTTTCTAGATAAATCATCTTCAAAGTTGGTCGCATAGTTGAGGTTTATTCCAACAAAGCGAAAAATGTGTAGGGTACCTTGGCTTGCTGGGGCAATGCTCTTCCTATTTAGGGAATCGTGGATTTTATTTGCACAAAAATCGACCCAAAAATCGAAAATTGTTTTGTGCATATTATCATTCTACAGTTTGTTCTGAGCCATTTGCAAAAAACAAATGCTGGTGCGATGATTATTTTTAGCAAAGTTACAAGCGTTTAAATTTTGCTTAAATCTGTTTTTCTCAAAACTGATTTTGCATCGTTTTTACATTTCTGAAATGCTTCATGCAACTTAAGTTTTGATCAAAATTTATGAAATTAATAAGAAAGAATCCTGATATTGCTTACAAAAAAACTGTCTGTGCATTTTAAAATTCGACTTTATTAAGATAATCAAATTTCATTTTTAACTTATTAAAAGGCGAAATTTTGATGAAAATAGATATGAAATTCAGAAAAAAAATTAGCTGGTCAAGGGATTAAAATCGATACACAGATTTATTTGTAATAGAATTTTAAGTCATTAAAATGCAAAATCGACGAAATATCTCAAAAATTAAGACGCATGGAGCATTTTAAAATTTCGTTTTAAAATTTTAAATTTTTTAAAAAATCTTAAAATTGTAATTAGTTTGGGAATTTTTTTAATGTGTTCTATATGCATATGATGAAATGTATATTTCCACAAAATTTCATATCTCTATGATGAAAATTAAATAAATATTTTCAACGTCCACCGTTCCCTTAAACTACACGGGCAATACCTGGCTGGCTTAATTCAGTCTCATTTGTCAGATACTGCTGCGAACTACAGCGCTAGTTTTAACACCTATTCATATAGCGTACAAAAGTTTCTGTGTTATCACACATCTCCAACACGTAAATGTCATAGTTAAAGCATGGAGCTTAGACGAATGAAATTAGCGCTGGAGTTCGCGGCTGTTGTCAAGACATAAGAGCTAGGTATCGTCCAGGTAGCTCAATAGGAAGAGCATTCGCACGGCAAGCCAAAGTACCAAGGTTCAAGTCCTGACCTGGATATTTTTTGCTCTGTTGGTATAAACCTCAACTATGCTACTCCAACCTTGAAGAAAAGAATGAAAATGGTTGGTCGAATATAAAAGTACATTGTAAAAAACTGTGGCAACGAGGAAAAGTCAGATATAATAGCAAAATTACGTAAACTTCCCCAAATTTTTCGATTTTTTCTTATTTTATCTGCACTATAAAAAAGACAAATGTTTCTTAATCTAGGAAAAATATAATATAACCACAAACCAAACTGTACTATAACCCCTTTCGAGTTACCCACGATTCCGAAAT
The DNA here is from genome assembly GCA_963932465.1 of Maratus speciosus. Classification (NCBI taxonomy): domain Eukaryota; kingdom Metazoa; phylum Arthropoda; class Arachnida; order Araneae; family Salticidae; genus Maratus; species Maratus speciosus. Next base: position 344,181,054 of record OZ010786.1, read on the forward strand.
GTATTCTTTACCTATCGAAACTCTGAAAGTAATATATTTTCGAGATTTAAAGAAGCATTTTAAAAAAAAATGCTTCTTTTGCTGCCATTGATTTTCGGAAACGTTTTAGAGTTTTTATAGTGTATTAATCAGTTTTCTTGACTCGGAATATAGGTAACATTTTTGTTTTCAACAAACATTATAAATTATCAGCATTAACATTAATTTTAAAATAATTATTATTTTGTTGCTCCATGTACTCATATTCTAGACATTTTAAGTGTTCAAAAATACAATGAAAAGAAAATTCATTTATTGAACTTTTTCCGGGAGAAATCCCCCCCCCCCCCGATCCCCTCTTAACCCATATTAACCCGAATTATTTTTCTGGAAATATTTCATTTCACATCACTTTTTCAGAATAGAAAATTGTTTCTTTATTTTATCCCGAAGTTTCTGTCATTAGTGAAAGCGAATCACAGTTACTGGTGTGCAAAGAACAAACGTATTGACATATTTGCTATTGCTCTGACTCTAGGCTAACAATGACGGATCCAAGGAGGAAGGGGGGTGACGGGGTCATGACTCCCCTCTGAACACCAACAAAAATATTCTAATGATCATTTTAAAAATGAAATATACAGTAGAGTCTCGATTATCCGAGTCCCGCGTAACCGAGTTTCCGCTTTCACCGAGTTACTTTCTTCTGATGGACTGATCGCTTTCATTATTATGAAACAGCCATTATAAATGAAGTGTTAGGTGAAGATGAAAGAGCAGTCGTAAAAAGTTAGAACTCTGATTTTCTTGTCAGAATGGGAGAAAAAAATAGCCTTTTTTTTTTTTTTTTTTTTTTTAAATGGCCATAAAATAGTTTACTATTAGGACAAGCTAAGTAGTATAGAACTTTACCGGTATATCGATGCTGTTAGCAGATATAATCTGTTAAATATTCAAAAGTTTCAAAATCTGCAACTTTAGAATTAGCCTATCTCAAAACAGCATCATAGTTGAATAAAACAAAATATATCAGATAGTAGTTGAACATATGTACGAAAACATGGAAACGAAAAATAAGTGGGATCTCATACTATTTTCAGGGAAAAAAATGACTAACTTACAAAAAGGCAGTGTCAATATCAGGCTTTCTCCCTATCGAAAAATGATTTATCCCGTTTCTCTTTCCCTTTCCTATGTTTTCCCCTATGAGGAAATGGAACATCCCTTTTTTCTTTCTCCTTCTAGGGGAAAAGCCTGACCATTTCACAGTCTTCTTGTAACTTTTTTAATTTTTTTTTCTCCTGAAAATATCATGAGACCCCACTTATTTTTCGTTTCCATGTTTTTGTACATGTGTTCAACTACTACCTGATATATTCTGTTTTATTCAACTGTGATGCTGTTTTGAGATAGGCTAATTAAAATGTTGCAGATTTTGAAACTTTTGAATATTTAACAGATTATATCTGCTAACAGCATCGATTTCCCGGTAAAGTTCTATATTACTTAGCTTGTCCTAATAGTAAACTTTCATATTCTATAAGAAAAATTTTGGGTTACTATTGCTTAACTAAGATAATAAATGCAGAAAACGGACAAAAACGTCATTTTGATTGCATTTTTGTGGCAACATAACAATGAAAATTAACAATGCCCCACGGAACCAAGTTTCTTTTATTAAGCATGTAGTGTTATACTAACAGTTTATGACAAAAGAATTTTGAGATGTTGTTGCTTTCCAGAGATATAGCAATCCAAACATACTGGCATTTCAATTTTCATGAAAAACTGGATTCATGGTCTTGAACTTTGACATTTTCTACAGGATACAGGAAATTTTTTTTAGAGCTTCAAAATTGCACATTATTCATTAAATAGGATCTACTTCAACATAAAAAAAAAAAAAAAAAAAAAAAAAAAAAAAAAAAAAAAAATCAAGCAAAACAAAAAATACAACTATCGCACTTTGTCTGATTTTCAAAATAATGGCTCTTAAACTCGCATGGTCCCCTATTGTGACGTTTTGATTTTTGATTTTCCTTTTTTTTTTTTTTGGAGCTAATTTTGATTAAAAGAACGTAACAATTATTATTGTTATTATATGTATGCTATATATTATCTATTGGGATAAATATTACAAAACCGCCAAGATGTGGCATGCTTTTACTTTAAGCTGTTACAATTCAAGGTAAAAAGGTACCTAAATGCTTCATGACTTAAAATACATATTTTTTAATGAATTTTATTAATATTTTAATGCCTATGTTTTCAAATTTTAGATATAACGTCAATATGTTTTAATCCGTCTCTCACCCCGTCAAACTGTATTACTTATATTGAACCCCTCCCCCCCCGTCAATTGAGACGTAATTTCTTTGCGTTTGGTCCAGTGGATATCTATAGTATAAAGGGCAAACGTGCCTGATGTACGTAACGCTGACGTCATTTTGAGAATGGCAACAACAGACGACCAAATTTCGTTTTTACAGCATTAAAAAAAAAAAAAAATAAACTTCTAAACATCGCACATTTTCAATTTGCAAACGGTCGAATAGGAGCAAAAATGTGCTTTCAAATGAAATTTGTTTGAAAACTATATCGTAATTTGTTTGAAAACCCGTATTGCAATTTACTTAATTTTTAATGTTTAAAAAATAATTTTCAAGCATGATTTTTCTTTCAAATCTATCTCTATAGTGTCCAGACGATTGTGAAATCCGTTTGCACTTAAGTTAATATAAATACCTCATCATTTGTTTCCAGCTTATATTCTATAACGAAATTAAAACATCCATGAATTAACAAGTAAAACAATTAAATATAAATAAAACACAAATTTAAGACATGTAATCGAATTTCTCGCTTAAACCAATCAAATGAACTGAATCAAAAAGGCTGATTGTAAACAGCGATCTTTTGCGATTTCTCCAGGTTGTTAAATCCTGACGTGAGACCGATAGGGAAATATCGCTTTTAATACATTTCAGTACTTCCTTTGAATGTATTATTGCTGACTTTCATATAAATATGATTTTTAGTATTGTTAATGGGCATTCTATAAAATATATTAAATGTAAAAAATCTATTAGAGTTATTAGAAAAAGAAAAAAAATACCGTATATAATCGTGTATAAGTCAAAGAATTTTAGACAAAATTTGGAAGTTGAAAATGGGTGGTCGACTTATACACGAGTAAGTAAAAAAATAGTAAATTTTTCGCAGATAATCATCAAATGGGCCAGTCTTTTAAGTAATCACATATGGGTCTAGGTTAGAGAGAGATAGAAGCGGACAATAGTCATTTCCCTGTGATTGACAAAAAATAACTCAAGAAAAATTTCCCTGCAATTGTTCTACACACATTTTCTATTGGGATAGAATTCCTTTCAATACAGGGGCAGTCCTTTCAGCATTTTAATCCCCTTTTTAAAAAGAGTTCAACTTGAGAATGCTTGTAGATATCTCTTCTAAAAGTCCTACAGTACAAACACGTACTATATTTTAGCTGTCTAAGAAGTTGTTTACCCTCGTAAATAAGGCTTGGATAGGTTTTTGAAAGATTTTTTTTTTCTTTTTAAGTACCATTAAATTGATGTGAATAGGTTTCAAAATAGTTTAAGTTTCTTCGGTTGTACATAATTATATAGTTTTAAAACATTGATTTTTCTTTTTTTTAAGTCTGATTAGGAAGGTAAAAAAGTTTACAAATTTAATAAAAATTTACTTTTTTTTTTTTTTTTTTTTTTTTTTAATCCTCGATTACAAATTATTTTTCGACATATTATCAGAAATGTGGTTCGACTTATACACGAAAATTACATTTTTTACAAAATTTTATTTAAGAATTGGGGATTTGACTTATACACGAGTATATGCGGTAATAAAAAAAAAAGGCAGTAGATCTGTGCGAGGCTCTCTCGCCGCAATCATCGAGATTATTTGTTGATACGTTTTTTCATTAACTGCAACTTTTTTTTAATCAACCAAAGCGTTTTAACGATACATAAATGATGAATATACCACATCAAAAGGCGCTTGCAAAACCTTTCGAAAAATACCTCATTCAACGCTGTGTTTTTAGTATGTACAAAGAAAAAAGGATATTGATATACGAAATAATATATATGTTGGTTTCCACCTATATTATGTTACCTGGAAAGCGCGGGTTTATCTACTAGTTTCATAATAAAGCTCGAAACACCTCACATTTAATCACGGTCACCCTGCAATAAAAAGGAAATTCTCCCGATACAAAAGCATAGCAGTACCTTGAAAATATCTCGCAAATTTTTATAGATTCGAATCCACGATTTTTTACGCTTAAAAACATTATTAAATGCTTCCTGATCCATTTATCACGCTGTCTCTAGCCCTGGATTGTAGTTCTTTCCCGCATTAAATCCCTGCCCTATTCAAACACTGCATAGGGTGGGAAATTAGCTGTGAAGAGCATGCATTATCTGTCTCCCCTAGAATAGAATTGGCTTTTATTCTGTCTTTTGTGCCCTACAGAAGAGCTAATAATTCCGATAGAAGCACCAAGCATTTAGATTAACATATAATGGAGTTTTGATAATCTGCCCAGAAAAGTGAGAACGGTTTTTGCTTTTAACACTTGTAAAAAAAAAAAAAAAAAAAAAAAAAAAAAGGGCAATAAAAATTGCGATTTAAGATTGCTTTTCAGATTAAATAGCTAAAATTTTTTGTAGGCTTTTGTTTTGCCTGATGTGCATTTTTAAATTATTTTATTTTCTTCTACCCTTTTTTTATTTCTTAATAATTTGTTCATATTTTTACATAGGGTGAAACCCCCAATTATTGACACTTCACCGTAACCAGTAACTAACACTTACACAAAAATCTTATTCAAATAAGCATTTTCTTGTAAAATTCTGGAAAGTAATGTCACTTAGGTGTAACTTAGACTTATTTTTTATTTTAGAGTCAATTTATTCACCACTGGTACTCCAAAAACATATTCAATTAGAAAGGAACGTATTAGAAGAGAAAAGGTAACATTTTGAGGCAAACATCTTTCTACAGGGTGGCTTCTAAATACTGTTACACTCCAAAAAATAAGAATTAATATTAATCGTTTGGTAAAACAATTTATTTCACTATTTTAACCTTTGGCAATCTTCTATTAGTGCAGACGAATTTTGTTATAAAGCAAATATTTAAAATTATTTTAAAGAGGGAAGCCAAAAAAATCATGATTAAACAGCTCTTTGATCGCAGATTTCCCGCTAATGAAATCTTTAAGCAATTAAAATGCCTTGATTTTAATAGAACATTTATATATAGAACTATAAATGGATTATTGGATACTAATAGCTATGTAACGATTGATCTAGGCCAGGAAGTCCACGCTCAGTTTGCACAATAGAGCGCATCAAAAGAATTCGTGAAAAGGTGTGAAGAAATCCACAATGTTCTGCAAATAAAATGGCTGCAAAAGAGAACGCAAGTCGCAAAACTATTCAAGTTATTATAAATGAAGATCTGGGTTATGTCCCTAATCGCAAAAGAAAAATTCAAGGTTTGACTACTGCACAAAGAATAAAAAGATTACAAAGAAGGAAGAAATCGATGAAGCGGCATGGTAGGAAAGTGTTGACAGAATAATATTTTTTGATGGGAAGCTATTTTGCACTGAACAGTGTTATGATGCTAAAAATGATGTTTATTCAGCACCCCTGGAGGATATACCTGAAATCTTTCGAATTGTTAAACGATTTCAGAAGAAGAATTCTGTTAGGGTTTGGGCTGCAGTGTCAAACAATGGAAAATTGCCTTTGAAGTTCATCGATAAAGGGATAAAAATCAATATGAATAGTACAAACACAACATATTGGCTACACATTTATTGCCACAAGCTGAAAGGTTGTATTCCAAAAAGAATGAGACATTTCAGCAAGATTCTACATATTCGCATCAAGCTAAATCAACACGGGCTTGGTTGCCTGTCAATTGTCCAAACTTTATCATGCAAGAAGATTGGCCACCTTCTTCACCGCATCTAAATCCTTTAGATTATTGCGTCTGGGGGATTTTAGAGGGTAAAGTAAATAGCAACAAACACAGAAGTTTGGAATTTCACAAAGCTTCCATATTGTGTGAATGGTACCAATTACCTCTTAAAATAATTCGTGCCGCAGTCTGACAATGGCATAAGAGATTATCTTTGATAATCGATAAAGATGGCGGTCAATTTGAATAAATTTTTTTTTCCCGCTAAACTTTCATCTCTGATGTTCATCGTATTAGTGTAGTTATCATTTTCTATTTTATAATTGTAAAATAAAATGACTGAATATTTGTAACAGTATTTAGTAGCCACCCTGTAAAATTAAGGTAGTGTTTTTTAACCTATTTGTAATGCAACTATCCTAAACTTTTTCTTAATTAGTTAAAATTAGTAAATTAGTTAATTAGTTAAAAGATGCCTCTGATACTTTAGAGTAGGGATGCGTAACCTGTGGTCCGCGGTCCAAAAGTGGCCCGCGATGGGTTAACAAGAGGCCGCGAATTTCGTCAATTTATAATTGGCAAAAATTGCAATTTTTGACCATAGATTGCAGGAAAAAATCGTGAATTTCGCCACTTTGCCGCGAAAAACAATTGCAGAGTTCGTCAGTCAGTTAAAAATAGCGAATTTCATTAATCGCCCAACCGATACCATTTGTGTCAATATAGGAAATTCCTGAGTTGCTACGTTCGTCAGTCGCTAGTCGAAAAATACCTCAAATTTCATCGATCGGGCGCTGAAAAACTGCGTGTTTCATCGATCGCACGCGAAAAAAGTCATGAATTTTGTTAATCGAGCACGGGAAAATCGTGAGTATCGTCAGTTTATCGCGAGAAAAAGTCGTGAATTTCGCCAATTAGCGGCGGGAAAATTACAAATTTCCTCAGTCAATTAAGAATTGCGAATTTCGCCGATCGGACTCGAAAAAATCGCGAGTTTCATGGATCGGGCGAGGAAAAATTTCGTATTTAGTTGATCTGGAACGGGAAAATCGCGAATTTCATTGATCGGCTGCGGAAAATCATGAGTTTCGTCAGTTTATCGCGAGAAAAGTCGCGAATTTTACCTATTTGCCAAGGGTTTCAGTCAGTTATGTATCATGGATTTCGTTGACTGGGCACAGAAAAATTGTGAATTTTGCTGATTAAGTGTGAAAAAATTGCAAATTTCGTTGATCGGTTACGGTAAAATCGCGAGTTTCGGCAGTTTATCGTGAGAAAAAGTTGTGAATTTCAACAATTCGCCACGGGAAAAAAATTGAAAATTTCGTCTGTCAGTTAACAATCACGAATTTCGTTGACTGGGTGCGGAAAAATCGCGAATTTTGTCGATTAGGCACGGAAAAATCTAAAATTTTGTTGATCGGCTGCAGAAAAATCGAGAGTTTTGCCAACTTAACTTCGTTCATAAAGGTCACATTTTTTTTCGGCACTAGCCACTTGCATGCATATGTTTGTTTTTTAGCTCTTTTAATAAAGCAAAATTTAATCCCCCGAATAAAGTCAAGGAATATTTTCACTCCTTGAAAATAATCTTTGCTATATCTCTGTTATATATACAAACATAAACAGTTGATATATCCTTGCCAACTGAATTGGGCATGGTATGTTGATTGGGTAGGGGAACCTAAAGGGGTAAAACTGCCACTCCTCTGAAACCATGTTTTTTATAGACCACGGATCTCCCCCACCTCCACGAAATAGAATTATCTCTGTGTTACTGATGTGGCCCTCGACAACCCAGGCATTTTTGTAACGGGCCCTTCTCTTAAAAAGGTTGTACACCCCTACATTAGAGCCATGATTTATAGTTTATAAATATTTAATTTAGCTTAATCGGCGAGTGCTAGTTATTGGTTATATTAAAGAGCGATAAAATCTGTTATAAATGTTTAAATATAATTATAAATAAAATTTAATCTTGCATCAACATTGAAATTTAAGTTGTTCTATCAGTATCTGAAACAACTTGTCAGTTACTGGTTCATAAATGTCAGTTATTGGTAGTGTTGTGAGGTGTCCCGCGTAAATCGGAGTTCCAAATGCTCTGGACACCAGTATTTTAAAGTAATTTCCTTCACATTATCTAATGGTAGAATTATCTGCGATTAAAGATGACGAAATAAACTGTAAGAAATTAGTGGTGTCCAGAATATTTAGAGCCCCGATTTACGCGGGACACCTGGCAGCATTAGTTATTGATAGCTGCATTACTACTAATTTAACCCTTAAATACGCGATTTTTTATTTTGTTTCGATAAAATTATATATGATTCTCTGAAAGGTTTATTACACAGGAAAAATAATGAAAAAAAATCAGAGATACATTTTTCATATAATACGTCAATCTTTTCTTCTGTTGCACATCTGCAATACAAGTAAAAACTACTGTCGTGCGGCTGTTTTAAGGTAAAACTGTTTTGCAAATTAGTAAATATTTTAATAAGTATGTCTTCAAATACCTTCTTTTATATAATTATTTATTTTATAAAGCTTAACCTTAACCCTTTAATTTCCATGATAGAATATGTTCTAGAAATTACGCAGTCCAGAGGATCTGACTTTACACCAGAAAGTTTCAATGGTTTATTTCGCTTTATTTAAATACACGAAGTCTGTTATTATTTAAAGCAAATATTGCTATTTTAATTTTCTGGTGTGAATTAGGTATATACGAATAAAAAATTCTATTAAATTCAAAACACTGTTGTTTGCATAGATGCAAAGTTGCGCACTAAAGGGTTAAACTACTTAATTACTTAACCTCTTTAAGGGGACAGTGGACATTAAAAATCAAATCCCTCTATTTTCAGTGGATTCATTCGAAAATTGGCAGACTTGTTAATGGCAAGCACAAATTGTTATATTCAAATTATGGTGATAAAATAATAAAAAAAAATTTAAATTATTAAATTTAAAAATTTTTAAATAACGAATATTTGTCCTATTTTAAAATGTCCCATACGCATTTATTTTGTATAAAATACGACGATATTTACTCATGAGATACTTTTTCAATTCCTACTATTAGTTCACACTCTCCCTATATTTATTTATTTATTTATTTATTTAAGTATTGCGCGGCAGCGCGATACTTATTTATTTCCAGTGTCACTTCTCAATGTTAATTTAACATAGAAAAGCCTATGGAGATCATAACTTTTTCATTTTTTCTTCCCACCTTTTTGTCCCTGATGCCACTCATTTTTTATTGCTTACTAATTCTAATGATATTATAAATTTAAAGTGTAAAAACATTTGCCTGACGTCAGGGTCAAAACGAACGGTAATATGCCTTTGCATATGGGTGAATTATAACCCAGAGAGAAACATGGGCCAATTTTATTTTTTTTTTAGATTATTCAAATATTTTTATTAATAATTCCAATTTTAGCTTTTTTCATTGAAAATCAACGGACATTTTTCATAGAAAATGTAACATTTTTCCTTCATTGTTGCAAAAATTTCGAAAGCCGTCATAATAATTAATTTCTTTTTAGTTGAAAGATTTTCACGTGAAATATTAAATTGAGCTAGTTTTTTTTTGTTTGTTTTTTTTTTCTTTCAAAAGTAAAAAAGGTGAATATGGCGTCATAGTGGAAATAAAAAGGATATCGTCAGAATAAGTTTTTTCTTTGGTCAAGTTTATATTTTAGTAAAAAGTTTCTAGTGGATAGCTATTTTTACGCAGGTAGCGAACTTACTAAGGGGGAATTACATAACTTAAATTTTAAAATGTATTTTTTTTCCGAGATGAGAACTATTTGTACCCCAAGTTAAACTTAGGTAATAATTTTCTAATGTGTTTACATCACCCCTTGGGAAAGAATAAGGTTTAAAAATTTAAGTAAAACTTTTATTTTTTTATTTTTTACTGCATCACAGCTATAATATTGTTAAATATTAGCAATAAGGATTCAACACAATTTACATTTACATTCATAGCGTTCCTGAGTGGGAAATAGTTTATACAAATTTAAGTGAATTATGTTTTGATTATAGATTTTTTAAGTTCAGATTAGAAGTTTTTGTCCAAACTATCGCAACCTGCATTACTACAGTGGTGAAACATTTTGAATTACACATTGGTAAACTGCATCCCACATTGTGATGCAATACCGCATACATCAAAGCCTGACGATGATACTCTCTATTAATTTTGAAATGCGTTCGTCTGAGTGCATTAGTTATTAAAAAACTTGACATATTAAACAAAAACATAATTTGAAGAACAAATTAAAAAAACAAAATTTATTTCCTACATTGTTTAAGCCCGAGAAGGGACAGATATTAAGTTATTTCATTCAATTAGTTCTACATTTAATGTTAAATTTTTGTAAGAAATTAGTTAAGCCAATTGAAGATTAAAAAATAAAAATAAAATTCATACAATATGATACTTAAAACATCCTAAAAAAATAGATTCCGTTCAAATGAAATCGAAATAAATCTTAGACTATTTTTTAATTTTTGTATTTTGCATGCATCTTATCATTTTATGCACAATTGTCATAAACATTATACAAAATCTGCAATACAAATATTTTCAATTAAAAATGGAAGAAGTCTAAGAATTATTTCGATTTCATTTGAACGGAATCTAATGTTTTAGGGTGTTTTAAGTATCATATTGTATGAATTTTATTTTTATTTTTTAATCTTCAATTGGCTTAACTAATTTGTTACAAAAATTTAACATTAAATGTAGAACTAATTGAATGAAATAACTTAATATCTGTCTCTTCTCGGGCTTAAACAATGTAGGAACTAAATTTTGTTTTTTTTTTAATTTTTTCTTCAAATTATGTTTTTGTTTAATATATATATATGTATCTTGTTCAAATTTTCAATCGTTAATAAAATACTTATTATTCATCCTATCAAGTTGAAATAATTTTTTTAAAACTTGTACTGGGTGACAATTGATGTTAATACAGTTTTTTCAAATATTAATTCATTAATTAAATTTTAATTAATTAATTTTAGTTTTACATGGGAGACAAAATGGCGGCCATTGGTTATTGAAGGATTTAATGCATCTTCATATCTATAAGGGGGTTACCATAGGGAGAACCCTGTTATGTCGCCAAATACAGCCAAGTTTGTCGCCAACTTGGCGATATATCGCCAAATTTGGCGACCAAAATGAGTCGCCAAAAGTGGCGCCAACTTGGCGATATCTCTAATATTTCGCCAAATTCCCATAGACTTCCATTGTAAACCTTTGCTTATAGAAAAATCAATAAATTGAGATATTTTAATGCAACAAAAACTAATATTAGCTTAAGGAATTATATTAAATTTTTCTTTGATGACCTAAGTAGGAATTGACTTTAAAAACAAAATTTTTATATTACTTGTTATATATTACAATGGAAATTGGCATGAATTGTAAAAGTTCGCTGAATATATTAATAGAAAAAAATATTTTGATAATTATGCTTCGTTTTTCCAAAAAAGTAGCTATATATTTTTATATTCACATAAATTTCAACATTAAAATATTCCTGAAATGCAACATTTTATGATAACATTTATTTAATATTGTACGGAGGATATAAAGTATGAATTTTAAAAGAATCTGATAATTAGAAATGTGCATGGAACGTTTTAAAGGTTAGAAATGTGCGAAATTTTCAAAGGTTAGAAATGTGCGAAATTTTCAATTTTGAGAAAACAGCTTTTTAAGTAAATGAAACTGCATAAATATATACAGTTTTTAGAAATATAAAAGCTTATATCACTACGAAGAAGCAGCAGAATTGAAAAATCCTTTTTGCATCAGATAAATTTGAGCATCTAGTTTCGTAATTCTCAAAAGAAAAAAAAATTTCTTTGTCAAATTCCGTGACTTTGAATTTCCGCTATCGCCTTAGTCTCTACTTAAATAAGAAAAAATATTGTACTCCACTTTTCATTTCACAGTTACTAAATAAAAGTTCAAACACCGCTAGGAAAAAAAGCAACAGCTTCATATTTTAATTCAGTCAATTACTATTGATATTCAACTTCAAACTGAATTTACTTCAAATCTAAATTTTGTCACTTGTATCCCTTGACTTCTAGGCCCCTCATATAAAATATTTTAAAAGTGTTCAGAGGGGCGGAGGCGGGCAAGCTACTACAGAAGTTGACAATGAGACACTATTTTGCAGAAGGTCAAGGTGAATTTGAGTTTGAATTAGCTCCTTTTTTGGTGAGTTTGGACAATAATGTGTGAAAGATTTGAATAGTCGTTATATTGAACGTGTATTGTATTTTCAATTTTAATATTCTCCAGTCGTTAATGACAGTCACGCGTTGGAGCAAAAGTGTAAAATTTGTCTGTGTTCCTGTATTTGCAGTCTGAAGTCAGGAATGGTCACGCATGTAATTCAGGAAAAAATCTGTTTTCTGAAACACCTTGAGATATCTGTTCTAAGGAATATCCTTTAACCAGTTAAGAATTCTTTTTATTTTCAATTTTTCTCGTAACGCGATAGTTGCGGAATGACCGCGGATGGTCAAATGGGATCCAGGTCGATCATATTGTAAAGCAGAAATTTTAATTAATAATCTGCAGTTTATTTTTATAAAGCACAAGCAGATCTGCTCAACGATGCATGGGATTACTTTAAATATAATATATTCATAGCTGCCAACCTTCTATTTTTTTTTTTTCAAATAGAATAAAACTAGAAATTTTAATGACTAAAAAAGCAATAAATAATAACTACATCTTTAAAAAAAAGTTTATTAGATCTTGAAAGAAAAACACAGAAAGTTGCCAACTATAAACATATAAATATCACATATTTGTGTATTTTTTAATATAACCGGACCTGGTGGAAGCCCTTAGTGTTATGGTCCCATTGCCTTCATCAGCATACACATCCCGGTTTAGCCCCAGCCCGTATTCACTTTCATAAATAACTAATACGACGATCAGTATACATATACATTTAAATGTAATATTAAAAAATAAATAAAAAATCTGAGGTTCAGATGCGTTTGGAACTATCTATTGTGAATTGTTTTTGATTCCCTATGTGCGATAAATTCTCCTACCTATTACCTATGCGCGCGAGAAACGCAAAAAGACACAAACACTTCATTTTTTAAATATAGATAAATGCTTTTGATTTATTTTTTTAAAGTAACATATCTGTTTCAAAATAGGTTTCTTTGATCTGTGTCACTAACATGTTAAAATTATAAATTTTTAATTATGTATTTTTAATAAGTGCAACAATACAGAAAGGACCAATACTTAAAGATACTTTCTTACTTTATACTTTTCAATACTTTCAAAATTTTCTGTATTTTTCAATTTTTTGAAACGTCCAAAATTAAGTGCAGTAATTATTCAAAATGAATTCGTTGGTTTGTTTTTGTAAATAATGAATACAATTCACAATAATTATGCTTTTAAAAAATCATAAATTTATTATTTATCTCCATAGACACGATAAAAATATTAAAAATTAATGAAATTATATCAAATATCTGACCTGATAGTACGTTATAATTATTTTTGACAAATTGTGTGTAACCGTGTTTACTCTGGATAATTAAGTAAGATATTAAGTGGCCTAAACGATTATGTTATGAAAGATGTGAGTAGTTATATTTTGCCGGTTCTGCGCCAGCGGTGGGAGCGGTGTGACCTCTGCAGCTGTTTGAAGGTCATGCGGCGGCGGAGGTCATAGGGTCAAGGCTCTGTGGCGTACTCTTACAGGAGGGGTCAAGGTTATGCGTCATCTTATAAGACAATGTTAAATTTTTAAAAAATAAATAAATTAATGATAATTAAGAAATTTTAATTGGGGGACTTATGTCTCCAAATACCTTATTTTATATAATTATTTATTTTATAAAACTTAACCTTTAACCCTTTAATTCCCATAATAGAATACTGTTTAGAAATTGCGTAGCTTAAATGATTTCGCATAATAAGAATAAATTGTGTATTCGAATTCTCAACACTGAAAAATACTTTTATAATTGAATGTAAATAATTGAATTTTCACAAATTTTAATTCATTAAAAATGTGCTATAATTTTCATAAAAAGGGTATTTTAAAAATTTCATAAAAGAAATCGTGAAACTAATTAATCATGATTTTATCCATAATGACTAACCCATGATTTATTTTTTCTTCTGAAAATATACATGTTTCATTCTTTATTTGCAAAAATGCGTCCGTAGTGGATAAACATGTAAAATAAATTAATTAAAATAATAATTTTTTTAAGGTTATTCTGTAAAAAAAAATATTGTGCAAATCTACGGATCATAATGTAGTTTTATGTTTAATTTCAAGTCAAAATACTGAATGGTTTTTTTGTAAAGTGTACGACAAAATGTAATTTGTGTAGCCTAGTAGAGGATTCGCTTCGCTAATAAGTTTAAGTAATTTGCTTTTAATATAAAGATTAAAATATTTTTAAAGCATAAATTCCTTGAAATATGAAAGAATGTTTTTAACCATTTGGAAAAATGGTTGTTGTCCTCGCCAGGGTAGGAAATCAAAAGCACATCTGAAGCTTTTTATTGGATGAATCCGCATTTTATTCGTTTTCAGATTGGTCTATACAGTATGTATTTTCCCTTTATTCTCAACAGAGATGGATACTTCTGTTGCCACTATGACAAAAAAGTAATACCAACTACAAAAAAAAAATAATAATAATATCTCAGAAACAAATTGGATACAGCTTTCAAACAAATTGCATTTAAAAGTACATTTTTTTCTCTATACGACGGAGTAAAAAGTAATATTGTGGGATGTTTAGAAGTTTAAGAATGAAATTTCACTTAAAATGGGTCGTCATATTTCTTGAAATCTGTCGATGGAAAAGCCTTTTCCCGAACAGCCAATGAAATGCTTGGATAATACGTAAGTTTCAGGTGGATAATACGTAAGTTTCAGGAAATCTGACGAGTCGTAGGCGATTTTTGTCGCTTGCAATTTTTACATGTAATAACACTATTAATGTTTAATTCATGGCGTACGTAATGTATGATCAACTCTGTGCGATTTTTTATGTCTTAAATTTTAGTCTTTGAAAAAATCATTTTCCAAATGGTCGTTGTAATTAGTTAAATTGCTTTTTTATTTTTTATTTTTAATCTTTGTAAATAAAGTGTCAGACACTGGTTCATTTTGTTTCTATTATTATTATTTTTTTTAAATAGTGTTGTTGTTAGTAACTGAAATTATTGACCCTATTTATGAAAAAAATTAATTTTAATATCCTACAATGTATAATTTTTCAGAACTTTGTCAACAATAATTTTTTAATGTATCTCTACTATCATTTCAACAAGAAAGATAAATATAAAATGGATTTAAAATTTTGTAATAGTATTTTAACAACAAAGAATCCTTAAGGTGTCAGTTACTGAGGGTTTCGCAGTATGTATTTTGCGGGATATTAGTTTAAATCATGTAGGAAATATTTACAACACCTAATTAATTGTAGTGTACAGCCCTGGGAAAAATAGTGATCACCCACCACTAATTTTGCCGTAAAATAATGGGTAAAAATGTGACTGGTACCAACAGATTAGTAATAAGTTCTACTAATTAGAACCATACTTAAATTTTGCTTTCACTACAAAAAAAAAAAAAAAAAAAAAAAAAAAAAATTGTAAATCTAGAAAACTAGTTTTTGCAAAAGCTTTAAAAAATTGTATGTCTACTAAAATTTTATCTGTACACTGTACAGAAAAAAGATGTAAATCTACAAAACTAGGTTTTCAAAGCTACAGAAAGCTTACTAAATTTTTATCCGTAAGCCGGTATAATTACATGATTTTTTTTTATTGCAGTTGCAAAAAAAGTACTAGGCATCCCAGTTTCTTAAACAATTCTTAGTAACCTTACATATTTTTCATTTTACAGTACAAACATGTATCTTTTACATGAATTTCTTTTGTTGCAGTTACATAAAAAGTTCTAGGCATCCCAGTTTCCTAAAAAATTCTTAGTAACCTTACATATTTTTCCTTTTACAGTACAAACATGTATCTGTTACATGAATTTCTTTTGTTGCAGTTACATAAAAAGTTCTAGGCATCCCAGTTTCCTAAAAAATTCTTAGTAACCTTACATATTTTTTATTTTACAGTACAAACATGTATCTGTTACATGAATTTCTTTTGTTGCAGTTACATAAAAAGTTCTAGGCATCCCAGTTTCCTAAAAAATTCTTAGTAACCTTACATATTTTTTATTTTACAGTACAAACATGTATCTGTTACATGAATTTCTTTTGTTGCAGTTACATAAAAAGTTCTAGGCATCCCAGTTTCCTAAAAAATTCTTAGTAACCTTACATATTTTTCCTTTTACAGTACAAACATGTATCTGTTACATGAATTTCTTTTGTTGCAGTTACATAAAAAGTTCTAGGCATCCCAGTTTCCTAAAAAATTCTTAGTAACCTTACATATTTTTTATTTTACAGTACAAACGTGTATCTGTTACATGAATTTCTTTTGTTGCAGTTACATAAAAAGTTCTAGGCATCCCAGTTTCCTAAAAAATTCTTAGTAACCTTACATATTTTTCATTTTACAGTACAAACATGTATCTGTTGCATGAATTTCTTTTGTTGCAGTTATATAAAAAGGTCTAGGCATCCCAGTTGCTTAGACAATTCTTAGTAACATTATAGGCTTCTTTTTTTTTTTATATAGTGTAGAAGCCTTCTAGGTACAGAGATTGTAACAAACTGTATAACACCTAATTGTTACATGATGTTTGCATTCTTTGATAAGTTTTAATTTTGGATAACAAAATGGGAAGTCCTTCGGTCAAGTAATCTAGGAATTATGAAAGATTAAAGCTTGAAACTTCTAACGTTAAATTCTTTTATAATCGTTTCAAAACAGATTGCAATGCGGGTAGTTTTTTAACCATAACACAAAAACTACTTAATGGAATACTCCGAATATTTAGACCGACACTCATTCTATTTATATAAAACTGATTTAGGTCATAATTCACACTTTTTAAGTATAGAGAATAATTGTATATTATTATTATTATTATATTAAGAATTTTTATTATTAAAAAGGTGTTTTTAAATAAAAAAAACTAATCGGATGTACCAATTCCAAAACTTTCTTCTATCTCATACATATTAATACTTCAAAATTCGCTGTCACACAGCCAAAATTACAAGGCGATCTATGCCCATCATGAGGATTCTGAAGATATGAAATTCCGTGCATTAGTTCTTGCGATATGACTACCGCTGAGATCGTGTAAATCCAGCAAAATGCAGCCAGCAGCACCACCTATTGATTGCTTTACACCAAAACCTATGTTACACCAAAACCACCGAGCAACAACTTATGTCAACGTCTAACTGAATCTAAAGTTTTGGGAAAATCCGTGCATTAGTTTTTGAGATAAAACTATTGCAAAAATCGTGAAAGTTCCAGCATAGCAGCGCCACCTATTGAGCGACTAACATCAAAACCTAATCAGCAACAACTTGTGTCAACGTCTAACTAAATCTGAAATTAGATGAAAATTCGTGCATTAGTTCTTGAGATAGAACTATTGCAAAAATCGTGAAAATTCCAGCATAGCAGCGCCACCTATTGAGCGACTAACATCAAAACCTAATCAACAACAACGTGTGTCAACGTCTAACTAAATCTGAAATTAGATGAAAATTCGTGCATTAGTTATTGAGATAGAACTATTGCAAAAATCGTGAAAATTCCAGCATAGCAGCGCCACCTATTGAGCGACTAACACCAAAACCTAATCAGCAACAACTTGTGTCAACGTCTAACTAAATCTGAAATTAGATGAAAATTCGTGCATTAGTTCTTGAGATAGAACTATTGCAAAAATCGTGAAAATTCCAGCATAGCAGCGCCACCTATTGAGCGACTAACACCAAAACCTAATCAGCAACAACTTGTGTCAACGTCTAACTAAATCTGAAATTAGACGAAAATTCGTGCATTAGTTCTTGAGATAGAACTATTGCAAAAATCGTGAAAATTCCAGCATAGCAGCGCCACCTATTGAGCGACAAACACCAAAACCTAATCAGCAACAACTTGTGTCAACGTCTAACTAAATCTGAAATTAGATGAAAATTCGTGCATTAGTTCTTGAGATAGAGCTATTGCGGGAATCGTGAAAAATGCAGCACAGCAGCGCCACCTGTTGGGGCATTTACACTAACACGTAATCAGCACCAAGCCATATCAAGTAATAACTGAATCTGAAGTTTGATGAAAATCCGTGCATTAGTTCTTGAGATAGGGCTATTGCGGAAATCGTGTAAATCCTACAAAATGCAGCATAGCAGCGCCACCTGTAGAGCAATTTACACCAAAAAGTATAAACTCCAATTCATGTCAAGGACTAACTGAATGTGAATTTTGATGAAAATTCGTGCATTAGTCTTGGAGATTGAGCTATTGTGGAAATCGTGAAAAATGCTGCATAGCAGCGTCACCTGATGAGCGATTTACACCAAAAGCTAATCAGCACCAATTTATATCAGGGACTATCTGAATATAAGTTTTTATTAAATTCCGTTCATTAGTACGTGAGATAGAGCGCCCGCAAAATTTGTGTCACACACACATAGACAGACAGGCAGACTCACTGACAGACATTTTTTAAAAACATGTTTTTATGGTTCTCTGATCCCTAAAACGTGTAAATCCGTCGAAAACCGGAATTAGAAAATTTTCATGAATCCAATACTTTCTTCTTGTAAAGATAGAAGAAAGCAAAAATACGTGCAATGTGTTCGGGTATATTCATTGTATTTCATAAAAGGGAAACATTTTAATCGGATTATTTTTAAGGAAGATATAAATTAATGTTTGTTACTTGCATTTCATATCTGCATCCTTAAACTTAGATAATTTGTAACTTCTATGAAGATTTAAGAAATAGCACATAAACTATACCATTTTCCGACCTGCTTTGATCAAGGAACTCAAAAAAGCATCAAACGGGTGTATTGCGATTTGGAAATTCAAAGCTGGTTCTAATATATAGACCAGGGTTGGCGAACCTTTTCACGTGCGCGTGCCGAAAATTCACAAACAATATCTATCAACAATGTAAAGTGCCAAACGTATACACAAATATCTTGTAAGTGTATGATGTTTATACGAAACTCTGGTTATAAAATCAGTTGCTTTCGTGCATTAATAATTAATAATTAAAAAATATAAAAATCAAATTACGATTTTTCTGTATACTGGAATTAGCTATTCAATGAATAAATTTTTAATTCGTAAATATGATTCATGTATACGGTATATACTGTAATAAAGGAGGAAACAATACGAGTTTTTATTTCATTAATTTTTAACTTTGGTATGTTTAATGCAACATCTTTGTTATAATTTTCCAAATTGCATTAATGTACAAAGAATGTATTGGTGAAATTTTTTCTGGCGTACGTTCAATGGAAAATGATATCTAGTTTATATTTTGTTATTTTTACAAATATACATAGCTAAAAGGAATCCTTACGCTATTTTACTGCAGTGACTGTCAAAGGAAATTCACTTGAAAATTACAGGTTTTTTTTTTTATTCATATAGAAAAGAAAAATACATGTCGAAAACGCTGCATAGCATCACAGGAAAAGAAAATTATTATGATGTGTTAATTCATGCGAAAAATAATTGCATTATTTATAGTAGTCTGTCCGTATGGAAAAAATTTTATTGGGTATAACAGAAATAAAAAAGAAAAAAGAAATTTAACAAATTACAACGACCATTTTGAAAAGGATTTTTTCAAAGACTAAAATTTAAGACATAAAAAATCGCATGGACTTGATCATACATTACGTACGCCTTGAATTAAACATTAATAGTGTTATTACACGTAAAAATTCCAAGCGACAAAAATTGCCTGCAACTCGTATTTGGTGTGAAATATTTATATCCCTCATAATATGCATGGTCACAGTGACGTCGTTGTGACGTCACTGTGAGTCACTGTGGTCACGTCATATTTGTGACCGAAATGCCACCACTCAGTGATGTCACATTGTGACTGAGATGTGAACTTCTTAGAAAACTTAAAAAAAATTACAAAAATTCTTCAAAACATGTTGTTACTGTAAAATTTTATTTTTCTGGCAATAAAAAATAATCGTTATGTCACTGCATGTAACGTAGGTCACGTCACACTCACAAAAAAAAATCCCCTTATATTGTAAGTCACAGTGTGAGAAAAATATGAACTTCAAAAATCTTTGAAAATGAAGAGAAATGTTTTAAAAGGCTCGAGTTACAAAGGCATAAGGAATGAAAATATATTAGTGGAAAGCAAATAGTAAATTCAGACACGAAAAGATGGTGGGGGGGGGGGGGGCATATAAAGGAAAATGCACGGTACAAGTATCAACAAACTAGATTTTCATGCTATATTTTATCAATTTGATATCTAAGAGAGTGAAAGTATACTTTTTTCCTGATTTCAATTTTATCTAGTATTGCAGTTTAATATAATAATCCTTCTCTTATTCTTATTATTATAAAAGTGTTTCTCGGAAAAATGGTACGTGCTGGAGCAATTTGGATAACATATTTAGAATTAGGAATATTAAATATATACACTTTACATATTTAGTTTGCAGGAAGGAAAATTTTTAATTTATTTTTACCGACCACTGGTATTCGAAACACTTTTGTGGCTTCAGACTAAAAAATTTCTATTATAGTTAAGTCTGCAGCTTTTAATGAGCACGTAGAAAGAGTCTTCAGAGTTTAGTCATACATACATTTCTTGCTTTATAATTTGCATTCAAGTCATATTTTTTCCTGTTAGTGTGCCTATTTTAAGTAACTATTTTTTTTTTTAAATTCTACTTCTTTCAGACTTTTAAAATAAAATTAGCATTTTCCGAAATTTAAAAAAAAAAATAAAAAATGTATACAAAACCCATGATATAATTTATTATTCGTATTTCAAATTTGTGTTTTAGAGATATGACTCTAAAAAAAAGTTATTTTACGAATTGTTTTATTCTACAGGAAATTAACATGAAAAGAATGACAATTGACAAAGAAATTTTTTTTATCCTCGATATTTCTTTATATCTTATTATTTTTTAGGAAGATATTTTGTATTTATTATGTGTGAAACAATCTTTACTTAGAAAAAGGGAGGGGGGGGTTAAAACTGATAAAAAGAAAAGGTAAAATACATTGGAAAATTCTTCAAATACAAAAATTTAAATACAGACAGTCTCATAAAATGATTGCACATGTAAATTCCAAATATGTTTATATAAAAGCAAATAAACTAACACCTGCCCGAAATCGTCTGCCACGATACCGCAGGGTAAACAGAGAACTTTTTGTTCTAACAGATGCGGTAAGTTACTAGTCTAAAATGTAAGCTTTTGCGTGTGCTTTTTTTAATGGAAGAAAAAGACGTCGCCATTTTCGGATACACACGGATATTAATAATTAATTTATGGAGCTTAAAAAGTAGGTCTTATTTAATTTAAATTGTTTATTCCTGTTTTGTATATTTGGTGAGATGAGTTAAATAGTTTTATATTATACCTATAGAAAGAGACTGATCTGGATTTGTTTTTCAGATTAGAAATTAACATTATACTGAATGGGAAATGTCGTTTTGCATACTATAGTAGTGAAACTTTTGAAAGACTTTTTTTCATTGCTAATAATATTTTAAATTATTATTTAAAATCCTAAATCTTCGTATCAATGTTTTCAGATTTAACATTTGCCAAAATTATAAAATAATAGGAATTCCTTGTAACATATGGAGAGATTTTTGAGAAATTGTTAAATCTAATAATACATTTAATTCATCTATTGTACTTTGTTGTTAATAGTACATTTATAAATACTAATTATTTAGTGTTTTTCAAATTGGTATATTTATTTTTTTAAATTGTATGTAAGCACGTTTTTACTGTTCGTGGTTTTAATCAAACATTTAATTGTAGAAATTCAGAATCAGTTATTAAATTTTCTTCGATTGTAAACTCATTTTCTACGTTTTCGATATACGTTCGATACTTCGCATTAAAAAATAAAATATGACATTTAAGCATTGAAATAAAGTGTTTTTTATGCCTGATAACAAGTTTATAGATTAAACTGCTTTATTATACTTTTTAAAATTTGATATTTATAATATTTATAAAAAAATATTTATAATTTATGATATTTATAAAAGTTGATATTGTACTGTTCATTAGCGATAATTGCTGGAAATGCATTTTTAATTATAATATGCGCTTTTATGCATAGTATATGGTGTATATAAAAGCTATAATTCATATACAGGGTTACACAAAAGTATACGTAAGAGTTAAGAAGTATGGGCGCAAATTGCTTAAAGGTGTTTTTTAGATGAGTAATGGATTTTTATGTTGAACTGCATTTAATTTACTAAGAAATGTTTGTAGAATATGGATAAAATGATACACAGGGTCATGCAAGGAAATGGATATATGGCAGTCTATAAATTATAATTTCTGGAAATGTGATTTCAGCAGTTTTAAGAGTGTTTTAATTTGAATTAAATTTTAACTAAATAGTGGCGTGTAATAAAGATTCTAGGTAAACTACAGGGTTGTACAAAAGTATTCAAGTATGTTTTCATATATTAGTATAAATTGCTGAATGAGAATTTCAACCTGTTATGCGTTTTCTTGCTAAACTAAATTTTCACATTATATACTAGTATATATCAACCTACAGATTAAATACAGGGCTATTCAAAAGAATTGGAAAACATATTTGGCTATGGACGGTAACTGCTGAAATCAGTTTTCCAAATGTTTTATGCGTTTTCTGAAATATTTACTTAGTTATCTTATTTGCGTTATTTCCTTAAATTACGATGTCTAGTTAAAGCATTCAGGAAGCGTTGGAAAGTGCTTTATAATCTATGCTTAACGCATGATTTTTCTTACTTGTTTTTTCTATTTCCCAGATCAGTCATTTCCTATAAATCATACCAAATCTCTTTAGCTCATATTAATAAAATACAATATACACGGGAATAAAAAATTTAAATAAATATGGCTAATCTTATTCTTCTTTAAATAGGAAATATATTAATATCCGTTAGACTCCATGTTCGTATTTAATAAAATAATAACAAATCACAACACATAAAAACTTACACATTCTTAATATAAAGCTTGAACTCAAGATCAAGCTTAGAACTTAATAAAAAAGGATGCCAGTTGATAAGCATTGTTTTTTTCAGTGTAAAAATTAAAAGTATTTTAGAAGAATAGGACTCCAAAACAGCGATACTTTGCTAAAAAGTACTGTAAAAAGATAATATTGTATATTTCAAACAAAACTTTATTTTAAAATTCATCACAGTGTTTATAACAAGAATCACCACAGTATTAATGCTTGGAAATTTTTCCAGAGAGAAACATTCTCCTTGCAAACACTATTTCAAATGGAAATCAAATTTGAAATTGATTGCTTAAAAGGCGCAAAAGCTAACATAGTGAAAAAAATTCCATAACGGTACTTGAATCCGGGCCATCAGTATAGCGCACTGACATTCTACCGACTAAACCACATGGAACGAGACCCAGCCTGGAAAATGTCTTATGTTGGCATTGTTGGCAAGGCTACAAACTCAGCACAAGATGGAATATTTATCATGAGCCACCGACATGGGGCAAACACGAAACTTAATTAAATCCAGCAGCGATTCAAACTATATAAATACTTGGAAATTTTTCCAGAGAGAAACATTCGCCTTGCACATTTCAAATGAAAATCAAATTTCAAATTAAAATTGCATTTTAAGCAATTAATTTGAAATTTGATTTTCATTTGAAATATTGTATGCAAGGTGAATGATTCTCTATGGAAAAATTTCCAAGTATTTATATAGTTTGAATCAATGCTGGATTTAATTAAGTTTCGTGTTTACCCGATGTTGGCGGCTCACGATAAATATTCCATCTTGTGCTGCGTTTGTAGCCTTGCAAACATGTACTAGTAAGAAATTTTCCAGGCTGGGTCTCGTTCATGTGGTTTAGTCGGTAGAATGTCAGTGCGCTACACTGATGGCCCGGATTCGAGTCCCGGCTTGGAGTCTTTTTCTCTATGTTGGCCTTTGCCCTTTTAAGCAATTAATTTGAAATTTGATTTTCATTTGAAATCATCACATTGTTTATGAAAAGTTCGTCACAAATGACACATATTTCACAAATTAGTCACAGTGTGACGTCAAAGCATTGTCGCTGTCGTCACAGGTTCGCCACAAAGTTAATGCCAAAATAGTCACAGTCACAATGTGACGTCACAAACGACCTCTAAAACGGCCATAACGACCTCGCATTCTAGTCACTATTACGTCACATCGACGGTCATAAAATCACAGTGTGACTTCACAACGACGTCGCCGTGACGTCACCATGCCTTACGGGATGTATTCATTCCTGTCCTATTTATCTTTTTTTTTTTCTTAATTGGCTTATTCCATTTTTCTTTTGCACATGAAAATCTTACAAATTAAAATTAACTCTTTGGCAGAAATTGTTATTCATTTTCTTTCATTTTCATTAGTCACTATCCACCTGAAACTTGCATATTATCCAAGCATTTCATTGGCTGTTCAGGAAAAGGCTTTTCCATCGTCAGATTTCCAAGAAATCTGACTACCAATTTTAAATGAAATTTCATTCTTAAACTTCTAAACATCTGACAATATTACTTTTTACACCGTCGGATAGAAAAAAAAATGTACTTTTAAATGCAATTTGTTTGAAAGCTGTATCTCAATTTGTGTCTGAGTTATTAATTTTTTTGTAGTTTTTTTTACTTTTTTGTCATAGTGGCAACACTCTGTTGCCCATCTCTGTTGAAAGTAAAGGGAAATACATATTACTGTATAGAGCAATCACAAAACGAATAAAATGCGTATGAAACCAATAAAAACCTTCAGATATGCTTTTGATTTCCTACCCTGACGAGAACAATAACCATTTTTCTAAATGGTTAAAAAGGGATTTTATCTGCATAACAATTACCATATTTAAATTTTTCCCGTGCCAACTTTGGCACGCGTGCCATAGGTTCGCCAACTTTGATATAAACTGTCCTTATTTCAAAAATTATATTCCTATTCGGAAAGTAAACAGTTCCCTGTCGAATGATATCTGTCATCTCTCGATGATACTTAGATAAAAAATACAGGCTGTCCATAAAAGAATGTCCCAGTTACACATTTTAATGTTATCAACAGTAAGCCTTGTAGAGTGTTGGCTCAAGGTCACAAATAATGAGTCACTCAAACAGTTTTATATAAGCGCATGCGCAAGTATACTGTTTTCTTATTGACTCGCATGCCATGCCACATACGCAAAAGGGCGACTCCTGAGCGTAAAGCATTATTCGTGGGCTGATTCTTTTCCCTTGGGGCTTTATAAAAGATCGTGTCCACGTTCTGCACCGCTACGTAATGATTTGCCAGAGTTGAGCTATTGCCCTCATTACTCTGGACTAGCTAACCGAATCGTTGGGAGAATTGGACTTTAGGTTGGATAAGTGCCGTATAACAAAAGTTGACCATCTGTAAGAAAAACTAGGTTAGTTTACATTCAATTCGATGTATGATTTGTTGTAAATAGTCTAAATTAAACTGTTATAGTGTACCACTGAAACTGGGACATTGTTTTATGGACACCCAGAGCTGTATTTAGGTGGGAACACGTGGGAACGCCGTCCCCAAAAATATTTGGTTTGTTATCGTAAAATATATATACCGGGTGTCCTAAAAAGGACTGACTGATTTTAAAATTCAATAACTTGTAAACGGTGACAGATATTTAAAAAATTCTTGCAGGAGGGTTATGCATAAGGTCAAAAGTTTTTTTTTTTACAGTGATTTTCAATTTTAGTTCGAATTACAAACAATAGATGGTGCTGCGATCAATAGACGCTAAATTCAGGCTCGATTTTTGGTACTTCATGGCACGGATAATACATTTCCATCTCCTTTTTCCGCACTAAACAAAAAAAAAAGGACCAAAAATCGAGCCTGTATTTAGCGACTATTGCTTACAGCGCCATCTATTGTTTGTAATTCGAACTAAAATCGAAAATCACTGTAATAAAACTTTTGACCTTGTGCATAAACCTCCTGCAAGAAATTTTTAAATATCTGTCACCGTTTGCAAGTTATTGAATTTTAAAATCAGTCAGTCCTTTTTAGGACACCCGGTATATATATATATATATATATATATATCGCAAACAAGCAGAATTTTTTTTTCTAAGCGAAAAGTAATTTATGCTAGTTTTAAGAAGATATGTTTCACTTATATTCATAAGCCGCTTTAAGGGGGTCCGGGACACATTTTCAAATAATTTTTATTTATTGAGTTAAAATTCTGAATTTTTTTGTGATGGTTAACCTTATCATTTGTAAACAAAATCACATAATAAAACTTCTCATAATTTTTTAGAAAAAAATTTTAAATTTTAAATTTATTAAAAAAGTGGGGTAAAATCGTTATAACTCGGAATATTATTTATAGAATTTCATTTTTTTTTTCATTTAAATAAACAGAAATATATAAGTTTTAATTTTGATTCAGCATTTAAAAAAATATTAATTTATAAAAAAAATTAAAAATATTTAAGGAAAATTTAAAAAAAAAAGTGGTACAACTTTTATTAAAAAAATCATATTTTCAAAAGTAAATATTTTTTTCAAATATGCTGAATCAAAGTTTAAGTAAAACAATTGAAAAAGATATGTTCCAAGTTTGAACCCGTTATCTTTAACGGTTCTCCAGTTATAAGAATTTAAATATGAGAAATGGTAAAAAAACCTATCATGAAGAAAGTCCATCAGAAGAAAATGATTCATTCCAAAGGTATAAGTTTGATTGAAAAAAATTATTTAATATTTTGAGCAGACAGGAGAGGCTACACCTGCAATTTTCATGACACTAATAGAATCGCATAGCTGCCAATGTGTACGGTTTAGTTACCTTTGAAATTGAATAAAAAATTTTGCCATATTTATTCGTTGACAACTGTTAGATTTCGGCAATTGAATTAGGCAAAATTTACTAATAAGTTTTAGTGGTAAGAGAAAATCTTAGAAATTGGTAGCTATGCACTGCAGCAAAACTGACGTTCAACAAACAAAAAACTATCAAGGGCTGTTTCAAATAAACAATTTCATTCCCCGTTTTTCTTAGAAGTAACCGGAATGTACATCAAAGAAATGTTACTAATACCATAAAAATGAACGAATAAAGTTAAAATTTATGTTTCATCTCCTTAGTTGATGCCGATTTGTGTAAATTCGGTTTATCCGAGTTTTTTGCTTATCCGAGGTGAGCTTGGTCCATATTAACTCCGATAATCGGGAGTCTACTGTAATAATTATAACTGTTAATTGAAAAAAGTTAGCTTTTGGCTAAATGTTTTAAATTGGATTTTGGCTTAGCAAAAATCCGGTAGCATCGACATCTACACTATGAAAAGGTGAGTTCCCACAAATATTTTTTTCCAACTACAACAATGTGGACACCCTATAGTATGGGGTTCTTTTTTTTTAATTTTGACCGACTTTAAAATCAAAATGGGTAGACAGTAGTTGATTCCATCGTAAAGTATTTTGTGTTTGTCTAATTTGTCCTGTTTATTACTCACCATATTAAATAAACATATGCAGTGGTGTAGTCGTAAAAAAAACCCAGAGTGTATATGCTCTATGCCAAGAGTATACCCTAAAGCACTATAGCTTTATTTCAGAAACAGAGGATATACGATG
This sequence comes from Maratus speciosus, assembly GCA_963932465.1. Taxonomy (NCBI): domain Eukaryota; kingdom Metazoa; phylum Arthropoda; class Arachnida; order Araneae; family Salticidae; genus Maratus; species Maratus speciosus. The sequence continues at coordinate 344,208,854 of OZ010786.1, forward strand.
CTCCCTTAAAAAATTCAAAAGGTATATGGGGTAGACCGCCGTATACCATCCACTACATCCCTGAGCATATGTAAGAATAGGACCATTAAGCATGCATATTATTACTCTTTGTATTTAGAGTAATAGTGTGAAATGTTTTATTATAAATGATTCAAAGAAAGTTCTTGTGCATATTGTTATATATTCTAATTGTGTAACCTTTTCGTTGCATTGCATTGCAATTCCAGCAAATTATTAACAAAAGCTGTAAGTATAGAGTTTATGTTGTAATCAAGATTCTAGAAATATTTCCACCCACTCATAAATGGCTTATGTACAGTATTTAAAACCAATGACATCTGGGGAAATATTATCTGTTACCTCTTCATATCGTGTCAGATAAAATCATACGTAATCAAAATTAGCTAATAAAGCAAATATTTGAAATTCAACGTTTTTTTTTTCTATAAAATATTTATATTGTTTGCTAAAAAGGAAATTCTTATGTTCACATAAAAATTTCTTTTTTATGTCATAATACCTAAGATCCTGAATATATTATATAAGAATTTATTTCGTTAAAGGCTATTGCTTTCACGCTTGCTGAAAATGAATTCCACGAAGATTTTATCAAACATCAGTTAAATTTTTCCATATTTATTTGTTGTAAAATAAAAGACAGGCATTTATTTTAATATACTCCATTCCAACACGGAAATATATTTGTTTAAGTATAATTTTATGAAATCTATAGAATTAGTTTAGAAGTATATTACTTAATATCCATGTGTTATATAATAAAAGAGAGGGTTTTTTAAATATTTCAATCACCTTTGCAAAATATATATTAAATTGAAACCGCTGCATGGAAAATCAGTCTGAGGAATCTTTGAAACTAGAGTTAGATTTTACTAGCAATCATTAAATTGTCTGAAGAATACCATTTGGATTTACTTTTCATTCAACATACTTGCCAATTTCCGACTTAACTTCCGTAAAATATCAGTTAATTTAAACCAGGTTAAATAGGTTTCTAACTGGAAAATATTTTAGATGTATCATTAGCTATTTAATTTCCTGTTTGCACATGGGACTTGTTTGATATCATTTCTTTAAACTCTGCTTCATCGACAATGACATGTTTAACCTGGTTTAAAATAACTCACATTTTACGGAAGTTAAGACGGAAGTTGGCAAGTATGATTCAAACTTTTTCACCACATTTTGTTTTATCGAGAATCAATTTGCAATCAAATAAAAGTTAACCTTTTGTTTATACCTCAGGGCTGGCGACTATTTTTATATTCAATTTTGCCAATAATTTTTTCTTTTTGATAAATTTCTCTTTAAAATATTCTAGTATAAGTGTATGACAGAGATTATTTTTCAAAACATGGTACGAATAGAATAAAAAAATCCACTGAGACGTATGTCCCGACTCGTAGTCAAAGTGTCTAAACAGTCTAAATCATAATGAAATAAATTTTTAAGTAAAAAATAAGCCCCGCACTTATAAGCGGTTCTCAAATAGAATCAATAGTCTTGGTTTGCTACCTTTCAATGAAAATTAGAGCCCACGTTTTATTTTATGTAAAATGACGTCATTCGCATCCGCTTAAGAATTCTACATTTACGATCTACTCTTAAACATGTACAGTAAAGCATGCATAGCAAATCACAATCGCGAAATAATGCACAAATGCAGCAAAAAGATGCCGTCATTCAAGTAAATCGGCAAAAGAACGGCTATCTAATGATTCATAGATACTTAAAATTAAATATAGTTTATAATAGCTCCATTTTTTTAACAGAAATCATTCGTTTATATATTTTTTTAAAAATAGCACGTATTTTAATTACACTTTCTTTCGGTTGTTATGTGAAAATGGCAACAAAAATATATAATTGCTGTTTTTCAACTATTTTTCTTTTACTTTCTACAGAAATGGAGTACTTGAGTTGCCAATATTAAGCAAATGGCTCTAAAAACTACAAAAAAAAATTTATATTTCAAAAAATAAATGGAGATGCAGTTTTCAAATAAATTGCATTAAAAAGTACTTTTTTTCCGAATACGACGGTATAAAAATTGAAAATGTGCGATGTTTAGAAGTTTAAAAAATTGCTATAGAGTATTTAATCGTACTGCTTTGTTTTACGGCTGGCTTCTGTAAGGTAACGTTATTTTTTGGAGACTACACAAAATAAGCTGGGAGAAAGAAATAGCATACCGTACCGGGGGCTAATAATTCTCAATAAAAGATGTGGTGTTCTGTCGTCGGACCGTCTAAATTTATCTCAAGCCATAACAAAAAATATGACAGAAACGAAAACAAAATTGTTATCAAAAATGAATTTGTATGTAAAATTTTAACAAAATCGGTTCAAAAGAAATATGATTTCAATCAAAAACGTAAAAGAATGTTTTATCTGTGGATTCTTCTTTTGTTGAAGTACGTTCCTGATAATAAATGAGTACTGACTGACAATGAACTTGTGTGCAACATTTGAGGAAAATCGGTTGTCGGAATTTGGTAAAAAATCTATCAGTCCCCGGTACGGTATGCTATTTCTTTCTCCCAACTTATTTTGTGTCGTCTTCAAAAAATAACATTACCTTACAGAAGCCAGCCGTAAAACAAAGCAGTACGATTAAATACTCTATAGCAATATTTTAACTTCTGAGCATCGCACATTTTCAACTTTTATACCGTCGTATTGGAAAAAAAGTACTTTTAAATGCATTTGGTTTGAAAACTGTATCTCCATTTATTTTTGAAATATTAATTTTTTTGTAGTTTTTAGAGCCATTTGCTTAATATTGGCAACTCAAGTACTCCATTTCTGTAGAAAGTAAAGGAAAAATAGTTCTAAAATAGCAATTATATATTTTTGTTGCCATTTTCTCATAACAACCGAAAGAAAATGTAATTAAAATACGTGCTATTTTGAAAAAAATATAAACGAATGATTTCTGTTAAAACAATGGAGCTATTATAAACTTATATGAATCATTAAATAGCCGTTTTTTTTTTTTTTTTTTTTTTTTTTTTTGTCGATTTTCTGGAATGACGGCATCTTTTTGCTGCATTTGTGCATTATTCGTGATAGTGATGTGCTATGCATGCTTTACTGTAGTTGTTTAAGAGTAGATCGTAAATGTGGAATTTTTAAGAGGATGCGAATGACGTCATTTTACATAAAATAAAACATGTGCTTTAAGTCTTAAAATTGAAATATGTTTTGTACTGCAGTAGAGTCCCGCTTAACCGAGTTATTTTCTTCTGATGGAGTGGTGGCTTCTATTATTATGAAACAGCCATTATAAATGAAGCGTTAGGTTAAGATGAAAGAGTAGCCGTAAAAAGTTAGAACTCTGATTTTCTGGTCAGAATGGAAAAAAAAATGGCCATAATTTTTTTCCATTCTGACCAGAAAATCAGAGTTCTAACTGTTTACGACTGCTATTTCATCTTCACCTAACGCTTCGTTTATAATGGCTGTTTCATAATAATAGAAGCCATCAGTCCATCAAAAGAAAATGAAGTAATATAAATGCCGGGGGCGACACCAAATTCTGAAAAAGCAGAATTCCTGTTATCTAGTTGTTAGATTTGATTGAGACAGATAGACGACAAACAAAGTTAAATAAAAGTTTTGAAAACATTAAAACAGTTCACCGGAACTTGAGGAGAAATCCTTGTAGGCTAGCCAAAAAACTTATACTAATTCAACTAACTATACTAAATCGTAGGGTTTAGGAAAGTCTACAAAATCATCTAATTATAAGTTATTAGGGTTTACAAGCAAGATCAAAATGGAAGATGAGCAAACTAAAAAAATACGCATGTAGCTATTCAGTTGCTTTAAACACTAAAATCTGCTTTAACTTAAAACAAAATTGGAATTAATCAATTCAACTATTTAAATCAAACTACTATCTTCACATTATCTTAATCTATTTTACTTTACTAGAAACGTAACCCCATGAACTACAAAGTCTCTTTATTCGTAAACTGCAATAAATCTCTTACCAAAATCAGCTTAGAAAGAAGGACGATCACAAAAGGGAAAGTATTATTCAAAACAAAGAATACACCACATTACATGTCAACCGAGGCTAAGGAAAGAGACAAGCTGCCGCGGTGCGCTAGACGTGTCTCTAGCCTAGACATGTTTTTAGACCTCTTTAATCACATGATGCACGAATACAGGTGTGCAAGAAGAGCCTCACATGACTTTAGCGGTCTAATGTGAAAGGTAGTGCAGCATGTGAAAGGTTGCCTCGATGTCAGCGCGTGTTTTCATTTAACGGAATCAACCGACAATACCCACTAATAGTTTTATAAACTATTGAAAATGACATCACTCTCCTCTCACACATGGAAAATTATAAGAAATCTAGAAAAGAATAAGTAACTAAAAATTTGTTAAAAGAGCTAAACGTTAATAAAAATCTTTCACAATACTGCACTGTAACACTTCTCACTATATTTAACAAATTATCATCGCTTATTGCAAACTTCGTTTGCAATAATTATTTATTATCAAAAACCAGGATGATTTTGCAACTTTATTATCGCAGAGTTTAAACTTCGTAGAGTACTTCTATAAACTTCGCACAGCACCTTTATAAATACCGTAGAGTATCTTTATATTCCCCTAACCACAATATAAGATTTCGCAGTTCAACTAACGATGCAACAAATTTTTTTCACCTTCATCAGAAGACTTCATCAGCAACTTTATACCATTCTATAAGCCTTCTTAACATCCATCAGAGAATATTTTCAACAAGACTAAAAAGATTTTCTCTTTTAACTTAAAAAAAATATCAAAAGGTACAAATTTTCCTTGTTGCCCGATCCCTTACATGAAAAGGCTGACCCCAGTTCGTGGTAGCCAAATTAAATCATTGTGAAAGAAAAGGAGTTTTTATATAAAAGAATAAAGAAACCCACTTTCTAAACAATTCGGTTCTCGAACAAGAAATTCGAAGGAAATTTGATCCGTTTCTCAAAAAGAAACTTGAGCAAAATTTGATTCCATCCCCGAACAGAAATTTGGTTCTCGACCAGCTAAAATCGTGTCACAAAATCGGTCCAATGAAAAGTCTGTCAAAAGCTATCAAATTGATGAAGACTTTTTTTTTTTCATGAGCACGGATTGCACATACCACATGGAACGAAAGGTATCATGGAAAACTAGCAATGAAAAAAAAAATTGTCAAAAATGGATTTTCTTCTTTAACATAGTTTGTTTCAGGAGATCTACACTTATTCCAAAGGTCCTGTAATTTCTGGTTGCTTCTCATATAGTTCAATTTCAAATGGCTCCAAAACATGCGTCAGTTTTGCATTCGACATCCTTAGTTGACGCAAATATATTCCTCTGGAACACCCTCTTCCAAGGGCGGAACCAGCTCACCATTTAGAGGGGGTTCATGGATTTCCTTTTTTTAGGTGAGAGGGGATAACATCTCTTTATGAAAATTTTTTATACTGAAAGCTATCCCCAAATCCACACTAGCTACTTTTCTGATACTTTCGCAAAGTGATTTTCATTCGTAAAAACAAAAAAATTGCATTAATATTCGTAAAAATATATAATTTACTGATTTTGTTCAGATACCAAGAAATTAAAGAGTTTCCCATTTTTTTATAAAAGTAAACATCCATTCAGAAAATGTTGTCAAAGTTAGCATTTTTAGCCAAGTTTTACGAGTTGACAGCCACAGAAATGTTGCCACAAGGGAACAATTGGCTGTCACTTCCGGAAATTCAGTTTAAAAAGTCTAACAATTGTCAACGATTAAATACACAAAAATATGTATTAGATTTTATAGGTAACAAAACCGTACAAATTGGCAGCTATGTGTTTCTATTAGTGTCATGAAAATTGCAGGTGTAGCCTCTTCTTTCTGCTCAAAGTATTAAAGTTTTTTTCAATCGAACTTATGCCTTTGGAATGGATCATTTTCTTCTGAGGGGCTAATGTATTCCATTTTTATGAAACAGCCGTTATAAATGAAGTGTTAGGTGAAGATGAAATAGCAGCCGTAAAAAGTTAGAACTCTGATTTTCTGGTTAGAATGGGAAAAAAAATGGCCATAATTATAGTCATTTTTTTTTCTAATTTCCGTTCTTTCTGTTCTAACTTTTTATGCCTGTTCTTTCATCTTCACCTAACTTTTCATTTATAATGGCTGTTTCATAATAATGGAAGCCATCAGTCAATCAGAAGAAAATAGTTCGGTTAAAGCGGAAACTTGGTTAAACGGGACTCTGATAATCGGGGCTCTACTGTATATTTCATTTTAAAAATTATCTTTAGAATATTTTTGTTGTGTTCAAACGGCGGCCACGACCCCCTGACCTCCCACTTGGATCCGCCATTGTCCTCTTCAAGTTGTAAAATAAAAATAGACGCTGGGGAACAGATTTAGAGAATACGAGAGGAAATGGAGGAATTCGTAACTCATTTTATTCAATTTTGCTATCGCTTTCATTGATATGTGAGCCGATGCATTTTCTTGGTGAACAGCACTTTTCTCTTCCTCATGCGGCGCTTTCTTTTTACTTGTTAAAACGATCCAATAATCATATATATTAAAACACAAAGCCAGTAATTCTGTAAGATAAGAGCGCAAATTTGACACAATTGCGCATGCGTCAACTGTTTTTTGAACCTCTTCAATTTAGAAGGGAAAAAGAACGGTTTCCTGCTAGCGTAGCGGTCTAAACCAGCAGTTTAAAGCTTTGAATTTTTGTAGCGGACGCAGTTTTGAGACCAAGCGTGGAAAAATTGTTTCTGTAATATTTTTGTCGATAATTCATTTCAATAATTCATATTTTATTAGGAAGAGAAGTTATAGCATTTTTATTTTATTATTATTAGTATTTGAATGCTTCATAATTAAATAAAACTTAACAGTCAACAATATTTTTTTTAAATAATGATTTTATATTTTAAATATTTAAGCTACAATATTTTGCATGTACTTATCAATTAAATAAATTGGGCTGATCTACAATTTTTGTCCTATTTTCTGACCATTATTAAGAATATATAAGTGTGTGTGTCAGAAAGAAAAGTTTGTCATTCTTTTCCGTAAAAAATAAAATGGAAAAAAAGAAATTGCCTTGATATCCATGGTTTAATATTTAAAAAATGTATAAAAATGTAAAATAAAATACAAGTAATAAAAAAATATATATTATAAATCGTTAGCTGCATTATGTTTCAAATTTAGCTTTTAAGAGAATGAGACAGATAAAAATCAAATTCATGGCAGCTTTTATCGTGTAGTAAACAATAGTCATGTAGCAAATAAATAAAAAATAAATAAATATGGTTATTATAAAAAAAAAATGAAGCCGTAGTAAGTAAAAATAAATGATCTACACGGTATTTTTAGGTAAATTTCTGATAAAAAGCAAGTATAATTAGTTGAAAATTAACTTATAATTCTTTCACTTCATTGAATAGGTTAGAACTGACAGCACCATCTATCACCTTAAAGAAATAGGAATCACTTATGCAATATTGAAATTTGTCATGATTTCGATAGTTAATTGAAAAGAAACTAATTAAAAATTCAAGAATTTTTCAAATGAAGCATTCAAGATATTTACCGTCAAATCTTGACAGGCACTATCTAGTACTTCTAAAAAAAAATTTCCTTTCTCAAAATAGAAAATAAATATTATGCTATGTGCAACTCGAAAATTTCTGGCTATGAATTTTGAAGCTCTTTGTTGCGTCATTGTTCGCTTTGGTCTTCTTTCGCCCAGTTCCGACTACTCAGGTGACTGCTTTTAGATTCAGGTGCTTTAGTGATATACATGTTTCCTTAAGTATTACGAATTAGCGCAAAAACTCATTTGCATAGTGCTGAAATATTACCAAATTGCGTTCTGAATTTCTGACGCGTTGCTGTTTTTGGTCTTTTGTTTTAAGAAAACGGGATCTACCTCGCACAATTTTTTTTATATGCAAATGTTCATGCAAAATATTCCTCAAGCATTCTGTCGATATAGTTACTATGTCAGTTAACTTTTTCACTTTTATTTTGCTGTCATCCAAAACAATATGTGGAATTTGTTTTAGTGTTTTCCGAAGTTGATGTATCAGTTGGACATCCAGAACATGGAGCATCTTTGATGCTAGTATGGCTGCAATAAATTCCTCAACAATCAACGTATGGTTGTTTTCGACGAACCAGATGTGCATAAAGCTTTACAAGCCATTATTGGGTTTCAGTTAAGTTTTCGCCAAAAAGCGATGTTTAATCAAAACATGAAATTCTCTTTTGTCCATTGTATTCACAAAAGCAAAAGTTGTTCCACTTACAGAACTGCAATTCGTAGAGAAATGGTCGAAATGCCATGTAAACTTGACAGGAATCTTTTGAAAGATAGTACTTTCTAGAAATTACATGGATAAACTGTTGGTGCGGCAAGTTACTTGCGTGCCCCGGGATTTCTCACTCCATGTTATAAATGAGCTTGTAGTAATCTACACGTGAAGGAAATTTATTCACTTTGACATTATATCGAAACATCTCTTTTTTTTTTCTTTGTTTTGTTTTGAATTTTGATATGGTATGATCATTAGGCACATAAAACAAGGCAAGATATTTATGTGTTCCATGAACAAACATTTTTTTCGCATTTTTTTTTTATAAAGAAGCAGTGCAATGAATGATTTGCTGGCTTACAGTAATAGCAATAACCGAAATATCTCGATACATAAACTCAGGCTTTTGTTTTGTTTTCATGGGTGCGAGTTGCAAATGGGTTAGACCGGAACTGAATGTTAAAATAACTACTTTTTTTTATTTTCAAAAAATTAGGTATTTTCTTATTAAAAGTAGATTACTCCATTAGAAACCTTTAATGCACATTTTTAATGTTGAAGATTTCCAAATTCTTTGGTAAACATTTATTTTTTACAATTTTAAAAACTTAGAAATACTGCGACAATTTACCCCAGTTATGTATTGGTTTTCAGAGTATGAGGATTGGTTACCACATCGAATATCCATGAAATCTTGATTGGAAAGTTTTAAAATAAACAGTAGAGTTCCCACAGTCATTATTTCTGTAAGCACTTTACTACCACTATTTCTGAATAATAATCTCCGCTTTTCGTATAATTTTTTACAATTAAATAAGCCAAAAAGATTAGTATACTGAACTAATGGTAGTAAAGAACTTACAAAAGTAATGGCCCTGAAAATAACATGCATTACTCAGAAAACGTTCAATCACGAGCCGCTACTGAATTTCAAGACTCAATTAGATATTTTTAAAAAATGATAACTAAAATATATTATTTTCTTTTACATCATACAGAAAAAGTAGGTATGCATGAGTACAAGAATACTTTTAAGAAAAAAATTAATAAAAACACTGAAATCAAATTAAATCCATTATCATTTGAAAAATGAGATTTTGTGAAATATTGCGTTTTGAGGCATGTATAGTTTATTTCCTTCTCCTTTTCATATGCGAAGTTTTTTAAACTTCTCATATGAAATATCATCGCATGGTGTTTTTGATCCACATTTTATCGAACATGTGATGATATGGTATGATATTTTGTGAAATATTGCGTTTTGAGGCATGTATAGTTTTATTTCCTTCTCCTTTTCACATGCGAAATTTTTTTAACTTCTCATATGAAATATCATCGCATGGTGTTTTTGGCCCACATTTTATCGAACGTGCGATGATATCGCATGCCGTATGAGAACTTAATTTAAAAAAAGACTTCAAATCACAGTGAGTTTAAGCTTTTCCATTCCCCAGTAACGGTAACTCTGCTTGTTCGTTAAACAAACTTATGTCGCCGATCGCTAATATCATCGATACATCAACATTCAACAGCGGACGACAAACATTTCAGACGACATACAACATCACAATGGCGCATTTCTTTTATAGAGCTAAACAGCGTCCCGATTTTTTCCGCAAGCGTTAACCAAAAGCCAATCAGATATGAGTAATTCTCCACAAGCTTTGTGAGCTCCGCCCACTGCATGTGCTCTATTGTCCACTATGAAGATAATGTGTTCCCCTCACCCCAACCGTTTGGCTTATCTCGCTCTTACGTAGCGCCATCTATACATCTTTTTGTCAAACATTTTTTATGGGCCACCCTGCAGGAAGACTATTACAAGTTTTAATTCCAAAGTTCTTCCCATGCTTTCATTAATTTTACTCTGCACTGGTTTTAGATCACTCTATTTCTTTTATGCATATTATTAGGATTAAAAGTAGCGCTGGATCTACCTGATAACATTTTGATATTTCAATTAGACGCCATTGAAGTGCGGTTGTACTTTATTAAATGAAGGAAATAATAACCGTACGCATAGTAACATTTGGCATTTTGGCATACCCTATTATACCGTAATTAAACTTTAAATAAGAAGTAAATTAAACTTTATCCACCGTGATATAGTACAGAAAATTTTGTAAAAATTAAAGCAAAACTATTATCTTGAGATTTCAAAAAAATATACTGAACTTCGTTATTTCAAAATATCAAATTAACCTTTAAAAGGTATTAGAAGCTAACAAGGAACCATAAATTTTATAAATGAATGTAAAATATTTTTCTCAATTTTATTGGAATCCAATTCAAATATCAATATTTTGGAATTTAAATTACATTTTAGTGGTGTGCGGTTTTTCTTTTGTAAATGAAGTAAATTAAGGTAAAGACTTGTGTATAGTAAAACTCTGAGCTTTATTACTTACTGCCTAGGCAAACTTCTACCAGTATATCTGAATAGCAATTTTCGTTTTATTTATGACAGAAATTCTGCAGTTAAATAATATGACGATCAATACTTAAAAATAGCGGTGAAAGTTTGCCTGGCCGATGACCAAGCTCTGGTGACATTGAAAATTGTATTTTAATCTAATTCAACTTTAAATAGGAGATAAATTTCAAATTAATCTCCTCGATAAAACATAGAATTTTTAAAAAAAATGTAAACTATTATCTTGCGATAAATGTCAAAGACAAATGCTGAATTTTCTATTTAAAAATACCATCAGATAACCTTTAAAAAAATAATGTAAGGTAAGAACTAATGCAACAATTAATTATACAAATGTAAGTAAGTACGAGTAATAAGCCTTAATTACGTCCTCTAATAACCATATCACAATATATATTCCAAACGGAAAAGTCAAAACATATTTAAAATATTTATTTGCTTAAAAGACGTTACTAAAAACACATTAAAAGTAAATTAAAAACCTATATTGACATGTTTCAACTCCTTCACTGAGTCGTCATCAGAATGTATAACAGAAATTACAAATACAATGCATATGAAAAATGGAAAAAAAAATCATCGAATACAAACAATTAAACATATAACGCGGCCTACATTTTCACCATCGCGCGTGTTTCCTTTATGTTACGGCTCCGCAAGTTGTCTAACCATTCAATCCATATATTCGGGTTGCGAAAAGATAACGTATCGTTACAAACCCCTGAACCTCTTAAATAAATTTCAATGAACTCTCTTATAAATAATAGTAAATAAAAATTAGACCTGTAGATTAAAAGTCTGACATAATCTACAGATCTAATTTTTATTTACAATTATTTATAAGAGAGCCCACTGAAATTTATTTAAGACATGTAACAGAATATTGTTCTGTTCTTCTGTTAAGACATAGTTGTAATATGTATCTTTATCGGAAAGTGGATATTTTGATTTTCCGGAAATAAACCATTTTCGCTTTACTGGAAAATTTGGGAAATGTATTTGAGATAACGCTTTCTGAGCAAAGCTGATAACGTTAAACAAATAGCAAAGTGGACCTTTTTTCAAATAGAGGGACTTTAGTTTTTTCTAGCCCTCAATTAAATTTGAGAATAGGTTCTCATGTGATATTCCCATTGAATCAAAAGAATTTCGCTGCTTCGTTTACGAAAATTTCTATCTAATATATACATTTTTAAATGTATTTCATTTCTTGGGAATTATGTTATAAGTACTTGTTTTATATATGTATATATGTATATTAAGAAAAAAAAATCAGAAATTGAAAAAATATTTATTTATATATTTGAAAAAGATATGACATTTTTGAAAACAATTTTTATGAAGAAAGTAAAATAATTTTATATATATTATATAATTTTTAGATGAAAAATATTATTTTGTTATTGATTTTATTTTCTACTACTTAGTGTTTAATTTTTTTTTTTTCATTTTTACAGCCAATTGGAACAGTTTAGCGAGCCTGGTTTGACGAATAATTAACTTCATTGTAATTGTAACTCGTATACAGTTGTAACTATAAAGAATATTGGCAATTTACCACCTGCGCTTTGCTAAAAATGCTTTAAAATTAATTTTCAATTTATAATGAAGCTCTAAAAATATAAAAATATTGCATTGTCATCGGAAATCTATCTGTATAAATATTTTTTATAATTCTAGTATATAAGGAAGTGAATGTTATGTTGATTATATTCCATCTTCACATACGTGAATCTAGTTAAATAAAAATGTAAAAAAAAAAAAAAAGAATTAAAAAGAAACTTTTATCAATGATAATAAAATTTTCCAAGTAGTTATACTGTAACTTCTACTAAAGTAACAATTAATGTAACAAATTCACAAAGCTTGAATATTTACTACGTGTTTTTTCATCGTTTCTTGTAATTAATGTCATTATAGATTGTTTTCTTGTATCCCGATAAAAGCCTTATTTTCGACAATTATTAACATTGTGTCACATTTGACCTTTAATTTTCTCCTCGTGAAAGAGCAAGAAGACAAATCGAAATATGAATTTTTTTGGTGAATAGAGATTTTTTTCTTCCTTTTTTCCGGATACATCTGAAAATTCACATGAAAGTAATTTGATGAAAATCAGCTTTAAAAACTTAGCTTTATTTATAGTTGAATAACAATTCCTCTTTGAAAAAATATCTAAATTCCGAAAGCACAAGAGCGACCTGCACAAAATCCAGCTGAGCGAGAACATTCACTTGATGTCGCCAGGCAGGCACTGATAATTTGTGATTTTGGAATGAACATTAACTATTAACGTATTGACAATAGCAATAATAGATCTGGTAATGTTCATGCACTGTTAAAAATAATTTCTGTGAAATTGCAGAGAATCTACTGGTAACCCATTATCTTAAATTTTATGTAAAATTATAGGGATTGGAAAAACAGAGATTCTGTTAAATAACAGAGAAATTGTTTGGTAAATTTACTGCAGACTCTGTAAATTTACATAGATAAAAATACAGAAGACTCTGTAAATTTATTTAGTTTATTTAATTTTAAGGATAACAATTGAATTTAATTTTTGAAGTTACTAAATTTTTGAACTTCGAAGAATTAGAATTTTTCGAGAGAATTTAAATTGCTGTTCGATTTAATTTTTACAAGAATTATTTTTATCTGGCCCGGGAATTGGTGGCGAGTCCTCTGGGTTGGAGACGAACATCTTAGTGACTGTGCTACGGAAACTGTTACTACTTTAAGCAAAGAATGTCTTTTATTATTACTAAGCTTTATGCACATAGTGAATGAAACTACGGCAAAGTGATTGTCGATAAACAAAACAAAACAAAAACAAACCCGCTAACTCTACAGAGACGAATTTTTCTTTTCTAAAATATTCAAATTTTTAAACCAAATTTTTTTCTTTGATTTTTCTAATTAAATTGTAAAAGAGTTTTAAAAGTCATCCCCCGGCTTACGTAAGTAATGCGTTCCGTGAACTTTTGCGTAACTTGAATTTTACGTGAGTCGAATTTGTAAGTTGCTTAGGTAAAATTTCGTACGAAATTGCAATATTTATTATATACATATAATATATACATTATATACACAGTATTATTTTATAAATAAAGCAGCATGCTGCAGTATTTTCCTTGGATATAAACTAATAAAAGTATGAAAAAATATAAAATCAAACTAAAAGAACGCTTTTCAAATAAAAAATATCTTGTGGATTACGGGATTTATAAATTTAACATTTATGAATTAATTTATAACAAATTTGAATTAATTTATAACAAATTTGAATTAATTTATAACAATTTTGAATTAACTTATAACAATTTTGAATCTACATCAAAAGAATAGGTGAAGAATCTGCATCAAACAAACAGCTGAAGCTAGAAGAAAAAATATACTTGTTCTTCTTCATCATTTACAATTAGGTTTCGTTATGGTTTGAATTCAGCTTACAAAATTGTAACGGTTAAACCCGAATTTTGTTTTCTTTTTCGCCTCATTTTAATGAGATTTGTGTTTGTTTTGTTAAAGATTTGATTGTATATCCCATTAAAAATGTAACTCTATCTAATACATAAAACTATATTATGGTTGAGGGGTTTTTTCTGTACATTTTATCTATAAAATAATTGTCAAAAGTATGCAAATGAGTATCAAACGCTCTAGTATATTTATAAATGTAATTTTTGAGATTTATTACGTAAGTGCGAATTTACGTAAGTCAAGGGATGGCTGTATTTTAAATTACAGATTACAACAAAAACTATTTAAATAAAGATATGAAAATCCCTACAGGGAATATGATATAAGAAAAGGGAAATGTCTGTAAAATGATGACCGAGAAACTCAATCGAATAACTTTAACCGAGAACTAGTGTAAATTTACAGATAGTCTCGGTTTTTCAGTGTTTTTACAGAAATTTTTAACATTGTGGCTGTCGAAAACTACGATCAATAGTAGGCAAACGTGAATCTTTTATTGTTATTGAAATTTACATTGTTAGTTTAAACGTATTGTAGTAAAATGTTTTAAAATTCCTTTGTCGAGATAGCGTCTTTTTTTTAATAACGAACTATTTTCATAACAAACCGTGTTAACCAAGGGAAACTTCCGGGTAAAATAATGGAGATTGTAATATCATGAAATTACGGTGATCACAATAAGGTAGCCCTGTGCTTTCGCACCCATAAATAGTCAAAATGATAATCAGAAATAAAGATGTTATTTTGGCGCACTCATAGTAAAATCTCTCAGCTTTCAAATAAGAATGCAGGATTTCTTAGGCTCCTGTAACAGAACAATATACGACTTCCCTGACGATACGGGTGGGGGGGGGGAGGGACGAAAGAGAAATTCAACCAAATGGTGTAGCATTTAATGAAATTTATTTCGTATGGATTGAAAATACTCTCTTCACTTATTAGTCTCCACTGATGATAAAACATTATTTTTAAATAGAAATTTATATTTTATTTTATAAAAATTAAATCTACAATGATTGCATGAAACTGACGTCATTTTCTAGACGCTTTCAGTCGCGATGCCAGTCATGAAGTTTTGTTTGAAAAGAGAAAGAGCTGACTCTACAGAAAACCGGTTATTACGTTTTCTATCCTATGTAAATTAAATCGTTGAAAAGGTTACCACTGCATCTAAAGCATTAGAATACTTATCTATAAGTTACAGCTGTAGTGTACAAACGAAATAGAAAGTAAAAGATAGCAACCGTTTGTTTAAAGTCAGTTTGATCTCATAGTACTTCTCATAGAAAATTTAGGATATTATTATTTTTCTTTTTTTAGGGTTCCGTACTTAAAAAGTAAAAACGGAACCATTATAAGACCACTCCTGTGTCTGTCTGTCCGTCTGTCACAGCCAATTTACTAGCAAAATAAGAAACGTGGAAAGTTCAAATTGTGAGATGTAATAAAGACTATTGACCCACATATTTACAGATTATTAACCATAAACAAATATATTTAGAAAAATGTAGGGGGCTAATTAAGTTACTTGAAAAAGAATCTTTTCTTTGTATATCGTGTGGAGTATCGTGTGAAAGCTTTCGTAACGCTGAACTCAAAAATACATTTCTTTTAATTTTAAGTATTATATTTTTATATTTTCAGAGATATCGTTGAAAAAGTAGTGCAAAAATATGCCCCCCCCCCCCCTTCTATTTCTGAATCTACTGAAACTAAAATTATGAAAAAAATAGAGGTAGTATACGTTTAAATCTTGCAGGAAATTTGTAGCGATTACCTTAGGTCACATAGTTTTTGAGAAAAGCCCATTTTTCCGTTACACACAAATTTCGATTTGTGGGCATTCAGCAAAGGTGTTGAGGAGCACTGGAGGTACAGTCGTGGAAAAAAAAAGTAAACACCCCCTACTAACTCCTCAACAAATTATCGTAGACGAAAGTTACTGGTACCGGACGATTGGAAATAAAGTCTACTTTTAAATGGTGTGTATAAAATTTGCTTAGGGGGCCATATACATATTAAAACGAATTCAAACTTCATTTTTTTCAATGGCAGTACCCAAAATAACGAGATATTTCAAATCTTCGGTTCAAAATATGCCTAGAAACCAAATTTCAAGTCATTCGAATGATAAGTTTTTGAATTATAGACATTCAAAATTTAGTACTTTTAATGTTAAATTACATTTTCATATTTTTATTTATATCTCCTGAAATTATGCTCTTAATGAGCTAATTTTTTGTGTAGCAATAATACTAATATACCCAAACATAAATACGTTGAATTTGCAATTTTTATAATTTTATGATATGAATTATGAATTATGAAATTAATATTCGAAAAAATTATGTATTGCAACATACAATTTTTTTTGATGGATTTAGATTTATTAAGTTCTGCTTTATGGAAATCCCAAATTTCACATTTTTCTTCGAAGTAGTTTTCAAATTATGCTTAAAAATCGGCAAAATGATAGTTTAAGGGGCCGTCTATGATAGAAGTAAGTAAATTTTTGAAATTTATTCTGCTATCCTGTAATCAAACAGGTTTCATTGACGCTTAAACGTGCCTTGATCAAGAAGGCGGCTCTCTCGGTTAACAATCGAGTTCGGAACTTCAATTTGGATACAGCCCTTAAAATACGCTCGTTTTAAAATAATTAATTTCTCGGAAACTTATGGCACGAATTGCATAAAAATTTGTTTATAGGCTAATTGGAAGGTGTAGAATTCATTTATGCTGTCAGAATTGTGTACTGCTATTCAAAAAAACAAAGTTATGGTTAGTTTTAATATGTAGATGGCCTTTAAACAAATTTTATATACATCAATTAAAAGTAGATTTTATTTCCAATCGTTCGGTACCACTAACTTTCTTCTACGATAATTTGTTGAGAAGTTAGTAGGGGGTGTTTACTTTTTTTTTCCACGACTGTACCTATCGTAGCAGAAGTATAAAAGCATTGTTGATAATGATTTTCGAAAACAAATCGTCAGTAATTAGCCGAGATATTAACCCTTAAAGACAAAAACAGCATTATACACACTCAACGACAAGAAAGCCCCAGGGCCGGATTCAATAGATTTCCGTATTCTAAAACTCACTCACAAACAACTCCCACACATATTCACGCACTGGGCTAACCTCTACCTTGCCATGGATACTTTCCTTTAGTACTCAGGCAGGGAGAGGTGGTTTACTTTCTGAAGCAAAGCAAGTCCCCTACCGAACCCAAGTCATACAGACCCATCTGCCTACTACCCACATTAAGAAAGCTCCTGGAGAAGCTCTTGGATATCCGGCTGACGCATTTCCTTGAGTCCAACAATCTCTTCCACCCCAGACAATTCGGGTTCCGTGAGGGCCATTCAAGCGAAATCGCACTACACGCCATTATGACTGCCTGTACTGAAAGCATAGCCCAGGGCAATGCAACATCACTCGTCTCACTAGACATACAAGGTGCATTTGACAATGTTGAATGGCGCGGCATACTCATTCAACTACAGGCTCTCAATTGTCCGGGGAACATAGTTGGTCTTATTGGCTCCTACCTCTCACAGAGGAGCGTCCTGATAAATTGGGGCGTTGACACATCTACCCACCGATTGCAGAAGGTTTGCCCCCATGGCTCGTGCCTTGGCCCAATCCTCTAGCTGCTGGTAGAAAATGTGCTGCTAACTGAACTAAATCGGCTGGGATTTATACTATTTGCCTTCTCCGGTGATTTCTGTTTCATTTTCTCCGGTCGTTACAGACGTCATCTGGGGAAACAGTTTGCCAAAACTCTTCCTATTTTCTGGCGGCTCCTGGATTCACTGCTCCTCACACTCTCACCACAAAAGTCTCAACCACTAGTACTCACCAAACCACACAGATATGACCCTAAACGCCCTCCAGTGATGAGGATCAATAATGTCTCCATTCGACACGTACAATCCATAAAACTCCCAGGCATAACTATTGACGCACATCTTAACTGGATCCCACACATTAACGACCTAAGACTTAAATTAACAGCATATCATAACAACTCATTAAGATTAACTTCTAAATTGGGGGAGGGGGGCGTAGACAACAAAACACTAAAGATCTGGT
This sequence comes from Maratus speciosus, assembly GCA_963932465.1. Classification (NCBI taxonomy): domain Eukaryota; kingdom Metazoa; phylum Arthropoda; class Arachnida; order Araneae; family Salticidae; genus Maratus; species Maratus speciosus. Next base: position 344,227,206 of record OZ010786.1, read on the forward strand.
ACCTAACAATAATCGAAAGAACAATACTTTACGGGGCCTGTATCTGGTGGAGGGTAAATTATCATGCATAGCAAAACCTAAACTAAGCTCAATCCAATGCACTTTTCTCCTACAAATATCAAGGGGCTACCGCATGATCTCCACAGATGCACCATATATACTCACAGGTATTCCACCCATCACACTTCAACTAGAATACGAACACGACAAATCCTCAATCCTACAGCTAAAACGTGGCACAGTAATAGATTCTCTTTTTTCCAAACACAACATTATAACACAAAGTCAGGAGCAGGCAGCTTCACCCCGCTGAGGTGACCTCACACTTTCAAGTAAACACAACACGCAACAGCTACACACCTGCCCTTAACACCACACTCTTCACTGATGGATCAGGCACAGAGACCGGCGTGGGCGCAGCCTTCTGCGCCACGGAAGGAACGGTGGTGATCCATCAGTGATCTGCAAGACTAGATGATAATAACTCCGTATTCCAAGTGGAGCTGTTCGCAATACTAAACGCATTAGAGTGGGCGGAATCTCACCCTAGCAATAGTATTACCTTATTAGATGTAAATTTCCAACTGGGCGAAAAATGTCCGGACCAGGATTCGAACACGGGACCTCCTGGCTGAAGCCGCCAGTGCTCTGCCATCTGAGCTATCCCGGACGATTCTGGTCTAACTTTTTCACCCAGCTAACCTTGAAGATTACAGCATCTGGTCTGAAACCTGGTTCAGCTCAACAGAATAAATCTCAGGTATCGTCCGGGATAGCTCAGATGGCAGAGCACTGGCGGCTTCAGCCAGGAGGTCCCGGGTTCGAATCCTGGTCCGGACATTTTTCGCCCAGTTGGAAATTTACATCTAATATGATTTGTTTACCAATTAGAATAATTGTGTTAAAATAATCTAGTGAATAGTATTACCATCTACAGCGACTGCCCTTCTGACCTGCAGGCAATACAGTCACACAGGACAAAATATCCTCTAGTACTGCAAATCAAACTAAAACTAAAGATTCTCCTATAACGCATCTCGCTAGGTCACGTCTCGGCTCACAAAGGTATCTTTGGCAATGAACTAGTAGATGACCTAGCGAAGAAGGTCACACAGAAAGAAACAATAGACACATGCCTTCCAGTGCCTCAGTCATACGTCTAAAGGGTCCTTACAGCAAGGATACTGACGCGATGGCAGGAACACTGGGATACCACAGTCAAGGGCAGGCACACATATAAGCTAATTCCTAAAGTTTCTTTCACACTATATAACTTAACACCGTACACCACCAGTTTATTAACAGGACGCGGCCCTTTCATGGCACATCTGGACCGCTTCAAGATAAGATCCACTGTCACTTGCGAATGCGGTGAGCATGGTACGGCAAGTCACCCGTACTATAGTTGTAGTCTGACGCACCAGACATACTTCCAGTCAATTGGCTCCAAAATGTCCTTTCACGTACCCTTCTACTCAACTAATTAAAACGCATTCATAATTTCCTTACTTACCTATCAAACTTAACGTAAGTCCTGGTTCTGCTAATCCAGTCTCACTGTCGCCACATCAATCTTCAAACAGCCCCAGCATTCAGGCCTCTTTGGAGGCTTGAGCATTCAAGTGTGTAGTCTCCTACGGACGCAAGAGCCTCTGCTCGTGCTTCCCACCATTCTATCTGGTGTTACATCTCCAATGGACGTTTATCCTGATTCTACTTCCAAATAGACGCTTGAGTGTTTGCTCGTGCCATCTTACTAACCTAACCCAGAACTTACTCTCTCATGGACGCTTGAGTAATTGCTTGTGCCACGCAAATCATTCTTTTCCCTTCATGCCGCCGCTTGTCGCGAGAGGGGTCTGTCCCCTGGCGGCCAGGAGCTGTGATGTAAATTATGTTTTAAATCTCCAATGTTCTGATACTCCCGCCCTCTGTCACGAGTAGGAGTTTTCCTGGCGGGCAGGGGCACTTGCCTTTTTTTTTGTAAACTTCACTATGTTGCTTTTTCAAATAAATTGTGGGTTCTGTGTTCGGTGGTGTGTGGCCGCCCTTGGCGGGTGGGCGTCGCCCCGTGTGCTTCTTACGTATGTGCGTCTGCTTTCGGCCGGACAGTGCTGGACTAACAAGCCCCAATGTGTCGGGGAACATAACGGGAGAGAAGTTAAGCTCTAAGGAGCAGGCCTAGCCGGCCCTGAGCCGTCTCTCTTAGACTGCCTAACCTTTAAAGACATGGGCGGTTTTGACATACATAATGACGAGGGCGCCGTACTCTATGTACCATTGGCTTTTAAAGCCTAGATAACAACTTTTAATGATATATTTGTGTAATGCTCAGTAACAGTATAAAAGCAATAAATGTGAAATTGTTAAAAACAGACTAAATTAATTAGAATTAATCATATAATTACTGTGGGATTCGCGACTAGTTTGCGTGGATCTCTCAATACACCTCCCGTGTCTTTAAAAGCTAATTAAAAACCTATCTGGAAAAACGCGGCACGGATCAAGGCGGCGTTTCAACTTTGTGACCTACTTTCGAAGCGCGATTAGCACAATGGCAAGTTTAAACTTTGAACAAGAGTTTTGTTTTAGCAGCACTGTAAAAAGAAAAGATTATTACTACGCTGAATTTGGGTTTATGAACTGCCAAATGAAGTTTAAATATGCACTACTTTTATTATCAGTACCGAATTAAGTTCATCATAAACAGATTAGGATAAGATTTAAAAAAATTATACAGAATAGCAATATTTGATATTATTTAGGCTTGATATCCCTTTGAACTTTTATGGTATACCCATTCATACTTTTCCAATATATACAGCTATACCCAACACTACGTTGTATAGTTTTTTACAAAGTCTTATTATTCTTTTTTTTTTCTTATAATGCAGTTAATAATTCATATATTTATTGTACGGAACCCTCTGAGCGCAAGTAATACTCGCACTTGACTGTTTGTTTTCTAAATATTTTTCATGAAAATGAAATGCATGTATTATATGTAGCAGATGTTTTAACTCCAAACATAATTAATGTTGTACTACGACATTTTAACGTACTTATAGTAAAAGTACCATTTTCCGATTTGTCCGCAATTCCAACCATCTGTGGTGTCTCTGAGCACTAAAATGGAGTTCACGGAATGACAAATAAGTTGCGTGACCCAAAAAGAAAAAATATATATATATACAAATTTTATCTAAAAAATATACCGGGTGTTTCAAAAGTTCGGTGCGGAAGTAAAACGCGATAAAAAATATATTTATGAGTCGGAGAGACATGCGGTTTGCAGATAAATATTCAGCGTGGTACCGGATTTTGTATGACATCAACAAAAAAATTAGTACAAACACTCGACAATAGAGGGCGCTACTGCAGTTAATTCCATGAAATAATTCCATATTTCTCACACAGTGCTAGATTTGGATACAAAAACATTAGAGAATACTGCATGTACACTTTTTTGTATCCAAATCTTGCGTTGTATGAGATATATGGACTTATCCCATGAAACTATCTGCAGTAGCGGCCTCTATTGTCGAGATTTTGAAATAATTTTTTTCTTGGTGTTATACAAAATCCGGTTCCACGCTGAATACTTATCTGCAAACTGCATGTCTTTCCGAGACATAGATCTTTTTTTTTAATCGCGTTTAACTTTCGCACAGAATTCTCAAAACACCCGGTATACATGTCATTCTTTTTTTCATTTAACTTTGAAAACTCCGGAGGTAGTTATAGCCCTATCAGTCGCCTTCGGGTCTGTTTATGGTATTTACCTCAAATTAATTGCGCAAAGCATTCAGCATAAGATTATTAATACTTAATGCAGCCTTTTAATGCAATTTATTTATTTCAATTAATTCCTTAATTCTTAATTTAAAAAATTCAATTTTTATCTTTTCCTACAGAAATTTCTACTTCAAATTTTGACTTATTGTTTACTTTTCCTTCTGAAAGTATATATTAGTAGACAGTTTACAATAAATTTGATCTTTTTGTTAATCACACCTTTAAAGTTACGGGATGGACAATACATTCTCATACAACATTAAACATTTGGGCATAATTAAAACCAAGAATATAGCGGAAGATAGACGGTGGTATACGCCGCATATCTTCTGGATTTTAAGAAACTCTATATACCCTCTGTAGCAATAGCGTATGCTCTCTAGTGTACATCCTCTACCGAGTATACTGTCTGGGTTTTTTAGACTATATCACTGATTAAACCGCAAATCACATTAAAAAAAAAACTGTTGCATGAAAAAGAAACATAAAATAACAATGCTTACAATATGGGCTTTGGGATTATTTCCCCTTTGAATGTCTTTACCATATTTAATTTACATATTCGTTCTAATCCTTTAGTGCGCAGCCTTGCATATATGCACACAACAGTGTTTTGAATTTAATAGATTTTTTTTTATTCGTATATACCTAATTTACACCAGAAAATCAAAATAGCAATATTTGCTTTAATTAATAACAGACATTCCGTATTTAAATAAAGCGAAATTAACCATTGAAACTTTCTTGTGTAAAGTCAGTTTCTCTGAACTACGTGATTTCTAGAACGTATTCTATCATGTGAATTAAAGGGTTAAAGGTTAAGTTTTATAAAATAAATAACTATATAAAATAAAGTATTTGGAGACATACTTATTAAAATATTTACTGATTTGCAATATTTTAGCGCAAAACAGCCACACGACAGTAGTTTTTGCTTGTATTGCAGATGTGCAACAGAATAAAAGATTGACGTATTATATGAAAAATGCATCTCTGAACTTTTTCATTATCTTTCCTGTTTAATAAACTTTTCAGAGAATCATACATAATTTTTTCGAAACAAAATAAAAAATCGCGCATTTAAGGGTTAAGTCTATTACATGCGGCATGTACATACCTCTGTGGGTATTTCATCCCGTATTTTTCGTACTTTGAAATTATCCCTACTGCCATGTTTCTTTCTATGTATGTTCTTTTTAACTCTATGTTTGAAAAAACATAGGCCTTAAGCCAGTAAACCCAACCCAACCAGGCAACTCATATTTCCCTAAAGCCCCTTTTTTTAAATTCTTCCTGTTAGTGACCTTATATTTATTTATTTCTGATAAGATGCAAAACCATGCAAAATAATGTATAGAAGGTGATCAATTTTTTACATTTGTTACCACTGAATCGAAATTCATAATTTCGTCGTACCACCCTTATTAGAAGTAATTAAAACATTTAAAATTGTATAATTATATATCTAAATGATTACCTAGATTATCTTCTTTTATTGACATTCAAATGAAAAGTAACAGCCAGTTTATAATTTATTGCAAGGCCTATTCGTCAAAACATCGGAAAGCTGTATTCTGTTGTTGTCTAAAGTTGTATAAAACAATTCGGAGAAACCGGAAAAGTTCGTCAATTAAATTTTACACGTATAATTATAAATTTGAATTATAGGGTGACTGCTCCAGTAGTTTATACCCCTCCTGTAATTGATCAAATTTTTTAAATATTGCTCCATTTCTGGCGGAAATGAGTTTTACAAGTAGCACTAGACATAATATTTTTGTTTGAATGTTAGTGCACCTGTTGTCACATAGTTTTCAGCTATCCTCTGTAAGAGAATCTATATTATGAAATTTTTTTATTAGAAAGTGTAAAAATTTAGTTTTTGATTAGTTGGAGACAATAACGGTAAGTTAGAATAATACCCTTCCATCTTGCTTATTTAAACTAATATTTTTATAAGAATTGTTGTTAATCACAGTCCAAGGATGATATTTTAAATATTAATTTTTAGATTTTCGATGGACTTCTTTTTAGGGGTTGAAATTTGACTGATCAACTTCTGGTCTTATTAAATAAGCAAATTCTAGTAACTGATCAGCTGTGATCAATTATTGGTTTTGAGGACTCTAGTTATTGATCAGTATATCAACAACTGGCTAATAACATGCGTAGCCATAATTGATCATTTTTTTTTTAATTTTTTTGCTTATCAAGCCATTATTTCTTATTTTCAGAATTCATTATGCCGCCGAAAAGAAATTCTTCCAGTACTCAGAGGAAAAAGGCGAGAAAAAAGGGTGTTTCGATAATTTCGAATCAATAGCCCTGTTCTAAATGTTCCACCTATGTTTCCATAAAAAGCTTTTTTGTTTTAGGTTAAAGGGAAAACGCCAGAGGTGAGACGGAAGGGACATTCATTAGTTTTAAAGCAAAGAAGAGAAACAGCTCCTTGTTCCTTGCCAAAAAAGAGTTCCCGATTAAGAGGAGGATTTTATTTGAAACAGTAAAAAAAACATTGAAGCCGATAAAAGGCCAAACCCTTTTGCAAACTCAACTCCGGGGAAAACATGGTTTAAACCCTTGAGGAGCGGTGGGATATATTTTATCCCACCTATGAAGATTCGAACGAGAAAAATTTTATGAAATTTTACTTTTCTAACTTTGGTGGAAAAAAGTCGTAAAATTGATTTTCCTTATTTTGAAATAAAATTTTTCTAAATTTCCGGTGAGAATTCAGCTTCACACAAACGCAATTGCTTGCCCCAAGTGGTTGCCATCAAGGTGTTAAAGGATTCATGCGCAGAAGCAGTTCGATAGCTCAGATGTTAGCAAATGCTATCAACACTGCAAGAGCAGAAGTGTCAGAGCCGAACATCTGCGAGTGATTCCAAGAACTTCACAAATATCTTGAAACTGAAGGCTGCCTTAACATTCTTTTTGATTCCAGGAGAATTTTTAATGCTGACGAAAGCGGTTTTCAAACTTGTCCAAAAACGGGAAAAGTTTTAGGACCCATTTCATTCAACATTTTATATGAATTAAAAACAGGTAATGAAAAAGAAGCTATAATCGTGATGGTTGATTTCAATGCAGCAGGAGAGGTTATTCCTGGTATGATCGTTTACCCATTGCAGAAAATATCACTTAAAATTGCACAGAATGTGCCAGAAGACTGAGGAATGGGTAAATAAAAGAAAGGTTGTATGTGTGGGAGCACCTACTTTAAATATCTTGCAAATGTAATTCTGCCTTGGTTGAGAAAGCAAAATATCAAACTACCCATATTACCTCTGGTAGATGGCCACAAGAGCCACTTAACTCTTGAAGTGGCAAAGTTATGCTTAGCGAATCAAATACTTCATTTCGCTCTTTACCCGAATGCAACACACATACTCCAACCAACTGACGTTTCTATTTTCAGGCCTCTCAAAGTGCGCTGACGGGAAACCGCTTACCATTGGAAAACTAAATCTGGAAACAAAGTGGTAACAAAAGCAGTATTTGGATCTTTGATTGCAAGTGTATTTCGAGAAGCAGACTCCAAAAATCATTAAAAACGGCTTTCCGGAAATGCAGTCTGTTTCTGTTTAACGCAGACGCTGTAGACTACGAAAGGTACTTCAGCAGTAAGCAACGACATTGTCCACCAACAAACACACGTGAAAATTGGTCTAGAGTTGGAGTAGCGGAAAACTTCAGCGCCATGATGTTTTTGTACATTGAAACCCTATTCAAAAAAGGCAGAACTCAGAAGTTCAGAAGCTTAGAAGGGGACGAATGGGAGATTGGTGTTAAGGCTCTTGAATTGTTCGATTTATGGAGGCAAATGCGGAACAAATATCTTGAAGAAACTCAAACTAACATTGCAACACCAGAGAGCGAACCTGAATCGCCAGTTGGTGATCGCCTAACACCAAGTGCTTATATTGGTCTACAATCTGATGATCCTCGAAAAATATTCGATCATGATCATGCAACACCAGATCCTTCAAGGCAGACGGACACACTTCCAAATTCTGCGACTCCTCAGCGCCCAAAAACCTTAGGTGTAGCTAAAGTAAAAAACATCAGTCCAGCTTTTGCAGACAACATTCTATGGCCTCACGACTCGCCACAGAAGAAAAAACAGAAAAGAGGCGATTGCCTTACGCGACAACGCAAAACAGTGGATAATGTCTTTCGAAGAAAGGGAAAAGGAAAAAGAAGAGAAAGAAACCTGAAAGAAAGAAATGATTCAGAAAAGGAAAAAGAGGAAGTAACAACTTATACATCAAAGACAAGATATAGGACTATCTAAAATTCCGACTAGGTGGAAAAAACAACGACTGAGCAACTCACACAGCTTTGAGTCCAGTGCCAAAGTTTCGTCCGGTGAGAGTGTGTGAGTGGAATCCTTAGATGAGAAAACTGTCCATACTTGGCAGACGGTGCAAAAGTATAGTGATGAGCACGTTGTCATTTTGAAAAATATTGGAAATGGAAAAAGAAGGAGCGACGGTGGCTCCCATGGCGGTATGTGGGCGTCTATGTAAGTGTTCCTTTTTTATAGGTTGGATCAAGTTATTTCCACATTGAACGCACAAAAATCAGTAGAACAAGAAATCTTTTCTCTGTCCCTGAATTAGAGTTTCAATATTGTTTATAAGTTATTGTATTTTTTACTTTTATTCGTCTCATTAAAATGTTTACTATTCTCAAATTGCTTAATTTTTTCTACTTACATTGAAAAAAAGATAAAAATGACCAGTGATCAACTACTGGAATGAAATCGATCAAAAACTGGATTCGCCTGATCAACTACTGGGTAAATGGCAATTAAGAAAACTATTTATGTATAATTCTGTTGCTATTCAATTTCAGCTTAATTTAATTATTGTTTATTATAGGACATTCATTAAGGGTTGTAGAAATCATGTTAGTTTACTCCTAAAACTTAAAATGAAGGAAATATAATAAAAACCCCGTAGCACCGACTTTATTTGATCAACTACTGACTCGGTCACCCTATTTATGAAGAATAACATTATTTAAATATCAAATAATAAACTTACACTAGACTTTCTAATTTTATGGCTCTTTAATATCAGGGCAAGTCGCTTACCTAACGCCTATTTGAAAGTCCAATTACATTAAGTTGTTTTGCAATAAGTTAAAGCTTAACGCTATTACCGCATGTTTTATTAAAAATTATTCCTCAAGGTGTTTTTTTTCTTTTTTGCTTGCACGAAAACGACTGATGTTGATGCTAAATAAATACCTCAAGTTAAATTTAGGTAACAATTTCATACTGCACTTACATCGTCCTCTGGCAGGAAATAGGGTAGCAAAACTTAAGCAAAACTGGGTTTTTTTATGTTTTATTGTGTAACAGCTATACTGTTGTAATATTAGCAGTCAGGATTTAAGGATATTTTTGCATTCATAGCGTAAAAGAGTGGAAAATGGGTTAACTAAAATTAAGTGAAATTGGTTTTTTTTTATGTTTTTATTAAAGATTTTTTTATGCTCAGACTGAAAGTGTTTGTCCAAACTTTGCACTACTGCACTGATGAAACATTTTGGATTAAATATTGGTAAATACACCACAAATTGTGATGCGATACCAGATCAAACCTGATGATGATACATCCAGTTAATTTTTAAATGATTTTGTCTGAACGCAGTAGTTATTAAAAAATTTGACATAGTAAACAAAAACATAATTTACCGAACAAATTAAAAACACAAATTTATTTCCGACATTATTCAAGCCCGAGAAGGGACAGATATTAAGATATTACATTCAGTTAGTTTTACATTTAATGTTAAATGTATGTAACAAATTAGTTAATCCAAGTGAACAATAAAAAATAAAAATGAAATTCAAACAATATGATGCTTAAACACCCTCAAAACTTAGATTCCGCTCAAACAAAATCAAATAAATCTTAGATTTTTTTTGGAAGGTTTGTATTTAAGATGTGCTTAATCATTTGTTTTCACGTACCGTAAACATAATACAAAATTAGGAATACAAATATTTGCAACTTAAATTTGGAAAAAAGTCTAAGATTTATTTCGATTTCGTTTGAACAGAATCTAAGTTTTTAGGTGTTTAAGTATCATATTGTTTGAATTTCATTTTAATTTTTTAATGTTCACTTGGTTTAACTAATTTGTTACAAAAATTTTATATAGTTTTAATTCATGCTTAATTAATGCAAAATTATACCCAAGTTTCTATGATAAATGAAGAAGTTAGGTGTTATGCATACGAAAATTAGGCGTTTAAAGTTTTCTCCAAAAGAAAACTCTATAAAGCCCCCAAAAAACCCGGGTTTTAGACTAGTGTGCCCAGTGGGCAGGGTTAAAAAAAACACCAAAAAAAATAACGAGTTTTTTCAAACACTGCTAAACATTTGTCGAACACTGGGGGTGTATGACTTTTTCTAAAATCTCAGTTACAAATTTAAAAGTTATAATAAATTGAAAAGTTGTAACAGAATATATTGTCCACCTTGAAGAGAACAAATATAGTACAATTTAATAGAATAAAATCAATTAATAGTTCTTTAAATTATTTTTTCATCATCCCTAGGTCACATGAAATTAAAATTCAATTTATTTTAATTCTATATATTAATTCGAAATTAAAAATGTGTATGTAAGTAATATTATGTAAGTTACCTTTAAAAATTATAAACGCAATCAAAAGTAAATCCATCACGACATTTAAATGTTCCAATACTTTGTATTTGTTGTTGTTGTTGTTATCTTATTTACATTTTAAATCTCAAGCAATTTAAATAATGCAAACAACACAAATTAGATTCAGAATCAAAGTGAAGACTTACTTCCTATGAATCAGTGTTTTGTCTACGAAATGCATAAAACTGAGCAAATCAACTTTCTATCAAGGGAAAAGAGTTTCTTTTTAAATATTAACCTCAAACTTAATCAATTAAATTCCTCACTTAGTTTATCAAAGATTAAAATTGCTTTCTAAAGAATGACATAAAAAAGTTATAAGGCAGGGAATTAAATTTCTCATTTTAAATCAAATTTCTATTATCTTTTCCCAAAACAGTTTAAATATTTAAGCGTTCATTATTGTACAGAAACAATGTATACATTTTGGACGATTTCTTTATACTTAATATGTAAATCTTTTAAGTTACATCGATTTCCTTGAAAAAATTTTAGAAACAATTTGTAGTTGCAAATGTGTTGTTAGTGTTTTAGTTACAAAAACTTAAAAAATGCAATTACTATTATTATTATTGTTATTATACTAGACTATTAGCGGACTGACCCGATGTACATCGTACTAACCTTGAGTAAAATAAACAAAAATTGAATATCCTAAAAATACTGAGACTACAATAATGGGGATCTGTAAACATAGCGCCCAAAAAGTGTTATTATGACGACCCCTATAACGGTTTCTGTGCGCTTCGTGTCCATAAACACCAATCACTGTAATGGGTATCTTCATTATACTGTGCCCTTCGAACCTATAATTTGTTAAAACAGTAATCACTATAACGGGACTCTATGCGCTTCGCTCCTATAAACTGTTAAGAGGTATGGTCACTCTGCTTCGGAATTCTCCTCCGTAATGTTAAGTCTATGGACTTTTGATACATTCGTATATTTAAAATATCTTCTCTGGAAATCCATATTTTTAACATATTTTTTCTGTGTACTCTTCTTAAAGGATGCCTCTTTTTTTCTTAGTTTTCAAAATATTTCTAAAACCTATGCTGCATTTAATACTTTATGTGTTATAAGTCTATACTTTAGAAATATTTTGAGAACTGAGAAAAAAAAAGAGACATCTTTTAGGAAGTGTACACAAAAAATAGAAGTTAAAAATATTAATTTCCCGAAGAGATATTTTAAATATACGAATGCATCAAATGCCCATAGGCTTTACATTAGTGAGGGGAAATTGGAAGCTGAGTGACCAGCCCCCTTAATACGCCAATCATTATAATGGGGCATTGTGTGCTTCCCTCCCATAAATTTTAATATGGCGATCGGTATTTAAATTACAAATCTCTACTTTTTTTATGAATAAATGTACTAAAATTTGATATGGATAAGTTGCACAGAATCCTGTTATAATGACTATCGTTTTAATAGTTTTAGTTGCATTTTTCGCATAATTAAAAAAAAAATATGTTCAAAATTCATCTAAAAAATGTCGCGCAAAAAATCTAAATGTTTCAAATTATTTTTAAATTCACTAAATCAAGCTGTTTATTCTGTGCTAAATGGGGATATAACCAGTGTTGAAGTCTTAAAAAAAACAAGAGGTTATACGTTATAGGCAGATGATATACGCTAGGGTCATGGACATTCATGGCTAGAGTATACACCATAGTTTTATTTGAGAAACAAAGTGGTGCACGGAGCTCCTTAAAAATACAAGAAGATATACCGCGTATAGTCCGTATACACTCCACTACACCTCTGATAATAACTATTCAAAATGCATGCCAAAATTAAAAATGCACTTCTAGTAATTTTCGCTCAAAACAGTAGGGAAGGTAGGGGAGATATGATACACTTTTTTTTTTACTAATTTTTTATAACTTTTAGAAAGCTATTTTTAGGCAAATTTTTCGGGTTTTCTTATAAAGTGACCTTTTATTTATTTATTAAAAATACAGTGAATTTAAAAAATAATCATTCGAAAAATATATCCCAATTATTATGAATGGTTACTACTGTATGAAATCTCCCCATTACTGGGGAGACACTTGCAAGGGAGATTTGATACACTGTTATGTAAATTGAAAAAAAAAAAGCAGACGATTCGATTTTTGTGTCATACAGTTTTTTATGATAAATCTTGAAATATTTTAGTAAAATTTAAAAGAAATGACATTGACATATTTTTGTTTCCGAAATGTTTATTCCAAAAAAACTAAACAATCCTATTAAAACACTTTTCGAAAATAAACTTCTAACTTTAAATTATACATCAAGCTTTTTTTTGACAATCATATTAATCAATATTAAAGATTTTACTTTGTGTTTTCCACCTTTTGTGGTTGAAGCTGTTTTCTTGGGACAAGGTCTAATATCCTTGGGACCTTGGGAGACTTGTAAATTTGGTACGTGACGGCTGTACTTCCATCTAAAGAATTTTTAGGTGTCGTGTCAGTAGATAACTGATTCATTTTTAACTCACTGGTTTTGTGGAGTTGATTACATGAAGATGTTGTGGGTAAAGAAATAGGTATTGTCTAAACAAGATCAAAAGGATAAATTTCAGTCTTTTTAAATCCAGATAAAATAAAATATTTTTTAGAGTAAATGATTTCGGAAAAGATTTACCAATGAATCCTCCTTACCAATTTCAGTAGCTCTTGCTGTAAAACAATAATGAATATTACAGTCCTATATTAGTTTGCAACTTAAAAAAACACTATTAAATTTCAAATATACAAGTGTATCATTTCTCCCAAGTACTAATGTATCATTTCTCCCTATTATGCATTATTGGATTTTCAATCGTTTTGTATAAATTCAGGTGCAAAATGGCAATCTACTTTCTAGTAAAACTAATTCTAACAATGTGCTTTATAAATAAAAAAATTACAAGATATTATCTTCACAGTAATAAGAGTTATGAAAGAAAATCAGTAATTGAAAAAATTTACATTGACATTCCAAAAACCTTCAAAATTAAAAGAAAAGAAAAGTTGTCAGTTCTTCATTGATTAGTCCATCTAATGATGGCTTCTGCAAATAAAAGAAGCCTTTACATGTGCTAGAATGCTGTTAATGCCATTTGTTGAGAAAAATTGTCAATGTATCAACCCCCCCTATGTATCACACCTCCCCTAGTAATCGAATTATTTCGCCTGTCCCATAAATGAAAGATCAGTGCTATGAACACCATATTCTGTAACAAGCATCTTGTAATAAATTTCAGTAATGTATATCAGTTTCAATGTATTTGAAACAATGTAATATCATTAAAATATACTGCGAAACGATTTTTCTCTATTGGCCACAATATAACGGAATTATTTTGATTGACCCTGTAAACAAACAATTGATGTTACACACTTCATTTCCAATACCGAACATGCATGGTAAACCTCAATAGCATACATCAGTTAGGGTGACCGAGCCAGTAGTTGATCAAATAAGGTCAGTGCTACTTGGTTTTTATTCTATTTCTTCCTTTTAAGTTTTAGAAGTAAATTAACATGATTTCTACAACCCTTAATGAATGTCCTACAGTGGGCGAAAATGAAATCTGCTGAAATTAAATAGCAACAAAATTATAACTAAATAGTTTCTTTAACTGCCATTTTCCCAGTAGTTGATCAATCGAAGGAATCAGTCGAAAATTCAAAAATTAACATTTAAAATATCATGCTTGTGCTGTGATTAGCAATAATTCATATAAAATTATTAATTTGAAATTAGCAAGATGGAGGTGGATTATTTTAATATTCCGTAAATGTCTCCAACTGATCAAAAACTAAATTTTTACATTTTCTAATTAAAAAAAAAATGATAAAATTACTTCTATTACAGCAGGCAGCTGAAAACAGTGCGACAACAAGTGCTCCAGCATTCAAACAAAGATATTATGTCTAGTACCACGTGCATAACGTATTTCCTCCTGAAATGGAGCAATATCTGAAAAAAAAATACCAACTACTGACGTAGTCACCCTATATGACAATTCAAGTATATTTACACGAGTAAGAGGGACAGACAGGCAGAGAGACAGACATACGGCCAGACATACCGAATTCCCAAACACTTTTCAATGACATTGGAAAGTATCTTACAATTTACACTTCATTTTACTCTTTATGGTAAGGAGAAAACGAGATCCAACTACACGAAGACTTACCTATTCCTCGAGAAATATTTGTAAATAATCAAAACTCTACGAGACACTAAACAGTTTAAAGTTTTAGATTAGGAGTCTCCAATCCGTGCCCCGCGGGTCACAGGTGTTCCTAGCTACAATGTTCAACTGACTTAAGAATGTCTCACGGGATATTAAGAATTTGGCCCGCGAACGTGAAAGGTTGAAGATTCCTATTTTAAATTAACCTATACTAATTGTTAAAATGAGTATCGTTCATAATGAAGAGAATGAATATTTTTTCCAACTGGATTAAATCATATTCAAGGCTGGAGTAGCATAGTTGAAGTTTATTCTAACCTTCTTTATACCCTTATTTCTAACCTTCGTTAGTATTATATCGTCCGGATAGCTTAACAGGTAAAGCATTGGCACGGCACGCCAAGTATCCAGGTTCGATTCCTGGTCTGGACATTTTTCGCTCTGTTGGAATAAACTTCAACTGCGCTACTGCAGCCTTGAATATGAGTATCGTTCATTATGTCGCGAAAAGATTTCAAACAGCAAGCATGAGTTGAGACATTCCACATTTATTATTTTTTTACTATATATAAAAGAAGAAAATACTGGAATTGTGAAAATTATTGACTTCCGATATTAGCCCCCGATAAGCTATTTGTTTCGGGCAACAATTAAAGTGTCGTCACTAAAAAATAACGCTCCGTTGCATAAGACAGCAGTAAAACGAAGCAGATTTACCATTGTATGGTTAAATACTGATAATCTCTACTGCAATTTTTTTAAACTTCTAAGCATCGCACATTTTCAATTTTTACACCTTCGCATGTGATAAAAAAAGTACTTTTAACTGCAATTTGTTCGAAAACTGCATCTTAATTTATTTCTAAGATATTAATTTTTTTTATAGTTTTTAATCCTATTTCTCTAATGATGACAACTGAAGTACTCCATTTATGTAGAAAGTAAAGGGAAAATAGTAGATTACTATATCTTTTTATTTCCATTTTCTCATAAAAACTCAAAACAACACAGATGAAATTCATTTAAAACGGTTAAAGCAAGTATTAGAAAGATTAAGGGAATATATTAGGATAAATAAAGAAAAATCATTCTTTATGGCAGATGAGATTACTAATTGTGGGTACAAAATTGATAAACATAACATCCATAAAACACAAGATGTTGCAAGTTTGTACCAAACTTATCTACTTTAAATAATTTGCTCAAGAAGATTGTGAAATTTAAATGGTCTTCTAAGTGTGAACAAGCATTTAAAAGTATAAAAAAGAAATTACTTCTGACAGGGTTCTTATGCGCTTTAATCCTAAATTACCTTTAGTTTTAGCTACTGATGCTTATCCTTATGGTATCCCTGCAGTTCTTTTGCATGTGATGCCAGAGAACACTGAAAAGCCTATTGGGTTTGTGTCCAGAACTTCGATTAATGCAGAAAAACGGTATAGTCAAGTTGATAGAAGCACTAGCTATTATTTTTGGTGTGAAGAATTTTTTTCAATATTTGTATGGTAATCAATTTACATTATTTACGGATAGTAAGCCTTTGGTATCTATTTTTAATCCTTCTAAATGTATTCCTGTTTTATCAGCTGCTAGAATGCAACGATATGCAATTTATTTACAAACGTTTCAATATGATATCCGTTATAAGAAAACTACTGAACACGGAAATGTTGATGCTCTTTCACGTCTTCCATTACGTAGTGAAGATTTACCTCCACAATTTAATTCAAATGATGTAATCGATGGATCTGAAATTCTTCAAATTAATCAACTCTCTATTTTGCCTTTAATTTTCTAAATCTATTGCTTTAGCTACAAAATCTCCTTTTACGTCAAATTTTTCATCCCCGCATTTCTAGTCCTGAAATTCCTAAAAATTAACTTTTTGTGGTAAACAAGAAGGATTTACTCTTCAACATAGTTGTATTTTAAAAGGATGTAGAGTAGTTAGTCCAGAAATTCTTAGAAGGCAAATATTAAAAGAATTACACTTTGGTCATTTTGGTATAGCAAAAATGAAAGCTTTAGCCCGTAGTTCTGTATGGTGGCCAGGAATAGACCAAGATATTGAAGATCTTGTACGAAATTGCACTATTTGTGTAAATTTAAAAAGTAATCCTCCTAAAGTAGATACACGTAATTGGGAATGGCCTACAGCTCCATGGCAAAGAATCCATATTGATTACTTTGGTCCTGTTATGGGGAAAATGCTTCTCTTGGGGTTGATGTCCATAGCAAATTTCCAGAAGATTTTATTATCCCTGGTACAGCTACAGAAAATACAATTACTTATCTTTCATCACTCTTTGCACGATACGGCTTTCCTATAGCAGTACCATCAGGTAATGCTAAACAATTTAGATCTGCAGAATTTGAGACATTTTTGAAAAATTGTGGTGTAAAACATAGGTTAAGTGCTCCATATCACCATCCAGCTACAAATGGACAGGATGAAAGATATATGCAAACTCTCAAACGTGGACTAAAAGTCTTAGCTTCAGAATCTGGTACTTTGAAAATTAAATTAAATAACTTCCTTTTGCAATATAGAAAGATGCCTCATATTACAACGGGGGAAGAGACCTGCATCTTTATTTCTAAAATTTCATATAAGAACAAAAATAGATTTCATAGTTCCAAGCGTTACATATTTTGTTCGCGATAAACAAAATGCGAAAAAGCCCAAATTTAAAATAAAAGAATTTGAATTTAATCAGAAAGTATCTGTAAGAAATTATACTCCAGGAGCCAAGTGGAAAATTGGTCGAATTATAGCAAAAGAAGGAAAATTACATTATATAATTCAAGTTGGTTCAAATATTTGGAAAAGGCATGTTGATCAAATAACTAATGTAGGTTCAGAGATTTCCTTAGTTAATGATCCAAATTCTGAAGAAAGTGATACAGGAAGTTTCAGAAAATAAAATGCAATGGTGAAACTAGGTGATTCTCTACCAATACAGCCTAGTATCACAGATCTGCAACCAGTTGACTCTCATGATCCCAATAAGTCCTAAATCAACTGACTCTGATTCAATACTTCCTAAACCTTCTGTTCCCAATAGCTCTATTGTTGATGCTACTGAATCTTTAAAAACTAATTATTTTTCTTCTCCATAGGTACTTAGAAAATCCAGTAGAAACAGAAGAGCTCCTGATCGACTGAAACATTAAGCAGGGGGAAAATACGGTGTTTCTAATTTAAATTTAAAATATATGTATGGCAGCATCACACAATTTCTCTCAAATTCATGATAAATAAGTATCAATGTAAATTGAATTTTCATTCTAGAATATCTTGTGTACTGAAAGTTGTGTTTGTGGGTTCATGTATTAAGTAAATATTAATTAAATATCTCCATGGCCATCTCATTATTGATTATGTGATTATTTATTAATTAATTAGTTAAACAAACAGTATATGAATGATTTCTGACAAAACATAGAGCTATTATAAACTATATTTAACTTTAAGTATTCATATTAATGTTACAAGCAAATGTAAGCATATGGATCATTAGGTAGCCGATTTTTTTTTCTGTGTGTGTGTGTGTGTGTGTCGAGTTTGCAACATTGCATTTGTGTATTATTCCACGATAGTGACGTCATACGCATATTTTTCCATAGTTGTTGTTTAAGACTGGATCGTAAATGTCAGCGGATGCAAGTGGCGTCATTTTATATAAAAGAAAAGTGTGTGTTTTAACTCTTAAAACTGAAATAAATTTTGTAGAAGTGCATCATTTTCACTCCAGTGGCTTTGAAATTCTTCACAGGTGGAAATGCTTCCCTTTTAAAAATAACGCAATTGAAATGACACATTGGTAAAGCGCAAAGTTTTACAAAAATTTAGAGCGTCTTTATAGAAGAGCAGTGATCTTTAGGTAAAAATAATATTTGTTTGACAGTCAGATTAACCAACATAATATTCATTTTTATTGTAACTAATTTTGTAGGTTTTATTATAAATTAATGAATCAGTTCCTTCATAACATTTTCTTTCGTCGAAATTCGACGGGTTCCACCTCGTAAAAATAATAATATTTTGTTGTTTTCGTCATGGTGCATGACACTAAATTCTGAAAAAGCAGAATTCCTGCTTCCTGCTTGTATTTTTCTTTCTTTTCTTTTAAATGGATTCACACGCTTTGGGATGTCTTGCATATGATTTGACCATTTTTGAAAAATGTCAGTTTACCTGTGTGTGTGAGTGTGACACAAAGCTTATAGCCGTTCTATTCCGTCATACTTCTTATTCAGTTAGACCTTGACATAAATCAGTGCTGATTAGATTTTGGAATGTATTTCCCAAGAGGTGAGGTTGCTATGCAGCTTTTTTCCAATTTTTGTAATAACTATACACCGAAGAGCCAAAACATTATGACCACCCCAACGTTTTGGAATGAACTCGCTTTGTTGACGTGGAGGGCACGTAATCAAGTGGGGATGGTATTTAACTACTGCTAGGGAGTATGAAGAATCATTTTTGAGCTTACTTCTGCCGGTGGTGGGAAAGGTTGCTGATATAAGCAGCTTTGATAGAAGGCAGAATTCAATGGCACAATGGCTCAGAACGCGTATCTTCGAAACTGTTCAACTCGTGGGTTGTTTGCGACATACCGTCGTTAGTACTTATGCAATGTTCATGAATGACGATGAAATCATCAGCAGACGCAATGGCGTTGGATGTCGGCGCGTTGTCAAAGAAAAAATACGTCGGAAGCTCCCCCACTTGGTAAAAAAAATCGGTAACAGATATTGGCTCAGCTGACAGCCCAATACAATACAGGTCCAAGCAGAGTTGTTTCAGAGCACACAGTTCAGCCGACACTGTTGGATATAAGGCTATGCAGCAAACACCCCACACATGTGCCTCTGTTGACCAAGCATCGTTGCCAACTTCTCCTAAACTAGGACCAGGAACATCGTGACTGAACCATGGATCGTTGGGAGAGAACTGCCTTGTCAGATGAATCACGATTCATCCTTCAACTCATCGATGTTCATTTCAAATTACGCCTTCTTCCATGAGAACTGTTGCTCCCCCTTATACAGCAGGCCATACAAAGGCCGGTTGTAGCTATTTAAGTTTTGGAAAACATTCTAATGGGCATCTCTGGGACCTGTGGTTATGGTAGAACAGATCACGAAGGTTGCAGACTATCGGAACATCATTGGGGACCTCTTGCACCCTTACAATGTTATCTCTCCTCTCAATTGGAAACGAAGTCTTCTAGCAAGACAAAACTCCACGACACAGGGCTCGAATTGTGCTGGGGTGGTTCTAGGAATATAATACTGAATTCCAGTTAAAATCCTGCAGCCTAACTAAACGTATCTTAATATGATAGAGCAGATTTGGGTAGTCATGGAACAGCAGCTCAGAGCTAAAAAACAACCATGCTGTAATATTTCAGATTTACGTGACTGCAATTTGAACATCTGGTATGTACCAAGGACGTGTGGTATCCTTGCCAAGGCCAGTGCAGTTTTATTTTTTTCAGGCAGAAACTGAGACAATGCATTATTAGGTAGGTGGTCATAATACTTTGGCTCTTCAGTGTATGTCGGCATCTATGAAATGGAATTTCACCAAATTGAATATGTAAGATACGTATATTCGACATTGGCGAAGTTAATCTGAGCATTTTTAACACATTCCAATATAGTTGTTACCACTTTCCAACGTAGTGAAACAGTGTTTTTGAATTCGGCTTGTCTGTCTGTCTTTCCCTGTTCTAACTCTCGTATGCACTCGGAGTGACATTAAATAATTATATATTATTGATATTTACTGCAGTATGATCGATATTGGAAATATAGTGTGTAATAGATCGCTATAGATCGTTTACAGGGGCACACGAAATATTTCCCTTATATTATGATCTAAAAAACCGTTTGCATGAAATTTTATTGATGTTACTATATTTCAAACATAATGAGATTAATATGCATCCCTAACAAGCAAAAGTACTATTGTCTGTGGCGGCGAATTTCGATTTTTATAACTCATTTGATTCGTCACATCGACCTAAGTAATTTGCTACCTCGCATATCGGATATTAAGTTTTAATAATGACAGAAGACCGGCTCAAAGTTTAAAATTTCTGCCATTCAAAACCAGTTGACGTCAAAGAAATAAGTAAGATTTAAATTTATTTATGGTTCTTACATTGACATGCATTGATGATAGTATATTTTTGACACATTGTTCATTCCGAAGAAGTGAGTAAAACAAAAATATTTCTTGCAGTGCGCACAACGAGCAAAAGTTTCTTCAGCTGACTTGACGACGCATTCAAAACAGTTATGCTTCCTTTCTTGAACAAAACTAGACGAGGATATCATAAATTGCGAAAACCTGCCTGTCAAGTAGCATACGAATATTTTATCTGCAATTACAAATTCTTATAATAACAGCAATAGTATAACATTATAGTACCGTCAACCGGGTCTACTTTGTGTCCTTGTGGGGTTACTTTGGTCCATCCCATAGAAAAAGTTTTTATTCTTTGTATTGAACAAACAATACAAGATAATTTGGAGTTTTTGCCCTTGAAAAATATTTTATACCCTACTATAGGGTATTTGAATAGTTTGGGGGCAATTTAAATTTTTTTAGTGGCAACGCTGGATGTGATTGGAAACAACTGTTTTCGTGTCTAAATTTTAACTCTCCAAACTTTCTATACTGAAACAATCTGGATAAAAGCTACAAATAAGTTAGGAGTCAAAATATTACCTTTAGTAACCCATGTGTGATCATAGTTTTTCCTTTAACTTGTTATTTTGACGGGAAATGTTTACGTTTTCATAAAGCTAACATTAAAACTAGTATTTCGGGGCTACTTTGTGCCAGGCCTTTTTTGGTCCGAAAATAGCCCCAATTACTTAGAAATGCCTTTTATATAACCAAATCTCTTAAAACATGTTTTAAGTTTAAAAAAATTTCAAATGTTACTGTAGCAAAATGTTACGTTAATTGTTTTTGTTCCAGTTGCTGGGGATAATATGACGAAAATTGTTTCTCGTTTCTTTGATATTAACAATTGATTTATTGTGTTTAAATGTTTAAAAAAAAAACATTTGTTTATCGAGTTTTCAATGGTAATTTATTAGCAAATGTTATTGCTAGGGAGTTTCAATAAAAATGTATTCATTTACATATGAAATGTATTTATTTGATACGAAATTAAGTGAATAGACCAAAGAAGCCCCCAGCAGGGGCTACTTTGTTCCAAAACTTTAAAAATAGTTAAAAATTTAAAAAAATAAAAAGTTCCTCTTTAAAACTATACAGTTTGCTTCAATGTTTCATGTTAATTGTATACAACTCCATTTCGCCGTTGAAAAATCACATATAATAATTTAAATAATGGAAATGTGAGTGGAACCAGGAAAAAGTGGCCCAAAGTAGCCCCGGTTGATGGTAGTTATTGGCAATGTAAAAACAATTAGTAAACTTAAATCGCACTTACTTTTTTAAAGACACCTGTTTTTCAATGAACGAAATTTTGAACTTTGACTCGACCCCCTGTCATTATAAAAACTCAACAGCCGATATGCGAGGTATAAAAGTACTAAGCTCGATGAGACGAATCGAATGAGCTATATAAATGGAAATTAGCCGCCACAGACTATAGTACCTTTACTTTTAAGTTAGACTACAACATGTCATTTCAGAAAAATAGATTAACATTTACGGTTCAATTACAGGGACACCCCAAAAAAATTCCCTTACATTATGATCTATGGGGAAAAATGGCTTTCTGCGCATTTTATTGATTTTATGATACTTGAACCATAATTAATTTCGTGACGTACAAGAGAATTCCAGTAAAAGATTGACTATAATCGATAATTGCTGGATGTGTGTTTTCAGCTGGGTTATGCATTTTTAAACTTTTCTAATTTTTAGTATAGAACGTGGTGTGTGTAAATTTTATAGATCATATACTGGGCTGCACAGTAAAATTCGTATACATTAGAGTATATAAACAGCAATTTCTGAAAACGGATTCCTTTTTACTGAGTTTTTTAAATGTATCTCATTTCATTGTATGAAAAATTATATTTCTTAATATTATTCTGACAGCATTGGAAAATTTTCATAATCTATCTCTGACAGATGTTTTTTCTTTCTTGTTCAATATGAAACAGCATAATCAAAAAACAAATTAAATTACTTTTTTAATTATTCCATTGAAAATTTATGAGCAACCTGATAATCATTTTGCTCATTTCATATTTTTGTTTATTACTTATTGTTAATGAGTTTTAAAATCGCGAAGCACGTATCTATTTTGACTAATTTTATGTTGACTCCAAATTCTAAGATAATGTGACAGCGTTTTCCCAAAGATTATAAACAACAAAATTTCACAATTAAACTTAAAATAGATTAACTGAATTTTCCCCCCTCTCAAATGAAAAAATTTATAATTTAATTAAAATACAAGGTTGTCTAGGAAATCAAGATTTCAGTGCGACATATTATATTTATCTGTTACGTAATGTTATTTAATTAGAGCAATTTTTCAAGCTAGTAATTTGCATCAGCTTACATGGAAAATTCGCAGACACAAATGTCAGTATCTAATTAACAAAAATAGCATGATTTCAAATGTGAATAAAATAATATGCGAGGTTTCAGCCTCAGGAGAGAAAAGAATGAAAAATATTTAGTTTCTTTATCAAATAAATGAAATATGATACGTCATGATTACTTCTTGAGTGTCAAAAATTATAAGATGGTTGATTTATGTAACACATTTTGTATTTTTTTTTATAGCTGCTTTTTTCTTCTTTTTTCTACTACAAATACGAAATCGTTTTATTTTTTACCGACTACAACTTGTAAGACTTTATTCGACATGTTAATTAATAATTGTAATATCCAGTATTTTCACGTATTCATCACTTTATACAACTGTTTCTGATGGGATACATGCAGACAGTAGCATGTGCAAATGAATGCAGGCGCCTAAGACAGAGGGGCAAGGCCAAAGTTTTTTATAATAAGTATTTTTATAATAAGTATATATGACGTAGGGTAACTGAGAAATCCGGTTCATTGCAAACAACCTAGGCTGTTTGCCATTTTAATTGCCCGGTTAATTAGAGAATCATCTTTCTCCTTCCAATTGGCTTGATATTTTTCAGGCTTATTTCAAAGTGGCTAAGCAGCTTTAGGCTACGCGGAAAATGATTATTTGTTTCTTAATTAGACTGAAAATTTTCAAACTCATTGCAAAGAGCCCGAGGAGAGTTGGGCTAATTGGAAATTTTTCATTTATTCTCAATCAGCCTGATTTTTATTCAGACTCATTGCAATAAAAAAAAAAAAAAAAATGCAATTTAGGCTAATTTGAAAATGACGACGCATTTATCCAAACAACCCAGTTTCATCCAGGTTTACTGCAATATGTACAAGGTATTGAATGTTTATGAACAATTTTAGTTAAAAAAAAAAAAAAAAAAAAAAAAAAAAAAAAAAGTAGATCGAGTGAATCTGAAAGTGTTTTAAAAAATTAGATAAGAAAATTATGTAATTGACAGATTTCAATTGCCCGGCTAAGTGTCTTAAGTTAGTGAATACCCTAATTTGCGGCTCTTAAGCTGAGGCTCGAATAACATTATTTCTTATTAGAAATTTTATTTAATTAAATGTAACTCATTTCTACTTGGTACTTAATTAACCTTACATATTAAATGAAATTTCTGGTTTCGAATAGACTTATTTTAGCTGCGGCTTATACACAAGAAATTACGGTACTTCAAATTTATTTTAAGGGTATATTTTTCGCAAAAAAACCGTGGAAAAGTATCAATAAAATATGCAGATGAGGCAGATTTTTAATGTTTTCCTGGCAATACGTAGACAAGAAGGGATACAGAATTATAATAATTATAAAACGTCTATAAAAAAAAAATTCTGTATCAGTGAAATCTGCAGATGGTGCAGAATTTTACTGTTTTCCCATCATTTCGTAGATAAAATGGATTTTTAATGAAAATAATTATAAAAATATATAAGAAAATTTCTAAAACAATGAACTTTACGGATGAGGCAACTTTTTTAAGTTTTCTCAGCCTTATGTAGCGAAAGACTGATTGCCGAAAGAAATTTATTATAAAAAATATAAATGAAATTTTCTGTATTAATGAAATCTGTATTAATGTACAAATGAGGCAGATTTTTGTGTTTTCTTAGCGTTACATTGGGATAGTGGGTTGCTAATGAAAATAATTATGAAAAATATATAAGAAAATGTCTGCAGCAATCAAAATCTGTAGATGAGACAGATTTTTAATGTTTCCCCAGCATTATGTACAGAAGATCGATGCAGAAATGAAATAAATTATAAAAAAATATAATACCTGTAATAAGAAAATCTGCAGGTGAGGGAGATTTTTAATATTGTCTCAGCATTACGTAGAGAAAATGGGTTACTGAATGAAAACAATCCTTCTATTCTAAAAAAAGTAACTAACGCTGTCATCTCCGCCGCCGGTTTTGAATTTTTTGTGACTGGAGATATTTCTTCGTTAATATTAAGAAAAATATTGCACATAAAAATATGAAAATCGGTGATATTATAGAGATATGTTTGATAAACAAGCTAGTGCAGACAGTTTTTAAATCGAAGAACTATTTTAAGAGATATTTAATGTTAAAGTTAGTCAAAATCGTTCCATTAAAAAAGTTTAATAGGAGCAAAAACTATAGATAGTAATTTAATCATTTTTAGATCATTTTATACATTAGAAGTTCTCGGTGTGCACACTGTATTTATATTTTAATTTGACTCATTTTTTGAGGTTTTATTTCTATTTTAAATTCAAATTTTCAGCATTTCGAGAGATATTTTTTACAACTTTTAGAAAAGGGTATTATTTTAAATTGTTGCCAAACTTAAAAACAGCGCAAAGAATAATATTTCCTTCAAATTAAAAATTTATTTACACGTGACTATTATAAACAGAAAAAAACCTTGAAATGAGAATTAAATGATTACGTACTAAAGGCAGGAAAATATTGATAATTACGTCATAAAAGCTATATTTACGAGTGAATTTTAAAAGAGAAAGAATATTGTAAAATAATAAATTCAGTAATATGCGTTAAAAGATGCAAACTTATAAAATTGCATCATATTTAAAATTGCCAAACCATAATATTGCCAAACAGTTTAAATTTAAAAATATACTAGCACAAGACATTTATTTCATATTTTGAGATAATCTTTTAAAACTAATCTTTATATATATTACCATATACACCCAGCCAGGACGCCAACCGCAAGGCTAATGGACAAATGTCCTAGCAGGTAAATCCCTCCTCCATCCAGTTCCACCTTACCGCAGAAACGGGCTAAACTAGTGGGCAATTATATAACTAAATAAAATAACAAATCGCATAACCTATATGCTCATAGCAACTCGCTATGTCAACACAAACGTATGTTTAAGTTAATATACAACTGAAAATACACAGTACAAGAAAAAGGGTTTATGGGTAACCCACAACCAAAATGAGAAAATTAAAAATAATAACATAATATAGGGGTTTATGGGTAACCCTCAACCAATAAATAGACCAAAATACTAAACAATGATACTACAAAAGCACAGGTTTATGGGTAACCCTCAACCAATAAATAGACCAAAATACTAAACAATGATACTACAAAAGCACAGGTTTATGGGTTACCTGTAACCAAATATAATGAAGAATGATGCAATTAAAAGTCTGCAAGATTAAATGTAATTCTTTAAAGCAAGTTCTAAATTGTTCCACGATATAGTTCAGCTCCAATCCTCGCTCTTCATAACCAATCAAAAAAAGATCCAAACCAAACAGCTTCTCAATTGATGATAATAGAAAGTCAACCAATACTGAGTTCATCAGGTGATTCTGGTAGTTGCATAAAATAAAACATAGATGATAACTTGTAGAATAATATGAAGTGACAATGGGCAATCAAACTATGTAGTGTCACACACAGTACACACAAACTAATGGTCAGTCCACCACTCTAAATCACAACTTTTACGATAGAATGTTAATGTCATAAGTGCGAATATTAATATACTGATATAAATGCAAATAAAACACAATGTTTATATCCCAAGAGATGGCTTATAGTAAATAAAATAAATGTCAATATATCCATATGCAAGAATTACTCTTGAACACAAAGTAGAAATGGAAATTATGAAAATATGATAATGTAACACTATTCGATACATCCAATATACTCCTTCATTTCTGAACATTAATCAACAGGCAATGAAACTGATAATAATGCACCAGCATTAGAACAGATAAGTAAAATATTTGAACAAACCCGTACCTTGTGAGATCTTAATTCACATAGTCTAGTTGCTTAATAGCCCACAATAACAGAGACTTCAAATATAAGCCAAAATGTTAAATATAGTTAAATTACATAGAAGACTCAAAATTTATACCTTATGAATGAGTAATTAGATTCAAAGCATTATAAATATCACATAATTTCCTATAGTTGTGAGTATCAAATAAAATTCTTCTAATGTTGTATCTGACGCTTGCAGAGGTATCAAAATGAAAGAAACAAGGAACTAATGGACACCTTCCAAATAAATAATGAGTAACATTTGCCTTCCTTACCGCAGTCACATTTTGTTGAACTTCTCTTCCCAATTTTACTTAAAAAAGATGGAAAGCTGCCATGTCCAGTTATAAAGTACTGTACCACTTGGTTTGAGCAAATGTAGTTAAAGTTTACCTTCTTGATAACGCCATATGTATCCCTTCCTTTACCGCTTGAATTCCAGTATCTTTGCCATTCAGCACAAGTATTTTCCCGAGTTACCCGTTTAATAAGAGAAATAGGAAAGTCCAAAGCAGCCACAATGTCCGCATTTTCTTCAACAGTTGCTTGCTTTGCTAATTCGTCTGCTTTCTCATTTCCGATATTCCCAACGTGGGCTTTAGTCCAGCCTATTGTAACTGTTTTTAAGGGATCGCTGATTAATAATTCGAAAATATCTTTAACCAAGGTATTAGATGGGAAAGTTCTCTGAAGAACAAGAAATGAAACCTTACTATCCGTAAATATCCACATTTTTTGAAAGTCAAAATGTAATGACCAATCTATTGCATACTTTAACGCAGATAATTCCGCTTAATATATTGAGTTGTGCTTGTCCAATGATATTTTAAAGTCATAAATAAAGGATCCACTATGAAAAGTCGTGAATGCTGCACCAACGCCAGATTCCATTTTAGAACCGTCCGTATATATCACTGGAAGTCCCAGATCAACAAAGTATAAATCGGATTTCTCTGTAAAATTCAGATTATTTATATATCATTATAACTTGGAAAGTCACTTGTTGTAAGATTTCTCATAATATTAGTAGAGTTAATAATACAATCCCCAACTTGTATGCTTGCATTACTAAACATAGTTTCATATTTTCTAAATTCATGTTTAAGTTTAATATGGATTGGTGGAATTCCTGTCAGAGTACATAAAGCATCAGTAGATAACGTTTTGTACGTTGAAATAATAGATAATAGTCCAAGGCGTTGACATGAAGCACTACCCCCTACATACTAAATGCCTCTCGCATTCACTGTTTTCCCCATATAAGAACTGGAAGTCAGCTTAGCCCCAAAATGCTCTGCCATCTATCGGTGACAATTGACATGATTTTTAAAAACCTGTAGATAAATAACGTAAATTTTTGTTATTTATTCCTAGAATTTCACTTTTTTTTTCTCTTTTCGTATTTATTTTAATTGTTGTATTAAATGATATTTTTTCTATAAAATTTGAAAAGAGAAATTATTTCATATTTTCTCTTCAATTTCAAATGATGAATGATAAAATAACGCACATAATTTATTTTATAATATGAATTTTAAATTATATGTTCTTTTTTAAAATTAATTATAATATATAAATTAATAGCACTTACATTTACTTGTAAATATATTTCCATCAAAAATAAAATAAACAAGGTTTATGAAGTGAAAATATTTATTAACACTATAAAATGGTACATGAATTTTAATCAATGGATCAAAAATTATGAGCAAGTTTAAAAAGGTTATTGCAAAACATAAAAGTATTTGATTAAATTAAATTTTACTAAATAGTAAGACATGTATTTCTTTCAGGCAAAATATTAATAATAAACAAAGTTAATGTGGGGTGAATGTGTCAGTGAAGGACAATCTTAAGGAATTGCTTTAAAAATAATTTTTAATTAATAATTACAATTATTATATTCCTGTTTTTTTTTTTTTGACATTATATTAATCTATCAACAATATTTAACTAACTTCATAGTTGTACTTCCCATTGTGAATTAAAATTTAATTCTAATAACATAATTACTTGACACTCCAGTACTAGTACCATACAGTTGCCTCAATAAATAGATTGCAATATTTTTCTGAACTTCCCTATTTAATATTTTCTATCTAAAATAATTAAATCATTGATATTGTGATAATAATACTATAAATATTAATTACCTTTATCATAATAATGAAACTAGCAAGTCTTTTTTTTAAGTGTTTAAAAAACATTTAACTCACAGTTTCATTTCTTTTATATTTGAATTATTAATTATTATAAGTAACCATCAAGTACTTTCAGGAAATTTAAATAGTTGGAAATATGATTCTGTTTGACTACTCCCCCCCCCCCCCACACACACACACACCAAGGCCAAAACTAGCCTTTTTTGCACCCGGGGCAAACATGGATTTTGGCGCACCCCTCCCCCCCTCCCTCTTCCACAAAGTATATTTACAAAGAGAATTTTACTAATTTTATAATAGACGACTTATTTCAAAATTTAAAATATGTAATCATAAAATATCTAATACTGAACTAGGTAATCTACAGTGGCGGATCCAAGGGGGAGATCCCTCTGAACACCAGCAAAAATATTCTAAAGATCATTTTTAAAATGAAATATTCAGTAGAGTCCCGATTATCCGAGTCCTGCCTAACCGAGTTTCCGCTTTCACCGAGTTATTTTATTCTGATGGACTGATGGCTTTCATTATTATAAAACAGCCATTATAAATTAAGAGTTAGGTGAACATGAAAGAGCAGTCGTAAAAAGTTAGAACTCTGATTTTCTGGTCAGAATGGGAAAAATATGGGCATATTTTTTTCCCATTTTTCCCCCCCATTCTAACCAGAAAATCAGAGTTCTAACTTTTTACGACTGCTCTTTCATCTTCACCTAACATTTCATTTATAATCGCTGTTCCATAATAATGAAAGCCACCAGTTCGTCAGAATAAAATGATCCATTCTAAAGGTAAAATCCTTCGTTTGGCGCCCCTTCATTCTGACGCCCGGGGCACATGCCCCCTCTGCCCCCCCCTTTAGTTTCGGCCCTGCCACACACACACATACACACGCATGTTGCCTGAATAAATTGATTACAATGTTTTTCTGAAATTCCCTATTTAATATTTTCTATCTAAAATAATTAAATTATTGATATTGTGATAATAATATTATAAATATTAGTGACATTTATTGTAATAATGAAATTAGCAAGTCTTCGGGTCAGGACCTCAAACGTCAATTCTGCAGCTTTTTTTTTCTTTCTCCCTGTCTCTCTTTCTCTCTCTCTCTCTCTCTCTTTTTTTTTTTTTTTTTCTTTTTGCAGTGTTTAAACAGTCAGCTCACAGTTTCATTTTGATTTGCATTATTAATTATTACGAGTAATATATGAAGTACTTTCAGGAAATTTAATAAATTGGAAATACGATTATGCACTGATGTTCCAAGACACTTTTTTCATCTTTTTTACTACACATCTTTTTTTCGGGTCAGGACCTCAAACATCAATTCTGCTCTCTCTCTCTCTCTTTTTTGCAGCGTTTAAAACAGTCAACTCACAGTTTCATCTCTTTCATATTTGCATTATTAATTATTACGAGTAATATATCAAATACTTTCAGGAAATTTAATAAATTGGAACTCTCTCTCTCTTTTTTATTTTTTTTTTCTTCTTGCAGTGTTTAAAACAGTCAACTCAGTTTCATTTCTTTCATATTTGCATTATTAATTATTACGAGTAATAGATCAAGTACTTTCAAGAAATTTAATAAGTTGGAAATACGATTCTGTGCACTGATGTTCCAAGACACTTTTTTCATCCT
This sequence comes from Maratus speciosus, assembly GCA_963932465.1. Taxonomy (NCBI): domain Eukaryota; kingdom Metazoa; phylum Arthropoda; class Arachnida; order Araneae; family Salticidae; genus Maratus; species Maratus speciosus. The sequence goes on from OZ010786.1 coordinate 344,258,051, forward strand.
TTTTACTGCCCCCCCCCCCCCTCCCCCGATACACACACACGTTGCCTCAAAAAATTGATAATAGTATTTTTTTTAATTCCCTATTTTATATTTTCTATATAAAATAATTAATTTATTGATATTGTGGTAATAATACTATATATATTAATTACATTTATTATGATAATGAAACTAGCAAGACTTCCGGTCAAGGCCGCAAAACGTCAATTCTTCAGTTTTTTTTTTTTTTTTTTTTTTTTTTTTAACATTTAATTTAGTTTTATTTCTTTTATATTTGTATTATTAATTATTACAAGTAATAATCAAGTACTTTCAGGAATGAAATTATTGATATATTTCAATTATATAATATTTATATTGCTTCAAAACACAATGCTATGAATACATATTTATTTTGATCACATTACTAATTCGTATTCGATTTCATCGTGTATCATTTATTATTACTATCGTTATAATTTTGCTGGAAGAAATTTAAATAATTTTGAATGTTATTGTATTTTTATTTTCATACAGAAAAGGCTTAGCATAATTATTTGATAAAAAGAAATACTTTGATCTATCATTTTTATTATTAATAATAACAATATTATTTCAGATTCTTTCAAATTAAGGTACTCTTTTCCTTTTAAGACATTGTAAATTAATAAAAATACATCTTATTAATAGCAACTGTACATTAATTTAATTTATTATTATTCAACGGAATGTTATTAGAAACATGCAAATAATAGTAGTAAAAATATCTATTTGTATTTTTAAAAATACAATGAAAAAAAGTTAAAAAGACTCGTTGACTGTCTTCTACAGGAATGGTGAAAAGAAATATTTTCCTTTATTTTGCTGGATGAACAGCAATAAGGCACACAGCAATATGGCAATTTATAGAGAATATATTAATTTCATTAAAAGTAAACATCCTGTTTAAAAAAAATCACAAATTACTGCAAAAAATAAAAAATAATAATAGCTTTCAAAGGCAGGTCTATGAGGCGATCCATGTAAATACAGCAATAACATACCCCAAACAGTAGCGCCATCTATCAACCTTGCTGACTTCCATTTTTGAGTCAAATGCGAGAGGCATGTAGTATGTAGGGGGTAGTGCATGAAGATAATTTTCTTAATGCATGAACGTGTAGATCTGGGAACCAGATTTCGAAACCATAGCAGATCTGTTTTTCAATTACTTGATTATACCAAGTTTTCTGAAAATTAGCGTGCAGTCCCTTATCTCTACACTTCGTCTTGCGAACATTTGATGTAAAGTTGCAAATCTGTTCTCTTATTCTTTCAAAATGGCCGATCCAGTTAAATTTACCATCAAGTTGAAATCCTAAATATATAATATTATCCTTCACCGATACGGTAACCCTGTCTATCTTAAAAATCGGGTGTCGATTATCTAATGTAAATCTTCCAAACAACATGCTAACACATTTTTCTCTACTTATAGTTAATCTCAAGTCCTGAGAGATCAAATTCATCAATTGGAGCTTGTCATTCATATTATGTTCCAAATCGTTACGAGTATCCCCATAGGCAATAACGACAAAGTCGTCAGCATAGGACAAAATATTTAAAGTAAATCTCTTAATCAAGTGATCTGCAATAATTAGCCATAACAGAGGTCCAAGGCAACTGCCTTGAGAACACCCCTTAAAAAGTTGAAACCATTTGATTCCATACGTGTAACTAAACCAGGGTTGTAATTTTAACCGGTCAAAATTGATTTTGACCAGGACACTGGATAAAAGTGGTTTTAACCGTCCAAAATTGGTCAAAAGTGGTCAGAAATGGTTAAAACTGTTAAAAATGGGCTTAATTTTAATATTTATTTTTTCTTTGCAATTAAAAGTAACTTAATAAGTAATAAAAGTAACAGGCAGTTAAAAAAATACACTGATAAGTTAAGGAGGCTCATTAGTAAAATATGCTTATGCAATACAATAAGAAAGCTAGATCCATAATTGCCCTAGCATTGTTAATAGTGTATCAACAGGGAAAAAATTCATTCTTCCTTTAGCTGTTGATACAGGGGCATCTAAGAAATCTGCCCAATATTGTTTAAAACTAGCAGCTGATGCTAAAGAAGAGGTAGAAAACAAGTTTGCTTGTAAAGTAAGAAGTTTTGTAAGTGACAATGAAAACAAGATGAAACGCATGAGGAAAGATTTTCAAAATGCATATAGAGACGAACTGTTTATTTCTTATGGATGTGCTGCACATTACTTGAATCTTGTAGGACAAAATATTACAAACACAAAAAAAGTTAATTCAATAATGAAGCATGTTATTGAAATGAAAAATTGCAGATGAGCATGAAGATAATATTGATAATATTGTTAAAATCATTAACAATGTATACAAAGAAGTAAAACATTTATAAAATCAACTTAAGCCTATTTCCCTTGCTTTAGATAAACTTAAAAAAGAAGATGCTACTATATCTGATGCATGCGACGAATGGTTAAGATATAACTAAAAGAAAAAGATCTTGAAATTTATTCTAAAATGATAGTCTCAATTTAATGAAAATATTACCCCAGTTCATTTTCTGGCTCATATGCTGAATCCTGTCTACATGAGCAAAAGTATTGATGAAGAGAAGCAAAAAATAGCAAGGCAGTGTTTACACAATAATATTGATCCTACCTTTTTGCCTCTTGTGATTGTATTTCAAGCAGAATCCTCACCATATCCAAAATCCTATTTTTCTGAAAGTGTAAAAGATACAATTGAGCCTGATGCCTGGTGGGCAGCAATGAAGAAGGTTAAAAGCATTGATATAAAATTTGTTGAATTCACATTACATCTAATGAACTGTTGTGCCAGCCCATCATCAATTGAAAGATTGTTTTCTAAATTTGGAATAATCCAAAATATATGAAACCATCTAAGTTTAGAGTCAATTGCAAAACTTGTTACTTGTAATAATTTTTTTAATTCAACACAACTTACATAAAAAAATAAAAGAGCTTGTGTATAAAAAATAATTAAAACATTTGTGTTGTATCTTGGTGTTGTGTTATTTATGTTATGACTTTTTTAATTTGGTATTTGCTGGTGTTATGTTACTTATATTATGACATTTTTAACAAATATTAACTTAGTTTTTAACATATGCTAGTAAAATATATTTGATTAGTAGTAAATAAATTGAATAGTCAATATCAGTGGTCAAAATGGTCAAAATTGATTTTGACCAGGACGGTTAAAACCGGTTTAAACCCCTGGTTAAAACCACCGTGGTTAAAACCGAGACAACCTTGAACTAAACCCAATTTTCTGTTACTTATATAATTTTTCAAGATACATTTTATATACAGAGGAATAGGTAAATGATCTATCAATTTAGCTAAAATTTCCCAGGCAACAGCATTAAATGCAGCTTGTATATCTATGGATGCGATTGCTACATATTTATATCGCTTTAACTTATTTTTAATATTGTTCCTCAGAAAATGCATAGCTGTGATCGTGCTGTGCTTTTCTCGAAAGCCATGCTGAGCCTCGTTCCAAAAATTAGGGGACCCTGTTCTGTCGCCAAATGCCGCCAACTTGGCGAAATATCGCCAAATATGGCGACCAAAATTAGTCACCAAAAGTGACGCCAACTTGGCGATATCTCTAATATTTCGCCAAATTCCCATAGACTTTCATTGTAAAACAATAGTGTTTACTTGCTTACAGAAAATCAACATTTTGAGATATTTTGAACCAATGAACCAATGCAGATGTTATTGAAGTGCCTACAAGAGTAGCATTGCTCTTATGTTGAGAATTCTAGGACAGCGCAAATAATATTTCCATTCTAACAACAAAAGTATTTTCACGAGAATATTAAAAAGAGAAAGAAAACTTTGATGAAAATTACGTCAGATTTAAAACGATACATTTAAAATGTCTTATTTTAAAAAAAACTTTCTTATAGCGTTGTTAAAAAATACCGGGAGACAAAGACTCTGTTTTCTTAAATAATTTTATATTAGCTTATTTTCACATGTTTAACTGATCTGATTTAATCAAAGACGAAAACAACCCGTTAACAGGGAGATAGCCACTGTTTTTTTTTCTTTCTTTTTTTTTTTTATAATCCATTCTTACAAAAAAATTTTAAAGCCGATCAAATTAGCGTGCTTTTAGATTTTGCGGTGTCTGAACGTGGGTTGGCGAGCGTAGCTCGTAGGGGGCAGAGCCCCCTAGTTACAAAAAAAAAGAAAAATAAATTTCCTTTATTGACAGATTTATTTATGGACCTGCTTGATTATTAAAAATAAAAAAAAATATATTTTAAAGGTAAATTTTGCCCTCCTAAAGATGTACAAAAATTACTGCAGGCAAAACAGAATGTTATTATTATTATTTTTCAATTAATTACTTTTTTTTTTGCCTAGCATTACATAGAAATAATTGAATGAATAATCTGAGATATCCAGCCGCAAAATAAACTAATTTTTATTTTAAATACGCTATAGACTTAAAATTAAATTCGAGTAATCACTAATCTCAGGTAATCAGGGCATATATCATATCTACAAATACGACAGTTTTCGTATATGTTTGTTGTAACAAATAAGCACTAACAATTTGCCTCATATGCCGATTTTATTGATACAGTAATTTCCTTATATATTTTTTATAATTATTTTTCTTTCAGCAACCCATATCCTCTATAAGTAGGGGAGACTGTGGAGGGTTCACCCATTTTTTACAAAATGATTTTTCATTTTTTATATTGAACTTAAAATAAAGTTTAATGTATCATTTTATTCGTTGTACAATCAGTTATCAAAATAAAATTGCCACATAAGTGTGATATATAAGAAACTTGAAAAATGATTGAGTTTAATCATGAGAAAATAATGGATCAAGGCTCCCCACATATGGGAGGCTTGGCCCGCTTTATTTTATATTGAAATATTTGTTAAGGGAAATAAAATCAGTTTGAAAAAAGGTCGAATAAGTTTATACTACATAGTTTCATTACACAAACCTGCAAAATTTGGGTTGTGTCATATTGCTTAGCTTTTGATAATTGATTCTTACGTATTTTCTAGCGCTGAATCCGAAAAGGACCTTCATTTTTTACCATCACGTCAGGATTTTTTGCATTTTTTTTTTACTTTTTAACTGTGAAATTTACGATTTCCAAAAAATACTGACTTTATGGTTATAAATGAAGGTCATTTTCGAATTCAGCGCTAAAAATATATATAAAAATCTGTTATCAAAAGTTAAGAAACACAAACATTTCCTGTACCTTTCAGTATCAGATGTTCTCTAGTTTTTGACTTTTTACCATTGATATTTACGATTTGCAAAAAATTTTGACGTCATGGTTAAAACTGAAGGTAATTTTCGGATTCAGCGCTAAAAAATACATAAAAATCAATTATCAAAAGTTAAACAACAAAACCATCGCAGGCTTGTGAATTATTAAAAATTATTTGGGAAAATGTGATGCATAGTCAAACCTGCTTAGACGGAATTCAAGGCACAGGAGAAAAATTCCATTTTAAATACCCACTTTTTGTGACACTCTATCTGGAAACACTAGTTGCCACGTACTTTGGTTTGATGTCATTGTGTTCATCTTTGTGATCATTGTCTACATACCTTCCTAAAGCGTTTTGATCAATGTTATGTTATTTTGCAGAGGCTTATTAATTCTTCACTTAACAATTCTTAAGGCTGCTACTTTCATCGTATTTATTCTTTTCCATTTTTTCTATTTACCTACTGTGGATACTATTTAAATTAAATAAAAGTTCCTATCAAGTTTTCCGTTTGTATTTCATTAATTTTTTTCTTGCTTATATAGCAATTTTTCACATCTTCCTTTAATCAATTTTTTACATTTTCTTTTCTATCACTCTATTCTATTGTAGCTTTACAGAATGAATTTACGTTATTTTAGAAATGTAACCATTAACCCTTCCTCATGTATAGTGTACAATAAAAATATTTCCCAAAACAATTAAGGAAGCTTTGACCGTGATCAACCCTCCCTCACATCGATTGGGTGAAGCCTCTCCACATACCACTTTTTAAAGAATAGCACATGATTATGTCTAGTCTAATTTACTATACAATCTTTATACCTGGAATGAAAGCTCAATATTTCTGCAATACTTAAAACCTACTTACTTAAATTTCTGTGATATATTTTGTCTCAGAAAATCTTACAAAATGTTTCAAAAAATACACTATTTAAGCTGAAAACTCTTTATAATTGATTTTTCCACACCTGTTTCAATTATCTGCATGAAATAAAGACTATTGCTTGAACATTTAAGTAGCTTTGGTTGCCAAATATTGGCAAAACTCTGAAATTCTTTAAACATGAAAACTGGCGGGTGGGTCAAGCCTCCCCTATGGTCAACCCTCCCTAGTATGCTGGAAAAACGTTAAAAACCTTCCTATTCCGCAAATTTATTTATTGCAAAAAATTTCTTACATATTTTTTATAATTGTTCTTATTAGCAACCTATTTTTTCCATGGCGTACGTAATGTATGACCAACTCCGTAGAAGTTTAAAATTTTACAGTGCCGAAAATCGTAAAACTGAAATTTCTTTTAAAATTTGTTCATGATGGTCCAGGAATGTTAATGTTTAATCCATGGCGTACGTAATGTAAGATCAACTCCGTGCGATTTTTTATGTCTTAAATTTTAATCTTTGAAAAAATCATTTTCCAAATGGTCGTTGCAATTTGTTAAATTGCTTTTTTTTTTAATTACTCCAAAACTTGAAATTTATTTTATACTGCTGCAGGTTATTTTTTTTTCGTCTTGTAAACAATATCCCAAGCCTATTTTGATTTAATTAATTGGGTTTTGATATCTATGCATGGTTTGAAATTTTTATAATGTTCAAAATTTTCGTCTTGCAAAGTCAAGATCCCGAAAAATCCTTGATACATTCCTCTTCTGCAGACGTTTGAGGAATGAGAAATGTTAGGATTACCTGCGCCCATATGCAACTTTATCCGTTAGTTGTGTTTGATTGATTGAAAGCCCAAGTAAAAAAAAAAAAAAAAAAAAAAAAAAAAAAAAAAAAAAAAAAATGCGCTTCTGCACCAACCTCATTAAGAAAATCTTTAAATATTGGTTGATTGGTTGGTTGATTTTTGACGGCCGATTATCTACACTAGGGATATAGGCCCGAGGGGGAATGCCCTTCGTGGGGGTCTTTCTAAGGGAACCTAATCCGTATTTACGCATGGAAATCCGTGGCTCGAAGAAAACTACGAAAACTCCGAACGATTAGGCCGACGGGCGCGATTGGGATCGAACCCAGCACCTCCCGTCTACCAGCTTTGAGAGCAAAACCTCTCAGCCACTGGTGGGGCCTTTTAATATTGGAATAAAACTCGAAAAAAGCATTATAATTGCAACTTTTTCGTATTTTCAATGGCACCAATCGATTTTACGTGAATACATAACAAGGTAAATTGCTGCATAAATTTAGGTTTTCGCATATCATCACATCTGCAAAAAAAGATCACTTCATCCTAATGTGCACCGTACAAAAAGGCTATGACTTTATTTTGTTTCTAAATTCGAACTTTTGCTCTTTTACAAAACCGAAATTAGTTGTTCCTGATGCGGTTTTTTTTGTGTTGATTCCGAATCTAGTTTTAGATTTACTCCATCGGGTCTTATTTTGGAGATATATGCATAATTCGATTTATGCAAAATTAGTAAATTTTGTACAATTATATGCAAATTTAAGGCATAAAGCATTATCAGACTGTATTTTTTGTTTTATGTTATGATTAATGTTTAGTTTAGTTTTCAAAAACGTTGTTTTTTTAGATTATACTGACATATGACCGTGAAATATTGTGCCCAATTTGCATATTTTTCATGTTTTCCTAATAATATTTCTTGACGTCAAAATATTTCAGCCACATGCGTACGCTAGTATTCTTCTGAACAAGTTATTTGGGCTGATTTCAAATCTGGTATCTGTTTTCTTCTATCGTGTCTAGTTTTTGAAAAAAGTGAAATTTTATTTCACTTTTTGAAGCAAAAAGATGAGGGATTGTATCCAAATATAGTATTACGTGCGATATTGTGTATGCTAAATTGGCACTAATCAATGGATATATGGATACAACCCCTCATGTTTTTGCTTCATTTTGGGAACAACGGATTTTGAGCTTATTCTATGAACGATTATTATCAGACTTTTCAAACTATGTTTTTGATACTTTTACAAAAGTTGCTCTATACATTTAGCTAACACATTATGCACATTATATTTTGATTGCATTCGCGCATGCGCAGTGAAACGTTTTTTAGTAAACCTGCTCATTTTTCATCCAATTTTTATTATTTTTTCATTCTGATTGCGGGGTATTGTGTACAATATTGCTCGTCATATTTTCTAAAAAGAACTTTTTTATATATTGAGAACTCTGCAAATTATAAGCAAAAAACTTGGCGAAATTTGGGACTGTTTTTATAAAAACCTTAATTTCTCTACGAGTTTACATCCTATCCTCATAAAAATGAATACAGTATATTACAATAAACTTATTAATAATCTCGAGTTTAAACGCTTTTGCTCCATTATTTTTTACAGGGTTATCCAAAAGGTAATCGTTCTTTTTCAATTTTTTGATGGTCCCCTATGGGGTTTCGGGAAAAAATCTTCGCGGAAATATATGACCTATACTATACTGTCTACACACCTGCAGTTTCAGGTTAATTCCTCATGTATGTTTCTAGATATTTAACAAAACGTCTAAAATCGCAAGTTACCGGTCACCTTTGGCCATATAGTGTATAAATGATACCACCGACAGATTTTTAGAAACAGCAGATCAATTACAAAGAAGACAACTGTTGCAGATTTAATATGCCTTCAGCTATTTCTGGGCACCAAAGAAGTTCCCATTATACGCAAATGTTCGGATGACACAAAATTGTTTAATAGACATGTAGAAATACTGTCAACGCCATTATTTTGAAGGGACAAGTTCGCTATTTTAGAAATAAAGATAATTTGTAGAGAATTTTTAAATTTAACTTACCAATTGTAATAAAATAGATGGTAACTATGTGAAAAATGTTAAAAATTTGCTGAAATCATAGTTTCAAAATCTGCCATCATAACGTATAATATATTTCCTATGTTCAAAAGAGGTTTAAACCCAAATTATTCAATTAATGACACGGAATATTTTTTATTATGACTCACCGAACAAATTTCTAAAATTTTCATTGAAATCGGAGATTTTTAACGTGCATTAATAAGGAATATATAAAAAGTGAAAAATTGTCTGTCTGTCTGTAATTCCATACAAATCCACAGTTTGGCAGCCAGAATTCTGACGTTTCGTACATGTGTATTAAAACACAGCCGAGGCAACTAAAGTAATCCGGAATCGAAATAATTTATAGTTAATTTTTATTAATAAAAAACCAGCAATTTCCTATCAAATTAAAATTATTCGTTATAGTAATTGCCAACAATTAAAAATTCACAATAAAATTCTTGCCACAACAATTACTTTTCTATTGCAAGATTTCCACGTGAAAAATGAAAATGAAATAAATAGTTTGACGAATTTTAAAAAAAGTTAATATTACGTCATAACTTTTTTATTGCAAGATTTCCATGATAAAAATGAGATTAGAAATAAGTAGTTTGACGGATCGTTTTATATACAGTAAACTCCCGACTATCCGGCCTAATGTGGCGGAAGGGTAGGCCGGATAACAAAAAAGCCGGATAGGCAGGAGTTCTATAAAAATATTTACTCTCTTCCTGCCCTCCTTCCGCCATGTTATTAAAAACACATGTTACACATTTTAAGATAAACTAGCGGGGATGACCGACCTTAGCTCGGTCAAAATTAGCCTTGTGTTCAATTCGATATTTTGTTCTCACTGTATCATTCTTGCTGTTTAGATACAATTGGCATGATCCTGAGACATAGTGACCCAAAATGACCCATTAACCAAATTTTTTCGAACATATGACATACAAAATTTAGTCAAAATCGTTAAAGTAATTTTATAGATAAAATTAGCTTCACCCACGGTAACCCAAAAAAGACCCAGTAATCTAAATTTATCGAACATGTGACTTATCCCAATGGTCTTCTCGTGCTGGGAAACGGTGTAGTAAAAAAATTTGTCAAAATCGGCCAAATCAAAATTACTAGACCGGATAGTCGGGAGCCGGATAGTACTGTATATAAAAAAGTAACGATTTGGAAATAGGCCGATGAAAATTTGCATAGATACTGCGAAACGCATCTGTTTGGTCAGAGCTTTCTGACGCTATAAAGGGGGTTACCAAGGGGTTAAAAAATTAATGCTATGCTATAGCTTTTCTACTGCAACATTTCCACGTGGAAAAAGAAAATGAAATAAATGGTTTGACGAATTTAAAAGAAAGTTAATATTACGTCATATTGAAAATATCATGCACATCAGCAGGTGAATATATAACGTCATACGAGTTTGAAAAAACGTAATATAACATGACAAAAACAGGATTATGGAAATATTGGGATATTTTAACCTTTTGAGGGTCTCTGAATTTGTTGTCGCCATTTTTAAATCTATTCCATATATATACGTATGTTTATGCGTGTATATTAGAATTTTCACAAAGGTTTAGGTCCCTAGAACTCATTTTTAGTGAAAATAGAAATAAAGATTTCAGATTTTTTTTTAATCATAGAATTTGTGTACTTGCCATTTTTCTTTAATCATGGAAAAATTATTTAAATAACAAAATACTCGGAAACAACTTTTCATCAGAAGGTTTTAATCTTAACCTTTAAATGCCTGATTTTTTTAAAAATCATTGTAATAATGTTTTTCGGCTTTCATTTTTTAAATAAATCATGGGAAAAATACTTAAAAAAATCATATTTTGTTTTAAGTCTAGTTTACGGCGAAAAACAGTTTGCTACTAATCAGCAATACTGGTGTTTAATTGAAAAAATAATATAGCTTGATAAAATTCTATAATATTAAACACACAAGAATTTTAGGAACTATAATAAGAAATAAATTTTACTTGCTCACTGCAGGTCAAAATAGGGTATTTCGCAAGCTCCCAAACAAAACAAAAAGATCAAGTAGCAACAATTGAAAAAAAAGAATCTATCTTTATTCTTAAAAAGCACAAGTGTTGCCATCTACATGTTGAAAATCGATTTAATAATATTTTCAGAATGTATTTTATTGGCATCATCAGGCTTTATAGCTTCAATATTATTCATATAGTATTTCAGAGCCTGAATCGGGTATGTTGCCGAAAAGCAACACCAGGCATTTAAGGGTTAATCTCAATACAGATCACAGATTATATTTAATAAGTAAGTAGATAATCTGGCGGCCGGATATAAATGATAAAAAAAAGAGTGGAAATTAAGTAAATTAACAAGCAATCGTTGATTTTTCAAAACAAACATTCTTAAAATTCCGGGCAACGCCGGGTACTTTAGCTAGTAATGAACTAAAAGTATAATCACATTGGCTGTAATGTTATTCGGATTTTCAAAAGACCAATATTTTCGAATAAATATTTATTAACAAATCATTCAAGATATCTTATCTTAAAAAAACTACTCTTTGCCGGGTGAATTTGTGTAACATATTATTGAAATGCTACGCAAACTTTTTTTCCTAAAAATTGTAATTTAATTTTTTTAATGTTCCTGTAAATGAAGTACAAGAACTATTTACTGGATTAACGAACTCATCCAAGAAACCTGTAAAATAAAAGCACTGTTACAAGCAGGTTTGAATTGGTTAAGTAATTCGGACGTCATCACTATTACGAGTTTTCAATTACATGTGGTACATATAATTAATAATTTTAAAACTACATATATTGAAATTATTTTTCGCAAAAATATTAATTGTAACTATACAATTTTAAAAACAGATAGGGGAGATGGGGGCACATGTGAACAGTTCGCCTAAATATCGGTAATCCCTATCCCTATCCCTATTTATCGGTAATCTTCCGAAATACGAAAGATTCCCACTCCTGCATTTGCCTTATTTACTTGTAAATTATAGATAAAGAAGGGTTTTTTAATGATTTTAAAAAAAATCTCGACTATAACACCCCTCCCCGTCCGAATTTGATTTCTTTTGATTTCGAAAGAGGTGGGGGGGGGGGGGTTATAATCGGGATTTTACGGTAGTTATCAGTTTAAAAATGTTACTTTCTTAAAATAACACTGATATCTATCTCCATTTAAATCATCATACACATAACTGTTTTAGATGGAAGTAAGCCATCATTGCAAGTTTAGAACAAATGTAATAGAACAATTTTCAAAGTTGTTTAAAGCAATACTTTTGTATTAACAAAGCATAAAAAATATTGTTGTAAACCGTTTAGTAAAATAATACACAACACTTATTGCATTTTAGAAAACATTAAATTTATTTAAAGTACAATTGAACGTAAACGAGCTTGTTGCTCTTTATGTATTTTCTGAAAGATGTGTTTGTGAAAGTTTCAACACAAAATCAACTTTGTGCGAGGAAAATATCTTCTATTTCAGGAAAATTATAGATAATGGAACTGAGATTATTTCGCATGAAGTTAACTGAAAGGAACAGAATCACAGAATGATTATTGGGACACTTATGAACTGTTCATATCTGCCCCAATTAGTCTGTTCACAAGTGCCCCACATGGCTGCTAGAGTTAAATTGATAAATCATTAACATTTTTCAATTTTCAAAGAAAAAGAACTTTATCAAAAATGTTTATTAGTATTCACAGTATATGTTAAAACACTCAAATTCAAATAAATGAATAAATAAATAATGTTATTCGCTTATCAACTTGGAACAAAGATTTTACTTTTGAGATCTATAAGCAGTGTTTTGGCTACAGGGGACAAACAAAATGTTAAAAAGCTTCAAAAAAATTTTTCCATATGTCTACAGGTGCTATCATCTTTAGTAATTTTTTTCAAATAAAAAAAACATATAATAACTATTGAAAAATTGTGATGTTTACATCTGCCCCATGTTCACATGTGCCCTCATCTCCCCTATCGATTTCTAGAATCTTCAAATATGTGAATCCAAAGCTACAGCTCATTCAGCCAAATAAGTTTCGATTTATGCTTGAAAATTTATCCGCATTGCAACGGTTATAAATGCATTTAATATTAGGAGTTCCAAGATTTAAACATTCATAAATCCTAAACTACTTAACCGAATGGCTTTCCGTTTGCTTGAAAGTAAAGAAGAATCTAAATATGATTTCCAAATTAGGCGTTAGTAATGAAAATTTTGTCGTTTGACTTATATCTAAATGACCTCTTAAGTCAAAGTTATGTCCAGTATGATGTTATTATTAAACAATTGGCACCACTCATATTTTTATACAATGAATTGTGGCATAGTTAATGTGATCATTATTTTTTTAGGACTGAACAATATTTAGCATAATAGTGTCATCACTACAATATATACTATAATATAGAGTGGTTCTATATGTCAAAAATGTAAAGGCAGGTAGATGGGACCTAAATAAGCAGATTTCATATAGGAATGTAAGTGCGGAAATGCAGCTTTGAGACAGTAGAGGGCGCTGTTGAGTTCAGTGGATAAAAGCACTTCGCTGGATTCAATAGTCATTCTCCGAACGGATTTCGAGTAACATGCGTTGTTTACACGAATGCGGAGCTCGCTGACATGCATTTCATGTATGGGGCTGCGCAAGGAAATGCAGCGGCTGCTCAGAGGATGTACATGAAACGATTCCCAGGTAGGAATCTCCTGGATTGCCGAACATTTGAGAGTTTTCATGGGGAGTTGTGCACGAGTAGATCGTTTTATGCTTCGAGGTGTGAGAAGGGCACTGGAAGATATCGCAGAATTCCTGCAGTGGAAGAAGCAGTATTACGCGCAGTAGAGGACAGTCCTTCAACATGCATTTCATGTAGAAACGACATGCATTTAATATGTTATTGTGCGTTTAATATTTATATGAAAATATGCATTTTCATGCATTTTATGTCGTATAAACGAGGGCCATTTCCGCAGTCACATTCCTGTACGAAATTTTGCTTTTTTAGGAGCCTTCTACCTGCCTTTACATTATTGACATATAGTTCTGTACGACTCTGTATATCATTGGAAACGTTCGGGGGGAACAAGGCACATAAGCCACATTTTCATGTAAATTTAAATATCTTAATGAGAACACGTTCCAAGAAGGTCTCTAGCCAATCAACTAGTATTACTACAAAACAACGAGAGAAGCCGTCAGAATGCCTCAATGCTGTTGTTCGCAAAATGAAATATTTAGTTTACTTTCAGTCAACAACGGCACAAGCCACACAAAATCCAAAAGGATGAACAAGCAACAGATGTCGTAAAAACGAAGAGTGTTTGAAAGTTAGTAGTGAAAATGAAACCGACTTTGATTCAGGTGGTAGTATAAAGGATGGAGATTATTCTTCAACAGGTTGTAGCTATACTTTTTCATCAGAAAAGGATGTATTAGTAAGAAACTAACATTGTGGCTTATAATCTTCTTGCTATAATTTTTGTGTTGCATAAGCCATTTATCAATCAAAACAATAAATTTAATATTTTAGCATTCTTTTTATTAATTTCGGCGACCTACATAGAAATTTAATTAGTGAAGTAACATCTCGCCATTGGTTTACAATAAATATGCTATATGATTCGCGATTTGACTATAGAAAATTATTTAAATTCCCATTGTAGCTTATGCCCTTTTTGATTTCAAAATGATCGCTAAAATTTTCTATCGGTTCCCATTGTGGTATCTGTCCTTTTTTTTTAAAGAATTGTACATTTTTTGATCGTTCAAAACCTGAACTATTCTTAATATTACAGGGCTATCAGGATGAGTCGTAAGGTGATGCGACAAGTGGGAACTTAGAAACTCAAGACCAGATTCAGGGTGAGATATCGAAAGAAGTTTTAGAATTACCTGATAAAGCCACTCCATCTAGATAGAAAAAAAAAACTAATATCGAGTGCAGGACAAAACGAAAAGCAAAAACTAAAAGGAACGTATGACACAGTTATGAAAGCAATAGCAGGGGTCTGTCCAGACTTTTTCACAGGGCCCTGTTTTTGTGAAATTGTGAAGTTTTTCTTATATTTGTGAAAATTCTAGTCATATTTTTTTTTAATTTGAAACTATCGTTATATTCAAGTTCTATCCTTCAAATAAAAAAACCTAAGTAATATGTTATTTCATGAGTTCAGATTCTATTTGATAAGTTACATTTTACTTTTAAATGAATAACTGAGTGAAAGGTTCAGTTTGAAGGTGGGAAAATGAAGTAAAAGGTGGAATTAGGTCTATTTATAATACAAAGAATTTTGTGAAGGGTCCTGTGTTGGGATGAAAAGTTTTGTGAAGGGTCGTGTTTAAAGACAAAAAAAAATTGTGAACGGTCCTTTAAAGGAGCTAGAATTTTCCTAAATAATTCCCTGAATAGAGAAAAACGTGTTTTGATTAGTAAGATTGGTCCGCCTTGTCAGTGGAAAAATAAGTGGAGAGAGAAGTTGATATTTTTAATGCATTCTGGGATTTACGTACCTACAAAGAGCAAAATACTTATGTGTTTGAATCCATAAAATCCCTAACTAAAAAATATTCATACAAAAAATAAGACAAAGAGGAAGGAATCATACAGGAAAATAACATATCAATACTTCATTAGACTGAATGGAGTTGACACACAGTTATGTAAGTAGAAGTTTTTATCAGTACACGGATTGCAAACATCTTCTAAACGAATTCGACTTATTTGCGCTCCAATATCGCAAGGAGGAAATGTTCCACCAAAATGTAATGAATGCGGTAAACACAATTATCGACCAAATAAAATACCCTTGGATCTAGTGCAATCTATTCATGATATCACATCAATGCATTCACAAAATATGTAAGCCACTATAGAAGAAAGAAATATTCCAAAGGTGCATATTAAAATTATGACACAACTAAAAGATTTTTACCTTGAATTTTGCAAAGAGAAAAATATTAAACCAGAAGAAAGATAAATATAGAAGAGAATTTTGCAACGAGTACAACATTGGTTTTAAGATACAAAAGAGTGACACGTGTCATACATGAGACTCCATGAATATTTTGATTCAAACAGAAATTAATAATAACTCGTCGTTGGGGGCCACCGTTAATACTTACCCATCATGGATATGCATAATATAAAATATGAAAATAAAACATGTGTGAACTATTTATAAAATGCATTGCAATTCCAAAATAAAATTTACACGGATATTAAATATTTTTAATACATATTTTTAATACAATATTTTAATGCTCTATTGCTGAATTGGGGGTACTACTTGATTATCCCGTCGACCCATTTCGAAAAATTATATAAATCACCAAACCACTCGCTAAATTTTACAAACTGGCGTATTTTTTATTTAAAACAACGAAAGAACAAATAAATTAGTAAAAGATTAATAAAAATACAAATAAAATGTCGAACTAAAAATCACTTGATGGCGCAACAAACACGTGTAACGTGTTTAATGTCACCTGAATGTGACATTTACGATAAGAAATTATTGGCTCTTAATCTTATAGTTTGGCGATAGTTTTTGGGTCGACGGGATAATTGAATAGTACCGAATTACGTAAATGAAACATCCTTATAACTCCAAAAATGATAATCATACTAACTAACAATTTACTGCTTCGGATTAAGCGTCTCATTTCCAATTAAAATATATATTTGAATTAAAATTTGAATAAAATACAGGGTCATGAAAAATCGAACAGTGTGGAAAATATGATTGCAAATATCTCGGCAACTAATTATCCGATTGACTTCATTCTTTATGCAAAATTTATGGGTTTTTTATTGTCTTTTATATTCACTCCTTAAAATAAACAATTTCGAAATTTTGTATACTTTTTATCAGAACGAATATTTCGAGAGTCCGAAAAACATAGTTCTGAAAAATCGAGGTTACTGATATTCAATAGGCTTCTTCCAATTATCACATACTAAGTACACACAAAATTTTAACGTCTACATCTCAATTTTTTTCGGGAGATAGAGCGTTTACAGACACACAGACAGACTTTCGGCAATTTTTTTTTCTAAAAATATATTTTTCGGAATCTCCAGTGTCTGAAACGTGTAAATCCTTTAAAAAATTTTTCGATTTTTAAAACGATTACAAGACTTACCCTATACTACGTATGATGGATAAGTAAAAATGAGAGAAAAGTTAATAAGCTTAAAGTGATATTAAAGTATAACTTGTAATATAAACTGTGCTTTTTTTGCAGCCAAAAAATGTATACATTAATTTGAAAGAAGAAAGTTATAAACCACATTTTTTATAAACATTCGTTAATAAATTTATTAGAAAAAATATTTTCATTTTTTTTTTATAACGATATACTTTACAATTACCCACGACGCACAGGGGTCTCAAATCGCCATGAAGTTGCCAAAAATCATTTCTGGTTTTCCTAGTGGTTGTATATGATTCATTTTTAAATTTATAACATTCTAAATGATATACATTGTGAATTTAAACTAAATGAAATTGGGGTTCCGGGGGAGGAGATTAGGGGGCGCGTTTTTATTAAATTTAATTTTTTTTTTTTTTTTTTTTTTTTTCAGGAATGAGAATTTTTCACTTTTGATTATGGTGAATATTTTCACTTTTTTAAGACAATTCATCTAATTCAGACTTCCTGAAATTTTAACCCCCCCCCCCCCTCTCCTTCCTTCCATGAAAATATACAGGTTAAAATCTTATTATTTTCTCTTTTTAATGTTATTGAAAAGTAACAATAAAGAGTATAAGAAAGCAATAAGATACATAAATAATATGATATTATATGAATGTGATATAAAATGATATGATATGATGTGATATGATATGAATAAATATGATTGCCAAGAACGTAAATTTGATTCGCAAAAATACAAACTTTTATACTGTTCAATATATTCCTAGCATTTTTGAGAAATTAAAATATAGTCTTAAACGTTTCAATATCTGCTTAGTAGCAAAACCACCTCCGAAACTGAAGAACATCATTTGCGCTAAAATTGACCAATTAGTTTTGAGAATTACTTTGGTGTGTATGAAATGCCATTTATTAGAGCAGAAGGATCAAAGAATTATTATACTGGCATGACTAGTAGGAAATTTAAGTATAGAAAAAAGGAGCATATAGCTGATATTAAATAGAATCGATACACCATAGCCCTCGCAATATTTTATCAAGAAGAAACCATCCAAGTAAATTTCAATAAAAGAAAAATAATTTTCCCGCCCAGTCTATATTATCCATCCTATATAAGACAAACCATAGAGACTGTAACGCGCAAAAACTCAATAGGTAACGATGCAGCATCATTTCACTTACCAAAAATAAGGTTCGAGTATGAAATAAAGGCAATGAGTATGAAAATAACATAAAATAAACATGCATATAAAATAAAAACGTAACGTGCATAATATGAAAGAATACGTGGAAATCTGGATGATGGCGTGTCATAGACCGTGCAAATTTGGAATAGCTTTATTTATTTGTTTTTGTAAATGACTCGGGGTGAGTCGAAACATATCAACAGTCAAAATAAACGTATTTTCAAAGTTTTAATTTACACCTTTTAGCATTTGAAATTAATACATAAATAATCATCAGCTAAATTTTGCCCCCCCCCCCCCAACGTGAAATCCCTTTTTCCATTTGCCCCTATAGCAAGGAAAATCTGAAAATATTATTACTATTTTTTATGTTTTCGATATCTATTTACTATGAATTAATAATAAAATCATTCAATTCATTAATTAGATTACTTTCAAAATTTTCGGAAAAAAGCAAGGGAAAAATTATAAAAACGAATAAAAAAAATATATATAAATAAGAAAAATATTCCCAACTCTTAAGCCCTCCACCCCCCCTCCCCCTCGAATTAAAAAAACTGAAATTTACAGTGTTGTGCTAATTAGAATGTTGCATTATATAAACACTGACAATTTTGGGCCAGTGCGAAAATTAGATTGAATTTAAAC
Organism: Maratus speciosus; assembly: GCA_963932465.1. Lineage (NCBI taxonomy): Eukaryota > Metazoa > Arthropoda > Arachnida > Araneae > Salticidae > Maratus > Maratus speciosus. Next base: position 344,277,120 of record OZ010786.1, read on the forward strand.
CCGATTACTGATTTTGGACTAATACTGGGAATATCCAATAGCCAACTTCAAACTACTGGTTCTCTCAAAATCGCAAAAAGTCGCAATAAATCTCTTGGGATATGATTTTGTACTATAAAAGTCCGAGGAACTCGGAAGGACTTTTTTTATATATCACTTTTTATGTACAAAAATTCCTCAAAACTATGTATATATATATATTTTTTTTTAATCCTCTTTTTTTAATTTTTGAGATTTTTGCAATCGAAAAAATCAAATTACATATGTAATTTAATGTTGTTTCAGAGAAGTGCAAAGGAAAAAAACTACAATCTGAAAAGGTCTTAGTTAGAGTGTGAATGCAGCGAATTTGCCTGAAATTCACGCAACAGCTCAAAACTCCAAACTTCACATAAGCAATGCGAATTCATGTGAGCTTATAATCCAAAATATTAAAGAACATAAATCTTCATATATTTATAAATACTGTGGAATTTATCTCATTTCGAAATACGAAACTTCGATTTTCTGAATTTTGGCCACATAATCGCGATGTGGGACCACTGTGCGACGCTATTATTCTATGTAATCATCCATCAAACAACCAATACCTTATTTCAGAATTTTATGAAAATCTTTAAAGCTGATTTTCTCAAAAACCCTCAAATGTGGGTTATGTTCCTTGTTCCTTCGAACGCTTTGTTTAACGCATGTCATTTCTTCATATATGAAACATGGCTCACACTGTGTAAATACATAACATCAGACGGTGAAATATGTATCAATTATTACTTTGCATCCTATATTACAAAAGTAACAGTTAAATATTTAAAAAATTGTGCCTTTCCATAACTCAGCATATTGCATAAACAAGATTAAAATGATTTACTAAAAATAGTTTTATAAATTACACCAATTTCTTAAAATTGTACGAAAAATTATGTTTGTCAAAGTAGTATAAATAATTACAAATGAATATATTTCTATATAAGAATTGTTCATTAATTAAACTCAAGCGGTACAAACTTAAGTAAAAAAGTTTAAAAGAAAAGAGGAATTTTTAAATAAGCGCCGAGCAGTTTTTAGTAACAAGCTATCGATTCATAGCTGCCTTTTTATAAAAATCTTTATTAGTTGTTGCGCTTCAGATTAGAAGACGAAGAAATTTCTCTTTAAGAAACTTTTTTTCTTGCATGTGTTGATTACTTCTTTATAGAATGATTTTCATTAAATTTTAGAAAGAGAATCAATCAATTGTATTTCTGCACTTTGACAAACTGGCTTTTTAACCTACTTCTAAAGGAGGTTATACAATTCATTGTACGTTTTTCATTTGTTTGTTTTTATTTTACTTTATTTTTCTAATGTATGGCAAAGCATACCTTTTAAAGGGATGTTTTAATTGGATTTTTCTTTCTTTTTTTGAAAAAGTTTGTTCTGGTTTTGATCCCATCAATTTCATCAGGATTCAAAAACATAAACGTCAAGACGTGTGGGCCCCGCCAGTGACTGAAAGGTTTTGTTCTCGAAGCTGGTAGACGGGAGGTGCTGGGTTCGAACCCAGTCGCGCCCGTCGGCCTAACCGTCCGGATTTTTCGTGTTTTTCGTCGAACCTTGGGAAACCTAAATACGGGTTGGGTCCCATTAAAAATATTCCCACGGAGGGCACTGCCCCTAGGGCCTATATCCCTCTTGCACATAATCGACCGTCATAAATAACACAAACACCGCCAAGACTTATGGATTTCGAATAGAACTATTTTTTTTTTTTAATTCTACACCTTGTTTAATCTTAGATTTCTGCAATTATATAAGTCGAATGAAGTTTTTAAAAAAAAGAGGTATTAAAAATCCGATGATGGTTTGTTGAGCATTGGCCAGTATTGGCCACATTGCTTTAACCCTTTAGTGCGCAGCTTTGCCATATATGCAAACAGCAATGTTTTGAATTTAATAGATTTTTTTTATTCGCATATACCTAATTCACACCAGGAAATTAAAATAGCGATATTTGCTTTAATTAAAAAAAAAAAGACATTCTGTATTTAAATAAAGCGAAATTAACCATTGAAACTTTCTGGTGTAAAGTCAGATTCTCTGGACTACGTAATTTCTAGAACGTGTTCTATTATGGGAATTAAAGTGCTAAAGGTTAAGTTTTATAAAATAAATAATTATATAAAATAAGGTATTTGGAAACATACTTATTAAACTATTTACTAATTTGGATTATTTTAGCGTAAAACAGCCACACGACAGTAGTTTTTACTTATATTGCAGATGTGCAACAGAAGAAAAGATTGACGTATTGTATGAAAAATGTATCACTGATTTTTGTCCTTATTTTTCCTGTGTAATAAACCTTTCAGAGAATAATATATAATTTTTTCGAAACAAAATAAAAAATTGCGCATTTAAGGGTTAAGAGAAATATCTTCAGGGAGAACTTTTGAAGGGAAAACTAAACGAATTATTCTTCTCTCACAAGGAAGACCCTAAAAACCTTGATCGGTCATCCAGCCAAGGCTGCTCTGGTTTCAAGTTTCCGAACGTCGACCCGAGATCGTCATTTTATGGCCACCATACTAAACATAACCACTGGTGTCAGTGTGTTGTCATCTGGGACTTATGTGAAAATGATAAGATTTGAAGGGAAAGCGAAGTAAATTATCGTTCTCGCACGAGGCTGCGTTTTAGAAAGGAAAAGTGGTCACTGCCATCCTAAAGCAATAAAAGTGGTTTTTAACAAAATGACGGGGAATTCGACAATGGGTTCAACAATGAAAAAGAAATAAGGCGATAAGATCGAACTTGAAGGAAACTCCTTCCTCCTGCAGGATGTCCAACACATTCCTTGTAAAGCCATTAAAGCTGAAAAATGCTACTTGACCGCAATAAAGTGCCACATAACCTGAACAAAGAGAATGCGAGTAGAATGATACGTCTATCTGGAGCTTAGTCCATGAACAGACACCCAGTCTAGACCACACTGGTTTCAATCCATGAACGTCGACTCAAGCTCCTCATTTTATGGCCAACATGCTAACCATAACCACTCGGGTGAGTTGCCGGCCGCCACTTTGCACCTATGCAAAAATGTAAGTTTATTTGCTAATCGGTTTTCCTTTTTTTCCCACTTTCTAGGCTGTAACTTTCGTAAAAATTGGCTTGCCGTCCCGAATGTTGGATGTGGTGGTAAGGTATGCAGTATTATTTTATATTTTTACCCCACTGCCAAGAAGGGTTATGTGTTTCACGCGTATCTGGGTATGTGGATTTCTTTATACCCTCGAAACATCCCAACGGCTGGATGGATTTTAATGAATGAGGTCTCTATCAATTCGTCTTAACCGTACGATAGTTATAGGCTAGGTTTTGTTTTTATAAATTCAAAATGGCGGTAGAGACGAAATTTTTTTTTTACGAACCCTATTTAGTGGCATATCATTGGATAAGTCTTTCAAAATGAAGACGATGTTTCATTGATTATTTTACGGTCAGAAGCTCCGTTTAAATATTACACAACCTGGAAGTTGTGTAGGTAGGATCTCTTGCTTTACTGTAACTCTAGCCTTCATAGACATCTATAGGACTCATCAAAACAGTGTTTATAGATAGGAACTAACAATTAAACACAACTTAAAAGTCATCAATACAAGTAAATTAAAAAAAAATAGGTAAGTAATATAAAAAATATTGGGTCGTTCGGAAAGGCAAGTCCGTTTTGGAAAATCAATTCGTACCGGAAAATTCTAACATTTAATTATTAGCCATTGATTCCGATATCTAATGTCTAATAATTACCCGGCTGAATTTTTCGGTACGAATTGATTCTCCCAAACGGACACGACTTTCCGAACGACCAAATTGTTTCACATTGATGAGAAATAATTAATTAGTTCGCTTTTTACGCAGTCGGGATTTTTGATTTTTTAAATTTAATTTTTATTAAAATAGTCCCATAGCATATCGTTTTTTTATACACGGACATATCAAGAAATTCAATACATCACCGTCTACTGCGCGTTCAAATGTGCACTTTGGCCACAATTGAGTTTAAAATGAATGGGGGATAACAGCAAAAGACACCACGAAACCAGTCTGCTGTGTCAAACTACTCTCAGGTCTCAGTACAATACCCCAACTAGCGTGCAAAAAATAATTATATGTGTAATAAGGTAAGAAACCATCCTTAGAAACCGGTTTATTTATTTTTTCCTTAGAAATGACTTGGCTTGAACAATGAAATTATCTATATGAGCAATGAATAGCCATCTTTTAATATTTGAATAGCCATCTTTCAGTATTTTAAAACTAAATTTTAGTCAGCGTAAGCGTACTGTGCCGGTTTTAAAAAATTCAAAACAGTAGAACATGGATAGTACGAGTTAAGTTAAATTGAAATATCGAATAAATCGAACTTTTTAAAATTCTATGCGAAACACAGTATTTTCTATTATTTTATAACTCCCTCTGTCCGAAAATTCCCTTGTTTCAATACCCGCTTATATCAATCTCAAGCATAAATTAGTGACATATAGGTTAACTTTCAGGGGACAGACCCCCCCCCCCCCCCCATCCACTGCGAATGCATTATGACGCCCCTAATTAATATATTTCTCGTAATTTTCAAAGATTCTTAAAATTCACATTTTCTTCTTTTATATCGCCGCACTCGTATTATTACTCTTAACTAAGGAAGGAAGCATAACTATAAGATTACTTATAGTTTATTTTACATATTTACAAAAGCCGCTCAAGAGCAGCTATCAGAACAAGTCGCATTTTACAACTGCGCAGAATATTCTCGGCTACGTACAAAGCCTTACAAACAGATTGTGTAGTGCTGCCATCTATTAACGCAGATCTCAACTATTTGGATTGAGATATGACACCCCTCCCCTCATAGTTCAAACGAACTACAGGCAATCTTGTTCTATGACTTCTTCGAACTGGAGCACTTTTCTTACAGTCCTCCTCATTGGTTTCAGTCAGCTTGTCTTTCACAGATTTATCTGTCGTAACATCCTTTTTATTACTCACAACTGTACCTGTTACAACATCATGCGAAGACTGAGATTGGCTTGGTTCTATAGTATCATCATTATTAAACTATTCTTTTATTTTCCCATTAATTCCCGAAAAACGGTTTTGGTTAACCCTTTCATACCTATCATAATCACTGTAATATTTACCACTATGTCCCATATTTTCAACTTTGTCTGAGATTAATTTATCATTTCGATTCATCTCTACAACTCTCACTGGTATTTCATAACTTATCTCTCTATTTCGTCTCAACTGATCAACGTGACGTTTACACATTACTCCGTCACATCTATTTACTAAAACCCATCTACTCCCCAATAATTTCATAATTTTTCCTTTTACCCATTTCTCCCCTTTTCCAAAATTTTTAACAAAAACTAAATCATGAAGCTTATATTTGTGAAGGGGTTGCTGTATTTTAGGTTTTGATGGTAATACCAAGTGAAGGGCTGTTCGAACTGGCCTTCCAAACATTAATTCAGCAGGAGTTTTACCAGTCACCGAATGATGAGTGGAATGATTTTCTAACAAAAATTGTGAAATTGACAATGTTATGTCACTTTTATCTAGCTTTTTAAGACATTTTTTCATAGTTTGCACATATCTTTTCCGCTTCTATATTCTTGTTTAACCTTTCGCGGCCACCCATGTAACACCCACTCTAAAATTTGTTTAGTTACAGGATTTTCAGTTGTCCACTTTGCAATAGTTTTAGAAGTAACAGGCTAATTATCATTATTTGAAACAAACATTATTTCCGCAGGGTTACTCACTATATTTACAGTTTCTGGGAGAGGTCATCTACTTAATGCATCCGCATTTTTATTATTTTTACCCTCGCGATACTCAATTGTATAATCATACCCAGCTAACATTAATGACCATCTCAGCATTCTAGGTGATAATGTATCAGGTACCTTTTTAACAGGATCAAATAATCGAATTAAAGATTTATGATCTGTTATAATTTTAAATTTTTTTCCAGCTAAATATTGGTGAAATTTAGTGACACCAAACATTACAGATAAAGCTTCTTTATCAATCATGGCATAATTTCTTTCAGTTTTATTTAAAGTTCTCGAAGCATAAGCAATAGGTTTCTCTTTACCCTCAACAATGTGGCTTAAAACTGACCCTATACCATATTCAGAAGCATCACAGTTTAAAACTATATCTTTGTTAACATCATATAATTCTAAAACAGGAGATGTACATAATAATTGTTTAACTTTCTGAAACGCTTTTTCATGCTTTTCTGACCATGTCCACTTTACATTATTATCTAATAATCTATGTGAAGGTTCTAAAACATCTGAAATATTAGGCAAGAAGTTTCTATAATAAGAAATTAAGCCTAAAAATGAACGCAATTGTGATACATTATTTGGCATAGGAACATTCAAAATAGCATTAACTTTTTCTGGAATAGGTCTAATTCCTTCCTGAGATATTTTATGACCTAAATAAGAAACTTCCGAAACCATAAATTTTGATTTTTATTTAATCTTATACCATGCTCAGAAAAGCATTTCAGAACATTTTCAACTCTTTCAGAATGTTCTGATTCATTACTAGCACTAATAATAACATCATCTAAAAATACACCAACATATTCAAATTTTTTTTAAATATGTTCAATTTTTCTTTGGAACATACCAGGAGCATATTTTACCACAAATGCTAATCGTAACACATTGAATAAACCTTTGTGAATATTTATAGTCAAAATCTTACTACTTTCATTATCTACAGGTTGTTCTAAATATGCATCTTTTAAATCAAAAACAGTAAAAAATTTACCACCTGATAATTTAGAAAATAATTCTTCCATTCTAGGAAGAGGATAATTATCATTTTCAGTATTAGTATTAACTGTTGCTCTATAATCACCACATATTCTAACAGAACCATTAGGCTTAGGAACAATTACTATAGGACTAGCCCATTCTGAATGATCAACAGGTTTTAAAATACCCTCATTAGTTAATCGTTCCAATTCAACATCAGTAGCTTTCCTTAAAGCAAAACGAACAGGTCGAGACTTAAAAAAAACTGGTTTTGCATCTTTTTTCAATTTTATTGACGCGGGAGGACCCTTGATTGTTCCGATCCCGTCAGCGAAAGCATTAGGAAAATTTCTAATTAAATCATCTTTCGAAATGCTTTTAATCATATTTATATTAGGCCAAAATAATTTTGATGCTTTTAACCAAGTTTTTCCGATTAGACTCGGACTCTCCTCTTTAATAACTAATATTCTTAAATCAGGAATACAATATTCATTAACAACAGCATTTACTTTTAATTCCCCCAAAACAGTTAAATAATCTTTAGTATAAGTTTGCAATTTTATTTTAGATTTAATAAAAGGCAGCTTACCTGAGAACAATTTATGAGCAACACTTTTATTTACGATAGTATGAGCCGCACCACTATCGATTTCAAATTGTATATTTACACCATTTATTTTAACAGATTTTATCCATGACACCTTATTGGAGTTGTCGTCCATAAAATTTAAGCAATATTCTTCCTGAACAGTTTTAATTTTTCTGTTCTTAAAAGGTTTCTCACTTTTCATTCCAAATTTTCTATTACGACAACAAATTTTTAAATGACCCAATCGATGGCAGAAATGACATTCTGTAGATTTAAAAGGGCATAATTTTGGATTATGATTTTTAGAACATCTGTAACACGTTTTCTCTGGCGCGAATTTATCTTCTTTAGGCTTAAGTGCATGAGCATACTTCTCCACTTTCGATTTCTCTCCTATCGAAACACGCACTTGATTGACAGTCGTAGTATCTCCGATGTGTAGAGATTTCACTCCAGCCTCAGCTATCTCAAATGACTCAGCTATTTCCACCGCTGTTTGGAACGTTAAATCTTTAGAATCCAGTAATTTTTGCTGTATCTTTTCATCTTGGATGCCAAACACCAACTGATCACGCAGGCGGTCATTAAGCGTATTCCCGAAGTTGCAATGTTCGGATAAACGACGTAACTCTCTTATAAAATCAGCTATATTCTCTCCTTGCTTCCTTAGTCGTTTCTGGAACTTAAATCGTTCGACAATTTCACTAGGGCGTGGTGAAAAATGATCCTTAGCTTTCTTTAAAAGACCCTCTTAACTGATTTCTTTCAGCGTATTCGGAACAACAATATCTCGTAAAATAGCAAACGTAGATGTTCCAACAGAACTTAATAATATATTCTTTTTCATATCATCCTTTTTGATGCTATTCGCTGAGAAATAAAAATCAATTTTCTCGACGTAAATAGTCCAAGGAACATTTGCATTATATTCTTCCAAGCGTCCCAGAGAAATTATTTCGACTTAGATGTTATATATTCCCGCAGCCGGCATCTTGGATTTCTTGGCGATGTTTTGTTGACGTTTATCGATAAGGCAACCCCCGACTAGTGATGTGTTCTGTCAACCCTGTGAAGCCTAACAGGCGCATAAATCGCTGCTTGGCGACAATTACTACTTGGCGCAAAAGGAGTTTTCACGCCAAGAAAAAAATCCAAGATGACGGCCGCGGGAATATATAACATCTGTTCCATTATTTCTTTATCGGCCATTTTCCGTGCCACTTTTTCTTTTTCTCTTTCGAAAAAAAAAAAAAAATTCACTGCATTTTAATTTGGGTTAAATCCCATTTCGTCGCCACTATTATATCGCCGCACTCTTATTATTACTCTTAACTAAGGAAGGAAGCATAACTATAAGATTACTTATAGTTTATTTTACATATTTACAAAAGCCGCTCAAGAGCAGCTATCAGAACAAGTCACATTTTACAACTGCGCAGAATATTCTCGGTTACGTGCAAAGCCTTACAAACAGATTGTGTAGTGCTGCCATCTATTAACGCAGATCTCAACTATTTGGATTGAGATATGACATCCTCAAAATGTGACTTCGCAATATGATGGTCTTTTGATCACACATGTGACGTGCATAAATGACTTGCAATAATGTCACAAAAATTTAAAAATTTTCCAGGAAAATATTTTTCAGAATAACATGTTTTGTAGTTTTTTTTTGTAATTTTTGAAGGTTTCTAAGCAGTTCATATTCTATTCACGTTGTGAGTTCACTAAGTGATGGTATTTTGGTTACTGATGTGACGTCACCACCGCACGTGACAGTGACGCCACTTCCACTATGCTTGTTATATGGCCAGTGTTGTCATTCAATTCCTACTATTAGTTCACACTCTCCCTATATTTATTTATTTTTATATTTATTTATTTATATATTTATATATTTATATATCCTGTTCAAATTTTCAATCGTTAATAAAATACTCATTATTCATCCTATCAAGTTGAAATAAATTTTTTAAAACTTGTACTGGATGACAATTGATGTTAATACAGTTTTTTCAAATAATAATTAATTAATTAAATTTTAATTAATTAATTTTAGTTTTGCATGGGAAACAAAATGGCGGCCATTGGTTATTGAAGATCAATGAAAGTATTTTCAATAAGGGGTTACCATAGGGGGACCCTGTTCTCTCGCCAAATACCACCAAGTTTGTCGCCAACTTGGCGATATATCGCCAAATTTGGCGGCCAAAATGAGTCGCCAAAAGTGACGCCAACTTGGCGATATCTCCAATATTTCGCCAAATTCCCATAGAATTCCATTGTAAACCTACCTGCTTATAGAAAATCAACAAATTGAGATATATGCAACAAAAAATAATATTAGCTTAAGGGATTATATTAAATTTTTCTTTGATGACCTAAGTATGAATTGACTTAAAAGCAAAATTTTTATATTACTTGTTTATTTATTTATTCATATATATATATCTTGTTCAAATTTTCAATCGTTAATAAAATACTTATTATTCATCCATCCTATCAAGTTGAAATAAATTTTTTTTTAACTTGTACTGGATGACAATTGATGTTAATACAGTTTTTTCAAATTTTAATTAATTAATTTTAGTTTTACATGGGAGACAAAATGGCGGCCATTGGTTATTGAAGCATTTAATGCATCTTCATATCTATAAGGAGGGTTACCATAGGGGGGACCCTGTTCTGTCGCCAAATACCGCAAAGTTTGTTGCCAACTTGGCGATATATCGCCCCATTTGGCGACCAAAATGAGTCTCCAAAAGTAACGCCAACTTGGCGATATCTCTAATATTTCGCCAAATTCCCATAGACTTCCATTGTAAACCTACTTGCTTATAGAAAATCAACAAATTGAGATATTTTAATGCAACAAAAACTAATATTAGTTTAAGGCATTATATTAATTTTTCTTTGATGATCTAAGTAGGAATTGACTTTAAAAAGTCCTTCCGGCCAGTGCCGGGAGGAAGAGGTAGCTTTCATATTTCTTATTTTAAAAAAGCCAACTTATATTATTCAAAAACACGAAGCTCAATTAAGTGGAAACCGAATGTAGGAGATTCAATACTAATTTTTATCAATACTAAATCATTATGAATGAGAATTTCGCAAAATTAGTCAGCTTTATCCAAGCTGCTTTTATTTAAAGTAACTTATATTTCGCTGCCAAATTCGGCGATTTCTTAAAGTGCCTGCCATTTTAAGACAACATGGTGGATGAGGCTAACCAGTGAACTTGGTCGAGACCTTAGTAATTGCTGTGCACATGCTCACTCACATCGGAATCGGTTGATACATACGAGTGCTGTCGCAGGCAAAAAATCAGATTTTTCAAAATGTCACCCACGTTAGAAATTGAAACTGCTATATCTGAGCCATTTTTTAAGATAAAGACAAACAAAAAATGCTCCTGAATCCTTATATCAAGGTCAAATACTTAAGAAAGAAACCTTTTTCAATTTCTAATTTTTTTGCACCTCACTTTAAATATATATTTTTTTAATTTAATGGCCGCCATTTTGAAACAAGATGGCTGATGAAGCTTGCCAGCGAACTTGGTCGAGATATTGATGTATACTATCCACATGCCTTCTTCCGTCGAAATAGGCGAATACGTGTGGTATCGCGAGACAAATACAAGATCGTTTCAAAGTTTTAGCCATGATAGAAATTCAAAGTGTTATAATTCAACCACTTTTTAAGATATAAACAAAAGAACAAATTTTCAGAAACAAAAACTGCTCCAGAATCTTTGTATCAAGGCCAAACACATAAAAAAAATCTTTTTCATTTTCCAATTTTTTAATACCTCATTTTAAATTTTAAATTACATTTTTTTTTTTTAATGGCAACCCTTTTGAAACAAGATGGCGAATGAAGCTGGCCAACAAACTCGGTCGAAACATTGGTATGTACTATGTACAGACCAAGTTACATTCAAATCGGTTCATAAATACGCCTGTTATCGCGTGACAAAAATCAGGGCGTTTCAAAATGTCAACCACGCTAGAAATTCAAAATGCTATAACTCAGCCATTTTTTAAGATATAGACGAAACAAAAACTGCCCCCGAATCTCTTTATCGAGGTCAAACACGTAAGAAAGTATATTTTTTCAATTTTCAATTTTTTGGTACCACATTTCAAATTTAAATTTTTCTTAAAATTTTAAATGGCCGCCATTTTTAAACAAAATGGCGGATGAAGCTGGCCAACGAACTCGGTCGAGACATTGGTCTGTACTATGTATAAACGAAGTTACATCCAAATCGGTTCATAAATACGCCTTTTATCGCGTGACAAAATTCAGGACGTTTCAAAATGTCAGCTTCGCTAGAAATTCAAAATGCTATAACTCAGCCATTTTTTAAGATATAGACGAAACAAAAACTGCTACGGAGTCTTTGTATAAAGGTCAAATACATAAGAAAATAATATTTTTCCATTTTCAATTTTTTGGTACCACAATTTAAATTTTAAGTTTTTTTAAAATTTTTAAATGGCCGCCATTTTGAAACAAAATGGCGGATGAAGCTGGCCAACGAACTCGGTCGAGACATTGGTATGTACTATGTACATACTGAATTACATCCAAATCGGTTCATAAATACGAGAGTTACAGTGTGACATAGGTCAGATATATATATATATATATATATATATATATATATATATTGATATATATATATATATATATATATCAATTTTGAACGGAGGGTGGTTTCGGGGTCTGGGGGTCATGATCGATGAAAATATACCAAAATTTTTTGAAATCGCTTTTCTCCGAACGGCTGCAATAAGTAGTTTTTTGTAAAGAAAGCTACCTAAAACAAAATTTTTATATTACTTGTTTGAGATCAAATGAAATAGAGATTGAGAGAATGGCTCCGTTATGGTCCATTATGAGTGAACACGAATGCTATATCTTATGTCATAGGTCAGGGTTGGCAAACCCATGGCACGCGTGCCGTAACTGGCACGCGGGAAGATATATTTGGCACGCCGTTGATTGAAGTTCTAAATCAAAATTCAGTCAAATTCCCAAAATTCTGCACCTCTTTCTTCTTTTTTTTATTAATTCACGGAGCTTAATTAAAAATAGCTATTGTTTTCTGTAATAGGTACTTGTGTACTCTGTTATATCACTGAACTTTCCCGCTAAGAAATATTTGACCCTTTCCAACTCTCCATTTCCTCGATTTCGTTACTATGGTTCGCATAGAAATCTAGCAAATAAAATTATTCTTTGCTTTAATATTTCTGCATAATTTAACGTGTTTTGACCAGCATATGGGGTTTTATATAACTTTATCTAAAATTTGTTAATTGATCTTTAAATGATAAAAGTATTAATAAAACTAATAAAACGTGCCTTTTTTTTTATAAGTTATGAAAAAATAATAATTTGATTGCTAAAACATTTGTAAAATGAAATGAAAACTATAATTATATTTTTTCCTATAACTGTTTCCATGATTAATTAATTTTTATATGTGAAAAATGTTTTGGTTCGAGTTTTCTATATTAAATATTGTTTAATTTAATGCGTATGTTGGTATTACCTGCAGGTATGTTAGCTATATTTATAATAATCTAATAATAATAATAAATAATTTTGACACTATTATTTATTATTATAAGATTTAAACTAATTTGTAATTCACTATTAAATTAATTCGCTATTTTTTTTTGCGGGAATGGGACGTGGGGGTGGCGTTGTTGGCACGCCATGTTCTGTTGGATTTTTTTTATTATTATTATTGGCACGCGGATGTAAAAAGGTTCGCCGACCCTGTCATAGGTATATACGCACGAAATGATAAAGAACGGAACATTGTTATTTATTTATTTCAAATTTATTGTTTTCTATTTTACAACGAGATGAAAATGACTTTTATTCCTATAATTATTTCGTTTACTATTGAATATTCCATAAGGAAGGAAACTCAAAAATACAAAGAATTCAAGATGGATAAACGAAATTACATTTTTTATTATAAATAAAATTAATCAATATTTGTTGCTCAAAACTTTTATTTATTTTTTTTTTCTTAAACATGAACTGAAATTTTTATCGAAATTTTAAGATAAAAACTAACTAAAAGTGTAAATATATAAATCTATAAAAACGCTTTTAAAATAAAATGTATGTCATGATGTTTGTAGTGTTGCATAAAAATAGAAATTTGTTTTAAAAATAAATCTTCGTCTTATGTAAAGAATGTTAAGTTTTTTTTCTTCTTTTTTTAGGATAGAAATAGTTATCTTAAAAAAGCAGATTTCTGTAGAGAAAAGAATTTTTTTCAAGTACATATTTCTACAAAATTAGTAAAATGTAGAATTAGAATATTTTTATTTTAATTAGGAAGAACTTTTTTTTCTTAAATTAACTACAGTTTCATTTATTTACTCTAATGTGTTGAAGTCATGTTATTGAATTTTAGTTACAAATTTGTTATAAACATATTTTAACCAACGTTTACAAAACAAGGAATCTCAATTTGTCTGCTATATGAAGCGGATATTTGGATAAAACCGGGTCAAAAATGTTTTTATTCCTAAGCAGCTACTTGAACAAAATGACTAATTTTTATTTGAATTATAAAGTGATAGTTACGGAGAGCAAAATTTTTTACGAGAAATAATTATAATTTAAGGGAGGTAAAGAAGTTATTATTAGAATTATTTTTTAAAACTTTTTTTGAAAAAAACTATTTTTGGAATTTTTTTTAGAAGTTTTATTCTATGTACCCAGTTTTATCCGACCAGGTCGAATGAAACCGGATACATACAAAATAAAACTTTTAAAAAGTTGTTGCATTATTATAAAAAAAATTATTTATAACAAAAAATTAGTAGTACAACAGTTATAAGTATTCTGAAGAATGTATGTGAGTTTAACCGCTTACCAGTTTTGCCCGTACATTGTACGGGCATCTAATTTTCTAGGCTAACATTTTTGTTTATCCGGTACCGGTATATTTCAATCTAGTTGACAATTATGCTCATAAAGGGCAAAATTTTGCTCATAAATTTACATTTGCATATATCATATTTATTTTTGATCTATAATTATTTTTTTAATACATTTCGTTTAAAAAATTGAGAATATGAGTAAATTTGAATTTATACATTTGGAATTATAACAATTAAATTAATTTATCATATTGTTAAGATATTTAAAAAACAAAAATCATAAATAAAAAGTTGATCATGCTCCCCTGAATTTTAGCAGGCTTTGTGTGCTCATCTTTTGAAGTTGAGGTACTGAATCTAACCTTCTCGAGATTTTTATCGATATGTAGTGTGTAGTTTGTTTAAAAAAAAAAAAAAAAAAAAAAATACAGCCTTCGTCATTTTCTCCGTCGTCCTTCGTCTGACATCGAGGACTCTGTTTTCATAATGAACTTTTTTTTTCCTTACTTTTTTTTTTTTATAGTTGTGAAGAAAAATAAAAAAAAATACTTGAGATTTTGAGCATTTCTAATGTAGTTTATTTTTAAACATGTCACAAATTTATTTTTTATTCGCAGTTTAAATTGAAGCATAAAAAAGGATCGATGAAACATCATTATCCCTACTGAAAAGTTAAACAGATGTATTTTTATATCATTTGTAAAATAATTATTGCTTTTTAGTTGTATATTTTACAAATTAAATAAAAGGTTTTCCATTTTACATAGTGAAAAATTGAAGAACCTAAAACCGGGTACTATCGGAGCCTCTGATCGCTGTGCGTTTTTTTTACTGGGACGATTCTAGTATTAGCGACGTCATAAACGAGATCTACTCCGGTTTATGCATCCTAGTATAAAGATTTAATAAACAGATAGATATATTTTGAATTTCCGCTCTCGTAACTTCTGATTACATACATAATAGTAGGGTCATTCCACGCAAAATGAGCAAATCAGCTGTGGTAGACATGTCACAGATTTTAATGAAAATCAGTCTATATGTAGATCATATCTATTTATGAGCAACTGTAAAATAATAGATTTCAGGATTGTTTATTTAAGTATTAAAATATACATTAAAAGTGAATGCAAAATCGAGGTATTGTCTGCATGTTTAAAATTTCAATTCTGATTATTAGCCTTAGGAATGGAAAGACTGTATTAAAAATTATTTATAATTTTGAATGAATAATAAGTAACAGATTGGCGTAAGTTAATAATTGTATTTTTACTCCGTATTGAGAAAAAAAAATATTTTTCAAAAATTTTGAGGTAAAAATGCAATATTTCTATTGCTCATTTAAGCATGAAGGACAGCTTTGACAATTTAACTTTTTTTTTTTCTTATAGCTAAAAGTATATATTTTAAATATCGAAAATTTCATTCTTGCCTTTTTATTCCTTAATGAGAAAAAAAAATAAATAGTATAAAATGGTGAGGGTAAAATGCAATATTTCTGACACTTCTTTTTAAGTGAAGGAAAGCTTTATTAAACATTTAAATTTTTTCATATTATAGATAAAAGTGTATATTTTAAGTATAGAAACTTTTATTCTTGCTTTCAGTTTATTTTTGGCTATTAATATATTTATTTTAAACTACAGTAAAAAAAAAAAAAAAAAATATTATGTCGAACAAAAAAATTATATATTTATCCTCTAAATCCATAGATGGCAGCACTACATCTTTTTTCCCTTTGAAATCATGCAATATTGTGAAAAAACGCGCTCGGATTCAAAGAGCGCGCTTTTGGAATGCAACAAATATCACTTTTTTAACCCAATTTTGTGACGTTAGGAATCAAAAGGCAATCTTGAATTTTTTTTTTAGCATATCATGGACTTGTTGATCTTTATGTCTGTGCAATAACTGTAATGTCTGACCTATCCTTCATTATTTTTTTTGCCTACCAATAAGAGGAAAAATTACGATTTTGTCATGTTTTTTTTAAGTTTCTAAATTTTTTTAAAGGTGAAGGAAATCCATGGTAACTTAAAAACTTTAGCAATTCGATCTTAATATGTAACACTACATCAGGCATCAATTTCACAGATATTTTTGAATTCCTTTAATTTTTATAACTTTTTTAATTTTTTCAAAATTGACAAATTTTCAATTTTTACAACAAATTTAAGATTAATCATGACGTTACAAAATTATTATTACTAAATAAATATGAAGATAATTTTCCAGAGATTACAATATTATGAAAAGATTTATGTTAAATAGTTTTCAAGATACGGAACATCAAACTTGCAACTTTGAACGATTGTACACATGCCATTCTATGTCACAAGTTTTTTTAATGTCCAGAAATATGAATCGAATCAGTGTATAAAATTTTATTAAAATCGGTTACTATGCAGCCACGACTTTTTTTTTAATTTTTGCTCATTTTGTGTGGAATGACCCAGTAGTAAGTTTCATAATCGTAAAATACTCGTAAAAGGAATTAATAAACTTGTTTCATAAAAGGAAATTAAAAATTTTAAATTAAAAAAAATGCTAATATTAATAGATCTGATTGAACTCGTAGGCTTTTTATTTTTTCCCAAAATTTCCTTAAAGTTTGAATAATAGTAATGATATAAGTGCTTCTGAAAATGGACAGTTTTCCAGATTTCGATATTTAGTTTAAAATTTTGAAATGAATACATACATTGTACAATATCCACGTATTCGTACACTATAACCATAGATGATTTCGCGCATTTTATTTTACAGGGTGATCCCAAATATTATGATATTTGTTCGATATTTTTTTTACCCTATAAATCTCCTCCTTATCAAATCGTCGTTGATAAATATGAGATCAAACATATTCTTCAAAATCCTGAAGTTCCAGAAAAATCCGCCAAGTATATCTTTAAATATTTGACAAAATGTCTAAAATTGAAAGTGTCCGGTGACCGTATAATGTATATTGCAAAGTCACCGGATTAATCTATAACCGCGCTATATATAACCACTACACAGCCGTAGTTTCCTCACACACAACTCACATCATTACACAAATAACCGGGACAAGCAGATTTTCTAAAAGACTGTGCATATATAACGTTATCACTTTAAGGGGAAGGGGGGTCTGGCACTTGATATCAAAAGATATCTCTAGGGGGAGGGGGGTTTACTTTTTAATATCGTTATCATTTTCGATCCAATCAAACTTTTCTTTCTTTGAGCAACTTTTTCTTTAGATCCAAATAGTCTGTTACCTTATATTTATTATATGTTTTTATAAAAATTTAAAGTCATTAAAAGTTTATAAAATCATTTCATTCCAAAATTTGCGATACTCCAACCTTTGGTATTCCTGTTCTTCTGCTATGTGCGCATATAAATCGCTTTTGGATAATCCTGGTGCATAGTATGATGGAAATGATACTTGCGTTTACCAGTAAAGAAAGAGAAATAATACTAATGTTATCGACTGTTTTGTTGATAATTCCTACTTTTACCCTTCCCGGGTAGGGGACAAGTGCAAGAAGACAATATTACAGTTCAATGCATTATGTAACAATAAGCTACTATTAAATGCTTTTAAATATTATCTAACTCTTTTTGATGTTTATTTGATATAAATTTATTTCATGTATTGATATTTTATTGAGTTCTTGAATCCGTAAACTACGGACTAATAAATGTATAATCATATGTGTATATCACTGTAAACGTATAAAAAAAAGAAAAAGAATGCAACAAAATAAAAAGAAATTTTTAGACACTGATAACGATATCATTTGGCGGAGGGATCGTGGGGGAAGGGGGGTGGATCGACGAATGATAACGTATGATATCGTAAAGGGGGGGGGGGGGTCCAAAATTAGCAAAATGCTGATAACGTTATGTATGTATAACCCCTAAGATGCATATGCATATTACGAAACTTAAAGATATGACACGATAGGTCTCATTCACGCACAAATGTCAGGATTCAGGAGACCACGATATTCACGCAAAATCTCAAAGTCCGCTAGAGTCTCACATCACGTTATCAAAATTAGCAAAATGTTGATAACGTTATATATGTATAACCCCTAAGATGCATATGCATATTGCAAAACTTAAAGATATGACACAATAGATCTCATTCACGCACAAATGTCAGGATTCAGGAGACCACGGTATTCACGCAAAATCTCAAAGTCCGCTAGAGTCTCTTATAAAAAAGAAGCTAGGCACTCTATTACGCATTTTGAGAAATACATATTTAAAAGTTTTGGATGAAGTATGGTATAAAGTCGCTTGGACAGTCGACGCAAACAGAATCTCGCTAAAATGCGTTTTTATTTATTTATTTAAATAAACTTTACAACATAATTATAACTACTTAAAAGGTGACACAAACATATAAAGATATTATTTAATAAAACCCGCGTTCCTTTTCAAAGGGAAAAGATGACTGACTGAATAGAAAACAAATTTTAAAAACAAAATCAAAATACTATGCATGCGCAAGCGGAGTATTTTGTTTTTGTTTTTTAAATTTGTTTTCTAGTCAGTCATCTTTTCCCTTTGAAAATGAACGCGTGTGTGTTCGAAAGATCCCAGGATTGCATTAAATAATATTTTTATATGTTTGTGTCACCTTTTAAGTGCTTATAAGTATGTTGTAAAGTTTATTAATGACAAGGTGAAAATTCCTTCACGACACTAGTTTTTTAATACAGTGTTTTGACTCTATTTATTTATTTATTTTGTGCTCAGATCAAACCGACGTGACGTTGGAACGGAAAGAAACTTAAATTTTTTGGTTTAAAGATTTAAGGCGGGGGGATTTTTTTTTTTTAAGTTTTGCTTCGACATCCCCCCCCCCCCCTCCCACTTAATGTATAAAGATGTTCTGTAAAGCGTCTTTGCTTTTTTGTTTCAAGATTTTTTTTTTTTTTTTTGGATGCGTTGTCGAAACGTAAGTCAAACAGTACTCAGGATAATAAAAATAATTAATTTAACAAAACACTATCATTCTAGATATAAACATAGATACAAGATTAAAATTATGAGTAATAGAGAATTCGTACAAAACGGAAATTCACCGGAGATATTTGAGTTGCAGGACACAATTGTCGGATCATCAGCTGGGCCCAGCTGCCATCTCGAAATTTAGCAGAACTTTAGAATTCGTTTTATTTCATAGTGTATTTTATGCATATAGGTATTCAAACTTCATTTAGACAAAAACAGATATTTGAACAAGGTAAAGAGCATTTGTGTCTAGTAAAATATTCCTATTGGGAATACTCGAGAAAGAGAATTTCAGGAGGTTACAGTTATTGAAACAATTGGAAGTTTGTGGAAAATTGTGCAATAAAAGATATTTATCAAATTAAATGTAGCATTCCTATAATAAAGGTATTTATACAATAAAAAAGAACAACAGAGTATCTTGGAGTATGGGTGCATGTAATTGTACTTTTAATTAGTATTCCTAAGATTTAAATACTCGTACTTCAAATCCGACTTTTAGAAATACTAATGTGGAAGAAATGACATCACAGGTTGAAAGCTTCACATAATAAATAAAATGTTTTCAAAATAAAATTAGACATTCATAGTCGACATTGACGACTTTTATCTGCCTATTTAGGAATTTTAATCCTTTTTCGTGCTATCCATTATTATCTAAACACAATCCTTTTAATGAACATGCGAAATTTTTGTTTCACAGTTGTACTACAAACATTGGAAGACGGAGTTTTCTTTGCAATTTCAGAGCATAATTAAATATCTATAGTCACAACCAAATGGAAAATGACACCTGATTGGAACTATTTTGATCGCATTATATCTAATTAAAGATCTATCAACTATTTCTCTTGTTTTTCAATAGAAATTATTATTTCATTTCGTGTAATTCAGAATATTTGTGACAGGAAAAGCATGTTTTACTATTTATTTTAATTATATAGTGCAATTTCTAAGACATATTTTAAAAAGAAAGCAATTAAATTCAGATGCACAGTTTTTTTAAAAATAATGCCATTAAACTACTTAATATTTATATTGCTGGAAAAAAATATCTAATTGCTGAAAATTCGCAGTTGTTAGTTTTACTTATAATGAACAGTTCTTAACAAAATTCAAAATTAATCTCTAGCAGATAAAAGTTTAAAGCACGTTTCAGCGTTTTTGGAACAGCCTGTATTACTTTTATTTTATGTAACATGCTCATTTTTTATATATGCAATTTACAGTAATGTAGAAGTAAAAGTGTCTAAAGTTTAAAGTTTCCTTCTAGGACTAAGAAGGATAGTTTTCTATTTGTCATACTATGTATGTGTACGCCCATGATGACAATTATTAACATATTGGCAACTATGTACGAACCATAAATAATATATATATATATATATTTCTCTGGGTCACCTTTTTGATTTTAACGTTTTCTTGTTTCTTTTTTCGCAGAAGTGTCTTCACTTCAAAAATTTCTTTTGAAATGTAATTTTCATGTCGTTATTTATGATTGCTAGTGTGAATTCTTACTAGTTCGGATGGCTTTGTAATTTTTTTTAACAAGGTCATCGGCATCAAGTAAGTAATTGCTACGATAGGAACTTCTTGGTAATACAGTTAGAAGCCATTATTAAAAGCTGTTGTGCACCTTTACTGATCCATATGGCTATAGAAAATAAAATTGCTGGAAATCGTCATTCATATGGCTCAATAAATCAGTAATCACTTCTGATCCAAATGTCATCCAACGTGTTAAACAAGGCAATCACGTCAATCTTTAAAAGTAACAACAATAGTATATACGTCGATATCCCTTTCTGGTGAATTGTTTGCCTCTTCTTTATGAAGGTACTGAGTATAAGGCTCATACAGTCCTAAAGTTTTGGTAACCGTTTAACAGAGTTCAATGTGTGCGTCTTGTGTAGAACGCAGGATATCTAAGTGATATTCCACTTCCTGTCATGTTCGGTGTAGGATATGTCTTCCAGTTTTCTTGAACCTCGTGTACCACAATCTGATAGTAGGACGCGATGAGTGATGTGCTGTTGCAACTCGTCCGGAAGTTCCGCTGCACCTGGATGTCAGATTTTGCCTCGATCAAACACTCAACACATTGTGCCATCGGCTGGGGGTCGCCATTTTTATCAATTAATTAACCTGCAAAAAAGAAAAACAAAACTTTAGGTGTGTACAAACATTATGCCGCAAGCCGCACCTTTCTATCTACCCCCGTTTCCGAAATATATCAGATCAAAGCCTGCACCTTTTTACCTATCCTCATTTATGAAATATACGTGATCAAAGTTGTAAAGCTAATTTTGGAACACCCTGTACATAATTTACATGTATACGTAATTATGAGGACTCTTGTATTATTTTTGTTTCATTTATTTACGCATGCGTGTCATTTCAGCGTTTTATACACATATGATAACTGCGGATCTAACCCGGCTGTTGCAACGGTGAAGTGATTGGTTACGCTCGTTATTTTCAAGATCTCTCTCGAAAAAGAACTCAATGAATTTGAAGTGACAAAAATATGGAATTTACGAAGAAGTAGTGTGTCAATTCGATATATTTCTATATCTATTAAGATATTTAAAGGTTCTGTAGAAAATGTTATCAAACGAGGCATTGGTGCTTCTGTGAAAAAGGTAACTGAGACGAAACCGACGCTCTCTCAAAGGAATCAGAGACAAATTGCACGCATGGCAACTTTAAAAAGATGTCTGCTAAAGAAATAACGCGTGTTTTAAAGAAAGTTTCATTCTCAACAGTGACACGCGTTTTGAATAACTGCAATTTCACACTGTACGTAAAAAGGAACAAGAAACATCCTTTATCGAAACGACATCAAACCATGCGTCGAGCATAGATTAACATCCAAGATCGGACATTTCCATAGAGCGTAATGGTAATGCGATTGAGATCGCAGCACTTTTAGTGACAATGGGAAAGAAATTTCCTATCCTTGTAATATTTTTTTTTATTGAGCGTCTACCTTATTGGGATCTTTCTTTTATTAATGTTGCATGTTTACGTTTTCAACAGAATGTTACACCGACACATGAACATAGAATAGATATTCTATTCTATATATCTAATATCTATTCTATGTTGATGCACGGGTGTATACATATATATAATTTTTTTTTTCATACATGATGGGTGAACGATTTAGCTGCAACGAGAAACAAGCTAAAAATTTCGTCTTGAATATTATACGTCAAGTAAATATGATATAATTGGATTTAAAGCTACATAAAGCGATGGTGTAACGTCAAAATATACGAAATGTTGCACTCTCCAAGTCTCAGACAATTTCATAAATATTGCCATTTGGTAGAAATTTTTTTACCGCGATATTTTATTAATCTATGAAGTTTAATGTAATAAACAATCGTTACAATAATCTTTTAAAATTTACGCATTTTCACTTTCTCACAGATAAAATAAAAAGATTGTTTTTAATGTAAATAACGTACGATCAGTTCAATAATATTTACGATATTAACATATAAGAAATAGTAATAAAATTACAGACATAGGGAAAAATTCCTTTTTAAATTTTTTTAGAATTATATAAATCTAAAAGTTAAAAAAAAAGCAAAACATAGAGATACTGATATTACACTTGGTAAAATTGTATTCGATGTGAATAAATTAACATAATACCCGAATTTAATTTCTTACAATTTTATCGCATTAACTTACATATTTACGTTTTCAACAGAATTTTCAGGGGCTTTTCTTTTAAATTATTATTATAATTATCATTTTGTAAATTGAAGGTGAACGAACAAGTACGATTTAAAAAAACAACTAAATAAATCAAACATAAATATAATATCGTCTGCCTCTTCTTCGTATAGGAAAGAATAGATATTCAAAACATAGAGCGTAAACATATTTCATCAACATAGGTAAATTTCGGGAGTTTGTTAATTCTTCCTCCATGTCGTTAGTGACTCTAGTACTGTTGCCATTACAGATTTTGCCGTAAATGTCCTATCTTGTATGTTAATCTATGGCGTCGAGAAGCCGTATTCAGCTAGATAAAAATCAACTGTAATTGGCAAAATGCAATCTTTTAATTTAGATGTACTTGGTGGATTAAACAGCTATTGGCTATGAATACAGCTGACTATTGGCTATTGCTAGCTACAGCCGTTGGCTACAACTATGATCTACGGTTAGACAAAGACGTCAGGTGGAGTATGCGCTTCAAAGGTGCTCGTTAATGTTTTGCGGTGTGGAAAGACTGATCTAGTCATTGTTCCGAATACGATGGGCACCCATGTCTATGTTCAGATCTAAGAATAAACAGTTTTTTCCACTGTTGACCTCTAGGGGAAGACAATTTTATTATTCAGCAATATAGAACATCCTGTTGCTCGCACAATCTAACAAAAAAATGTTTTGAAGAACAGAAAATAAAACTTTTGAATAAACTCACCAGACATAAACATAATTGAGAATGTTTGGAAAATTTCAGCAAGAAAGGTTTATGCAAATGAAAGGAAGTTTTCCACATTGACAGAACTTACTGAGTGGAACTCTGATTGTGCCTCTCAAGGAATGGAACAATCTTCAACAAAAAATTCGTTGCAAATAAGCCAGGAAGAATGACAGAATGTCTTGCAAAGAATAAGGGCTCAGCGAATTATTGATTTTGTAAATATATATATATATATTTTACTATATCAAAGCGTCCTATGCATCAATTGAAAAATTACTATTTTTATTTTATTTAAATTTATTGCATTGTCAAGGGATATAAATGTGTACTATGAGTTTGTTACTCCTAAGTCGATTCTTATACGTTTCTGTTATTGTGTGACTGCAACGAAATTTCTTTAGTTATTATAATTATGGTTCTAAGTGTATGTTTCGTTATTCAAGAATTACGATTTTGGATTTATATTGCAAAGAAAATTTTTCTCAGTCTTTTACAAGTTGAAAAAAGAAAAATTGTACTCTGATTTAGTTTAAGGAAATAAGTAGTATTTTATTTAGTTAGCCTTTGATAACAAATGCGATATTTAAAAATACACGTCGGATCAAAATTATTGCTCAAATTTGTAAAGATAATAACTTTGTTGTAAACAATTATAGGAAGAAACAATTGAATGCAATTCAGAAGGAAGTTTGACTACTTTATCCAAGACTTTGTGAAGAGCATCCGTAGTCCTTTACATCACATATCTATATCAAATTATAGCGTAAGCCATATCTGTAACACATCAAATAACTGCTGTCTCTAACAGTTCAAGTGACTTGAACAAGGGAAGTGTCAATGGAGTTCAGACACCTCCCGAAATAAATAAATAAAATTAAAGCAAAAGTACAAACAAATGCGCTTTTTGTGAGAAAATCTTTAAAAATTACTTGTTTTATATTTATACAAAAATAAATTTTGCAAACCAAGCTCATTAAAATTAAAGTTTGTGATAGATTTTGTTCATTTGAAAAATTCCACTTTCTTGTTTCCTCAGTCTTGGGTACAGCCAATGACAGCCATTATATACAGGGGGAATCTGAAATTCTTCAACAAACTTAGAGGGATGATAGTACTCATGAAGATGAACAAAAAATGCAATGGAACATGGAGTCGCAAATGACGTTTAAAGGATTAAAATCGAGAAAATGCGTCTGGAAATGGACAAACTGAGACAAGAAAGAAACACTCCAGAAAATTATTTATTGCACAGAATAGGTACAACAGCTCGTGAAGACCACAGAAAACAAATATTTTACAACAATTGTTCAAAGTGTCGACTGCAGACATTATTATACACAGTGCATCTACGGAGGAACGACTGGCGGACACGCTCGAAGACTACGTGGCTTTGCATACGTGGATTCCTGCTCACAGATTTGTTTGGCTTTCTTCCAAGTTTTTGTTATCTCTTTCTGATTGGATATGCACAAAGTGAAAGGAAAACCAGCTTCGTGCTACTAACAAGTTCTGCAGAAAAGCAGCATGCGAGATTTCGATATTTTTATTAGTTTTGCGATTTTCACCCTTTAAACGTCATTTGCGACCCCATGTTCCATTGCATTTTTTGTTCGTTTTGATGAGTACTATCATTCCCCTAAGTTTGTTGGAGCATTTCAGATACACCCTGTATTATTATTACTACAAAAATCGCCTGCAACCCTATCAAGTTTGACATTTATATTACCTGTCCAATTAAATCAAACAAACATTCAGAAGCTTAAAAGCCTAGAATTCTTATATGATTTAGAATTTTCATGGACAAAATTAGAAGCTGAACACATGCTCAGAAAGATTTTCTTCATTTCATGGAAATATTCCTGGTAGCACTGCTACCAGTATCAGAGAATTGAAGAAATTCCTGTTGTTTTTTACCGTTTTAGGACAGAAGATTTCCGCAATCGGAATAATGGATTAAAATAAAAATAATAAAAAAACTAGAAAACAGGAATTCTGATTTTTTTAGAATTTAGTGTCGCCACCGATGAAAAAAAAAATGTATGTATATAAATATAGATACAGTAGAGTCCCGATTATCCGAGTTAATCGGATTTATACTAGATTAATTTTAATACAATTATTCTAATTGGTAAATAAAACATATTAGATGTAAATTTCCAACTGGGCGAAAAATGTCCGGACCAGGATTTGAACCAGAGATCTCCTGGCTGAAGCCGCCAGTGCTCTACCATCTGAGCTATGCCGGACGAATCTGGTGGAACTTTTTCACCCAGCTAACCTTAATGATTATAGCATCTGGTCTGAAACCTGGTTCAGCTCAACAGAATAAATCACAGGTAATGGAACTAATATGAACTAATATAAACATCTAATATGATTTATTTACCAATTAGAATAATTGTGTTAAAATTAATCTAGTGTAATTACGCATCCAGCGATTTCTGGAGTTCCATTACCTGTGATTTATTCTGTTGAGCTGAACCATGTTTCGGACCAGATGCTATAATCATTAAGGCTAGCTGGGTGAAAAAGTTCCACCAGATTCGTCCCAGATAGCTCAGATGGTAGAGCACTAGCGGCTTCAACCAGGAGATCCCTGGTTCAAATCCTGGTCCGGACATTTTTCGCTCAGTTGAAAATTTACATTTAATTATCGAATTTATACCTTTGAAATGGATCCTTCACTTTAGTCCATCAGAAGAACATATCTGGGTTAAAGCGGCAACTCGGTTTAGCGGGACTTGGATAATCGGGATTCTACTGTAGTTCAGTTTTAAGACTTAAAACACGCGATTTTATTATATATAAAAGGACGACATCCGCATCCGCTGAAGAATTCCTCATTTGCGATCCATAATTAAACAACATCTACAGTAAAGTGCGCATAGAACGTCACTATCGCTGAATAATACACAAATCCAAAAAAAGAGATATCGTCATTTAAGAAACTCGACAAAAAGAAAAAAAATTGACTATCTCATGATTCATATGCCTTCATTTGGTTGTAATATTAATATAGATACTAAAAATTAAATTTAGTTTATAATAGCTCCCTGTTTTATCAGAAATCATTCATTTATATTTATTCAAAATAGCACTTATTTTAATTACACTTTTTTTTCAGTTTTTATGGGAAAATGGCAACAAAAGATATAATTGCTATTTTCCCTTTACTTTCTACAGAAATGGAGTACTTGAGTTGCCAAAATTAAACAAATGTCGCTAAAAACTACAAAAAAATTAATATCTCAAAAATAAATGGAGATGCAGTTTTCAAACAAATTGCATTTAAAAGAACTTTTTTTCCAATACAACGGTACAAAAATTTAAAATGTACTATGCTCAGAAGTTTAAAAAATTGCTGTAGAGTATTTAATCGTACAATGATACACCTGCTTTGTTTTACGGCTAGCTTATACACCGTAACGTTATCTTTTGGAGACGACACAAAATAAGCTACGAGAAAGAAATGGCACACCGGGGGGCTAATACTTCTCTTGTTGTTCCGTAGATTTCCTTGGATTTAAACATGGGACCGCGCGTTTAGAATCGAGCATCTTAACCACTTGGCCGGCGAGCATCTGGTACATGACGAGTTTAAAATGAAGATATGGATTTTCTTCAAATGGAGATTGGTAAGGCTTGTTAAATTTCTTGTTCAGAAAGCTCTGAAAATTTAAACTTAATTGCAGGGACATTTCGTCGTTATGAAATATTTTTAATTAAATTCGAGAAGAAATGTTTTCTTTTTTTACCCGACTGAAAAGAAGGGTTATGTGTTTCACGCGTATCTGTGTAACTGGATTTCTTTATACCCTCGAAACATCCCAACGGCTGGATGGATTTTAATGAATATGGTCTCTATCGATTCGTCTTAACGGCCCGATGGTTATAGGCTAGGTTTTGTTTTTATAAATTCAAAATGGCAGCCATAAAATACAAAATGGCGGACGAAAAAAAAATTACGCACCCTGTTGAGCGGCATATCATTGGATAGGTCTTTCAAAATGAAGACGATGTTTCATTGACTATTTTACAGTCAGAAGCTCCTTTAAATTATTATACAACCTGGAAATTGTGTAGGTAGGATCTTTAGCTTTACTGCAACAATAACCATCACAGACATCTATAGACCTCATCAAAACAGTGTTTATAAATAGGAACTAATAATTAAACACTACTTAAAAGTCATCAATACAAGCAAATAATAATAAAAAAATAGGTAACTAATATAAACAAGTAATATTAAAAAAATATTTTAAGTCAATTTCTACTTAGGTCAATAAGAGAATTTCTTTTTTCTCCCATTCTTCTTTCGTCTTGAGTGACGCTTAAAATTCCTTGATCAAGAAGAGGGATCTCTCGGTCTTAAAATACCTTGATCAAGAAGAGGGCTCTCTCGATTATTGAAAATTAATGAATTTAATTTAATTAATGAATTAATATTTGAAAAAAGCTGGATTAACATCAAGTGTCATACACTACAAGTTAAAAAAATTTATTTGAGCTTGATTGGATGAATACTAAGCATTTTATTAACGATTGAAAAATTGAACAAGATATATTAGCGAGAGTGTGAGCTAATTAGTAGGAATTGAAAAAAAAATAGTTTCACATTGTTGAGAAATAATCAATTAGTTCGCTTTTTACGAAGTCGGGTTTTTTGATTTTTTTAAATTTAATTGTTTATTAATAAAATCGATTTTTTTAAACTTGACTGAACTACTACACAGTTTTAAAATCTGTTCGTCTAGAATATATTTTACATGCGAATATTTTTTTTAAATTCTAAAAAATAGATGCGAATGAATGAGAAATTGCTACTTTATTAAATTAGGAAGCATTATTTTTATTTGTTCGTTTTTAAATAAATTAGAAATTTTAATTTATTGAATTTTCGGTTTTTCATTTTAAAAATAAATTCGATCTTTGGTATTAATACAGCCAATACGCATGTGCGCAAGGAATAAACGGAAATTTTCCCGTTTTTTCAGCCTTCTGGGAAGAATTAAAGGAAAAGCAATTTTTATAAAATACGGAAATGATTTATTTAGAAATGACGAATAATTTAGTGTATAAAGACGAATTTTTATGACCGTGTACAGACTCTGATATAACAAACAAAAGAAAATCAAAATCTATCAATCCATTTAATGTGTTAGTAACCAAATTTTTAACCGATTATTAATTTACATGAAATGTTAAACTTTTTCTTTATGTGTATTGCTAAAAGTCGTTTGTTTGCCTAAAAAGAGTAAAATGAACGTGAAATGAACGCAGAAAATGACAAAATAGGCTTACGAAAGAAAAATAATATTTGAAACTAGAGAACAAGAATTCTGCTTTTTCAGAATTTAGTGTCGCCCCCGATGAAAAAAAAATGTACATAAATATACAGTAGAGTCCGATTATCCGAGTTAATCGAACTCATACCTTTGAAATGGATCATTTTCTTCTGATGGACTGATGGCTTCTATTATTATGAAACAGCCATTATAAATGAAGTGTTAGGCGAAGATGAAAGAGCAGCCGCAATAAGTTTTATGGCTGCTCTTTCATCTTCACCTAACACTTCATTTATAATGGCTGTTTCATAATAATAGAAGCCATCAGAAGAAAATAACTCGGTTAAAGCGGAAACTCGGTTAAGCGGGACTCAGATAATCGGGACTCTACTGCAGCTCAGTTTTAAGACTTAAAACACGCGATTTTATTTATATAAAATTACGTCATCCGAATCCACTGAAGAATTCTTCATTTACGATCCAATCATAAACATCTACAATAAAGTATGGGTAGGACGTCACTTTTTCAGAATAATACACAAATGCCGCGAAAAGACATCAATTCATTTACATATATGTTACGGCCAATACCCGAAATTGGCCAAAACCCGAACTGGCTAACAACGCTTTAAACTGACTGGCCAATTCGGGAATTGGCCGCCCAATCCCCGAACTAGCCAGATGCGATCGGCCAGTTCGCGAAATGTGTATATAGAAACCAATTGTTACTTTTTATCTCTTTCTAACATAGTTGAAAGGGTTTATAAATTCAATTTGTCTGGCTGTCTGGCTGTCCGTGCTCTAACTCGAGTAAAGACTCGGATTGACTTGTAATTATTATATTATTTAGGTTTATAAATTAATTTCGTTTTTGAAAGTGAAGTGTGTACTATTTTTGGTTAATTTACAGCGATACACAAAAGTATTTCATTACAATATCATGAATGAGATAAGTTTTTCCGTTGTATTTTAATGTCGTTACATTATCTCAATTATAATAAAATTAGTATGCATCATTAAGATGGACAACAAACTGTTATCTAAAGTATATGAAATAAGTAGCAATTATAGATTATTTACAGAGTTACTCAAAAGTATTTCGTTACATTCCAGTGAATTGTGAAAGAACATTTTTAGTGCACTTAAATGATGTCACCCTATTTCAAACATAATAAAATTCACATACTTTACACATGTGGGGAGCAATATGCTTTTTTTTTATAGAGTATTGATTAAATAGCCATTATAGTTCGTTTATAGGGACGCCAAAAATATTCCGATAAAGAATTATGATATATGTGAAAAAATCGTTTATAGGGTATTTTAACGACGTTACACTACTTCAAACATAATGAAACAGTTATACATTACTCATATGCTCTACAACATGTTTTCTATAGATTATTGACTAGGTAGAATTTGTCGTTTATTTAGAGAGTTATTCAAATAATTTGGTTATTGGATTGGCTATGAGCCATTATTGCTTGATGTGCGTTTTCAGCTGTGATAGGCTTTTAAAATTTAATTTATTTGTTTTGTATTACCTGGTTTGTAGATCATATGCATGGCTGCATGAAAGCTAAAAGAAACACATTACCGGCTGTGAATACCCATTGCTGAACACTTCGTATACTGGCCAAAGCTTCCCGGCCAGTTCGCGAATTGGCCGGCCAAAACCCGAAATACGCTGTTCGTTTCAGGTATTTAGGGTTTTGGCCAAGAATCTTGGCCAGTTCCCGAATTGGCCGGCCAATTCGCGTATTGGCCAAAACCATATATATATATATATATATATATATATATATTAGCAGGTATTTCAATTACTTTTTTTTTTCAGTTTTTATGAGAAAGTGGCAACAAGAAGATATAATTACTATTTTTCAACTATTTTCCCTTTACTGTCTACAGAAAATGAGTACTTGAGTTGCCAAAATTAAACAAATGGTGCTAAAAACTACAAAAAAATTAATATCCCAAAAATAAATGGAGATGCAGTTTTCAAACAAATTGCATTTAAAAGTACATTTTTTACCAATACGATAGTATAAAAATTTAAAATGTGCGATGTTTAGAAGTTTAAAAAATTGCTATAGAGTATTTAATCGTACTGCTTTGTTTTACGGCTGGCTTCTGTAAGGTACGTTATTTTTTGGAGACGGCACAAAAAAAGCTGGGAGAAAGAAATAGCATACCGTACTGAGGGTTAATAAAATGATTTTAATACAGGAAAGCTAAAGTAGAATGGTAGAAAAAAGTATTTTAAAGTGTAAATAAATTATTTCAATCGGAAAAACTATAGAAATTTAAAATATGTTACATACATATGCTTATTTTTTCTCCTGCCTAAAAGGTAAAATTGATATTAGAAATACAATTACATAGTATTTTTTATAATTGTGGTAAATATAGATATCGCTTTTCGAACTGAGGTGCACCGGATTTGGGTCGGGTTTCTTGTTGACTTCAAATGGATTTTTTGAATTTGGGTCGGTATAGCCCGACCCGTGCTTGACTTAAGAGAATAACTATGTAGGATTGACACAAAACAAGAAAGTAAGAAATCCCTTGAATTGGGTTTCATTTTTGTTAACAATTACTTTAATCACATATCATGTCTAGCAATTATTTTCTCCGAATGAGCAATTTAAGTTTTATTTATATTCCTTTGTCTGAAGCTTCTCTATTTATCTTTTCTTAAGTGCTAAAAATTTTGCAAATATGTATGGAATGCTAAAAAAAGTGTTATAAGTATACTTCGCAGTTAGTAATACACTAAATGAATCGAATTCCAAAAATAAGAGTATTTGTTTTATGTTAGAAGTGAAAATAAGAAATTGCCCTTTTTATGTCTTTTTTTTCTTTTTTTTTTTTCTTATTTATGAGCTTATAAGTGGTTAAGAAACGCTTTCATAAAACACTTTCACATAAATAAATGAAATATCGTGGAAAATTGGGAATGTAATATTCTGGTTTAGAAAAATGATATACAGTCGAACCCCGTTAATAAGAGCCCTGCTTAATACGCGAACCCGCTTAAGACGCGAAATTTTATGAGTACCTTGGAAATAAAAACCTACGTTTAAGGGCGCTGGTCACTGGCGGAAAATATCGCGTTCAGCTCATATAGTAGACTGTTCCTACCCCCCCTACGAGCTGTCAGAGAGGCGTGTACTTTTAATAGCCGTGAAGGCCAAGAGATATTATCGGCTATCTGTTGACAAAATTTACGAGCCAGTAGGAACGGAAAGTTCTCCCATAGCAGCTATTTTTGTTAGTAGGGAAATACTACAATTTCTTTTGCACTTTTTATAATACACGAGATCACATTGACAATTTTACTGTTATTATTATTATTATTACCGCAACGCAACCGGGAATTCCATCAAGGAATAAGTTTCAATTGAATAATTTCGACTTTTATAAATGCCTACATTTTAGAAAAGGTTTGATAAAAATTTAAATATGACAATAAAAATTGATTCAATGTAATTCTCCTGTCTAAAATGATTTTGATGTTTCACCTTACTTTATATTATGTTTATTGTATGTTCATGTTTACCTTCAAATTTAACCATCCTAAATTTTAAACAAATAATTATTAAATCAACTTGTCTATAACTCGTTTTCATAATTTAATTACGTAATATTCAGTGTTTGTAATTTTTTTCCTTTGTTTATGTAAAGCAACATTAATTTACTACTGAAAAATCAAAGCACAATTGATTATAATTAATTACTGTAATATGTATTTTTTTTAAATGTTTGTTTATAGATAAAAATATTATTATAAATCATCAGGTAAAGAAAATATGGACAGAGTGAAGATTTTAGTCTGAGTTACACATTCATTCTTCAATATGATATATTTAAAAATATTTCACAAATTTATTGAACACTTTAAAATTCGATGTTTCATTGAGATTTTGGACCTATTTTTATAAACGATAATAGATACAGCCATCGGTATTTCTCACTGGGTAAGACAAAGAAGCTGAATTCTCAATGTAGTAACCGCCCCCCCCCCTCTCCACCTAAAAGCGAAAAAAAATAAAAGGTTGTAAGAGAATTTTATCAAAATATCTCCGATTACTGAAGTTATTCAATATATTGGCACGCATTTAAGTATTTATATAATGAAATTAAACTACAGTGCAAAATGAACATAAATTATACAAAAAATACTCCAAGAAGTGTTTTTTAATACAGCTTTATTTGACAAAAGCATAATATAAGATTTCCAATAACTCAAATTAACGGCCATAAATTCGAATTTTGAAAGTTATTTCATTTAATTTTGATCATCTTTTAATAAAATTAACATTATTAAAGAATATTGAAAATTGCGAATTTCAATACATGTAACGATATCTTCCTTAATTCTCTATTCAATCAAAGGATACAATATTAAATATAGATACAACATACATCAATGTATATACGATTCACAAAGACAAAATATCAAAGTATAATATTAATATGTATCGATATGAGGGAAAAAAAATCATTAAATGAATATTAGTATTGCGCATGCTAAGTACACCCCCCCCCCCTCCTACTCAACATTGCTCCCACCAAAAATATCTAACAATATTAACTGAAAGGAAAGTAAAAACATAATATGTTTGCTCTGCATATTTAAATTTTCAAATAATATTAGTTTTTTTAAATTATGTGATTGTAAATTTTAATTAAAGATGTGGAATGCTTCCTCAAAAAATTATTATTTTTATATTTTCCCCCAAAACTTTGTTAACCTTTCCTTGAGTTTATAAGAATTTTGTTATATTAAACAAAGAAACTTCTGTATTTATATAGTTATTATATAGTTTATATATAATATTTTCTGTATTTATATAGTTACATCCAAATGTAAATATTACCCGAACTTTCTTTTTTCTTACAGAGTATTTAAATAAAGCACATTTTTTCCCCCTTTATGTAGATTAAAACTTAGCACTGAAAATTATTTTAAAAACATTAATTACCCAAAATATACCATAGTAGTTTTCTCATACATTAGGAAGGTTCACAGCTGTCTTCCACACATTTTAACAATTTTTTTCTTTTCTTTTTCTGATCATTTTTTTAATAAAATTGACATTATTAACAAATATCCAAAATTGCTAAGCTCAATACATATAATTAATTTTCAGTTAATTCTGTCATTGTCATCTATTTAATTAAAGGATACAATACTCAATATAAATGCAATAAAGCTGCAGCAACATATATATGATTCACAAAAACAAAATGCCAGAGTATAATATTAATACATTGTACAAGTGAGACAAAAAAAATCATTGAATGAAAATGTGTAATGTGCATGCTGAGTTCCCACCCATCCCTCGACTTACTTCCACCAAAAATATCCATAACAATATTAACTGAAAGTGAAAACAAGAAACATAATATGTTTGCGCTGCATATTTAAATTTTCAATTAATATTCATTTTTTAAATTATGTGATTGTAAAATGTGTGTGTGTTTAAAATGCTCAAAAAGGAAACCAAAAAGAAAAAGTTGACTGTGATAGCGTGACGCAGGTTGTTCACTCTCAACGGTGTCCAATGGCTGATTCCTAAACCGTTAGTCATAGACATATAGTTCCAATTACAAAAATGTTTTAAA
This sequence comes from Maratus speciosus, assembly GCA_963932465.1. NCBI lineage: Eukaryota > Metazoa > Arthropoda > Arachnida > Araneae > Salticidae > Maratus > Maratus speciosus. The sequence goes on from OZ010786.1 coordinate 344,311,811, forward strand.
TGAAGTAAAGAAGTATTTTAAAAGCGATTTCGGTCAATAAAAATATTTTTTTTTTAAATATGAAATTTTATTTTTTATACTGTCTCATGCCCCGGGTCCTATAAGTAATATTTAGTAAAATTTTCTAATATTACACTGACAAGTAAGACCAAAAAAAAAAAAAAAAAAAAAAAAAAGCCATTATTCCATGATTAAAACTGACCGAATATCTGTTTAAAGTTGGAGCATATTTTTTGCTGCGAAATAGCGGTCATTCACAAATTTAGTAGAAATATCGTCAGCTGTATTAAAAAAAATAGTTGAGAGTAAAATTGCAATATAAATTTGAAATCTATAATCATTCCGACATATTAATGCAAAATATACAATTTGTACTAAACAAATAAGAGGGGGAAAAATAACGGAATTTTTGTTAAATAAGATTATGAACAGCAACAGCTTCATTTCTTTACAAAATTATACATATTATAAAATGCTATTAGGTTGCAAAATTTGAGTTGTGTTATGTTCCTTAGCTTTTGATAATTGACAGTATGTATTTTGTAGCGAAGAAACCGGAATTGACTCTCCCTTTTTTACCACCACGTAAAGATTTTTTACAAATCATAATAGCATAAAAGTCATGAATTTCAAAGTTTCATAACTCGGTCGATTTCAGTGTTAGGTGAACATATATTTTTGTTGAGTTTCATGAGTTATTTTGACTTTATTTTTACTGTAACAGGAAGTTTTTACTAAATATCACTTATAGAAAGTATATATATTTCGAAATATTTTAAGAAATATTTTTATTGACCCAGATCGCTTGCTTCTTTACATCATTTAAAACATTTTTGTAATTGGAACTATATGTTTATGACTAACGGTTTAGGAATCAGCCATTGGACATCGTTGAGAGTGGAACCATGTATAATTGAATTTGGAATAGCCACTTTTTTTTATATTTCTTCGAATTTCCTTTTCTTCTTTTTATATTCTATTATTTTCTTCTCTAAGCAGAAATAAGTTCTTATCAATAAAACAAGTGGCCAATATTCTTCCCATTTTTTTGCGAGTTAAAAAACAAGCATAATTTCGAATCTGGTTACTCTAACAACGCATTCTATGCTCATGTGGCAGAAGAATAGGAATGCCAAACGTTGGGATATTCCATATTTTGGAATAAAATTATTTTATAATTATTTAATGGTTTTACTAACAACTTTGTACTTTCATAAAAATAGATAGCAGACTAAGCAAAAAGTTAAAAGACTATTTTGATGAAAAAAAAAAAAATGCTTAGATAAAAAATGATAAAGATTATCAAAAGACACTTCCTCCTACAGATACATTACAATATCAAATGCCAGAGTCCCCCTCCCTCTAAAGTGATATCCTTATATATGTACAGCCCCTAAGGTATTTACGTATTTTTTTTTTTACTTCTCGATGATATAACAGCAAAATTTCAGATAGAAAATAAAAGAAACAAAATATAGAAGGAAATATATGGAGCGTAACAGATGAAAAATATATGCTTTGAACACTAAACTCATTGAAAAAAAAAACTCATTTACAAAATCTACATATATCATATACATTTTGATTATACATAAAAAATACATTTTTTTTTCTTATTTACATAAGTAGATAACTTAATCATACATATTGCATCTTTCATAAAATTTTAAAATGCTCGAAAAGGACACAAAAAAGAAAACAGTTGACTGTGATAGCCTGACGCAGCATATACAGTGTGCGAGCTGTATAGCACCTATCGTGTACGCAGCCGAAGGCACTGGGTCCTCCAACATGATGATCGTTTGTAAAGATTTTCGTTTTAAAGTATAAAATCCTTCAACACTGATTTTGGCATGTTTGAAATAATTATCACGGCCCAAGGCAACAACTGGCGGGTCGGCGAATACATAATAATTAATCATAATTTATTTCTGTAAATCACACACACTTTATATATATATATTCAATTAAAAAATAAATATCTGAGTATAATTTTAATACGTAAAAAAAAAAAAAAAAAAAAAAAAAAAAAATATATATATATATATATATATATATATATATATATATATATATATATATATATATATATATATATATATATATATATATATATTTAAATAATAAGAAAGAAAAATCATGCACCAAGCATAGATTATAAAACACTTTCAAACACTTCCAAAATGCTTTATCAAGACTTCGCCGTTTAATAATGTAAATAAGATACCCAAGAAAACGTTTTAGAAATAGCGCATTTGAAAATCGGATATCAGCAATTACCGTCCACAGTCGAAAAGGTACTTTAATTCGTCTCTGCAGCTCTGTATATGATCTATATATTTGTACATATTCTACACAGTCTGCTAAAATTTAGTATAATAAGAAAACGCATAACACAGTTAAAAATTCACTACCAATAGGCAGAAACGTACTTGAATTCTTTTGTACAGCCCTGTATATTACATATACATTTTTATGCACGTAATATAAAAAATTGAAATTTAATTCAGGCAAAAACACTCTTAAAACTCTTCACTCCTCATTTTTATTTATTTATTTTTCTACTCTCCCATTACCTCCCTATCCTTCCTTTCATTTTCTTCCTGCACACTGAGTTTGAAATACCGTATTTTATGGAAGAAACGCCGCACCCGTCGTAAACGCCGCACTCCTCAAATTGGCCTGAATAAGCTTAAAAATATCGTAATCGCCGCACCCGTTGTAAACGCCGCATCCATCGGAACGCTACTTTTGTCGAAATACTTCTTTCAATTTTAGCAGTAGTTTAAGTTACTAATATTTTATGCTGTGCATACAAGTCAAATTCAATATGTAAAATAAACATACATCTAAAATAATGGACAAACTGAAGAATTGTGATCATGTGGTTTAAACTACTGGTGTATTATGTACATGAAAAATTAATGTGCTATGAAAGACATTTTCATGAAACCCTTATAAATACACACACACACACACACACACAAACACACACATATATACAATTTTTGAATGGAATTAATTTAATATAACATTTGGGGCCTCCTGTTTTCTCAATTTCGAGTCCCTTCAAAATTTTCTGAGGGAAGCAAAACCTAAACGTGGCTAAATTGACTTTGAAAACTTCTCTCAGCTATTTCTATCCCCTCTAACTATTCCCCCGACCCAACTTTTATTACTCCGGAGTCCGAGCAAACGCAACGGGGTGTCGCTCCCCATGGAGTGATGGATTATATCGAGGGGGAAGACACTGAAATCATCAGAATAGAAATATATGCGTATTGTTTTAATTATAGCTCCCTCCCTAATTAATTTCAATGAAATATTTTTATATCAATGGATAAATTGGAAACTGTACATTTTTTCGTGTTTTTTTTTAATTTCCAAACGACCTAATAGAACTGCCATAATTTACAATTTAATGAGAGGTAGAAATTATTTTGGTCATGCTCCGAGTATTTCACGTAAAATCAAATATTTAAAATTATTTTTAATATAAAATGAAAACTAGGATGAAAAGTGACAAGTTTTAAGAATTGCATACAGAAAACAAAATTCGAAAATCTTAATTTTTTCATGAGATATCCTTAGAAAAGTGAGAAAAAATATTCCCATAGGTTTACATGGAGAACGGAAAACGGGATTGTAAGTGATCAGCACCCTTAATACGCGAATGAGCTTGGTTTGAAACAGAGGAGGTTTTAAATAAGAATAATATCCCAAGCATTAAATACGACAATTCTTTAAACTAGGTATGCTTTTTTCTGTCCAAATTTATTAAATACATGAAAAGCTTTACCAAAATTATCAGTTTTGAGCTTCTGCTTTCTGAAAGAAGAAATCTTTCCCGGTACTGATTACTATTTATAGTCAAACAGACCAGAAGGAGAGAAGAGAAAATTTTACTGCTAACGATGTGACCCCCGTGCTAACTTAGAGCAATTCACTCTTTGGTCAGTGCTGTGATTACAAAGGAAGAGGATTGTTTGTGGCTTCTGGCAGATTCTGATCTACGATATCCACGTGTGCTTTTAAAAGTTTAATCTAGTCTTTACGATGGCAAAAGGAGCAAAACACATTTAAAGATAGGCTTTCTCTGTCACTGAGAAGTTACAAATTATAAATCAGTACAATGCCCCGGCTGTCCTCAATAAGTCGACGTTCAAAGGAAAAGGCATACGGAATCAGCTTTAAGGACGTTGTTGAAGAAAGGGATGTCATCGTTAACCAAGCTGTTGTTGGAGAAACAAGGAAGAAGGAAATAAAAACCACCAAGTTTCAGGACATGGAGAAGGTCCTCTACGAGTGGTTTGTTTGATGCGCGATCTACAAATATCCCAATAAGTGGCATGCTAATCCGAGAAAAAGATACTGATGTTTCAGTAAAAAATGGGGTTTCATTTGATTCGATAGTCTAAGAGGGATAAAAAAAAAATGGGATTGTAAGATTTCAATCCTCCAATGAATGGATGCATCTATTTAAAGCTCGCCATGGAATAAAATTAAAAAAGTGTGTGATGCAGCTATCAACAATGAAGACGTCGTTTGTTGGAAAACATATGTGCTTCCGTAGTTTGTAAAAAACTGCTTAAGCCGTGATATTTACAACATGGACGAATTTGGGCGTTTTACAAAATGACGTCGAACAAAACAACGTCTATTAAAGAAGAAACCTCTCCTGGGGGTAAATTAAGCAAAGACCGTCTTTTTTTTCTTCTCGATACCAAATATGATGGATCAGACAAGTTAAAGCTTTTGTTCATAGGGAGATCATGCAACCTGCGATGCTTTAAAAACGTCAAAAATCTTCCTTGCCTGTAAGAACGTTAGCAAAGAGCTTGGATGACGGACTCCTTTTTTTAACACGGGTTTGTAATTTCGACAGACATATGGTAAAAGAATCACGCCATGTGTTACTGCTTGTGGACAAATGCCCAGCGCATCCGGAAAATAATGAAGGCTTCAGGAATGTCCAAATTAAAATTTATCTCCAAATTCGAACAGTGTCACTCACCCAATAAACTAAGGAACCATTAACAGTGCCAAGGTAAATTACAAGACTCGCGTAGTACGGCGATACCTTCACGAAATGGAACACGGCAGCAACCATTACTGCTAAAAGTGTTTTCCTATTACAGTCCTCGACGTTCTCAAGCTTACTGTAGCATGGGAGAGTGTCACACCAACGACGATTGGAAATTGTTTTGACAAGAGGTTTTTGGAAGTAGTGAGGATATCAATTTGTAAAGAGTCGACCTCACCCCTGATGTTGAAGAACACTGGCTTGGTGAACAAGAAACTGTAAGGGAATATTTTGTTAATTTAGACACGTTCATTAATATCGACAAAGATCTAGCAACCTCCGAGATCAGAATTCTGGATGACATCAATTGCGACTTGTAAACCGCATGAGGAGAAATAAGAGAATGATCCTCCTGTGCCTCCTGCTACATTTCCATTGTTCAGAGTTACGGATGCGTTCAGTTTTCTTATACAGTATGCATCGTCATTGGAAGAAGGGCCCTCGAAGAGCGGGCTTTACCATCACCTGAATAGGGCTGAAAACATCACACTGATGGCGCGGCCGCATGTCAGTTTGGCAGAAAGAAATTTTTATGTCTTTATTGATTTTATTAACTTTTAACTTTTGTTTTTTTATATCGACATTTTAGTATTATCGTCGCTGTTCTATAATTGTTGTGTATGTGGATTTTAATTTTGTTAACATTAGTTTTTGTTTAAATGGTTGCACAAATTTTTATGTTCGCTTTGTTCAATTTTATGTGACTTATATAATAAATGTTATTTTGAAAAGACTTGTAGGATTTTTACTTAAGAAAATAACTGTTATTTGAATTTCCAGATATCGAATGTTCCTGCTTAATAAACGCATAGTGATAAAAAGAAATAAAATGCCATTTTATGCCTTAAAAACGCTAAAAACTGTCATAAAAATGTGTTTTATTCGTATAGGTTGTTACTATATTCACCACTCGTCAGAATTCACGAACTTCGGTTAATACGCGAATTTTGATCAGTCCCTTGATTCGCGTATAAACGGAGTTCGACTGTATATGTGATTCGAACACGTTTTCCATAAATATCTGTTTGTTGCATGGTTCTCATAAAACATTTTGCGACCTTTCGCACTCTTTTACTTTACGCAATATCGATAATCTGCTCCAATACAATTAAAAATTTCAAACGTTACTCAGATGAATTTCACAAATTAACGCGTATTAATTCATTTTATATAACTTGTTCGATCTGGATCTAATAAAATTATGAAATAAACTATTTACTTTACTAGTATGAAATAAGCTATCTACTTTTAATACTAGTTATAACAATAGTTCGTTATAACTTTAATACTAGTTATAACAATAATTCATCATAACTTTTTAACTAATAACAGTTCATTATTATTGCTGAATGAAGTTATATTTGTTAAATTATTTAATATGATAGCAGTACGTTTCATAACCTTGTATTAATTTTAATAATGCATTCTTTTTGTTTGTTTTTTCTGTAAAATATTTTATCTATTTGCCAAAGAGACATTTTAATTTGATTTATATTGATCACTGAGCATCAATTTTGAATTTAAGAAGTTTCTATCATTCGCGCATTTTGCCTTTCATCTTATTTAGGAGTTCTTTATTTGTGCCTTTTCGTCTGTACTTTTTTTATATGCTTTAATCTTTTACTGGCCAAATTCGCCGAATTCAGATCTATGTATAATTTAATTCTGTTTTTGTTGTTGTTGTTGTTGTTGTTTTTAACCATTTGGAAAAATGGTTATTGTCCTCTGTCAGGGTAAGAAATCAAAAACATATCTGAAGCGTTTTATTGGTTGAATCCGCATTTCATTCGGTTTCTGATTGGTCTGTACAGTAATCTGTATTTTCCATTTGCTTTCAACAGAGATGGATACTTCTGTTGCCACTATGACCAAAAAGCAATAAAAACTATAAAAAAAAATTAATAACTCAGAAACAAATTGAGATACAGCTTTCAAACAAATTGCATTTAAAAGTACATTTTTTTTCTCTATACGACGGTGTAAAAAGTAATATTGTGGGATGTTTAGAAGTTTAAGAATGAAATTTCATTTAAAATTGGTCCAGGAATATTAATGTTTAATCCATGGCGTACGTAATGAATGACCAGCTCAGTAGAAGTTTAAAAATTTACAGTACCGAAAAATGTAATCCATGGCGTACGTAATGTATGATCAACTTCGTGCGACTTTTTATGTTTTAAATTTTAGTCTTTGAAAAAATCTTTTTCCAAATGGTAGTTGTAATTTGTTAAATTGCATTTTTTTTTTTTTTTAAGACATTCTTCATTTAAATTCGAAAAAATATATATACATAATTTTTATGGTTGTTCCCAGTTGGGCTTCTCAGCTTCCCAGCTACTATTCTTTTGCAGTGGATTCAAAAATGGAATAGAGCGGTGAGTGGATTAAATAAAAAGGAAATTATTAATAATTAATAGAAGATTTATTTTTAAATTTAAGAACCGATAAGAGCTTAGTTTAAAGTTTATAAATTTAAATAAAAGTTTTTTTCTGCGAAAAATGCTGAAAAATATTATTTTTATGATTTCCTGTATATATTTTCCCTTTTAGGATTCAAATGGGATTTCTATTTCAAAAAACTAAAATAATCTAGATGGATTTTTCTATTTCTAAAACTTAAACAAGTTGAAAATTGCTCGTCAAACGTGGCAAATGAGGTGCGTTCGTACTATAACTAGTTTTATAATTATTTTTTACACCCCATATTGTACTGAATGTATAATTTTTTGCACTTCATAAAGTGCATAGTCTGCAGCATCATTAAAATGCACTTGCAATAACTTTTTTCCCATTCCCCGTAATGTAACGGAACACTTTTGACTGTCCCTGTAATTAAACTATACATCCGATTTTCCTAAAATTGAAAGGGCTCGAGAAAATTTTACAACAATTATATATTTAAAATTTCAGACCATTCGGAAGGCTGTAACATCATTAAAATGCACTTGCAATAATTTTTCCCATTAGCCGTAATGTAAAGAAACACTTTTGACTGTCCCTGTAATTAAACTATACATCCGATTTTCATAAAATTTGAAATGGCTCGACAAAATTTTGCAACAATCATATATTTAAAATTTCAGACCATTCGGTTGGGTAGTTTTTGCTCTGTTATATGCGGACAGACAGACAGACGGACGGACGGGCTGAACGATGACTATAGGTGCTACGTATTTATATAACTACGAACGCACCTAAAAATAAGTATCAAATAATTCAGTTTTGAGAACAATGTTTCTATTCATAGTATCTATATGAATCTTTTAAATGTAGTTAAAAATATATATATTAATTAGGAGGAAAAAGTTTTAGTCTGGAAATTGGTTTCCTCCTTTGACAAGTGACGCACAGGAGAAAAATACCTGTGCAGCAATTAGGATAAAAATAAATATTCATTATGATTCGAAGTTCTGATAGATGAAGTTAATCTATCCTGCTCTATTCATGTTTTTTTTTGTTGTTGTTTTATTGTTTTGGCTTAAGAAATACATAAATCGTTTTTCTGGCAAAATCTCTTGGTTTCGAAAGCATACATAAATCTACCAAGCAAAAAAAGGTGACGCGAGATTATATTTTTCATATTGTTTGACCTCTAGAAAATAAATCTTTTCATTCCGTCTGATATTCGAAATGTACTGCAAGCTTGGTTAGTCATTTGAATGAAGATATCATTGTTTCACTAATATGAAAGTTCTGTTGTTTTCGTCTGTGTTTATTAATAAATGTTTCATCTGTCAACCGGATTATTATCTATCATTGCCTGTTTTAATTCTTGGCGAGTTGGGTTAAATAACTGATAATAAAATTTCTAAATATTGTTTTTGGAACTTTAATTCCGTATTTAATTCAATTTTAAACCCCGATTTTTTGTGTGTAAAATTCACTAGTCATAGTTTAATTCAAATTAGTTCAATTTATTCTAACTCTCTATTTTTTCGAAACATGTTTTGGTCCGTCGAGCCGATTTCGATTCAGTGTTACGCTAGGCTAAAAGTGTGGTCTGATCTAAACACTTATTTTTAAAATAACATGAACAGTATATAAAGTCAGTTTGTAGATTACTTTATTAAAATGAAACATTGTATTTAGCTTTAAATTTTCACTCCCTCAGCTTTGCTTTGATCAATTCTTTTAAAAGCGTCATTTTCTATGTTTCATCTTTTTACTTTCTTCTATCTTTAGAAGAAGAAAGTATTGGATTAGTGAAAATTTTCGACTTCCAGTTTTAGACGGATTTATACCTTTTAGAAGGGTCTGAACACGATTTGATGGTTTTTAGAAAATGTCTCTGCGTTGTACGTCTCTGTACGTAGTCTGTACGTGTATTGCCTGCATGCGTGTTGCCTGTAGGGGAGACCGGGCTAGTAGGCGCAGTTTTTAGTTATTGATTTTTATTAATTTTTTGTTTAGGTTTTTTATGAAACTTTAACTGTACTTTTAAAGAACAGGCGTTGGGCAATACATACCCGGAGTTTCGAGTTTGTAGCTTTTGTAGTTTATGTTTAGCAGAAACCTAAAGTAAAAGGAAAATTGTGCGTCAACTTACCCCTTCACGGGGCAAGTTGCCTATACCTATGGGGTAAGTTGGCACACGCTTTAAAAAAATTTAAATAGAACTCAAATAAGACATGCAGTTAGGAGAAATCAATTTCATTATTACCTGTAAGTTAAACCAAAGGCGTTATCGCCATACAATGTAAATTCTAAATTATACAGACATAAAAATAATGAATAAAACATTAACATTGAGTAACTTCTACCCTACTCGATATCATCATCAGAATTACAGTTGTCACAAATAAAAAATCCAATGTCTCCATTTGGGAAAGCCTCGTGTGCCCTAAATCTTGCATTGCAACCACTTTTGTCGGTGTTTGCTGTTTTTCAAGCTACCAGCACACACGAGACACCGAGCCAACTTGCCCCGTGCTCAATGCGCCTACTAGCCCCATAATAAATTTCTTCACAAAAGGGACACGTAACCATCTAAGCATAAATAATCCAAGTAAATCACATATGGGGTAGGTACAGATAATCATACACTAAGGAAAACTGCAAAAGTTAAAGCGCAATTATTAAGATATAAGTATTAGAAATTAGAAAAAGAATGAAGCAACAAAAAATTACTTATGAGTGCAAAAAACAGAAAAATCGTAATAAATGTCCACTGCACGTAGGTAACGCTGCAAAACTACAATGAGGATTGTAAAAAGTAAGAAGAAAGGTACTCTGTGACTGGTTGCGCCATCTATCCACAAACAGGCGATTTATGAGGACTGCGCCTACTTACCCCTGTAGCCAACTAGCCCCGGTCTCCCCTATGTGTGTCTGCCTGCATGTGACACAAATTTTGTGGACTCTCTATCTCAAAAACAAATGGACGTAATTTCATCGAACTTCATATTGTGTTGACCTTGACATAAATAGGTGCTGATTAGGTTTGGGTGTAAATCACTCAACAGGTGGCTTTGTTATTCTGGGAATTTCACAATTTCCGCGATAGCTATACTTCAATAACTAATGCACGGATCTTCACCAAACTTCATTTTCTGTTATACATTGACTTAAACAGATCCTTATTAATTTGGAGTATATAACGTCCAAAAGGTGTTGCTGGTATGGTCTGTTTTCACGATTTCCGTGACAGTTATATCGCAAGAACGAATAGATTGTCATTTAATTTTTATTGAAGACAACTTAATTCATATAGAAGAAAGCTTCGTGACGGCCACAAACATACTAGTTATACATATTATGGCAAGGAATTTGTTATAATTATATACAGATTCTCTCATAAGATATGTTTTCACGGATTTTTCTGTATTATCTGGAGAAAAATGATAACGTTATAATGATAGACCGGGAGGTGACTGCACAAACCAACACCTCATCGAGTTAATGGCTTAAATTCCAGGATTAGTTAAAACTCGATTCGCATATTAAAATACAACTGGTCTGCCAAGTCATATCTTAGTGGAAAACACCTGCAAATCCAATTTTAGTGGTTGACAAGTAGGTTTACCATTGTTGTTCTCCTTCTCCCAGTCCTGCATGTTTCATACACTGTTAAAAATCTGCAGCTTTAGATGCATAGTCACTCCATGGCTTCTATAGAATATCTCTATTCTGACCAATGAGAATGCTCCATAGTATAGTCAAGTAATTGTTTTCTATAAAAGCGGTGGAGTGAATATGCAGAAAAATCTACAGATTTTTAACGGTGTACCTTTGGGTGCAGGAAAACATAATGATTAAACTACTGATCAACCACTAAAATCAGGTCTGCAGGTGGTTTCCACCAAGATATGACTTGTCAGATCAGTTTCATTTTAATATGCTAATCGAGTTCTGTGTAATCCTGAAACTTCAGCCGTAAACTCGATGAAGTGATGATCTGTGCAGTCACCTCTTGGTCTATGAATGATATTTTGCATAACACCTTAATAACGAGTTTACATCAGCAGTAGGATAACAATCTGATACGCAATTTCTAACAATGAATTTTCAGGTTATGTTTGAATGCATGAATTGTGTTTGTTATCACACTATAAAAAAACAACCACGTTTAATTCAACAATTATACAAGAATAGGAAAAGTAAATTCTTACAATGAAGTTTCCTCTCACGCGTCAGTAATAAAATATACGCCATGTAAGTATGTTGAAAATCTAGGAATGTTCAGTATTTTATTGCACAAGATAGAGCTGCAGGACAAATGCCTTATTTCGTCTGCAGTCTGCAGGTTTAAAAATCATCCATAGAGACTTTGTGTCAAATGGTAATCCATAGTGATTATTTCTCATTTATCTACTTGTACAAATATAGATTACTGTAAAATTATAGTACATAAACTGTACTTCTTGCATTGCGAAACTTTAAAAATTAATACATCTTTACCAGTCAATTACTTAGTATTTACTTATAGAAATTTAATGCAACGCGCACAGCGTATTTTTGGGGAATGTAGCGAGACAAATGTAATTAGAATTTATCACATTATCGGCAAAAATGGATATTAAAAAAAAGAAAGATTTACTACAAATAAAGCGACTTTGTAGTATGAAGAGGTTATAATTACTTTTCGCATTTTACATCCTTATTTTTGCATCATCGAAATTATAATAAAGAAAATTATATATATTTTTTGTTTCATACGTTCATCCTTAACCTTTTATCTATTGACGGTACTTATAAGTACCACTCACTTTAAACTTTCACCCCATAGTGAATATTACTAATATTCTAATGGTACTTTGCAAAAACACTCTTTTAACTTCACTTTATCAGGATACATGGCAGCAATAGTTCTAGGTTTGTTATTTTAGCAAGGAAGGAGGCTATCTTTGAAACAGTCAGTGTGTTTTGTGCCGACATTTTGTACAGATTGTCACGCTCGTCTTTATATTGCTGCAAGCACATATATTAGATATAAGATAAGTGTTGGATTTTTTTATGTGCTCATTATGATCTTACAACACAATTTGACTAGCTTTCTAGGTGAACGGTGTACGTATTTGATTTAACAGTTGAATTACTCTGTAGCACTTATAAGTACCGTCAGTAGACTGGGAGTTGAAGAAAAACTTCTTGTGTTTACTTTTTGTCTGTGTAGTTATCCATCGTTTTCATTTGCTTTAAAATGTAATTATTAAAATGTAGTGTAGTAATAATTTTCCTGTATGTCTTTTCTGTTTCATTATTATTTTTTATAGGAAATCGAAAAAATCGTGGCACCGGCTCTTTTGTGCTATGCTAGAAATGGCATATGTAAATTCGTATATTGCATATGTGGAGATGCGAGAGAACATGTTGTCCCTGGAATATAGACGTCGCATAACTAAAGAATTGCTAACAAGATCAAAACCTTAAAAAAAAAAACAGTTTTTTTTAAAACCTTTCAGGGGCAAAACATTTTCAATGCTAAAGTACTGAAATAAATGATAGGCACCGGAATTCGCCAAAAAATTTATTTGTAAATATGAAAAGGGTTATATTTTACATACTTATTCAATCGAAAATATTTTACCACAATTCTGGTGCCATTTGAAATACCTTGTGAGTTTTTGTTACGATATTTTAGTCATAGTGTACCGATGGTACTTTAAAGTACCACTTTAATTAGTTACCTCTAAGGAATTAAGTTTTTCACGAGTGAGTATTTTTTTCTATGTTTATCCTTTAATTTCCATTATAGTTACAGAAAAAAAAATTACATGAAAAAAATTGGAGTAGATCATAATGCAGTAGATAAAGGGTTAATAACATTTATGCATCCTCTGGTGATTTGAAAAATATAATATATTTTTTTACAACAATTAAAATTCTCTGCAGTAAAAATATAGTAATAATTTGCATAGTTATATGCATTAGCAAGAAACTCTTTGTAAAATTACTATAGCTGATCTAAATGGGCGTGGATTCAGATCTATAAAGAAACCGTCTATTGTTATACAGTATAACGATATTGGCAAAATGTCAGAAAGATTGCAATAAATTTCATTTATACTTGTGTATTTATTTTAATTGTGCTTGAAAAATCTTAATAATGGTGGAGAACGTGTGACCATTATATAAGATATATAGATATATATATATTCCGTTTTCACGGGGTTTACTGTATTATCAGGACAAAAATGATAATTTAACAATGAATTAATCTTCATATAAAACTGTAAAAGGTACTACTTGATTATCCCGTCGACCAAAAAATATCGCCAAACTGTAAGATTAAATGCCACTAATGGTTGATCGTAAGTATCACAATCTCTTGACATAAAACACGATACACGTGTTTGTTACGTGATCAAATGATTTTTAATTCGACTTTTTCTTTATATTTTTATTAATGTTTTACTAATTTATTTGTTCTTTCGTTAATTAAAATAAAAATTATGTCAATTTGTATAATTTGGCGAAATTAGTCGACGGGATAACCAAATAGTACTCTGTAAAATAATAAACGTATTTACATCAACAGTTGTGATCAACATTCTGATAAGCTATTTATTTAATTTTCAGGTTATTTCTGAATCTATATAATAAAAGCGCAAAAAATTTGACTGTCATCAACAGTTCCGGGATGACCGCTTCACTTTTCATATGCTAAGCGGCCATTTCGGTACTTTTATGTTAACAGGGCGCAGGTGATAAATCGCCAAATATTGTTCCATCGTCGTCATTTCATTTAAAATATAAACTTATCACTCATTTCCTTTAAAATACAAACTTTTTACTCACTTCATTTAAAATACACAACATTAATTTAAAACACATATATCAAACTAATTTTAAATACTCTAATAATAGAAGCTTAACTCATATGTCTTTTATAATCAAATACGGGCTGACAGCTTCATTCTCCATGTGATAAACAGCCCTTTTTAATCAAAATTATTTTTTCCAATGAAACTGCATAAAATTTAAAAATTTAAAAAGATCGTTCAAAAATAATTGATGGTTTTTGTGATTTTTATAACTGTCAAATCATAAGGCAGAATGCAGCTTTGATTGTGACGCCATTTGCCCATGAACCAACGAAATAAATTTTAGATTTAAAATTGAGCTCGCTATTCATTGCTATATTTCGAAAATATACTATTTTTTTACACTATAACTTACATTTTCCGTTGATTCTGGGGTGGAAATTATCATTTAGTACTTATTTGATGATGAAAAAGCTGCATCAAAATTGTAACATGGAATGATACATAAATATTTTCTTTGAGATGCAGGCTACGAACATTTCTCATTACATTTTTGCAATTTAAATGATAACTTCCCAGTAATTTCGTTGACCCTGACGCTGGATCACTTTAGTGCCGTATTAGCTGAAATGCACCAATAGGTAGAGGACTCAATCACAGAAAATTACTTAATACATTAAAATCTCCGCATTAGTGAACGTATTACAATTGATATGCAGACGGGCATGAAACACAATGACTAAGTGAGTTAAGCGGTTTTTGACAAGAAAGATGAAATACATAACATAAAAAAAATGTTGCCATGATCTTAAAGAATTTTTCATTTCTCTGCCAGAATCTTCTGTTTTGGCAAAAGATTAAGTAAATAAGTTAAATTATAAATATAAGTAACATGTTGCAATTCTTAGCATATATTTAAGGGCGACCAAACTGGTCTCCAGAGGCAGCTAGTGTATAAATGTTTGTTTGCTATCATACTGTCAAATAACCATCGCCTTTAATTCAACAATTACACAACAATAGGTCAAGTAATTTCTTACAATGAAGTCTCCTCTCACGCGTCAGTAATAAAATGTACTCTAAATAAGTATGTTGAAAATTTGTTGAAGGAATGTTCGGTATTTTATTCCACAAGATAGCATTGCAAGACAAATGCCTTATATCGTCTGCAGCTTAAAAGCATTCGCAAAGACTTCAAGTGGTAAGCCGTGGTATTTTTCATGAATCTAATATATAAATATACAGGGTGCCCGGTCTCAACGGTGTCCAATGGCTAATTCCTAAACCGTTAGTCATAGCCATATAGTTCCAATTACAAAAATGCTTTAAATCAAGTAAAGAAATATTTTAAAAGCGATTTGGGTCAATAAAAATATTTCTTAAAAAATTACGAAATTTAAATTTTTATACGGTCCCCCGGTCCTATAAGTTATATTTAGTAAAATTTTCCTTTTACACTGACAAGTAATACGAAAAAAAAAGTCCCGTTGCTCTACGATTAAAATTGACCGAGTAATAACTGTTTAAATTTGGAGCATATTTTTTGCCGCAAATTGGGGGTCATTCACAAATTTAGTCGAAATATAATTGCGTCAGATATATTAAAAAATGGTTGAAAGTAAAATTAACATTGCAATATAAATTTGAAATCTTTAGTCATTCTGACATATTAATGCAAAATATACAATTTGTAATAAACATTTAAGAAGAAAGAAAAAAACAGAATTTTTGTTAAATAAAATAATGCTAAATTAACAGCCTCAATTCTTTACAAAATGATACGTATTTTAAAATATTATTAGATTACACTAGCCTGCAAAAGTTGGGTTATTTCATGTTTTTAAGCTTTTGATAATTGATTCTTATGTATTCTGTACCTCTGAATCCGGAATTGACCTTCATTTTTAGCCATCGCATCAGGTTTTTTCGCAAATTGTAAATTTCAAAGTTAAAAAGTTAAAAATTAAAATTTAATCTCCTCTCCCATCTCATCACACCACCCAACTGTAAGAATCCGAAGATAAGCAAAAATACCGAATAAATTATTGAATAAAATAAAAATAAAAAAGTTTTACATATGTTTTATTGTATGAGATTTTCGCTATATTTTAATTTACACATTTGCAAAAAAATTCTAACGTGGTGGTTAAAAATGAAAGTCATTTTCAGATTTAGTGCTAAAAAGTACGTAAAAATCAATTATCAAAAGTTAAAAAATACAACCATTTCCTCTACTTTATAGTATCCGATTTTTGTTATTCTTTAAATTCGACAATTTATGATTTGCGAAAAGTCCTGACATCATGGTTAAAAATTAAGGCAATTTTCTGATTCAGTGCTAATAAATACATAAAAGTTAAAAACCCAACAATCTCCGTCTTGTATTATCTAATCTAAAACTTTTTCATAAACTTCTTGGCGGTAATCTATCCGAAATTTTATGTGTTATCCTATAAAATAAGTATAAATGGTAACCACCGAAAATCATAATAATATTAGATTGTTATCGGATTTGCGCCAGTATGTAAAATGTAATCTCGTTCGGATATTTGAATGTGGGTTAAAGTTCGAATACAAATTTTGAACTGGAAAAACATACATAAGATCGTTGAAGTAACATAAAAACTTATAAAAATAACATAATTTTATTAAAAGAAATCATAAAAGAAACAGTCTCAAATCCTGACAAAATAAAACATATGTTATTGCAGCCAATCTGAAACTTAATAAATGTTAACTTAATCGTAATACTTGTACGATTTTTTTTAAAGCGCAGATACACATGAAATGATATCTTCGAATACTTTAAGCACTTGGAATGTGACCCCTCAAAGCCAAGCCGAACTCATTTGTTTTCAGAGCAGAAAAGGGGCATAAGTCATGCATTTTTAAAGTTTCATAACTCGCACAATTTTAGTGTTATATGAATGGGACTTTTTTTGTCTTACTTGTCAGTGTAATAGGAAAATTTTACTAAATATAACTTATAGGACCGGGGGACCGTATAAAAATTTTAATTTCGTATTTTTTAAGAAATGTTTTTATTGACCCAAATCACTTTTAAAATATTTCTTTTTCTGATTTAAAGCATTTTTCTAATTGGAACTATATGTCTATGACTAACGGTTAAGGAATTAGCCATTGGACACCGTTGAGACCGGGCACCCTGTATATTAATATATAATTATAGTATTTGAATTCTACTTTTTACATTGCTAAACTTTAAAAAGTAATATATCTTAACAAGACAACTATTTCGTATTTATTTATGGAAAGTTAAGGCATCAGCGCACAGGTGTAACTTTTGGGAATATAGCGCGGCAAATTTAATCCAAATATATGACAATGTCGTCATAATTGTAAAAAATAAAATAAAATAAAATAAAAAAATGTATCTACTACAGATAAAACGCTTTGTTTTACGAAAAGGTTATAATTTAAATGTTACTGCTTATATTTTAGATCATTAGTTTTACATCATCGAAGTTATAATAAAGAAATATACACACACACATATAATGTGCGTATGTGTGCATGTGTTGTTTCGCACGTTCGTTGTTACATAATATTTGTACATCCTTTGTAGCCTTAAAAAAAGAGAATAAGTTTTTACAATTAAAATTTTCTCTAATAAAAATATACTAATATTTTTTGTAATTACAGTCGGACCTCTACTTTACGAACCTCTATTTTGCGAATTTCTCTATTTTGCGAACTTTTCCTTGGAACCAAGAACATTTTGCGAATGCTTTCGTAAAATAACCTCCAAATAGCGAAGTGCATTCTCCATTTAACGAACTTTTTCTTGTGATCTAATTTTTTTTTCTCCCCATTTCTCAAAATATTTCTGGACATTTCGAACTTATTCTTTCTTTAAACACATTTTATGATGTTCAATGGCCTTGAACTCGTTTTACAAGGCGCCTTCTTTGTCAGCAGTGAGAATTCGGTAAGTACGGAGGACGAAGACGATAATCCCTTAGAGTAACTTAAAAAATGTGGATACAGATGAGAAAAAAAGAAGAAATTAACCATGATGTGCTGATTGATGATTATATTTCACTTAATTCACTGAAATTGAAACCTCGGAAACACTATCCGAATTGGATATTTTCGACAGTGTGAAAAATAAAAACAATATAGCAATGAATTGCAATGATGACGAATATGATGATGATGGAAATGATCACGATGCAGGAATTAACAAAACTTCGTATGATGAAATGCTAAAATCATTTGAAACAATCTGACGCGGACTATAGTTAGAAGAAAATACGCATGAAGGGATTTTTGGTGCATTGCAAAGATGCGAGACGTATTATGAGAGAAAGCACTTTTTAAAAGAAAAAACTCAGTCAAAATTAACAGAGTTTTTCAGAAATTAAATTTAAGGACGCATACGTTAATGTATGATTAAAATTATTTGTTATAATAATAATAAGTACGATAATATCATTAAAATTCGTTAATTTTAATGTAAAACTATTTACTTTAAACAAAAAATACAATATATTCTCGGACAATGTTTTGTTTTCCTTGCAGATTTCAAAGATTTAAACACATAGAAAAAACGAATTGATGATGGATATTGGTGGGTAAAATAAATAAAACAAATCGATATAATTCATTAAAAAAAATGTGATTAATTACTTTTAGTAAAAATACTTAGTGTTTACGAATTTAAAATCTGTTTCATGTAGTTGAAAGTATTTTAAAGGGTGAATCTCTATTTAACGAGTTTTCCATATAACGAATTTTTTTCCAGGATTTAGCGACTTCGTTAAATAGAGGTTCGACTGTATATGCATTGCGTAAGAAACTCTTTGTAAGATTCTTATAGCTGGTCTAAAATGGCGTAAACTCCTATCTTTAGATAAGTTGTCTATTGGCATGCAGTATAAAGACTATCAGCCAAATGTTAGAAAAACTATAGTAAATAATTTTATGTGTATTTTTCAGATTGTGCTTGAGAATCCTTAATAATGGCGATCAATGTGTCACCGTTATTTAAAAATTCTGTTATATAAAGATTCCGCTTTCCCGAGTTTTATTGTATAATCAGGACAAAAACGATGTAACAATGAAAGAATATTTGTGCAACACTGTAAAATAATAAACATGTTTACATCAACAGTTGGATAACAATTTCGAACTATTTCTAACAATGAATTTTTGGGGTTTTTTTTTTTTTTGAATGCATGAAGTTTTATTTGTTATCACATTGTAAAATATCAATCACGTTTAATTCAATAACTACACAACAATAGGTCAAGTAATTTCTTACAACAATGAAGTTTCTTCTCATGCGTCAGTAATAAAATGTACTCCAAATAAGTAGATTGAAAATTTCGAAATGTTCAAAATGTTATTCCACAAGATAGCATTGCAGGACACATACCTTATTCCGTCTGCAGTCTTCAGAGATGAGAGCGCTCCGACCCAAATGACCGATTGCTACCACTAAATTTTAATAGTATTTCTCGCTGTATTTAAGGACAGAATTTATGAGATTTAATAAAGCACAGAATACTATTTAAATTTAGTGATGAAAATCAACCATTTGTGTCGGAGCGCTCTCATTCCTGAGTCTTAAAAATCATTCGCAAAGACTTCGTGTCAAGTAGTAAGCCATATTGATTATTTCTCTTTTTTCTACTACATAAATATATACTAATATATAAGTAAAGTATATAAATTCAATTTCTTTTGTTGTCAAGTATTAAAATTTAATATATCTTTACAAGATAATTACCTAGTATTTATTTACAGTAATTTAATGCTATGCATCAGCGCACATTGTAAATTTTGCGAATGTAGCGACACAAATGAAATGAATATTTATCACATTATCGCATAAATGTAACAAAAATGTATTTACTACAGATAAAACGGCTTTGTATGAGGACTAAGTATAATTTAATTATTACTTTTTTATATTGTACATCATTATTCTTGCATCATCGCAATTTTTATAAAGAAACAAAATATATTTTTTGTTTCATACGTCAGTCCCTACGTAATATTTATTCATCCTCTACCGCTTTGAAAGATGTAATTAAAAATCTTTACAACTTTTAAAATGTTCTGTAATAAAAATGTACTAATAATTTGTGTAGTTATATGCATTAAGCAAAAAACTTTTTGTAAGATTTTTAAAGGTGGTCTGTATTATATATGCGTGAACACCGATCTTTACGTAAGCCGTCTATGCAGTAAAACACAATATTGGCATAATGTCAGATAGATTGCAGTAAATTTCATGTATGATTGCGTATTTTTTAATTATGTTTGAGAAATCTCAATAACTGTGATGAACGTGTTACCATTATGCACAAATTCTATCACATATTAGGTTCCGTTTTCACGAATTTTACTGCATTATCAGGACAAAAATGATGATGAAGAATGAATGACTCTTTCTGTAACACTGTCAAATAACAAACGAGTTTACATCAACCGTATTATAACAATACGATGCGATATTTCTAACAATGAAATTGCAGGTTAATTTTCGATGTGCTAATTTTTGTTTGTAATCTTTCTGTAAAATAAAAAATGCGTTAAATCCAACAATTACGCAACAACAGGAAAGTGATTTAGTTGCTTAGCACGTGTCAGTAATAAAATGTACGTCAGATAAGTACGTTGCAAATTTTAAAATGTTCAGATTTTTTGCTGACAATATAGCATTCGCAGAACCAGTGCCTTATTTCGTCTATAGGCATAGCAAACGTTCGCCAAGACTTCGTGTCAAATGGTGACTATAGAGATTACTTTTTATTTCTTTACTATATAAACTATATATTAATATATATGTATGCCAAAAAAATCTAAATTATATATATTATATTGCAATACTTTATATATTAATATATCTTTGCAAGGCAAATGCTTAGTATTTATTCACAGAATCTCAATGCATTAGCGCACAGTGCAACTTTTGCAGATATAGTATGAAAAGTGTTACTAAAATTTATCACATTATAGTTTTAAACTTAAAAAATGTACTTACAACAAAGGAAACTGTGTTCTATAATGATGAAGTATTAATATGAGTATTACTTTTTACATTCTGTATAATTATTTTTCATCAAATCAGTTATAATATATATATTTTTTTTTTCACATTTTCTTCGAAATCTCAGGTTTAACTATCCTTCCAAACTAACTAGATGAGGAGCAAAATTGGAATTCATCCACGTGGTAAGACAAGCGGAATAACGATCAGAATCTGAGTGACGAAATGTATCGGACAACGGGCCATAGATCGAGAGACAAAATGAGCACCGAGCACGCATCGAGTGCGAAGAAGTGAACATTGGGCTGAGGCTGTATATAGTCCATGATCCACACTTCAACCACGATCCAACCTTCTTTTCTTATTTTTAGGAGGGCTGGTATAGGGCTGTATCGCCCAGCTAATCCCCCTTTTTCTGAATTTTAGGGGGGCTAGTGCAGGGCTGTGACAACCTAGCTAATCCCCCTTTTTTCTCATTTTTTAGTAAGGCTGGTGTAGGGCCGTATCACCCGATTAATACATTTTTTTTCTAATTTTTTTAGGGTACTGGTATAGGGCATTATCGCCCAGCTAATCACCCTTTTTCTGATTTTTTAAGGGGCTAGTGTAGGGCCGTATCGCACGATCAATTCCACTTTTTTCTTATTTTTTTAGAGGGAGCTGGTGTAGGGCCATATAGCCTGATGAATTCCTCTTATTTCTAATTTTTTTAGGAGACTGGTATAGGGCATTATTGCCCAGCTAATTCCCCTTTTCTCTGATTTTTTAGGGGGCTGGTGTAGGGCCGTATCACCCGACCAATTCCTCTTTTTTCTGATTTTTTTAGAGGAAGCTGTTGTAGGGCCGTATCGCCCGACAAATTCCTCTTTTTTCTGATTCTTTAGAGGGAGTTGGTGTAGGGCCTTATAGCCCAATCAATTCCTCTTTTTCTGATTTTTTTAGGGGGGGGGGGTGGTATAGGGCTGTATCGCCCAGCTGATCCCCCTTTTTCTGATTTTTAGGGGGCTAGTGTAGGGCCGTATCGCACGATCAATTTCACTTTTTTTCCATTTTTTTAGAGGGAGCTGGTGTAGGGCCATATAGCCTGATGAATTCCTCTTATTTCTAATTTTTTTAGGGGACTGGTATAGGGCATTATCGTCCAGCTAATCCCCCTTTACTCTGATTTTTTAGGGGGCTGGTGTAGGGCCGTATCGCCCGACCAATTCCTCTTTTGCTGATTTTTTTAGAGGAAGCTGTTGTAGGGCCGTATCGCCCGACCAATTCCTCTTTTTTCTGAATTTTTAGAAGGAGTTGGTGTAGGGCCTTATAGCCCAATCAATTCCTCTTTTTCTGATTTTTTAGGGGGGCTGGTATAGGGCTGTATCGCCCAGCTGATCGCCTTCTTTCTCATTTTTAAGAGAGCTGTTGTAGGGCCATATCGCCGACAAATTCCTCATTTTTCTGATTTTTTTAGAGGGAGTTGGTGTAGGGCCTTATAGCCCAATCAATTCCTCTTTTTCTGAGTTTTTTAGGGGAGCTGGTATAGGGCTGTATCACCCAGCTGATCTCCTTTCTTTCTCATTTTTAGAGAGCTGGTGTAGGGCCGTATCGCCCGACCAATTCCTCTTTTTTCTGTTTTTTTATAGAGGGAGCTGGTGTAATGCCGTATCGCCCGACCAATTCCCCTTTTTTCTGATTTTTTTAGAGGGAGCTAGTGTAGGGCCATATCGCCCGACCAATTCCTCTTTTTCTGATTTTTTTAGAGGGAGTTGGTGTAGAGCCTTATAGCCGAATCAATTCCTCTTTTTCTGATTTTTTTATGGAGGCTGGTATAGGGCTGTATCGCCCAGTTGATCTCCCTTTTTTCTCATTTTTTAGAGGGCTGGTGTATCGCCCAATCAATTGCACGATCATGGGCCGTATCGCCCGACCAATTCTTCTTTTTCTGATTTTTTTAGAGGGAGCTGGTGTAGAGCCGTATCGCCTGACCAGTTCCTCTTTTTTCTGATTTGTTTAGAGGGAGCTGGTGTAGGGCCGTATCGCCCGACAAATGCCTCTTTTTCTGATTTTTTTAGAGGGGGCTAGTGTAGGACCGTATTGCCCGACAAATTCCTCTTTTTTTGATTTTTTAGAGGGAGTTGGTATAGGGCTTTATAGCCCAATCAATTCCTCTTTTTCTGATTTTTTTTATGGAGGCTGGTATAGGGGTGTATCGCCCAGTTGATCTCCCTTTTTTCTCATTTTTTAGAGGGCTGGTGTATCGCCCAATCAATTGCACGATCATGGGCCGTATCCAATGGCGGATCTAAGGGGGGGGCGAGGGGCGATCGCCCCCCCCCCTTGGGCAAATAAAGGGTTTGAAAAACGGCATTATACATCCTCACGAGAAATGACTGGGGGCGAAGCTCGAGCACGGCGCGACCCGTCCCGGGTCGCGCCAGTTTTAATCCACAAGACTCGTGCTGGGTCAGGTCTTCCCTCTTTTAGAGCCGGGCCGTGTCCTGATCTTAAATTTTTCTGCAGATTCGGGTCTGGCCAGACTTCTTTTTCTTCCAGGTCGAGCCTGGCCTGGACTTCATTCTTCCTAGAGGTCTGCACTGGCCGAAATTTCCAAGTCGGGCCTCCGCCCGGAATAAAAGCTAAACGTTCAGTCCGTGTCAGTCCTTATGATAAGCGTTACTGGCCCGATCGCGACCTGTGCAGTGCACTCCTCTAAATTCCGACTGTCTGTCCGTCTGTCTGTCTGTATGTGACACAAATTTTGTGGGCGCTCTATCTCAAGAACTAATGCGCAGAATTTAATAAAAATTTATATTCAGGTAGTCCCTGATATAGATTGGTGCTGATTAGTTTTTGGTGTAAATCGCCCAGCAGGTGGCGCTGCTATGTAGCATTTTGCAGGATTTCCGCAAAAGCTCTATCTCAAGAACTAATGCACGGAATTTTATAAAACTTCAGATTCCGTTAGTCCTTGACATGAATGGATGCTGTTTACGTTTTGGTGTAAATCTCCCAACAGGTGGCGCTGCTATGCTGCATTTTGCAGGATTTACACTATTTTTGCAGTAGCTCTATCTCAAGAACAAATGCACACATTTTCATCAAACTTCGGATTTAGTTAGTTCTTTATATGGAATGATGCTGACTATGTGTTTGTGTAAATCGCCCAATAGGTGGCGCTGCTGTGCTGCATTTTGAGCTATTTCCTCAATAGCTCTATCTCAAGAACTAATGCACGAATTTCCATCAAACTTCAGATTTAAGTATAACTTGATTAATATTGCCGCTGATTATGTTGCTGATTATGTTGCAAATCGCTCAACAGGTGGCGCTTCTATGCTGCATTTGTCATGATTTGCGCAATACCTCTATCTCAAGAACTAATGCACGAATTTTCCTCACAGTTCAGTTAGACGTTGACATAAGTTGGTGATAATTAGGTTCTGGTGTAAATAACCCAATAGGTGGCGCTGCTATGCTGCATTTTGCTGGATTTACACGATTTCAGTGACAGTCATACCTCGAGAACTAATGCACGGAATTTCATATTTTTAGAATTCTCATGATGAACACAGATTGGCACTGAGATAGTGAATTTTGAAGTATTGACATGTATGAGATAGAAGAAAGTTTTGTGATGGCCACAACATACTAGTTCCTTTTAGAGCTTTAAAATTGTGATTTTCTTTTATCATCCGTTTCTTTCATTCTAAACTGATTTTTTAACTGGATTTTCATTTGAATGTAATTGTCTCATATTTTTAAGTAGTGTTTATGTACATAATTGCCTAAATAGTCCTTAATAATATCGTTTTTATGTATTCATGAATTTGGAACATAATCTGAAAATAAAATATGAGCATAAGTAAGTGTGGTGTGCTTTATGAATAGTTTTAAAGGCAAACTGCAGGCTGTGCTGGAGTCGATTTTTTTAGCTTTTATACCGGGCCGGGCGATAATTTTTTTGTGCGGGTTGGACCTGGACTTGGCCAGAAAATTTCAGCCCGGGGAAACCTCTAACTGACATAGCGAAGGCCGCTTTATTTTTTTTTAAATGCTTCTTTCATCCATCATCCCATAGCTAATGAACATACAGGGTGTCTCAAAATGCACTGGCTGATTTTAAAATTCAATAACTTGCAAATGGTGGCAGCTATTAAAACAAATACTTGCAGGAGAGTTATGTAAGAAGTCAAGGAGCAGGGGTGATTATGTTCCGAATTTTCCAAAAAATTTACCCTCTCGCTGCGCATTCCGCGATTTCCACGGCCAACGTAAAAGTAGCAAAATTTGCACAACCCGCGATTTCCGCAGCAAATCTTTTTTTTATGACCTAATTCTATTAAAAAAAAAAAAACTCTTTCACAAAGGTTTCGGGCATATTTTAACTCTAAAATATATGAAGATTTGAAATATGTAATAAAATAAATGCGCAATTTTTGAAGCTATTTTGCTTAAAAATACGCGCCGAGAAGGTTAAGGCGTTCGGTTCAGAAAATTAAAAAAAATCATCAATGCTTAAATTCGGACATAAAAATAGTCACGAATTTTGACAAATGTCGTTTTATGTCGTCATAAAAAATCTATTTCGTCAATCTAAAAATAACTTCAATTCCTCCAAAGGATCACGGAAAAAGCGCAAATTTTGTCAAAAGGGCGACGAAAAAGAGTGAATTTGTTCAAAGAGACGCCGAAAAAGCTCGAATTTGGTCAAAGGGCCGCTGAAAAAACGCGAAATTCTTCAAATGATCGAGAAAAAAGTGAGTTTCGTCAAAGGGCAGCAGAAAAACTTAAATTTCGTCAAAGGATCGCGGCAGAAAACGGGAATTTTGGCAAATGGCCTCGAAAAACCACGAATTTCGTCAAAGGTTTGCGAAAAAATACAATTTTTATCAAAGAATCGCGAAAGAAACGAGAATTTCATCAAATGGTCGCGAAAGAAACGGGAATTTCATCAAAGGGTCGCAAAAGAAACGCGAATTTGGTCAAAGAGTCTCGAAAAAACTCAAATTTTGTCAAAGAATCGCGGATAAAACTCGAATTCCGTCAAAGGATTGCTGAAAAACGCGAGTTTTGTCAAAGAGTAGTGGAAAACGCGCATTTTGTCAAAGAGTCGTGGAAGAAATGCAAATTTCACCAAAGAGTCGTCGAAAAAATACAGCGGTCTCTTTAGAAAACAGCACACATATATGTATCTATATGTTTATTATTATAGATATCGTTTTTAATCTAAAATAATATACTGAACTAACTTTTGAAGAAACGGGTTAACACAAACACAGCTTGCGCAAGAATCTGCACTCAGCGACTCAGCCGGAAATCGAGCCGAATCGAAAACAGTTAACCCGACCTGCAACAAAAATAATTAGTGCCAGGATTGAATCCCCCCTCCCCCTCCCTCTACTGTAACCTTTCAGAAAATTTGCTTTGAATTTCAGATTATTTTTTTTTTTATTTATTGGGAATCACCCCTAATCAGGAGTTTTTTTACTGCGATTCTATATTTTAGTTTAAATAGCAACGATAGAGGGCGCTGCAAGCAATAGACGCTAAATATGTGCCCGGAGGAGGAAGGCCAGAAATTGGGCCCCGATTTAACGACTATTGATTGCAGCGCCATCTATCGCTGCTATTGTAAAGTAAAATCAAGAATTGCAGCAAAAAATCTCCTGACATCTTACATAACCTGCAAGATTTTTTTTAAATGGCTGTCATCATTTGTAAGTTATTGAATTTTAAAATCAGTCAGTCCATTTTGGGACACCCGGTATGTTTTTTGATAAGTTTCAAAGCATTCTTTACTGAATTACAACTGATCTTAGATATAAAGAGACAAGCAGTTTTATACAAAATTAGTACTTTTTACATAATCCTGAAGATTAAACAGTATCCCTAAATAATTTTTTGGACGTGTCCCTTATGGAGCTTTTACTGTATATTGTTTTTATCTTCAAAAATATTTAGACTTACTTTTCAAAAATCGGGTCAACCCGAACCCTTCTCGCAATAGTGAAAACCCAATCCGAAACTGAGTCAAGCCCGAAATAATGTATGTCAATCTAACCCAAACCCAGCGCGCTAGGCGCAGCTAAAAAGTAGAAGTCAACCCGACCCACAGCAGAAAAATAGAAGTCAACTGGGCCCAAACCCAACCCGCAGCAAAAAAGTAGAAGTTAACCCGACCCGCAGCAAAAAGTAGAAGTCAACCGGACCCAAACGCGATCCACAGAAAAAAGGAGAAGTCAACCCGACCTGCAGCAGAAAACTAGAAGTCAACCGGGCCCAAACCCGACCCGCAACAAAAAATAGAAGTCAACCGGACCCAAACGCGACCCACAGAAAAAAGTAGAAGTCATCCCGACCTGCAGCAGAAAACTAGAAGTCAACCGGGCTCAAACCCGACCCGCAGCAAAAAAGTAGAAGTTTACCCGACCCGCAGCAAAAAGTGGAAGTCAACCGGACCCAAACCCGACCCTCAGTGAAAAAAATTAGTCCCGACCCGCGCATCAGATTGGAGTCTCTAAATTTCTAAAATCGCCCCCCCCTTGAGGATCCTCCAGATCCGCCCTTGGCCGTATCGCCCGACCAATTCTTCTTTTTCTGATTTTTTTAGAGGGAGCTGGTGTAGAGCCGTATCGCCCGACCAGTTCCTCTTTTTTCTGATTTTTTTAGAGGGAGCTGGTGTAGGGCCGTATCGCCCGACAAATGCCTCTTTTTCTGATTTTTTAGAGGGGGGGTAGTGTAGGACCGTATTGCCCGACAAATTCCTCTTTTTTTGATTTTTTTTAGAAGGAGTTGGTATAGGGCTTTATAGCCCAATCAATTCCTCTTTTTCTGATTTTTTTATGGAGGCTGGTATAGGGCTGTATCGCCCAGTTGATCTCCCTTTTTTCTCATTTTTTAGAGGGCTCGTGTATCGCCCAATCAATTGCACGATCATGGGCCGTATCGCCCGACCAATTCTTCTTTTTCTGATTTGTTTAGAGGGAGCTGGTGTAGAGCCGTATCGCCCGACCAGTTCCTCTTTTTTCTGATTTTTTTAGAAGGAGCTGGTGTAGGGCCGTATCGCCCGACAAATGCCTCTTTTTCTAATTTTTTTAGAGGGGGCTAGTGTAGGACCGTATTGCCCGACAAATTCCTCTTTTTTGGATTTTTTAGAGGGAGTTGGTATAGGGCTTTATAGCCCAATCAATTCCTCTTTTTCTGATTTTTTAGGGGGCTTGTATAGGGGTGTATCGCCCAGCTGATCCCTCTTTTTTCTCATGTTTTAGAGGGAGCTGGTGCAGAGCCATATCGCCCAATCAATTCCTCTTTTTCTGATTTTTAGTGGGGCGGGGGGGCTGGTATAGGGTTGTATCGCCCAGCTAATCCCATTTTCCTGATTTTTTGGGGGGACTGGTGCAGGGATGTATCGCCCAGCTAATCCCCTTTTTTCTCATTTTTTTTAGGTAGGATAGGGCAGGGCCATTCACTCGATCGATTCCTCATCTTTCTGATTTTTTAGAGGGAGCTGGTGTAAAGTCGTATCGCCCAGCTAATCCCCCTTTTCTGATTTTTTAGGGGGCTGGGGCAGGGCTATATCCCCCAGCTAATCACTCTTCTTTCTCATTTTTTTAGGGATGATGGTGTAGGGCCATTCGCTCGTTCAATTCCCATTTTTCTGGTTTTTTTAGAGGGAGCTAAAGTAGGCCATATCGCCCGACCCATTCCTCTTTTTTCTGATTTTTTTAATGGGCTGGAATAAGGCTGCATTGCCGAGTTAATCCCTTTTTTCTCATTTTAGGGTGGGGGGGGGGGGGGGTGCTGGTGAAAGGCTCTATCGCCCGATCAATTCCTCTTTTTCTGATTTTTAGGGGACTGGTATAGGGACCTGCTGCCACAACAATTCCTCTTTTTCTTATTTATTTTTTGGGGCGGGGGGCTGGTGTAGGGCTGTTTCGCCCAGCTAATCCCTCCTTTTTGTAATTTTTTTTAAAGAACTGGTGTAGGCCATATCGCCCGATCAATTCCTCTTTTTCTGAATTTTTAAGGAACTGGTATATGGCCGTATCGCACGAACGATTCCTCTTTTTCTGATTTTTTAGAGGGTTTGATGTAGGGCCGTATCGACCGACCAATTCCTGCTTTCTTCTGTTTTCTTTTAGAGGAGCTGGTGTAGGGCCGTATCGCCCGATCAATTATTCTTTATTCTGATTTTTAGGGAGTTTGATATAAAGCTTTATCGCCCAACTAATACCCATTTTTTTCATTTTTTAGAAGGGCTAGTGCAGGGCTCTATCGCCCGATCAATTCCTCTTTTTCTGATTTTTAGGGGACTGGTATAGGCCCCTATCGCCCGACCAACTTCTCTTTCTTCGGATTTTTTTAGGGGGCCTTGTGTAGGGCTGTACCGCCCAGCTAATGTACCTCTTTTTGTGATTTTTAGACGGAGCTGCTTTAGGCCATATAGGCCGATCAATTCCTTTTTTCTGATTTTTTAGGGAACTGGTATCGGGCCGTATCGTCCGACCAGTTCCTCTTTTTTTCTGCTTTTTTTAGAGAGAGCTGGTGTAGGGCCGTATCGCCCGATCAATTCCTCTTTTCTAATTTTTTAGAAGGCGGCTGATGTAGGCCTGTACCGTAGTGATGGGCGATTTCGATTTTTTTAATAGATTTAATCGATACTATGGCCAACTCGATTTAATCGATACTATGAATTTTTTAATCGATGTCTCTAAGACAAAATAAGGTAATATCATTTTAATTTTCCTACAAAAATTGAAGATAAAGTAGTTGGATGTGCCAATCCCAAAACTTTCATCTGCCTCATAAATGTTAAAACTTCAAAATTCGCTATCAGAGTGTCAAATTTAAATGATAACCTATGCGCATCATTAGGATTCAAAAAGGATAGGTTCGTTGAAGTATGTGCATTTTAAATGAAAATATAAGCATTGCATTTTCCTAACAAATCATTGAATTTCGGCCCACACCCTCTTAGGCTAATGTCAGACGAACGTCTTTTAGCCCGCTTTTTTCGCTCTTACGCCATCCCTACACCTTCGCTAGCATGTGTAGGGACGGTGTAAAAGCGAAAAAAAAGCGCGCAAAAAGACGTTCGTCTGATATTAGCCTAGATGTCCGCAACGGAAAATCCCAATTCAAAGAGCATAAAAACGACAGCTGTTCGGCAGTATACACCCAAGCCTAATAAGGATCTATTTATCTGAAAGTGTAACAGAATATGAAGTTTGATTAAATTCCGTGCATTAGTTTTGAGATATGGCTATCACGAATATCATGCAAAAAAAAAAAAAAAAACAGTATAGCAGCGCAGCCTGTTACATGATTAACACGAAAAACTCAGGAACAACTTATGTCAATGACACATAATATTAAGTTTGATGAAATTCCGGTCATTACTTCTTGAGATATTATCGCTAATATCGTGTGAATTCTGAAAAACAGTGTTAAATTCAGGGGCTGGTACGGGTGGACAACCCCCCCGCCCACCGGAACATTGAAATATCCCTCATGAAGATTTGAGATTTTATGCTTAATGGACAAAAGTCCAATGCCCCCCCCCCTGAAACTTTAGAATGTCCCTCTCCAGAACCATAGAAATCCCTCCCGAAGAAAAATGTCTGAATTCAACACCGCTAAAAAAAACAGCAGTAGGGCAGCACAACCTGTTATATCATTTACACGAAAACCTAATCATGAACAACTTATGACATAATATTAAGTTTGATGAAATTCCGTTCATTAGTTCTTGAGATATGATCCCTAAAATCGTTTAAATCCAGAAAAATGTGTTGAATTCTGGAGGTAGCCCGGAGGGACATGCCCCCCCCCCCCCCTCCCCGTGCAACATTCAAATGTCTCCCCAGAAGGTTTGAGATTTTATGCTTAATGAACAAAAGTCCAATCCCCTTCCCCTCTGAACTGTCCCTCTCTGGATCCGCAGAAATCCCTCCCGGAGAAAATTGTCTGAATTCAACACTGCTGATAAAATCTGCATAACAAGGCCCCCTGTTGGGTGATTTACACCGAAATCTAATATGCAACAATTTATGCCAACGTCTAACTGAATGTGAAATTTGATGAAAATCCGTGCATTAGTTCTTGAGATAGAGCTATTGCGAAAATCGGGAAAATGCAACATAGCAGCGCCACCTGCAGGTAGATTTACATCAAAAAGTAATCAGCACCAATTAATATGAAAGTCTAATTGAATCTAAAGTTTCAACAGATTCCATGCATTAGTTCTTGAAATAGACCGCACACAAATTTTTTGTCAGAGACAAACAAATAGACAGAATGACAGACAGACAATGTATAAAAAATAGTCAAATCGTAATCCAGACAAGATCTTCTAAAACTATAAATCCTTCGAAAACCGGAAGTCGAAATTTTTCACGAATCCAACGCTTTCTTTTACTAAAGACAAAAGAAAGCAAGAAAAAATTAACGCATCGATTCTGCCCGTAAATTAAGATCAGAAATGGCGAATCGATTCAGTTTAGATTCGATGCCGATGTCGATCTTTAGATGCGGGCAGAATCGCTATTTTTTGATTTACTTCAATTCTTTAGATTCGGGCGAATCGATTCAGTTCAGATTCGATGTCGATTTTTAGATGCCGAATCTGAAAATTGTTATTTTTGGTGAAATTGTTATTTTTTGATTTACTTCAATTCAAATCGCATCGCGCATGATCCACGATTCGGGTTGAATAGATTCCTCCGACTTTACTGTTTTAGTGGCAGAATTGCTGTAAAATTTTGTATAAGAGCCTTTTTGTTTTCTTTCTAGGTTCAGTGTTAGAATGGCGGGTTGATTTTTTGACTGCTCCGGTCGAGAAAGGGGGGGGGGAGATTTTAGAGTTCCGTAAGGGGGGATGCATTTTTGTCCATTAAAAAGCATAAAATATCAAAACTTTCGGGAGGGACATTCCAATGTTCCCTCGGGTCACCCCCTGAATTCAATACTAGGTTAAATCGTTATACTTTTGTTTAGAAGCCTAGTTCCTTGGGTTACTAGTTCATTATGTTTGTATTTTTCAAGTTCGTCCCTTCTAATCCTTTCCGTCCCCCCGCCCCTTCCTCGCCAATCTTAATTTACAGGGCCGTTCAAAATATGCATGCTATTTTAAAAATGCCCAATTCTCGTTCTATTTTATTATAAATCCACATTTTGAAACCTTGACCAAAGATACATTTGAGGTCACCCCTCCCACCGTTTGAGACTTACCTGTCCCCCGGGGGGCATATTTATTGTTTCTTCCAAACCATCTCGTGTGACATATTGTTGGAAAGCTTTTAATGTCCTCTTTTATTTTCTGTCCCCCCCCCCCCTCACTAGTTACACGCTCTTAGCACTTCTGAGCTCACAGGCTATCAAAGCCTGAGATCTAATGTGCCCGTCGGTTTTGTATGTATGTATGTACGTACGTAACGCGATAACTCTTGATAGAAATATCCGATTTGCTTCAAATTTTTTTCTATGTTCATTCTGCTAAGGCGCTTCCCTGATTAGTTTTGGGGGTTCATTGGTTAATTATAAAGGGGAAACGAGGGCTAATCCCCCCCCCCCCCTTAGCTTAGATAAATGGGTTTTTCATGCAGAATTATCAGATTTTCTTCAAATTTTGGTATACCGTTTAATTTTGATAACGAGTTTCTCTGATTATATTTTAAGGTTCATTGTTATAGTCTGAAGGGGGGAGGGGGGAACGAGGGGATAATACCCTCCCTAATTTAGATAGATGGGTTTTGCTATCCTATTTACTTCAAATTTGATATACCAGTTTATTCTGATAAGAAGCTTCCCTAATTAGATTTGGAAGTTTGGTTAAAGGGGGGAACAGGGGGGCTAATACCCCCTTAATTTAGATAAATGGGTTTTTCTATCCGATTTGCTTCAAATTTGGTATACCGATTTATTTCTATAAGGCGCTTCCCTGGTGACATTTGGAGGGTCACTGGTTAAGTATAAAGAGGGGAAACGGGGAGGGGCAATTGTTTGAAATAAGAGCATAATATACAGTTGGTGTGAATAGCCTGTGAGCTCAATGCCATCAGTTTAACTGGGCACTTTTCTTTTTAGCTCACAGGCTATCAAAGCCTGAGAGCCAATGTGCCCGAAGTTTCTGTATGTATGTATGTACATACATACGTAACGCGATAACTCTCGATAGAAATATCCGATTTGCTTCAATTTTTTTTTCTAGGTTCTTTCTCATAAAGCGATTCCCTGATTAGTTTTGTGGGTTCATTGGTTAAGCAAAAAGGAGGGGGTAAGGGCGCTATTCCCCCCACTTAGATAAGTGGGTTTTTCATGTAGAATTATCAGATTTGCTTCAATTTTGGTATACCGGTTAATTCTGATAAGACGCTTCCCTGATTAAATTTGGAGGTTCATTGTTTAAGTATAAAGGGAGGAACAGGAGCTAACCCCCCTTAATTTAGATAGATGGGTTTTTCTATCTGATTTTCTTCAAATTTGGTAACCAGTTTATTCTGATAAAGCGCTTCCCTGATGAAATTTGGAGGTTTATTGTTTAAGTATAGAGATGTGACGGGGTGGGGGAGGGGGCTGATTCGCCCTTAATTTATTTTTCGAAAGGCATTCTTTGAAGTAAGAGTATAAAATACAATTAGTATGAATAGACTATGAGCTGAATGCCATCAGTTTAACTCGATATTTTTTTTTTTAATTTATTATTGTTTCAGGGAGTGCATTCTGTATGTCAGCGAATGAGTCAATAACTGTTTATAGTTTTTAGATTACTGCTGGGGAAAGAAAAAAAACATATAATCAAGGAATATACTTTTATTTATTTGTTAACCAGAGAAAAGTATGTTATTTCATTGTTAATGGCTCTAGGATGAGAACTTTTTTTTTTCCTTAACAGCTGAAAATTTGGTAAACATTAAAAAGAAAGATATTTATAAACTGTAAATAAGATAAGGAGATATATATTTTAAAAAGGGAAAGAAATTTTAGTTAAATATATTATTAAAAGGAGAATTTTGATTATTAATTGTGGGATAATTAATATGTGATGATTGGTTAATTACATTCATCACAGCTATTTTAAAAGAAGATTTGCAATATTTGCATTTCCCCCACGCTTATAGGAGACCCTAAAACGACTGAAAAACCATTTAACTTTTTAAATAAATTTAGAGCCTTCAAAATTTCGCTCATCAACGCATTTTTAAGAAGAATGGCGGTTATAGGAAGTAAGTCCCCATCTGTTTAGTTTAAGGAAATAAGAGTTAGAGTAGAAAGTACATCTTTTCCGGATGAAAAAAAAATCATTTCTTTCTTTTTTTTATCTGACCGAGATCTTTTTTAAAGATGAATTTAAATATAATATAAATTATTATCAAAATTACATCTTAAAAATAATAATTTTAAAAGTTAAAAAACCTTATTATTTGACTCAAAGGTCTGTAGTAGCTTACTTCTGGGCCGCTAACATTGTCTAGGACCCCCATAAATGGAGGTGAGGGGTGAGAGATAGTCGTTACGTACGGCCCTGTTGATTCGCTACGTTTTGGAATTACTATTTTTCAGCTTATCTGTGTGAATCTGTGAACATCGAAATACCGATTGAAGTATCGATTCTAGAATTTGGGAATCGATTCTTATTGCGATCGATTCTGTTTTATACGATGTCGATTTTAATCGATTCTCAAATTTTCCAGAAACGCCCATCACTACTGTATCGCCCAGCTAATTCCCGTCTTTTTGTGATTTTTTAAGTGGCTGGTGTACGGCCGTAACCTCCAAACAATTCCTCTTTTTCTGTTCTTTTAGGGGGCGCCCGACCAATTCCTCTTTTCTCTGATTTTCCGGAGGGTCTTGTGTAGGGCTGTACCACCCATCTAATCCCGCCTTTTGGCGATTTTTTAAAGGTACTGGTGTAGGGCCGTATCGTCCGACCAATTCTTCTTTGCTTTGTTTTTTTTTTTTTAGAGGCAGCTGGTGTAGGGCCGTAAAGCACGAACAGTGCCTCTTTTGGGTATGTCCATAAATGATGTCACCCTTTTTTTTTCAATATTTTTGACCCCCTCCCCCCTTTTGTCACAAAGTGACACACTTCACCATACGCTTCCCTCTCCTTTGTCACAGGTCATGCTATATTACATAAACATGTACTTGCAGTTCAGAAACAAAGCACTACGTTATATATCACATTTCATTTTTTTTAACTTTAACTTGAAAAGTTTGAAAGATAACGACTATTGTTTTAAACGTTCAAAATACAGGACAACCCCCGCCCCGAACCTTCCTTTTTCCGGCATTTCAGAGTTACACATTGACTCGGAATATCAAAATACGCAAAACAGAAAATACAAAACAGCATATACTTTCAATTCTCTTTAAAATACTGCAAACTATTTCAAAAAATACCAAAATTAACCCTTTGAAAAAAATCCATTCCCTGAAGTCACTTTTTGTTTTTTCTGAGTATTTTGCAGTAGAATCAATATAACTCACATTTTGATTAAAAAGTACATTTTATTTTATACAATAGCTCTGAAATTTTAATACTATATACTAGCCTTTTAACGACTATAGATTTGGTTCAGGTACAATCAGATTTAAGGGGGAAATATAATCGGTTTGAAAATTTAAAAAAGTCACTCAGGATGTCGATGTGAAAAATAAAATAAATAAATAGTTATCCGTAAAACAGTGATTTTTACAGATTAATGTTAGTATTTTAACACGAAAATTGCGCAGTCGTCGAAAACGTATCGCTTTCCTGACGCCGAAACTGACGTCACACAGTATTGATGCGAAAGAAGGAGATTAAGACCGTGGAGTGGGTCTCGTTTGACAATGCTATCTTGCTGTTAGGGTCGGATTTTGAACTCAGTCGATATGATTTCCATTTTGTTGGCGTCAGAAGAACGATAGAGCAAAATAGTGTTCCATGGAAACAACTTCTTGGAAATCGAAATGCGCAACAACTTTCAAAATACCGTTTTTATAATTTTTTACATTTCAAGAATGATAGGATTTTTTAAAACTGGGTATCTTCTTTATCAATCAAATATTTTTTTCCGTTTTAAGACTTTCCAACATAGTTGAAAAGTGTTTATGCCTTCAGTTTGTCTTGTCGTCTGTCTTTCTTCCTTTTTTCCGTGCTCCAACTAGCGTAAATATATTGGAATTGATATACTTTATTGAGGTTCACATGTCATATTCGTTATTGAAAATGAAGTGCGTGGCACTTATGGTTCCTTTACAGGGACACTCAAATAATTCCCTTACATTACAGTGTATGGAGAAAAATTGTTTGTGGTATATTTTAATGATGTTACACTATTCCAAACATATCGAAGCAGATATTGGTCACTGAGGTACACTACAAGATGCTTACTATAGAATAGTGGGTGCAGCATTCATCGTTCATTGGCAGGCACACACTAAAGAATTCGGTTACCGTACTGTCTATTAACAATAGGTGTTCGAAGTGAGTTTTCAATTACTGTACCTTTTTTAAATCTTAACTAATTTTTTAACTATTACTTGGTGCGTATAAATTCTATAATAGATCATATACATGGCAGAACAAAAGATTTCGAGTACATTTCCTTTTATTGATGGAAATTGTTGAAGAGGAATTTTCAACTGTGCTATGCGTTCCCTAGCTGAACTAAATGTCTGTACTATATAGTATATTTCAGATCTGTAGAATATATACAGGGCTGCATAAAAGAAATCGGATATTTTTCTGCCTATTGAATTCCTGAAATTGGGTTTTCAAATATGTTCTTCTTCTCCCAAATGTTTTATTTAGACATCATCTTTCACCTTATTAAGCGGTGAAGTTTTGTTAAAGCAGTCTGAAAGTGTTGGAAAGGGTTTGATAATCAAAAGTATGCCGTTACATTATGGCCTATGAGAATAAATGCTTTATAGTCTATTTTAATGATGCTACATAATTTCAAATTTATTGGAATGGATTTAAAACACTGTAGTACACTACAAGAAGTTTACTATCGAACATTGTATGTGTTGAAATTATAATTCATTTACAGGATCACTCAAAAGAATTTCATTATACGATGATATATTGGAGAAAATTGTTTATGGTGTATATTATTCATGCCACACTGTGAAAAACATAATGAAATTGATTTACATTTATCAAATGCACTAAAATACGCTTTCTGTATAATATGGAATGTAAATCATTAATTATTCGTTTACAGGGCGATCCAAAAAAATCCATTTACATAATGGTCTATGGAAAAAACTGTTTGCAGAGTATTTTATTTATGTTACACTATTTCAAATATAATGAAACAGATATAAATTACTGAAGTTCCCTGCAAGGTACTTGATTTATAATATAATGTGCATAACATTTATCGTTTATTTAAAGTGGTGAAAAAAAAAAAGATTTCGCTTACAGTACTGTATTCAGAGTACTGTCCATGAGCGATAATTGCTGGAAGTGCGCTTTCAGTTATGGTATATGTTTTAAAAAATATTGTGGCGCATTACTTGGTGTACATTATGCTACAGTTCATGCACAGGGCTACACAAAAAAATCCTAATCATTATGATGACTCATATCATTATGATAATCATAATGAGAATGAATTTATTAAAAGAGTTTTTTAATAGAGTTATGCATTTTAATAATATCATATACAGGTCTACGCGAAGAAATGAATACATGGCCGCTGATGGATGATAATTTCTGGAATTGTTATTTCAGAAGTCTCAAGCATGTTTTTGTCTGAATTAAATTGTAGTTAATTATTGGACTTGTACAAAATCTATAGGTAATGAACAAGTCTGTACCAAAAAAAAAAAAAAAAAAAGAACATGTTTCCGTGTATTAGAAGAAATTGCTGAAGGGGAATTTTCAACTATGTTATGTATTTTCTTATTAAACTTAATTTTTGCATACTATGTAGAATATATGCAATTTTAGAGTTTCTATTGCAGGGCTTCAACGAAAGAAGAGGAGTACTTTTTCGGTTATGGATAATAGTTACTGAAATCCCGTTTTCAGATGAATTATGCGTTTTCTGAAATGTTTAATTATATATGTTCTTTCAACTTATTAAATGGCGAACTTACTGTGGCGTTTCAAATGTATAGGGAAGTAAAAGTAGAACGAATTATTTTAAGTTGTGATAATTTTCGTTTGCATTTTTATGTGATACATTCAGATGATTTTGATTACTTCTTCTTAAAGCATCACCTGTAAAAACTTATTTATCGCCTTCATTTCTAGCACTTACATAATGTTGTTGGAATTAAAATTAAAAATATGAATAATGCGTTTTCAAATATTTATCTCACTATTTATTTATCAGAAATACAAAGATCTTTCAAAAATAACAAATTATTATTACAAACCAAAGATATGCACGCAGAATACCAACTAAACTGTGTAATGAAAGTTTTACGAATAATAAATCAGAAATGACAATATTGATTGAATACATTAAGCTATTTTTAATAGAGAAATTAATAAAGACAATAAAGAAATACTGCGCGAAATAACAAAATAAAATATTTTCAAATATTTTCGAACGTTTCAAAAATTCTAAAAAATAACGAATCAGTAAACTTATATAGCTAAAGTAATTAACCAAACAGTTAAGGAAAATTAAATAGAATAAATACAACTTCATAAAATTCTCTAAACATATCAACCCTTTAAAACTGAAATTGAAAAGAATGTGAATACCTCTGTTAAAGGATGAAAGGGCAAAGACTAGAAATTAGATGCTCACAGTCACATTACAATATTCTCAAAGTGTCCACCATTCGACACAATCAAATGTCTTAAACGAAGTACAAAATTAGCACATACGTTCCGTAATGTTGCCTCTGAAATAGTTTCACACTCAGGACTAATTATTTGTTGCAGTTCCGTTATAGTTGTGGGATTATGTCCGTGCACAGCATTCTTCAAGTGGCCCCATAAAAAGAAATCGCACGGATTGAAATCAGGCGAACATGGTGGCCAATCCGTACCTGTACCCGTTGCATTTCGATAATGCAATGCAATTACACGGTTTCCAAAATATTCATCCAGGAAAGTGAAAACATCTGAGGTCCGATGAGGTCTCTCACCGTCTTGCATTAACCAGTCTCTGTGTAACTCCCCCTAAGGTATTCAATGCGTCTACAAATTATTGCAAAATTCCGATGTACCGTCTTGAATTTACAGTCTCCTCCAAATAAAAGGGCCCAATAATACCACGGCTGGAAAGGGCTGCCCACACGGTAATTTCCTTTGAATAAACTGATCTTGGCACACACACATGAGGGTTTTCAGTGCCCCATATCCGCCAATTTTGATTATATACGAAGCCATCAAGATGGAAATACGCTTCGTCAGAAAATCAAATTTGATTTGCGTCAATACAACCGTCATCTAATAAATTTAACATTTCATTTGCAAATATCAGTCTTTCTTCTTTCATAATAACAGGAAGCGGCTGCTATGTTTGTATTTTGTATGGATACATTTCTAAACACTTTCGTAATATTTTGTGTGTTGTGGTTTTACTCACCGAACACGTAGCTGCAATTTTTCAGACGGATTTTTTCGAATCTTGTGTAATAACATTTTTAATAATATCCACGTTAGATTCTGTTATGACCTATTTTTGTCGTCCAACGTTT
Source organism: Maratus speciosus (assembly GCA_963932465.1). Lineage (NCBI taxonomy): Eukaryota > Metazoa > Arthropoda > Arachnida > Araneae > Salticidae > Maratus > Maratus speciosus. The sequence goes on from OZ010786.1 coordinate 344,351,751, forward strand.
TCCACCAAATCATCAGCAACACTACCGGTTCTTATAAATGTATCGTATTTGGATGTTATTAATATTTGTATTTGGATGTGGAACATTAATTACATTACATTTCATTTGGAAGCTTTTTCTAGTAGCTATTATGCTTTGATACAAGCGGTGGTACTCTAACACTATATATATTCTTTGTTATAAAGAATAAACCATTTCCGCGATTTCTTTACAACATACATAAAATAAAATTCTACAGACGAACGTCCTTAAAAGAACTAAATTTTCTTAGAATGTAATAAAATTACAACGACAACAACAACAAAAAATACTAAATAGCTTCACCTAGTTTAAAAAAATATATGCATAAATTATTCTCTTAATCAGATAATAAAAATTAACTTAATCCGAGAAAATAAAGCTTCATAAATGTAAAATCGTCCGGAAACTCAAATGTTGCTTGTTAAATCCTTGCCCAGTTCCGAACGTGGTTGTTATATCGAAGAATTTGTTATTTCCATGGCAACAACACATTTCATTAAAATCATATCGACTGGGTTCAGAATCGAGCTCTAATCGCAAGATTGCATTGTCAAACGAGATCCACTCCACAACCTTAATCTCCTTATTTCGCAGCGATGCTGAGTGACATCAATTTCGGCTTCGACTGAGTCCCTATCTCTCTCAGCGCCATCTATTGTTTGTAATTCGAACTAAAATACAGAATCACAGTAAAAAAACTTTTGACTTTATACATCACATCCTTCTGCAAGAATTTTTTAAATATCTCTCACTGTTTGCAAGTTATTGAATTTTAAAATCAGTCAGTCCTTTTTAGGACACCCGGTAAGTAAAAGCAATTTTACGGCCTTTTTCCACCAAAGTTAGAAAAGTAAAATTTAATAAAATTTTTCTGGTGTAAAACTTCATTAATCGTAGGTGGTATATAATATATACCGGTGCTCCTCAAGGGGTTAATAGCTGCAATGATGCAGTGCTGCATATGGGAATGTCCACTGTTACTCTTGTGACCATTAGAGCAAATTTTCGTAAACAATGCCAATTATTTTATTACAAAATATAATTAAGATAAAAATTGATATAACTAGTTAAATACCACTGTGCTCTACTCACATAAAATATATCTAATTTATAACAAAAAGCATTTTGCTGATCTGTACATTAAATCCAAGGGTGGATCCAGCATCCAGCTCACCATTTAGAGGGGGAGTCATGGATTTCCTTTTTTTGGGGAGAGTTATCTCTTTCTGAGAATTTTTTATATTGAAAGCTGTTCCCAAATCCAAACTAACTACTTTTCTTATACTTGCGCGAAGTCATTTTCATTCGTAAATTATAAAAAAAATTGCATTAATATTCGTAAAAATATAAAATTTACCGATTTTGTTCAGATACCAAGAAATAAGAGTTTCCCATTTTCTTATAAAGGCAAAGATTCATTCAGAAAAGGGTGTCAAAGTTAGCATTTTTAGCCAATGTTTTACGAGTTGGCCACAGAAATGTCGTCGCAAGTGAATAATTGGCTGTCATTTCCTTAAATTCGGTTTAAAAAGTCTAACAATTGTCAACGATTAAATATTGCAAATATTTGTATTCAATTTTAGAGGTAACAAAGCCGTACACATTGGCAGTGATGTGGTTCTATTAGTGTCATGAAAATTGCATGTGTAGCCTCTTCTTTTTGCTCAAAGTATTAAATAGTTTTTTTTTTCAATCAAACTTATGCCTTTAGAATGGATTATTTTCTTCTGATGGACTGATGGCTTCCATTATTGTGAAAAGCCATCATAAATGAAGTGTTAGGTGAAGATGAAAGAGCATCCGTAAAAAGTTCTAACTTTTTACGACTGCTCTTTCATCTTCACCTAACAGCCTAAGGTGCATCCCACACTAAGGAGACACATAAGACATGTCGCTTGAATTCGCTGGAAAAACTGGTTTAAAACAGGTTTGAAACAACTTCGTTCTTTGTTTCGACCGGTTTATGCGCTACATGTTTCGGCTTCATGTCGCTTGTCGTCTCAGTGTGGGATGCCCCTTACACTTCATTTATCATGGCTGTTTCATAATAATGAAAACCACCAGTCCATCAGAAGAAAATAACTTTGTTAAATAGGAGACTCGTATAATCGGTACTCTACTGTATATTTCATTTTAAAAATGATCTTTAGAATATTTTTATTGGTGTTCAGAGAGGGGTCATGAATGTCACAAGAGTAACAAAATTTTGATTTAATCTATAGACAAGTAAAATGCTTCTTGTTGCAAATCAGATATATGTTACATGAGTGGAACACACTGGTATTTAACTGGTTATATAAATTTTTATCTTTATTATATTTCGTAATAAAGTAATTAGAATTATTTATGAAAAATTGCTCCAAATGTCACAAGCATAACGAATGGACATTCCCATATCACATGCAAAGTCTAGTATATATTTTTTTTTGTATACTGTACACCCAAGAACCATAAAATTAAAGTAGAACATTTTAAATGTCGTTCAATGATTACCACCCCTTGTTCAACCTCAAAAGTAAATGCTTTTCTTTTAATCTTATAAAAAACCGAAATATCATTTTTGAAACTAGTTAACAAATCGTTCATATATAGTGATTATTAATCTTCTTTAAATTATTTTTATATCATCGATTTATATTTTTTTATGAAACAGTTTAACATATAGAGAACGAAAATAAATTAATTTTGACACTTTAGTATAAGCTATTGTTTTTAAGGTCAGAGTTTGTATTTTCGCATTTTATAAAATCTTATTTAAATACTTACTTTTTTCTAAGAGATTTTATTAATTAAAACGTCTAGATTTCTTCAAGGTCGACATTTTACTCCCACGGCTCCGACATACATATGAATTGTTTTTAATCTTTGCAAAAGAAAAACATCTATTTTAATTTCAGATAAGAATAAATTAAATCGAATCCTCAGAATTTTTCACATTGGTTCGAAAAATAAATACATAAATGCTTTTAAGTGTTATTTAAATTTCTTATTACCTTCTAGAAGGCAGATGGTTTGAGATACGAATATTTTTTAATTTTAACTATACAAAAGAAAAAAACAACAAAAAAAATTGTTATGGAGTGGGTGGAATATGATTAAAATTTTACAGAGTTAAATATAATTTGTGGATTGTAATTTTAATTATTTGTCTCGTTGGTATGTTGGTATACTTGACACTTATTGACCAGAAGAAAATGTGGATTTATCAAATGATACTTTAACCCATTCGAGACCATGGGTGCATATATGCACCCTCAAAAAGAGCATACAGAACTTGTTTTTCGCACCAGTAAAACAGAAAAGTAATATTTGCTTTCTTTAATTAGAGCATTTTCGTGATTATCGTAAAGGTAACTTTTTTTAGAAAAGTGGTGCCAACCGAATAAAATTTGTGTAAAAGGCGACGGTCCCGAAGGGGTTAAGTTGATAATTCTTGTTTTTAATTTTTTTTTTTTAATTGTTGGACCGTTTTTATGACTGCAGTTTGTAATCCGCTACCTCCCCACTGAAAACATGTAAAAATTATTTGAATCTTAGGGGATCCGCAATAAAATGCCTCGATTGCAGTTAGTGTTGCCAAGTTTCTCAATTTGCGTCGGACTGTCCGACTTTCACCGGTACCAACAGCTTTCCCATAGAACCATGGCTTGTGACGCCAGAAGAGAATGCACAAATTCTTTTAAATATGTTTTAATAATATCATGTTCGTTACGCAGTAAGAGTGGAACTTAATGCAGTAAAACCTATTTGAACAGAACCTGGAAAATTTTTGCGATTCTGCCGAAAGTATTCCGTATAAATCAACCTACTAAGAGTACCTGTTTATTTTCCTGGTTTTGCTGTACTTTGTTTAGTGAAACATGTGAAAACAGAACATGTTTATAACGGAATCCTGTGTTAAATATAAAACTTCCATAATCCTACAGAAGGAATACGATAAAATTATAATTACTCTATTGGAAATCTCTCCAAACGGAATTTGATTTCGGTCCCTAAGAGAATCCGCTTTCATAGACCCCTTTGTATAAGTTTATTGTGTTTATTTAATACAGAAACAAGACTATGATGGAAAGCAAGGTGCCAGGTGTCCGTCTTAGCAGGTATAATTGTATGGTATTCCTCCATATTGCTCATAATTTATTTAAGTTTAATGCAGGATTCTGTTATAGACAGGTTTCGTTTTCAAAGGCTTTATTGGTTTTTTTGTTGCTGTTGTTGTTCTGGTTTAGGACCCACTGTGCCGATTTTTGTGACAGTGAAGCTAGCAAAACTAATTGCAATCCTCTAAGCTGTTTATATTTTTCTGTTTCCTCAAAACACCAACTTTTTAAGAGTTTGGTAAAATGTTTGAGGTATGTTCAACGATTCTTAAAAATTTAGCTTTGAAAAGCACTGATATGAGTAACTGTTTTTTATATTACTTCATATGTTTACACTTATTATTCAGCGAAAAAAATTAGCTTTAATGCCCAATTTTTGTTAATTCAGCCTTTCAATTCAAAAATTAGGCACGGAAAAACACGGTTTGGACGTTTAAAGGGCTGCTTAAAGCCCTTAAATCTGTAGAAAAAAATATTTTTAATTGAAATTAGATCACAAATTAAAATAAAAATACGAACAGTTTGCTTAATCTCAATCAATGTAAAGCGACAAGGCAATCAATCTATGAATTAGCCACCAAAATACTTGAAATTGAAATTAACACCAGCAAATCCAAACCTTAACTAAATTCACATCAACTTAAAACTTTACTTTGTTGAAAATGAGCTCACTGAGCTTAAAGTAACTTTGCTCTAAAGACAAGAATCAATCTATTACCATTCTTCAATTCTGCATACCATATCTTTTGGGGACGTTGTTGTTTAGGGACGTTGTCTGAAATCTTGACCCTTCCGTTTTGCGCGATTTAACGACTACGTAATAAACTGCAAGTTTCGACACTGCTTTCTACTTTCAAACCTTTCAAACTTCGCTAGCCACAATTGCCATTCAAAAATTAGAGGAGTTTTATAGAATAGAGTTCTATTTACGAACATAGAATATTTTCTGAGGATAATATGCCTCATATTCAGACGAAAAGTCCCAATTCTGTGATTTTTTGCTTTACATCCATCTTTAATAAAAAAATGCTTATATACTAAATCTGTATATTTAAAAGGCAAGACCAATTATTCTGACGGTCGGTAAAAGAAAACTACTGAATCAATTTATTTTATTTTGGTCTAAATGAAAAATTCCAGTCTATATATGAGCCAAATTTAGTTTTTATGCTTTATGCGCATGCGTACTGATGTGCTCCGAACTGGCTTTAGAGACATACTTATGGCGGATGCAATATCCCTGTTATTATTTTTATTTATTTATTTATTTATTTATTTATTTATTTTGGTACTAAATTAAAGAAATTGGTTGATTTGTTTATTTCAAAACTTCACTCAGGAATTTTGCTTGCTGTTATGGCGATTCTATTTTTGATTATTCTTGTAAGGTGGAAAATATTATATTATACACAATAAAATCAAAGAAAATTAATTGTCTATGTCACACTACGCTTCGTGTTATATTTATGATAATGAAAAAAAAGGTATCGGGAAATCAAGGTAGACAAGACATCATTACTAAAATTGTGGGTGGGTGGGAGTTTAAGCATTTTGTCGTATGTTTGTCCTACAGATCAAAAATTATTATTAATGAAGATTATAGAAAAAAGGAAAGCAATATGTATTGTATGTTTAACATTGGGCTGTGATCTTTGCATTTTTTCTACATTCAGTTATAAAAATAGTGACCTTTTCTATACTTTATGTAGTATTGGGTTGGCAAATAAATTCGTTCGGTTTTTTGTCGAATGATAGTTCATTCCGTTTCCGTCTTCCCTTTCTTGGCGCCACCGCGCAATTCGGCTGTGCGATTGAAAGGTTGTGTATGTATCACGGAATCAGTCAGTGATTGTTTTGTTTCGTAAGCATGTGTCTTACGTGCACAACATAGCTATGAAAATGGAGGTAAAAAAGTGCATTTTTTTGTTATACTATTTCAAAATATGCAAATAACGAGTGGAGGCTCAAAGAAACATATGCAGTGTATATGGAATTTAGGCTATAACAGACTGCGTATTTGAAAATTGATTTACCAAATACTGGATATTTTTACATCAATGACGCGCCACACACCGATCGCATGACAGAGATTGATGCGAGCGATGTAACCTCAATAGTTGATGAGAATTCATACAAAATTGTGCAGGAAATTGCTACAGCGTAATATATCCCATACAGGCTTTCAAAATCAATTGCGCCAACTGCGACGTTTTCAGTCTCAATGTTTGGGTGCCACATAAATTGACCGGGGCGAATTTCATCAATCACATTTCCATTTGCGATTCACTGCTGAAGTATCAAAAGAAAGAATGGTAACGAGCAAGACTCCCTTATCATATAACCCTTATATCATAGTTATTATGATAAGGGTCTTGGTAACGAGCGGTCAAAAATGAAACATCTATGATAATGTAGTGGGAAAAAAGATCATGGACACAAAGCAAAGAGCAGCAGCAAACAAATTCAAAGACGGAACTGCAGCCCAAGAAGATTATGCTCTCCGTGTAATGGAATTTCAAAGGTGTGCTTTATTAAGAGTTCTAACCAGCAGGCAGGACCATTCATCTAACTGTATAATAAACTCAGTTAAATAAACTGAGCAATGTTTTGCGCCAAAACGGCCGGAATTGATCAATAGTAAAGGTTTTCTTTTCCACCCCGTCATTAACCAACCGGCAGAAATTGTTGAGTTTTGACTGCGATGTTTTGGCTCATTCTCCATATTCACCAGACTTGGAGCCACCCAATTGCCTCTTTTTCCAGTTACTGCAAAATTCTTTTTGCGGGAAATCTTCGCTGACGGAAGGTTGTAAAAATGCACCCGAGGAGGTTTTTCGCCAATAAGCAACACACGTTCTACAAACGCGGCATTGTGGAGTTGGTGGAAATATGACAAAACTCATCTATAACAATGGTCAATATATAATTGATTAAAATATACGAGGAGTATAGAAATCATTGCGTTTTCTTAACCTTAAAAACCGAACGAATTTATTTGCCAACCCAATAATGCATTTGTTTACTATCAAACCGCAAAGTTTTGACGCGCAATATACCAACTCGTTATTTGTTAAATATACAAAAGTGCATTCGTATATGCGGTGAGCGTCCAACAAGTTTGTCCTTGAGATCGAAGAAAGTAATCGCTGTACTTTCTACTGTACTACTGATCTACTGTAAAATTACTATTAATATTTCATAAAATGATGTCAAGCTTCATAAACATCTATTTAAAATTATGCACAGAAATATATTTAAACGAAACGTTTTTATATATTAAACGCATTTTAAATAATTAATGTTAAATGCATTTATAAAAACACATCATTTATCAATAGTAGAACAAAATAAGAAATTAATTCGTCTGAAAGGTATTACCGAAATATACATTTATTAGCCCCCTGTATGCTATTTCTTTCTCCCAGCTTATTTTGTGTCGTCTCCAAAAAATAACGTTGCGTTGTATAAACCAGCATAAAACAAAGCAGGTGTATCATCGTACGATTAAATACTCTACAGCAATTTTTTTAACTTCTAAGTATCGCATTACATTACAGTATTAAAACATGGACCTATAACTATATTTAATTTTAAGTATCTATATTAATGTTACAAACAAATAAGGCATTTGAATCATTAGACAGCCTTTCTTTTTTGTCAAATTTCTTTTAATGACTTTTTGCTTTATTTGTGTATTATTTCGCGACAGTGACGTCTTATGCATACTTTACTGCAGCTGTTTAAGAGAGGATCATAAATGTGGAATTCTTAAGTGCATGCGAATGACGTCCTTTTACATAAAATAAAAGTGTGTGCTTTAAGTCTTAATATTGAAATGTGTTTTGTACTATTTATATATACATACATTTTTCTTTCATTGGGGGCGAACGCTAAATTCTGAAAAAGCAGAATTCCCGTTTTCTAGTTTCTTCTTTTTTTTAAGGATTTCTTTTTTTAATAGTGTAATTTAGACTAGAATGTCTCAATTTCTGATTAATGTTGAGTTAAAAAGAAACATGTTTTTCAAAGCACTATCGAATAAAAGAAGAAAGAAAAAACCTTTTCCAATGTAGACTTTTCAAAGTCTCCGGATATCTTAATGGAGCAGAGCAAAAAACAAAATACAAAAACTTGAGAAAACAAATCATATATGAAGAAACAATTTTACATGACATTCTCTTGAGCATATTTCTCTTTGTTTATTTTCTCCGTCATAATAAAATAGTTTGTCGCTCCAAATTCATTTGCATATTAGTTTCTTTTCAAGTCTTAACTTTTAAAATTGTTTCAACTTGCTTAACTATATACTAACAGCCACTTACATTGTCTTGCCTTAATTAATATGCCAGACAGCTACCTTGAAAATAAAAATGAATAATTTCGAAATTTAATCCTTTTCAAGAATATGTCATGCTGACAAATTTTAATTTATTAAAATTCCATCACTTCTGAAAAGTTATTTTTTAATAAAAAAAATGAGAGGGAATTAAAAAAAAAAGGCATTTCCTATGTAGATATGCTAATTAGATTTTACAAAAGACAGACGGAGCTTATAACGGTTTCAGTTTTTAAAAGTTATGTGCAAGTTCCTTTTTATCTAAAGAAAAGCATTTTGTAAACAATATTTATATTGTAATGATGGAAGCATTAAACAGAATATTTTGATGATTTTATAGAAAGCACAGTCTCCTGTCTGAGTTACTACGGATTTTGGACTCAGAATTCATAAGATGAAATACAGATGGAGTAAAAACTGTGTAAATGAAACCTGTCTGTAACGGAATTATTCATTAAATGTTAGTTTTCACAATTCAAATTAAAATAATACTGTACTGAGATGAGAGGGACTCGGGCTCCACATTTATACTAGTGTTCGGACTCGGGTGGGCTCAACCTCAAAGTAAAAATTTTACATATTCACAAATTCAAAAAGGGAAAAAACTTGTTTTTTGGAAAATAACAATGATTCTAAGTTTCTAAAATTTTTTTTGAGTTCTTTGAAAATCAGTTTAAAAGTGAATTGTTATTGATGGAATATAAGAGAAATATTGTATCTGATTCTGAAGTATTTGTGAAGTCCTTTTTAAACAATTAGTGGAAAACAGAACTCAGGTCTTTTTTTTTGATGCCATATTTGTGCAACGATATTTTAAAATACAAGGGTAGGCTGAAAAGAAATGCGCACATGCTTGCAGAAGACGAATAAAAACAAATAGCAAGATCGGACAAAAAGTACATTAAAGTACAATTCTTAAGCTTCAAAATCATGTATTTATTTTACAACATAGTCAATATCAAGGCTAACAAATTTCTCCCAGCGTGTAACAAGTTTTTGTTTTTTTTTTATCCCGTCACTGAAAGTTTCTTCAGACTTTTCTCGAATCCAGGATTTCACAGATACCTTCACCTCATCGTCCTAGGTGTAATGATTGCCCTTGAGGTATCTCTTGAGTAGAGAGAAAAAATAAAAATCGCAAGGCGCAAAATCGGGGAAGTAAGGAGGGTGTGAAATCGGTTCAAACTTCAGGCTTCGCAGAGCCTCTGCTGTTACGGATTTTACAGTATCCCAATTGTTCAATAATGAAAAAGTCACGTTCCTTAGCTATTCCAATATGGTTTTTAATACGCTTTTTAGTGATTCGTTGGTCATTTTGAATCAACTCATCGACGAGTTTGAAATGTTTATTATCTGGGCAGTGATCGGACGTCTGCTGTTTTTCATCAATTATGGCTTTTCTAGTCTCGCAATCACAAAAATTTTCTGCTGATCGATTTGCAGTAGACTTATCAATAGCATCGTCATCATAAACAACTTTTAAACGACGATGAATCGCAGCATGAGTAAGTTTTACAGCAGTTAAAAATTAGATAACAGTACTCTGTTTAACTTGCGTTGGCATAGCACTAGAACACGTGTCCATACTTCCGCTTCTCAAAGCACACTGGATGAATTCAATGACTTCAAATCTGCACATACGTATAGAAGGGGAATGTTACTTCCACATGCCACTGAGCACACTTCTGAAGGTCATTTCTTTCGCGCTCTATAAGCATGTGTGCATTACTTATCAGCCTACCCTCGTAATAAGAATTGTGACTTTTCGTAGATTTCTGCCATTGGTTAGGTATAAATAATAAATTAATCATTTTAAACAGATTTTCAGGGAGATGAAAATTACGAAACGTTGTCATGAGGGAGTACTTAGGATTAATACCCACTTCTATCTAATAAGAGATTCTTAAATGAGAAAAGTAATCTTGAAACAGTTTTAAAATATTATTAAGTATTTTCTGAGTATTTTCGGTATCAAGCTAGGGATCTGTTGGCACAAAGTTTTTCGGGTCATTACAAATAGTCGTACTCGGGCTCCGAATAAAAAGCCGGAATTCATCTATATAAAAAACTGTGTACTTTTAAGAACGAAAACATGTCTAAAAGGAATTTTTCTGATCCCTTGCGATTTCATTTAAGGAGGGTTTACAGTATTTAGACAGTACAAAATCAGTTTTAAAAAATTATGAGGTTTTTAGGAACTCAAGCTGCCTGTACTCATGCTGTAGCAATCATTATATTCCGTTATACAAAAGTCCTAAATACAAATTTCTCAAATGAAACCTTTTCTAAAGCATCGTTTTAACATTTTTTGGTATACAGTGAACTTTGAGTGTCGAAGATGCCGTATTGCGATGACAATGATAATGGTCAAGGCATATCCTTCAACCTGCCAAATACTCAGAGGTGATTATGTTCTGTATTTTTATAATCAATATTTACGAATAATAACATTAGCATTATAAATTTAACTATTAAACAGGGAGAAAATTACTATCCTGAAATATTGGTTATAAAAATCGAGTAACACAATTACGTTTGATTCATGGGCTTCGCGTCATGCCGTTATGTCAAAAAAAGCATTTTAAGTACCTCAAACATGCCGATCCCTTTTCTCAGTCGAAGAATCTTTTCATGAAACAAAATCTCAGGAAGTCTTTGACTGTATTCTCATACGTAAATAAAGGTTCTACGATCCCTATGCTCACAGAAAAAACATAAAATGAACTATAGGGCGCAGTGATAAGTGGAAGCTTCACCGAAACGGGTATTTCCCTCTTCGATCGAATCCCAATCAGGTATGGATGTGTGCAGTGCGTAGCATTCCACTTGAACCGGAGGTCCCACCCCGTTTAGCCCTGGTACAGCGCCTAGAAGATACAGTGTGGAAAACGGCTATTCCTATAATGCTTTAATATAGTGATGGGCGATTTCGATTTTTTTAATCGATTTAATCGATACTATGGCCAACTCGATTTAATCGATACTATGAATTTTTTAATCGATGTCTATAAGACAAAATAAGGTAATATCATTTTCATTTTCCTTCAAAAATTGAAGATAAAGTAGTTGGATGTGCCAATCCCAAAACTTTCATCTGCCTCATAAATGTTAAAACTTCAAAATTCGCTATCACGGTGTCAAATTTAAATGATAACATATGCGCATCATGAGGATTCAAAAAGGATAGGTTCGTTGAAGTATGTGCCTTTTTAAAAGAAAATATAAGCATTGCATTTTCCTAACAAGTCATTGAATTTCGGCTCACACCCTCTTAGGCTAATGTCAGACGAACGTCTTTTTTTTGCACGCTTTTTTCGCTCTTACGCCATCCCTACACCTTCGCTAGCGTGTGTAGGGACGGTGTAAGAGCGAAAAAAAGCGTGCAAAAAGACGTTCGTCTGATATTAGCCTAGATGTCCGCAACGGAAAATCCCAATTCAAAGAGCATAAGAGTGACAGCTGTTGGGCAGTATACACCCAAGCCTAATAAGGATCTATTTATCTGAAAGTGTAACAGAATATGAAGTTTGATTAAATTCCGTGCATTAGTTTTGAGATATGGCTATCACGAATATCATGCAAAAAAACAGTATAGCAGCGCAGCCTGTTACATGATTAACACGAAAAACTCAGGAACAACTTATGTCAATGACACATAATATTAAGTTTCATGAAATTCCGGTCATTACTTCTTGAGATATTATCGCTAATATCTTGTAAATTCTGAAAAACAGTGTTAAATTCAGGGGCTGGTACTGGTGGTCAACCCCCCCCCCCCCCCGAAACTCTAGAATGTCCCTCTCCAGAACCACAGAAATCCCTCCAGGAGAAAAATGTCTGAATTCAACACTGCTAAAAAAAGCAGCATGGCAGCACAACCTGTTATATCATTTACCCGAAAACTTAATCATGAACAACTTATGACAGAATATTAAGTTTGATGAAATTCCGTTCATTAGTTCTTGTGATATGATCCCTAAAATCGTTTAAACCCAGAAAAACGTGTTGAATTCCGGGGGTAGCCCGGAGGGACATCCCTCCCCCCCTGTGCAACATTCAAATGTCCCCCCAGAAGGTTTGAGATTTTATGCTTAATGTACAAAAGTCCAATCCCCTTCCACTCTGAACTGTCCCTCTTTGGATCCGCAGAAATCCCTCCCGGAGAAAATTGTCTGAATTCAACACTGCTGATAAAATCTGCATAACAACGCCCCCTGTTGGGCGATTTACACCGAAATCTAATATGCAACAATTTATGCCAACGTCTAACTGAATGTGAAGTTTGATGAAAACCCGTGCATTAGCTCTTGAGATAGAGCTATTGCGAAAATCGGAAAAATGCAGCATAGCAGCGCCACCTATCGGTAGATTTACATCAAAAAGTAATCAGCACCAATTTATATGAAAGTCTAATTGAATCTAAAGTTTCAACAGATTCCATGCATTAGTTCTTGAAATAGACCGCTCACAATTTTTTTGTCAGAGACAAACAAATAAACAGACTGACAGACAGACAATGTATAAAAATAGTCAAATCGTATTCCAGACAAGATCTTCTAAAACTATAAATTCTTCGAAAACCGGAAGTCGAAATTTTTCACGAATCCAACGCTTTCTTTTTCTAAAGACAAAAGAAAGCAAGAAAAAATGATCGCATCGATTCTGCCCGTAAATTAAGATCAGAAATGGCGAATCGATTCAGTTCAGATTCGATGCCGATGTCGATCTTTAGATGCGGGCAGAATCGCTATATTTTGATTTACTTCAATTTTTTAGATTCGGGCGAATCGATTCAGTTCAGATTCGATGCCGATTTTAAGATGCGGCTGAAATCGTTATATTTTCATTTACTTCAATTCAAATCGCATCGCGCATAATCCACGATTCGGGTTGAATAAATTCCTCCAATTTTTCTGTTTTAGTGGCAGAATTGCTGTAAAATTTTGTATAAGAGCCTTTTTTTTTTTTCTTTCTAGGTTCAGTGTTGAATGGCGGGTTGATTTCTTGACTGCTCCGGTCGGAATGAGGGGGGGGGGGATATTTTAGAATTCCGTAAGGGGGGATGCACATTTTTCCATTAAAAAGCATAAAATCTCAAAACTTTCCGGAGGTACATTCCAATGTTGCCCCGGGTCACCCCCTGAATTCAAAACTAGGTTAAATCGTTGTACTTTTGTTTCGAAGCCTAGTTATTCGGGTTACTAGTTTATTATGTTGTATTTTTCAAGTTCATCCCTTCTAATCCTTTCCAACCCCCCCCCCCCTTCCTCGCCAATCTTAATTTACAGGGCCGTTCAAAATATGCATGCTATTTTAAAAATGCCCAATTCTCGTTCTATTTTATTATAAATCCACATTTTGAAACCCTGACCAAAGATACATTTGAGGTCGCTCCTCCCACCGTTTGAGACTTACCTGCCTCCCGGGGGGCATAGTTATTGTTTCTTCCAAACCATCTCGTGTAACATATTGTTGGAAAGCTTTTAACGTCCTCTTTTATTTTCTGTCCTTCCTCCCCCTCCCTAGTTACACGCTCTTGGCACTTTTTAGCTCACAGGCTATCAAAGCCTGAGATTTAATGCGCCCGTCGGTATTGTATGTATGTATGTATGTACGTAACGCGATAACTCTTGATAGAAATATCCGATTTGCTTCAATTTTTTTTCTATGTTCATTCTGCTAAAGCGCTTACCTGATTAGTTTTGGGGGTTCATTGGTTAAGTATAAAGGGGGGAACGGGGGATAGCCCCTCCCTTAACTTAGATAAATGGGTTTTTCATGCAGAATTATCAGATTTTCTTCACATTTTGGTATACCGGTTAATTTTGATAACGAGTTTCTCTGATTATATTTGAAGGTTCATTGTTATAGTCTAAAGGGGGGAGGGGGGAACGAGAGGATAATACCCTCCTTAATTTAAATAAATGGGTTTTACTATCCGATTTACTTCAAATTTGGTATACCAGTTTATTCTGATAAGGCGCTTCCCTAATTAGATTTGGAAGTTCATTGGTTAAATATAAAAGGGAAAACGGGGGCTAATACCCCCTTAATTTAGATAAATGGTTTTTTGTATCCGATTTGCTTCAAATTTGGTATACCGATTTATTTCGATAAGGCGCTTCCCTGATGACATTTGGAGGGTCATTGGTTAAATATAAAGAGGGGAAACGGGGAGGGGCAATTCCCCCCCTCCCCTTAGTTTATTTTTCGAGGGGCATTATTCTTTGAAATAAGAGCATAATATACAGTTAGTGTGAATAGCCTGTGAGCTCAATGCCATCAGTTTAACTGGGCACTTTTCTTTTTAGCTCACAGGCTATCAAAGCCTGAGAGCTAATATGCCCGCAGTTTCTGTATGTATGTATGTACGTACATACGTAACGCGATAACTCTCGATAGAAATATCCGATTTGCTTCATTTTTTTTCCTAGGTTCATTCTCATAAGGCGCTTCCCTGATTAGTTTTGGGGGTTCATTGGTTAAGCATAAAGGAGGAGGGTACGGGGGCTATTCCCCCCCACACTTAGATAAATGGGTTTTTCATGCAGAATTATCACATTTGCTTCAGTTTTGGTATACCGGTTAATTCTGATAAGACGCTTCCCTGACTAAATTTGGAGGTTCATTATTAAGTATAAAGGGAGGAACAGGGGCTAACCCCCCTTAATTTAGATATATGGGTTTTTCTATCTGATTTGCTTCAAATTTGGTAACTAGTTTATTCTGATAACGCGCTTCCCTGATGAGATTTGGAGGCTTATTGTTTAAGTATAGAGATGTGACGGGGGGGGGGGGGGCTATTCCCCCTTAATTTATTTTTCGGAAGGCATTCTTTGAAGTAAGAGTATAAAATACAATTAGTATGAATAGACTGTGAGCTCAATGCCATCAGTTTAACTCGATTCTTTTCTTTTTTATTTATTATTGTTTCAGTGAGTGCACTCTGCATGTCAGCGAATGAGTCAATAACTGTTTATGGTTTTTAGATTACTGCTGGGGGAAAAAAAAGGAAGAAAAAAACATATAAACAAGGAATGTACTTTTATTTATTTGTTAACCAGATAAAAGTATGTTATTTCATTCTTAATGGCTCTAGGATGAGAACTTTTTTTTTTTTTTTCTTAACAGCTAAATATTTGGTAAACATTAAAAAGAAAGATATTTATAAACTGCAAATGAGATAAGGAGATATATATTTTAAAAAGGGAAAGAAATTTTAGTTAAATATATTATTAAAAGGAGAATTTTGATTATTAATTGGGGGATAATTAGTATGTGATACTTGGTTAATTACATTCATCACAGCTATTTTAAAAGAAGATTTGCAATATTTGCATTTCCCCCACACTTATAGAAGACCCTAAAAAGACTGAAAAACCATTTAAGTTTTTAAATAAATTTAGAGCCTTCAAAATTTCGCTCATCTGCGCATTTTTAAGAATGACGTTTATAGGAAGAAAGTCCCCATCTGTTTGGTTGAAGGAAATAAGAGTTAGAGTAGAAAGTACATCTTTTCCGGATGAAAAAAAAATCATTTCTTCCTTTTTTTTTTTTTTATCTGACCGAGATCTTTTTTAAAAGATAAATTTAAATATAATATAAATTATTATCAAAATTACATCTTAAAAATAATAATTTTAAAAGTTAAAAAACCTTATTTTTTGACTCAAAGGTCTGTAGTAGCTTACTTCTGGGCCGCTAACATTGTCTATGGCCCACATAAATGGAGGTGAGGGATAGTCGTTACGGCCCTGTTGATTCGCTACGTTTTGGAATTACTATTTTTCAGCTTATCTGTGTGAATCTGTGAACATCGAAATATCGATTCAAGTATCGATTCTAGAATTTGGGAATCGATTCTTATTGCGATCGATTCTGTTTTATACGATGTCGATTTTAATCGATTCTCAAATTTTCCAGAATCGCCCATCACTACTTTAAAAAGTGCTAAAAACTTGTATCCCATAAATCTCCAACAATGCTCAGCGGCAGTATGTTGATATGGGCGCCATTTCGTAACTCTTTTCAATATAAACACTGTGTTTTCAAAAATTATAGAATGTTAAATATCGGAAACTATAAATATAAGATATTTTGATCTGTTATAAGCTAATTTAGTTAAGGAATGACGTGAAATAGGTTAAAGAGTCTCTTTTAGAATGACTATCGGTTTTAAATCACTACGATGGCGCTACGATCGACATCTTGTTATTCAGCATCGTTGTACATTTATGGGATTCAATTTTTTAGCACTATTTTGTAGCCGTTTTCCACACTGTATCTTCTAGGCGCTGTAGCCCTGGTATAGCGACTAGAATACATAGTGTGGAAATCGGCTGTCTCTGTAATACTTAAAAAAAGCACTAAAATATTGTATCCCTTATATATGCAACGATGCTGCTGCAATATATAGATCGCAGCGACATCTGCAGGATATTTTCTACAACTGCAAGGTATTGATAGCCTATACAATGTAATACTAGTAATACGAAAATTCCGCAGATGTCGCTGCGATCGACACTTGGCATTTTAGCAGAATCGTCGCACATTTTATAATTATAATAATTAAATTTTTTAGCACTGTTTGGATAGCATATTTCCACACTAGGTATTCTAGACGCTGTAGCCCTGGTGTACAAAATATGAACGCAGCACCCGGACCAACCAATCAACTATCCCTCCCAAATCGCGAAATCCCATGGTAAGCTACATCAAACATGGTATCCGATTTGTATATTAGGTAATGAAATTTTCATCAGGTGATTATTCCTTATCTAATATAATTCTCAAAGTATGGTTTTTACCATCACGAAGTAGGCCTCAAATGCCGCCGTAATGCTTTTTAAAAATTGTCTCCTTAAATTTTATTATTTTAAAGAATATTTAAGAAAATTGATAAAATTTGAAATTTTTCCTCTAGTACAAATTTTTAAGTTTATAGGATTTTTTTTAAATACTTACAATTTAAGGAGACATAATAATTTTTAATAACGTACTATGTTTTCATCGGACTTCTACTTTCTGATGGTGAAAAGCGAATTTTAATAATTATAGGAGAAGGACGGGTAAAGTGGCCATTTGAGTTTTTTCAGCTATATAGTGCACCCGCCGCGAAGCAAATTGGCTAAACAGTCATCACAAATGCTGGTAGTTATTGTCTGCGACTTTGAAGCGGCAAGCTACATTTTTCTAGTTCAGAACTCATTTTATAGTTTTTTCGCATTTTTGATTTTAGACAAGTAGTATAATTTCTTGATTATACAGGGAGTGCAGTAATTAACCGAAAATTTGAAGCTTCAATAAATGTTTATTGGGACAAAAGTAAATAAGTGCGGGTAGTAAGTCAAAATTACACCCACTATTAACCATATCATAATATTAAAATATTTATTTGCTTAAAAGACGTTATGAAAACACATTAAAAGTAAATTAAAAATCTATATTTACATGTTTCAACTCTTTTACTGAGTCGCCATCAGACTGTATAACAGTAAATTACAAATGCATATGAAAATTGGAAAAAAATCATCGAATATAAATAAGTAATCATATAAACGCGCCCTACATTTTCGCGATTGCTCGTGTTCCCTAATGTAATCAAGTAAATGTAGAGAACATATAGCGGACATAAAATATAATAGAGGTAATACTGCATTATCCCGGCTAAATCAAATAGAGAACATTAACATACTTTTTAACGAGAGTAAAATAATCTACAGGTCTAATTTTTATTTACAATTATTCATAAGAGAGTCCATTGAAATTTATTTAACACGTTCAGGAGTTTGTAACGATCCATTATCTTTTCGTATCCCGAATTTATGGGTTGAATGGTTGGACAACTTACGGCATCCCGACATAGAGGGAACTCGAGCAATCGCGAAAATGTAGGGCGCGCTAAAATGATTATTTGTTTATATTCGATGATTTTTTTCCATTTTTCATACGCATTTGTAATTTTCTGTCATACATTCTGATGACGACTCAGTAAAAGAGTTGAAACATGTAAATATAGATTTTTAATTTATTTTTAATGTGTTTTCATAACGTCTTTTAAGCAAATAAATATTTTAATATTGTGATATGTTTATTGGGACGTTATTGTGACGTAACATTTGATGACGCAACGCTACGTGGTTTACAATTCACGAAACCAGAACAAAGGGAGTTTTGGATTTGAATTGTGCTTACGCAACAGGACAATGGATTGATTGGTCTAGCTGTTCTCCTGATTTGAACGTCCTGTACTACTTACAGCCCTGGACTATTTTCACGCGTAATAGTTGAAATATGGCAAGTGATATTTGCATGACTACTTTTTTAGAACAACACTTTTTGGAATAATTCAAGAATTACAAATTAAACCACAGTTTGACTAAACTTCATTATAAAAGTGCATAGACAGAAATGAGATTTTAATTAATAAGAAGAACTAAAACTAATTCCAAATAAATGATAATTTAGAAAGTATTTTGAGACTTTTATGCTCATTTCATACGCTCATTTCAGTATTCATTTGAAGTTTTGAATTTTTTAGAAACCATTTTAACACATTTACATCTTAAAATTAACCATCATGTCAAATTCCAAGCTTCTTGTCTAACAGTCTACCACCTCTCTGGTGTTAGTAGCACCAACATAAAATGCCGAAACAGAGTTGAAATTGAATGTCTCGAAAATGTTGAAACAGAGACTGTCACCTTTAATTTGTCAACATAAACCTTGAAATCGGTTGGTATTTCCTAATATTCTATAGAAAACGGAATTTAGATGTTTTAAGGGCTTTCTTGTTGTTCCTGCCAACCAGGTTGTAAAGTCACCGGCATAAAATATAGCCAGTATAGGATCAGGGACTATCACTCTTGATTAGCAACAAATAACTTCTGTAATCGGTTTATTATTTTCTGAGATTCCATAGAAATCGTAATTTAGGACTCTTTTAGAATGCTTTTCGCTCCTTCCCTTCGTTTCACCCCTTTTTAATTTCGAATTTATTTTCGACTGTTCTTGGAGGACATTTATATTTTATAAGTAACTACCGTGCTATATTTAAAGTTTCTAGCCTCTTCCGTACCACAGAAATCGCAATTTAGGCGGTTTTTTGCTCCTGCAATCCTCTAGGGGTTGTGGCACCGACATAAAATATAGCTTATTTTTAAGCAGGTTCTATCACCATCAATTTGCAACCATTATGTTTGAAATCGGTTCCGTATTTCATTCGATTACATAAAAATCGTAATTTATCGACAATTCTTAGAAAGCATTTGCATCTTTGAAGTAATCCCTATTCCAAATTTAAAATTTTAGACACCCCCCTCTCAGTAACACAATAAGGCTGGGATTACGGTGCCTCACTTAAGATCAACTTAGAGACCTACGATATAAACAAAACGTAAACGTCATTACAGTGCCTCGCGATCTTACGACAGCTTCGAAGCAGCCGTAAGGTAAGACGCACGTGGATGCGCGCGCAACCACAACAAATGTAACTGCGGCCTCTGATTGGCTGACTAGAGGAGGACTTACGCCGAAGCACGAGGACTTACGCTGAGGCACCGTAATACGAAGTTACGACTGATCGCAGGAACGCCTATCCTACGATCGAGCGTAAGATACGGTAGAGCGAGGCACCGTAATCCCAGCCTAAACGCAATTTAGAACAATTTTACTCCTGTAACCCCTAGGGTGTAGTGATAACAACAAAAAATACAGGCTATGTTGGAGCAGGGAATGTCACCATCAATTTGAAACCATTACTTCTGCAATCGGTTTATATTGCTTGAGATTGCGTAGAAATCGCTATTTTGAACATTTTTACAATACTTTTTGTTCATTTTCATCTCCTTTTAAATTTCAAATTTTCAAGGAACTCTTCTCAGAGAGCATTTACATTTCATAATTACCATGCCAAACTTGAAGTTGCTAGCCCATTCATTATCACAAAAATCACAATTTAGAACGTTTTTTAAAATGCAACCGCAAGGTGGTAGGGACGCAGACATGAAATAGATCCTATATTGGAGCAAGGACCTATCATCGTCAATTTCCAACCATTACTTTTGAAATCGGTTGGGTACTTTCTGAGATTGCGTTGAAATCGCAATTTAGAACGTTTTTCGTCCATTTCACCCCTTTTAAATTTCGAATTTTTTAAGAAATGTTCTTAGAGATCATTTATATCTAATAAGTAACTACTATGCCAAATTCCGTGTATCTGGGCCCTTCAGTAACACAAAAATCGCAATTTCGAACGTTTTTTTGCTCCTGCACCCCCTTTAGTGGTAGTGGCACCGACATAAAATGTAGCCTATGTTGGAGGAAGAGTTATCATCATCATTTTGACACCATTATTTTTGAAATCGGTTTGGTTCTTCTTGAGATTGCGTAAAAATCGCCATTTAGAACGTTTTTTAGAACACTTTTCGCGCATTTTCACCCCTTTTTAATTTCGATTTTTTTAAGAAATGTCCTTAGAGATCATTAGTATCTTATAGGTAACTACCATTCCAAATTTCATGTTTCTAGACCCTTCAGTAACACATAAATCGCATTTTTAGAACGTTTTTTTCTCCTGCACCCCCTTTTGGCACTGGCACGGACATAAGATATAGCCTATGTTCGAAGTTGGACTAACACCATCATTTTTATACATTACTTTTGGAATCGGTTCGGTAGCTCCAGAGCTTACCTACTACAAATAAACAATTTTTACCTCTTTATAATATTAGTATAGACAATGAATATACCCGAACACTTTGCAAGTATTTTTTTTTTTATTATTTAAAAATACCTTTTTATTTATAAAAATTCTTAATACAATAATAATATACAATATATCTCTAATTTTAGAAAGTATGAATTATGACCTAACTCAGTTTTTTTATATATAGAATGAGTGTCGGTCTAATCATTCGGAGCATCCCATTAAGTTATGATTAAAAAATACTCGCATTGCAATCTGTTTTGCAAATAAACAAACTTTACTTCTTTACAATATTAGTATAGATAAACGCTTATTAAGATCAGTTATTTTTATATGTTACAAGAATGCATCGAAGACGGAGGCAGAACTATGGTTGTAGCTGTGCACATGTTGTCAAAATTTAAATTTAAAAAATATCACACTCTGTGGAAAGAGAATCATTCTTTCCAACGATCTTGATGACAGAAATTTCTCAGCAAACGCCCAGGTATTTTGAGAAATTAAACTCGTGCGACAAATAAGCAAACGTATTTCGAAATGATCAAAATACCTGCATGAGATTATCGGATTTCTTGTCCCAAAAGGAAAGTATAAGTAGAAGACTGTGCTGCAATTCAGTAGCAATTGGTAAACAGCTGCAACGAAAAGAATTGTCTGTTTAAGTTGTAATCCTCTATTAATTTTCGATTGTATCACACTGTTTTCAGCCATTTAGTGATACGAAAATGTATTCAATAAATTTTTAATATTTTCCAATAAATCACACTTATCTACTAGTTACATTAAAAAACATCAGAATACCGCAATAAGGAAAGGGCATCTGACGTCACTGTGGTAATAATCACCACCCCCTGAATACTAGGCCTGAGCGCTGACATAAAAATGGCGGCTGCCGAAGGCGGATTTTTTTTAACGTAGGTACGGTCCCTTAAATGTCAACACCAGTATTTTATAAAAGATTTCTCTGACTTGTTTAATCTCAGAAAAATAAAGCGGAAAAAACTTAAAAAAATTATTGGTACCAATATTTAAGGGACCGTACACACGCTGAAAAAAATCCACCTTCGACAACCGCCATTTCTGTGTCAGCGCTCAGGCCTAATATTCAGGGGGCGGTGTAAAAATATTGTAGATTCACAGTAATTTCCTATTCCTTTTTATAACTTCTACTGTACACAATAATTCAAGTGATCTGGTGGGTCTATGATTAACAGCTGGTCAACGTTGCCATGATGATTTCCGTAATAATCGCTAAAGCAAAAATGTAGTAGGTAGATTGGTTGACGGAAGTGTTTGTTTGTAAATATACTCCTCCCTATAATAGGCGCTGTGTGTATGCTCAGTTTAAAAGTTTTTGCCTATACTATGGCCACCCATATCATACAACGATACTCATTTAAGGGAAAACACTTAGAAGAATTACGCTCATATTCACAATCTGCCTCAACTTGCTGTTCATTGCGAAAAACTCAGTGAAATGCAAAAATGATATTCGCCATTATCCTGAGAGCGCTTCAGTTGTGATCTTGTTCAAACAGGTTTATGGTGAGTTTAATTTGAGCGTTTGATCGAAGTTTTCGTGTATAACTGGTGGTTGAGGTAGATGGTGAATACGAGCTTATATCACTAAAAAACTTTAGCTTGGTTATAGTGATAGACTTTTCATGTCTGTTTTTGTCCGAACATCCTGTCGACGAATCAAATTTTACTGTGCCACTTCTTGCCCTTTAGATATCAGTAGCGGATCTTCAAGTAATTTCAGCAAATAAGTTAAACTTTGCAACTTTTAATTAAAAATTAAACTTTACAAATTTTTATATTGACGCAGCTAAGCGTATCAAACAGTTGGAAATTGTCAAATAAACAAACACATAAAAAATGTCACACGGGAAAATCCACCAGACAAACTGAAAATCTTTCTATGCGAAGACTCCAGTTTATTAGTTTACAATATCAGGATAATGAGAACTCGAAGTCCTTTTTTTAAATATTTCCATTTTAATGTATATTTTAGAAACTATAATACCATACGTCAATAATAATGCTAACAGTAAGAAAATCTAGTTAATGTGAAATAAAGAATGAAAAAAATAAGAAGTTAAGGAAATTAAAATGTGTTTAAATTGAAGCAAAACCGCAGTAATCATGAAACGAAAAAATGCAAAACCTTCAACTATGAAGAATGAATTTCTTCAAAAGTTAAAAACAAGTAACTATTTTCAACGAAACAATAAAGCATTCACCTATTGATATATTTACGCGACAGTTCTTAACTATTAATAGTTACTTCATTATTACCTAAATTATTAACCACACGTTTGTCTTTGGGGTGAATTCTAATCACTTTCCTTCCTTTTTGTTGCCCTTAGTTACAGAACAGTATCACAACAAATAAACCCTCTTTGCATTCTAATAAGAAAGAATCCTATGATAAGAAATATCTTTAACATGATTTACAAATTTCCACTATTGAAAGTAAATTCAGTTAAAAATGTATATTTTATACACGAAAAATCCGTATGATATATTGATTTCCTAATAAATTTTTGAGTTATGAGTGTGTGCAATAGATATCTGCTCGAGAGATGAGACGGGCTTGTTGGTTTGAGCCCTCGGATTTTTATACCAGTCTTCGGGTTCACGTTAAAAGTGAAAGTTTTATATTTTCACAAATTGAAACAAGTTGGAAATTGCACGTCAAACGTGGCAAATGAGGTGCATTCGTATTATAACTAGTTTTATAAATATTTTTTAAGAGAAAACCAACGTTATAGAACACAAATGTAAGTAAATTAAAACGCATATAGTTATTTCGAAGCCTCTAAGGCTTCATCATCAGTGCTTAAAAATAAAATTAAATTAAAACTGTGAATTAAAATTGGGGTTAGAGCCAGAGAGGGGTACCTCACATCTCGACCGTCAACGGTGAAATGAAATTCACTGTTGGCAAACAACTGCGGTGTCGATCTTACGCGCGCACAGGGAGATCAATCAAAATTGCCCTGATGCTCCGGGAGAGTGCAAACAAAAAGAAGAAAAAAAGGGGGAGGGAAACAGAAGAATTAAAGAAATCCAGACAATATCTTTGAAAAATTGGGCGTGCTGTACAAATCATTTACTAAGCTGTTTCAATTTTCCATATGTGATAGGCTTCCCAAAAGTCAAGATCGTAAATTGATGAGTATTTCTGCATTATTGAGGCTTCGGAAAATTTAATATTATGATTGTTGGTCCAGCAGTGATTAGCAATAGCGGAACATTTGATGTCACAATTTTCAACACAAGTTTTATGCTCCCCTAAACGGACCATTTAACAGCTTAGTAAACGATTTGTCCAGCACGCCCAATTTTTCAAAGATATGGTTTGAATTTCTTTAACCCTCTCGCTGCGTAAGTGTTTTATCAAAATGGCTTCAAAATTGCGCATTTATATAATTTGTATTCCTTTGTCCGCGGTTTTTCAAAACAAAAATTTATATCTAATTTATTCGAGAAAATGCTCCGATTAAATAAGGCTAAATTTACATTAAAAAAATAACTGGTAGGAATAATCAAGGAGGATTAATTAGGAGGAAAAAATGCATCATCGATAAAATCTCGGGTTGCGCAGCGAGAGGGTTAATTCTTCTTCTCCCCCCCCCCTTTTTTTTCTCCTCTTTGTTTGCACTCTAGCGAGGCATCTGGGCAATTTTGATTGGTCTCCCTGTGTGCGCGTGAGATCGACTCCGCAGTTGGTAGTAAACAGTTAATTTCATTTCCCCGTCGACGGTTGAGATGTGATACGCCTCTCTTTCTCTCTGTCTCCCCCCCCCCCTTTTAATCCACAATTTTAAATTTATTTTAAGCACTGATGATGAAGCCTTAGAGGCTTCGAAATAGCTATATGCGTTTTAACTTACTTATATCTGTGTTCTATAACGTTGGTTTTCTCTTTTTGATATATTGGCACAAAGTACAATCCCCATTTCATGCATATCAATTTCATTCTGTTCGAAAGGCTGTAACATCATTAAAATGCACTTGAAATAATTTTTTCCCATTGGCCATAATGTAACGGAAAACTTTTGACTGTCCCTGTCATTAAACTATACACCCTATTTTCATAAAATTTTAAATGATTCGACAAAATTATATATATGTTAAATTTCAAACGATTCGGTTGGGTAGTTTTTGCGCTGTTATATGCGGACATACGGACTGAACGACGACTATAGATGCTACGTATGTATATAATTACGAACGCACCAAAAAGTTGGAAAAAACTTGCTATTTGAGAAACAAGAATATACACTTTCTTAATGTATCTATAAACTTTCTTAATGTATCTTAATGCCTACATTAAAATGGCCGTTTTGGAGAATTTTTTCTAAAAATGTTTTATTGTGTTATTTGAAAGAGCAATCTTTTAGGATTACAAACCTGGTTTGATTTTATTCCTACGATTAGTAGAAATGAATATAGGATCAATTTAATAAACAAGAAGAGGTGCGTCAAATGTCGGAAGTAGAAGTAGGAAGGTCAGAGAAATATAAGAAATGCTTCTGTGCATGATTTTCTTAAGTTACATAAAAACACCAATAAAGCTTCATTGACACTTCTAGATTAATTTCATAGATAAGAAACAACATAGATGAGATATCTTTAAATGCGATTTCTGGAAAATCAATTTTTCTCGTTACTTCTATGTTCGATAAACTTCATAAAATGTTTTAAACATATTTCAGTATATTACTCTCTATGTTCTGAACTAGAAAATCGGAGCTGTATGTGATAATGTGATTATTTTATAGGTACTCCAATAATAAAAAAAAAAAGATGCTATATTTTTATAAAAAAAAAAGTTTTGAAATATTTCAGTTATTTTTGAAGATATTGTAAAACTCCTATTTCAGTGCACAGGTAAGTGTAATAATAATATGCAATACAAAAGAAAATTAAAATATATTAAGTTGAATTGAGAGTACGCTGTCTGACATAACATGAAATGTTGCTTAAAAAAATGGCAAAAAACCCCAATTTATTAAAAGGTTATGAAGATATTGCTAGGATTTTATGTTTTTACATCATTCTGTACAATAATTTAACTAAAAATATGTGTATTTATTATGTGTATCGCTATAACAAAAATCTACTTTTTTGTTATAGCGATACAAAATATGATTGTTTTTTATCGTAAACTATTTACGTATTTTTTTAATGTGTTTTTTTTTTTTAAAGCGCTCTGAATGTAGACCTTAAGGGGACCGGGAAAGTCCTATCTCCGCCATGTTAATTTCACCAGCTTTATGTACCTTTTTCTCAGAAATGGTGAAAGATAGAGGTCTAGATTTTTTAGAGTAGTTAGAACAACACGACTTACATATATTAACAGACCATTTTCTTTCTAAATGAAACTCAAAATTAATTACTAATTATTTATTGAAAGTCATTTTTAAATTAGCATTTTTGGTGAGATTTCACTGCCTAAAATAAATAATTCTCAACAAATCATTAAATCCTTGTGTGAAAGTATACAATATAACATAAGTATTTAAAAAAAAATCTGAGTTCTTAAGTTTAATAGATATTGAATAAAAGGAACACAGACATGAAAAATCCAAGTTGTGAGAAAAAGTCAATTAAAGATTTAAATGGCCATTAAGCTGTGAAGTATTCTTAGAAAGAATGAATAATTTTAACTCTTCTTTTTTTATACATAAACGTGTTTGACACATCGTTAAAAATATAAAAGTTTAAACTATTTAATGATATAAAAAAGTAAAAATCTATTTTTTTTTTTTTAATTTCGCTTACCTGGTCCCCTTAAAGTGTTTTCAGTCCTCTATAAATCAGTTTGAAAAGGAATTGTATCTACACGATTACGCGGGACTCTACTGAATATTCCATTTTAAAGATGATCTTTAGAATATTTTTGTTGGTGTTCAGAGGGGGGTCATGACCCCCTTGCATCCACCAATGACACAAACATTTTCGGAGCCGGGTTCTGAAAAAAGAGCCGGAACTCATCTCTAATCTGCGCGGGCTCAGGCGTAACTTTCGAGGCGTATCGTCGGTCGGGTGACGTCCCTGTGCTTATTTTTTTCTGCAGGCTTTGGCTGAGCCGTGTTAGGACTTTCATTAGTTTTCTATAAACTCAAGATGGGCTGGTCTTTATAATCCGTGACCGTCCGGTCTCTTTTTTTGGGTGGGGCGGGGGTCAAAAAAATAATAATGGTACTACATATTTGTTTAAGAGA
The DNA here is from genome assembly GCA_963932465.1 of Maratus speciosus. Classification (NCBI taxonomy): domain Eukaryota; kingdom Metazoa; phylum Arthropoda; class Arachnida; order Araneae; family Salticidae; genus Maratus; species Maratus speciosus. Next base: position 344,379,150 of record OZ010786.1, read on the forward strand.
ATCCTTGGAAAGTAACTTTGATTTAATAAATTCTAAACAAATATTTTTAAAAATCTACTTGTTTGTTATAGCGATACAAAATATGATTGTTTTTTATCATAAACTATTTACATATTTTTTTAATGTGTCTTTAGTTGATCGTTAGTTTAGTTTAGTAAGTGATCAGTAATGTCGAGTACATGTCTAAATATTAATAATAAAATGTAAGTCTAAGTGTTCGTTAATGTTGCCCAGGTTGCGTGCAGTTTTTCAGTTGTACTACAATTTTTTATTAGAATTTTTCGCACACATTAACAGCAGAAAAATTTTACAAATTCTTCATTTAAGAGCAGAACGATTTTCAATATGAAGGAAAAAATATTAGGCAAAGATTACTAATCTGAAATAAGGGTGCCATCCACCTCAAAAATTCCAAGAAATGTGCACACCTTGATGGTTCTCCTCTGTATTATAAGGCTTGTGGACATATAATTTGAAATATGCTGTAAACTTTTTTTTCATGCATATGTATACAATTACCATTAAAAGAATCTGAATTGTAGATTAAGAAATTTCGGCATTTTTTATAGAAATTGAATCGTTTCTGATTACATTGGAAGACCCCATGTCCACAGCTTTCCTGGTTGGTAAGTTCAATAAACTTGCTTTTATGAATCAGCCACTAGGCTATGATGATAAAAGTGAACGAAAAAGTAAACTTAAAAGAAGTTTATATGGTCTAAAACAAGCACACAGCAATGGTTTGAAAGGTTTCTTGAATGGGTTTCAAAATTAAAATTTTAAATCTCTTGATAATGAATCTTTATTTTTATTCTTTGTAGTAGTAATCATAAAATAATTATTGCTCTTTATATACAGATGATAATGTTAGTAGCTGGTTCAGATGTAAATTTAACTAATGTAGTTATTTCCTTACAATCCAATAGCCGGCAGCACAAAAACCTGTGTTATCAAGCACAAGAAAAATCCTTTATTTTATGGAAGAGTAGAAGTAGGGGAATCTAATGATCCATGTCTCCCGAAAGTGAAGTGGTGCATAAGCCAAAAATTAATATCACCAGTGGTTGACTCGTAGGTTTATCATTATGTTTACAAAGGTATGAAATCACGGAGGATAGTTGTAGGACCTACTATCCTCCCCTACGTCTACTTTCCCATAAAATAAGGGGTTTTTTGTGCTTGGTAACATAGGTTTTTGTGATGTCGCCTCTTGGACTATTACTGTCTAAATAGTTTCACATGTCAAAGTCAGAAAGTTATTCAGAATTTCTAAGGAAATTCAAGCCTGATAGTTAAATAATGGATGAAGAGTAGGGTGGGCCGAAAAAAACGTTTTTTCAATTTTCGATGATGGGTAGTGCGGAAAAGTTGCCATTAGTGGCACTAAGTTCACACAAAAAAATTGAGATTTTTTGGTCAGTTGCTTGATTTGCCTCAAACGGCTTGAAGTTTTGCTCAAATGCTGATTTTCGAACTTTTTTAGCAAAAATTTAAAAAATATTATATTTATTTTAGCTAAATTTATTTGAAATGCCATAATTAGTATATTAAATGTTTAAATAAGCTCCGATTATGTATTATTTAACAGATATGTGTATTTTGAATTAGGGGATTTTTATAGTCTTTTCGCGTATAAGTGAGCAAAAATTGTAAGTATTGCTTGGCTCGTTCGTCGGTTTCTCTTTTTAGTCTTTATTAAGATTCTCGCTCTCCCTTCTATTTTTCAATGCGTTCTGAGTCGCATATTTGTATAACGGGCATGTATGGACGCAGCATGTATTGACAGTAATTGTAGAAGGAGAGAAGACTGTGGAACAGAAACCAATAAAAAAGTTATCATGAGGATGAGGGAGGAAATAGGAGATGGAAAAAACTGCGAGATGGAATGGTAATTATTTTTCTGGTCTAAAATACAGATATTCTCAGAAGATTCAAATAGTGGGAACTTTGAAGCAGCCAGTTCGACTGAATCCGAATTTGAACCAGGTCCTTCAAAAGCAGACACTCCCGAATTTTTGTTTAGAGTTATTTATGGCATCAACCTCCCTTTACCTCTCATCGAATCTCACATTTACAGTTTCAAAAATTCTTTGCTCGTCTATTATCCATATACGCTAACCTTTAGTCATCTGTGCATAACCACACATTATACGAAGTTTAGCTCTCTTATCGAGCTTTTTTCTATTTTGTTCAGGTATATTGACAAAAGCTAAGCAACAAAAAATTTTTTAATGAGAGTCTTTCTCCCAGAATACAACTCAAAAGGTGGTTGCTTAAAATTTTCATGACAGATTCTGTTCCACACATAAGTGAAACATAAAAGAGACTCTGCCCAAAATTTCTGATATAAGCCACTAGAGTTAAGAAGGGATTTTACTCCATCAAGGGCAGTTAAATTAAATCGTTCCGCACAACTATTCATCTCGGGAGATTACAGGTTTGTCGTTTTAATTCTTTGATCAATTACCTGTCAATTCCCTGATCCTCTAGAAATTTATCAAATTCTTGATTACAGAACTTAAGTCCACCATCTTTTCTGACAGAGACTACTTACTTATCTAAAAACCTTTCAGCTCTTTTCTGATATTTAAGAAAGATCTCCAAAACGTCAGACTTATTTTTCAGGGTATAAAGAGTAACCTTTCTAGAAAAATCATCTATAATAGACAAAAAACACCTGCTTCCTCCATGAGATGTAACAGGGAGCGGCTCACACAAATCCATATTCAGCAGCTGGAGAGGAGCTTTAGACCTTATTTGACCTATTGTTTAAATAACTCTTTTTTACTTAGCCAATTTACAGGAAATACAATCTTCAGTCAATTTAGATTGCATAGGCAAATCATTAACACTTTTTGTTTACTTGTGTTTAAAACTTATTCACTGTTAACATGGTAGAACATTTCATGCCATAATTTATTACCATCAATTTTTTCTAATTGATTTTCTAAAACACTGACTGAATTGTTATTCCCCTTACATTTAGTTACATATTTAGATTGATTTAAAAAATAGAGGTCATTTTTTTCTCAATGCATAAAACAGCTCATTACCATTTTTATCATATACCATTTTTATCATCAAAACTTTACTATTTTTACCTACAAAATTAATCTCTAGCTTTTCAAGTTTAACTCCAGACAACAAATTTCTTTTTAATTTTACAAAATTGTGCTGTAGCTGCTGTATCAAAAACCCATTCGGTATTTCCATAACTCAGATCTGATGAACTTTCCTTGCACAGTTCAGGAGAAAGTTCTATTAGACTACATACCAGTTTACAGTAGGTACAATTAAACATTTTACTTTTACATTCAACATTACTAGTTTCAGATTGAAAATATTTTTTAATTTGAAAATTGCTTTTAGAATTAGGTCTATTTGGAAATTTATTTTTAACATTAGGTCTATAAAAATTACTTTTACTATCATCAGCTGTTTCAAAATTACTTTCACTACTAGAATATTTAGAAGTTTGACTATTATATTTACTTAATTTGAGCTTACAGTTAGAAATTATGACCATACATTTTACAAAAAAAAAAAAAACAAGGGCCAATTATGTGTTTACCCGGTTTAACAGAAGATTCACTGAAAAAAAGCTACATTTACATCAGCAAAATCTCTTTGAGACAGCTTTAGTCTATTTTCCTCAAGAAGGAGCTCTGCATCTATTTTGTCAGGTACAAACTCCACATCACTCCATCTGTAGATGGCTTGGACAGTGGCTTAATATTCGTCCGTAAGGCTCCGCATCATCTGATACCCCAGATAAAGGGGTTGTAGTTGGTGACCCACATCAGAAAGACGTTTAGCAGCTCATTTCACAAGGCAGAGGAACAGTCCTAAATTTTCACCAGGCACATATCTTGTACCAAAGAAAACATCTAGAAGCTGAATCACACGAGTTCTCTTTGTTGGTTCAAAGTGGTCATGCAAAATCTTCCATGCTTTGGCTCCTTCCGTTGTGCTAGATATCAAAGACTTAAATTCTGGATTAAAAGAATGGTAGATAATGGTGTAGGCTCTATTTTTCATTAACTTTGTCTTTCTTCTCTCTCCATGTCAGGTCATTCCAATCTGGCTCTGTTTCTGATTTCTCGGCAGCTGAGTCTAGCGTCTTAGCAGGTAGATTGAAACTCTCATCTATCTTTTCTACAAACTCCCGAGCTCCAAACCTTTTAACCTCATGCTTCCATGATTCTAAGTTGCTACCATAGAGAGCAGCGTGATATTTTGATTGAACTCCATCATCCTCCGTCAAAAGGAAACTTTTTCAACTTTATCACAGCAACCAGGAGAAAAACTTCAATTTCATGACGAGCAGTAAATTCTTCAAAGGTTTTTATAATGAAACTCAAAAGTTCGTTTTACAACATAGGAAAGTCCACAAGCAAATAAACCACCATCATTTCTTCACTTCCACATTTTTAGAACTAAACTTCACTTCCGTGTTTATTTAACTAACCTGGGCCGATAACCTCTGCTATAATTATTAACTAAACTTCATTATAAATCAGCAGAGGCGAATGGAAGTTTGAAAAATTGTATGAAGTTATGTGGAAGACTTAATAAAGATGCAAAAACTTCCAGTAACTAATTATTGATGACGAAGCTTAATGGTATATACAAGTGAAAAAGCAAGCATAACTTTGCATGAACTAAACAAACTTAAAATAAAGTAAAAATTTAATAGATTTAACGAAAATATAACATTGCCGGCAACCAAACTTGTATACAAACTCTGCTGGCAAACAAGCAGCTAAGGTAAGGCGAATATCAGTAGCTTCATTTCATCGTTTATACAAATCAAACACAGAATTTCTGCATATCAAGTACTCCCTTTGTGAGATGAAATCTCACAGTGTTTAAATTGTGTTACTGTTTTATTTCTTTTGCCTTATACATCGATGTTCTTTAAACTTAAATCCATATTTATTTTTGCACGGGCGATTCGTTTCGATCGCACATCGGCAAGTTCGCTGACGTTCGGCTGCCCCTGGTATGGGATGCTTCTCCTTTGAACTTTGTACGATTGTGATGACGTCATCGGAGCAAGTCTCTCACGGCATATGCATTGAATGGGTGTTTGATCTTTCGGAGGTGTGTCCATTCGCTGTGCAGGGAGCAAATTAAAACAAAGCTTTTTAAATGTTTTCTTTTGGATTTGTTTATTAAGACATTAGCTAATATTTTAAATTCTCTAATAGATTTAAATCTTTTCTTTCAGTAACTTTTGAAGTCCCCGTATTCTTACTATAAATTAAAAATTCAGTTAATTTTAAATCAGAATCTGTTTTGTTGGAGAGCTGTCATGACTTAGTTTTGGTTTTAAAAAAGATCGCGGGCATCGGCTCCGATCTGTATCTGCTGATGAATGTGGAATCCGGTGAAAAGCTTTCGCGTAAACGATGTGTACTATTTTAACAACTCCGGTTAAATTATTTCTTAATAATTTCTTGATTCATGCTGCACTTTAATTTTAAAAGAAATAGCTATCTTCAAGTGGAGTAGATGTTTTTATTGGCAATAATTAATTTATGAACGGTGACCAACGGGAAGCCCTTTCTTCTCTCCTTCAAGATGAAATAAAAGATTAATTGATGCTTACAAGTCTCCTCTTCATTTATTTTACAGACTACACGATCCAAGTAAGAAGTTTCATTTATTTCTATTTTTTTACAATTGCTGACCTCAAAGAACAGAGGGTTTTATTGCAAACATTACACAACGCATTGTAACTAAAAAGAATTCAAAATTTAAATTATACCTTTCATATCACGGCACATTTATAGTTATATCACATTTGGTGCCGCAAAAACGGTGGTTCTGAAGAAAAATTTAAATTGATTAAAAGAAAATCGTAATATTTTAGAACTTTTGTTCTCAGAATAACTTTTGAAAAATTTTTTGATGTGTTCAATAGTATTCAAGATTTGTTCTTTTAGTGAATTTTGAGAAATATGGAATATTTTATGTAAGAATTTTTGCATAACTACATATGACAATATTTTTTTAGTATTGGAAGTTTCTGTTCTCAAAAAATTTCTTGCATAGATTTTTTGTGCTTTGAAGAATTAAATTTTATTCTAGAATGAATTTTGTTCTGCTCCATCTTGAAGAATATAATATATTTTACTAAGTTTCCCATATTTTTTTAAACAATTATTTAAATTAAGATCAATTTTCTATTGAAGAATAGTCATATTTTTGATGATGCATAATTATTATTCTATTTAAATAGTTTTATTTGAAAGAACTTCATCTACATATTCTTCTATTTGTAATCAATTATTAGAGAACATATATTTTTTTAAAAGAATGATTATTTGGTATATATATTTTTTTCAAATGAATTATATATTGTTCTTAGATAAATTCTAATGAATTTGAAATAAAAAAATTGTTCTCAAGAACATATTTCATATTTTAAGAGGCTATGACTTTGGGTTTTTTAATTAAAATTTTTTTTATGGCACTATTAAATTGCAACAAATTTGCAAATTCTGTGTATATTTATAAGAAGCATTATTTTTGAAATCATAAGAAATTTTATTCTTATGTCATATTTATTAGTCTGAAGCTGAAATTCTTCACAGAAGTTATTAGTTGCAAATATCCTATATAACATTCTTAGAGATTTCTATGCTTCTATTCTACAAATTTCAAATCAAGATATTTTGTTTAACAATAATTTGAATACAAGAGTTTGTTCATAGATTTATTCTTATGCCATCTGGACTGTGATGTTCTATTATAATCGTACAGTTTGGCTTAGTGCAAAGATAATCTGCAATTTACAAATTAAGAATGTATGCATTTAAGAATATTTTCACATTTATTATACAACTGTTCTCATGTTGTTTCTAAAAGCACTCTCAGCTGACAAAGTTTTACATTTGAAAAATTCTTGTTGCTTCTTTTTTTAAAAATATATTCTTATGGCAAGTTGTAATTTTGACATCAAGACCTTTCCACTTCATCGTATGTGCAGACTATGACAGTTTTCAACAGACGAGATTCTCATGTTGCTCTCAGAAAAAGAATGAAAGCAGCATTATTTTTTTTTCTCTTGAGAAGAAGTAGGCATGGGGCTACTTCATTCCTGTTACAGCTATATTCTTGAAATTATTTTACATCATCTATTTAAAAAAAAAAATTTCTTATGGTTTTATACAGCTTTTAAAATAAGTTCTCATATTGTCAGTGTTTTCTGCAATAATTTTAACTGTGTTACTGCTGTTTCCCATATTTAAAGACTGTCTCTCTACATATGCTGCTTTAAGAGTTCTCTTCCAACCTGTTAAAAAAAAAATATACTCACCTGCAAAAAAAACTTTGCTTCAGTTTAAACAGTTTCTTACCTGATGAAGTTGGCCATTCACTGATGTGTTGTATCCATTTGTGCTGACCTCTTCTCTAGTATTTTCCTTGTTTGATGATAGAAGATAAATGTATTAATACTTACCTGCTCAACTCATTGTTTTATAACAATAACTTTTAAATTTATGCTTCATTTTCAACGCTGAAGTGATTATTGAAAGGGGTCATGTCATGTTTGAGTCATTTATCCTTTCAATGTCTGATTCAATTCAATATCTTCGATGTTTGTCTTTAAAGCTAAATAAGATATACGAGTAATCTCAAATGTTTTCTCAACTAATAGCTGTCACAAGACCTGATTATGGAAGTTTTGTTGGTTTGCCTTTTCTCTTGTGAGATGTAATTTATCCTTACTAAGTGGATTGGTTGACTTATCTGCTCCTAAAAATCAGTGTTGCTATTTTTGCAAAAAATTTTTTTGCTAAATCAAGAAGATTTATGAAATATTATAAAATTAGTTACTTTCAATATTGATTTTGTATGTGTATTCTTACATATACCTACAATTACAAGAGTTGTATTTTGATTCAGGAATTCTCAAGATCTATCAATTTATTTTCTGTCTAAATTCCCCATATTTCAAAAATTTTATTGTGCCTTTGTTTTCATTTGTGAATATACCCAAAGTCTCTAAATTTTTATGTTGTCATATGCCTCATATTTTTACACAAGTAATTAATTGAATGAAGTCTGAAGATTTATTATTAATGAAGAAATTAATTTTTTTTGAGCATCAAATCAATTTCTAAACACGATTACACAAAAAGAAAAGAAAAGCACAGTTCTTAGTAACTATTTAACAGCGCCTTTTGATATAGAAGTGTTCCTTAGTGAATCTTCAAAATTACTAAGAAGCTTAAAGAAAAAGTGCTTATTGATATCATCACCTACCTACTTATGTCTTTTTTTCCAAGATGTGTGTGTGAATCTTCGATTTTTCACCAAATACAACATCATTTTGTCTACTTCAGTGCTCTATAATTCATCCTTTTAGTGTGTCCAAAATAGTGATTGCTGAAAGTTAATGATTAGCTTCAAAAGAAGTGAAGCACACAGATGTTGTGTTGTCGCCAAAAAAAAGTCCTCTTCCAATGTTCCTGTAAAATGTATATTCAACTGTTAAGTTGATGTTGCCTTTCTGTGTATGTCATCTAGAGATATGCACCTGTTTCTACATGGTAAACAAATGTTTACACCTTTGCATCAATACACATACCTGATGTCTTTTTTTTGTGTGCCAAAACTGTCAGCTTGTTTTTTAACATTCTGATAACATTTATTTATTTTATTTTTCATGCAAACTTTAAATTGTGTTTATAACGCTAATGAATCAAGGATCTGTAAAGAAGGACATTGCTGTTGTTTTTGCAGTTATGGAGTGGTATATTGTGCTATTTAGTGTATATAGTTATTTTTCTTTTTGCACAAGGTGTCAGGAGCCTTGTTTATGGAGATCCAAGCCACCTGAAATCTTGAGTAAAACATGAGTAGTCACAGTGTATATTGTTCTATGATTGTGGATAATAGTATATTTTTTACATATTTCTCTTGATTTTTCTGCATGAAATATTTTATGTAAATGATTTATAATATTTATATTATGGTACACTTAAAAATTTAAATTTCCCATGATAGTGTCAATTTTTTTTAATCTTTCATTGAATATGAAAGCATTTATTTTTTTTTCTGGGGATCCCCACCCACTCAACCAAGTACCTATTTATTCTTAAAACCATGGTTTCTCTGTTTATCTATAAATTTATGAGTTTATCTTTATGCATATTTAAAAATTGTATTAAGTGATGTCTCATATTTTAAAGAATAGTATATACTTTGAAAATTTTTGATGAGTAAATAATACAAAAAGTATTGGTGTTTGTTGATATATTGCTTTTGCAATACATATTTTCAGGTTCTATGAAAAATAGTAGAAGTATATGTTTCAGCAGTAAAACACTTAATTCCTTTCAGACATGTCTCTCTCTCATATATATATATTGTTGCAACTACTTTAACTATCTGTGTTTTACATGTGAGTGGTCATTTAGTGCACGATTTGGCTACTTGTTTATGTGGAATACAGCTAGTTGTTTGAAGTCAAAATATTTAGTACTAAATTGAATAATAAAAAAAAAAATGATGAATATCGTATCATGAAAGTGTTACTAAAGATATTTTTTATGTATGGCCAGTTTAGAGTAATTAAAAAATAAATGCTCCATTTTATGAGTTATAAGTCCTAGGCGATGATCAAATACTGAAGTTATTTTGATCTTTGTTGCTTGTAAAATGTAACTTTTCTTATATGGCATACCAATTTAATTAAATGTTTGATAATTCTCATTTTATATATGCTAATTCTCATTTTAGTTATGCTAATTCTGATTTTGTTTAGCATTTTTACTTAAGTAATACGTAGAATTTTATATATGCTAATTCATTTTCTTTAGCATTTGTACTTAAGTATTATTTTTGAAGATAAGTTTATGACGTCATCTGCAATTGCCATAAATGGAAGATTTGGCATTTTTTATGTATACTTTTGATGTAATTTCTTTTTTTTCTCTCTTCCCTTTTGGTCACCACTAATTTTATTTGCAGCAGTTTAACTTTTGGCCTTATTTTAATATTTTAACTTTGATTTTTTTTTCTCTGTCTTTGGCATTCAAAATTTTGTCATCCCATTTCTGTAAAAGGTTCATTTCATTTTACCTTTTACATCACTTGCTCTGCCAAAATTTTACTCGGTAAATGGGGGTATTGTGAGATGAAATCTCACAGTGTTTAAATTATGTTACTGTTTTATTTCTTTTGCCTTATACATCGATGTTCTTTAAACTTAAATCCATATTTATTTTTGCACGGGCGATTCGTTTCGATCGCACATCGGCAAGTTCGCTGACGTTCGGCTGCCCCTGGTATGGGATGCTTCTCCTTTGAACTTTGTACGATTGTGATGACGTCATCTAAGCAAGTCTCTCACGGCATATGCATTGAATGGGTGTTTGATCTTTCGGAGGTGTGTCCATTCGCTGTGCAGGGAGCAAATTAAAACAAAGCTTTTTAAATGTTTTCTTTTGGATTTGTTTATTAAGACATTAGCTAATATTTTAAATTCTCTAATAGATTTAAATCTTTTCTTTCAGTAACTTTTGAAGTCCCCGTATTCTTACTATAAATTAAAAATTCAGTTAATTTTAAATCAGAATCTGTTTTGTTGGAGAGCTGTCATGACTTAGTTTTGGTTTTAAAAAAGATCGCGGGCATCGGCTCCGATCTGTATCTGCTGATGAATGTGGAATCCGGTGAAAAGCTTTTGCGTAAACGATGTGTACTATTTTAACAACTCCGGTTAAATTATTTCTTAATAATTTCTTGATTCATGCTGCACTTTAATTTTAAAAGAAATAGCTATCTTCAAGTGGAGTAGATGTTTTTATTGGCAATGATTAATTTATGAACGGTGACCAACGGGAAGCCCTTTCTTCTCTCCTTCAAGATGAAATAAAAGATTAATTGATGCTTACAAGTCTCCTCTTCATTTATTTTACAGACTACACGATCCAAGTAAGAAGTTTCATTTATTTCTATTTTTTTACAATTGCTGACCTCAAAGAACAGAGGGTTTTATTGCAAACATTACACAACGCATTGTAACTAAAAAGAATTCAAAATTTAAATTATACCTTTCATATCACGGCACATTTATAGTTATATCACACCCTTCCTATAAGTGAAAAACTGCCGTAAAACACCATTGGCCCAAACGTTTCGATTGTACGCTGACGCAATGGCGTTAAACGTACAATCAACTGCCGTGAATAGCGAATATTCAAAATATCGGCATGCCGATAGCGAGAATCAATGACACTTTAACATACTTTATTGCTGATTTGAATAGGGTAAAAATAAAATGTTATGTAACTTATTTAAATTTATTTTAACACAGACTTTATTTAACTACAGTAAACTCTGTCTAAGGTGGAATCGATCGGGGCCAAGAAAATTTTCCGCAGTAGACAATATTCCACCTTAGACAAATTTTACTCTATGTCTATGGATACGCAAGGACTTGAAAATTTCTCCGAGATAGACAGATTTCCGTTTTACACAGAGTCCTCCTTACAGAGAGTTTACTGTAATAGTATTTTAAGTTAAAATGACAACAGTTCTAAATATGTAACTCAATACAGTCATATTCGATCCAGCTTTGATTTTGTTTGTTTTTTTGCCTCTTTTTTTATCAATATATATAAAGTATTATTATTATTATTATTTCGTTATGCAGTTGGCATAAAGTTGCTGATTCCATTTAACAGGGCCGGAAATATTTCCTTTTTCCAAATAACTGACGTCATGTAAATTTAGTTACGTATGATTCACTGGATGTTGTTTAATTGCATCAATTTAATAGTGAAAGCTATTGATGCTATTGTTCCAGAAGATTAATGTACGAATTTTAAAATATCTTTCCCTACTTGGCAACACTAGTTGAAACACCCCAAAAAATGGTCTGCGTTTTCAAATTGCTAAGTTATGTGTAGTTACATTTTGAAACAGAGCAGCGACATCTGTGTGCGATGTTTGGAACTAAAACAAGGTAGCGTAAAATTTCTGACTTCACACATTACTCTCCTATAAGAATGAGTTCAATAGATGCCACCGTTTACTTGTTATTTATTTTTTGAAATGTTCAATCCCTTTTAGGCCACCCTGTATAAGTTCTTGCCAACGAAAATAAATAAATTGAAGACCAGTTTGTAAAGGCGGCTTGAAACCAGGTTTTGGTGTGTAAGTTCTCCGTATGCAGAAGGCAATTTTGGTGATTTAGAGTTAATAAAAGAAGAAGTATGTTAAAAACACATACCTTATTATTACTTGCTTTCTGAAGCCAGAATATCCAACGGAATTTAAAAGAGATGGTGGATGTAGAAATTCAAAATTTCCTTTTTTAAATTAAAAACTCTATAAATCATGACTGATATGAAATAAGCATTTCCTACGTTTATTACAAATGGGACTTTAATGCTAATGTCAGACGAACGTCTTTTTGCACGCTTTTTTCCTGACGTATTATCCCTACACAATGCTAGCGGCATTGTGTAGGGATAATACGTAAGGAAAACAGCGTGCAAAAAGACGTCCGTCTGACATTAGCCTAATACTGGTAACACTGTTCTAGAGCCACTACGAAACGGAACCCAGAAAGGCAGCTTACGCCAAATGTATGTAACATGGCTGCATTAACTCAGAGCAAATGTGATCTCCCTTCAAACGCCACACATCTGTTAAGTAACAGACGAACACATCCATTTTTTATTTACCGGTCTATCGTAGGAAATAATTCATTCTATCGTACTGCTGGAAGAATGTTTTCGAAGCAGGAGCAGAGAACGTGGTTGAAAATGGAATGTGCTAGAGGAAATAGAGTACGCCAGTGTTTTCAAGGTCATCGTGAAGCGTGTGGGAATTCCTCATAACCCTACTGAACGGTAGCGAGATGTGTCAAAGCCTTCAATGATGATCGTCAAAGTGTGTTATACATGCCCGTAAATGAAGCAGGCTATCTCAGTCTTACTGGAAGTGGATGGGATCCAAATAATTCAATTAGCCATACAAAAAGGATTTACGATCACGAATGTTCTCCACATTCACAAACAACGGCTGGAAATGGGGGGGAATTGCGACAAGATGGGTTCCTTACGATGTGAATGAAAGGCTGAAATAGCTACGGTACGACGCAGCGCAAACCCACTTTAAGGGCTATGGCACAAAGAAGACGTTTTCCTATGACGCATCATTACGCTGGATGAGACATGGGCGATGAATGGCATCATTACGGGTCCCCATGGAGATCCCTTTTTCTCAAATCCCCACCAATGTGAGAGCTATGGGGATTCTCGTGTACGACTGTCAAGGTGTTATCTTAGCACATGCGATATTTTCAGACCATCACTGCATAGTTGGAACACAGTCCATGACAAACGTTGAGAAAGAAAGGGCGACACTTTCTGTAAAACCAATCCACCATCACGCATGGCAATGCTCGTTCGCATACAGCGCAAACTGTGGGTGATGAGTTTGTCCTTTAGGACTGGTAAATACTCAACCATCTCCCATATACCCCGAACTTAAGAACCTATCACTTTCCCGATAGCTCTCATCCCCATATGAAGGAACCACTCCGTGTCATTCGCTTCCATATCCTTCTAGAAATATATTGCAGGCTCCATTCGAAGGATAAACAGAATAAGCATTTCCGACGGTATTCTGCAAACTGCGAGATTACTGACGTTGGGGGCTAGACATAGCTGGTTACTACTTTTGAGTGCTAAAAGGTTTACCCATGTATCTCTTCTGAATCCCTTGTACATTCATAGTTGCCGCTATAAAGTTCCATCCTATGTATATAGCATATTGTGAAACAAAAAGTTTTCAGTGAAAAAAATGCTTAGGAATTTCATATATAAAAATGCTTCATGCATCTTCTACATTATGCAAAACCAATGATTACTTTCATGTATGCTCAACTTCTAAACATATACAAATCTGTGCTTTCGTTTTAATATGGATCAATTATAAAAACTAAAATTACAGGCATTTTACGCATGTTCGGCATGTTTTTTTTCAATTTTTGCCTGAATATTGCATTTGAAGATAATGACTTTCATCATGAATTTTTGTTTTGCGAACGGGTGTCCAATGTTTTTAAATTTTAAACTATTAAAGAGCTTGGGTAACATGAAAGGGATTCGAGTAAAACTGGTTAGCATAAGACATTTTAACCATTGGTTATAGATGAGATTTTAAAGCTGCTTAAAATTAATTAAAAGTTTGATTGGATTGAAATTTCACTCGGACTTATTTAAGGTGAATACAGATAATTTATAAAAGTACAATTAAAATCAAACAATAAATTTCGTTGGCTTTTCATTTATTTGATTATTTTCCGCTTTCAAAGAGCACTATCCCTTTAATATAACGTTGCGTACACTTTATGCACTTATCTTTGTACCGTAATATTATTACCTTCTTCTATCTTCAATAGAAGAAAGTATTGTAATCGAAATTTTTTTCGACTTCCGGTTTTCGACGGATTTACATGTTTTAGGGGTCAGAGATTCCAAAAAACATGTTTATAGAATATGTCTGTCTATCTGTGTGTCCGTCCGTCCGTCTGTCTGTCGCCATTGTACCATCAAAAAGTGTATGAAGTTATGCATAGAATTAAACCTAAATTTTATTTTAAGTTTTTGGCTATGGCAAGCAGGTCCTCCCTGAATTTGGAAAAAAAATCGCCGGTAGGGGGCGCTGTAAATGCGATTTTGAATATTGTACCATCCAAAAGTCTATGAAGTTATGCATAGAATTAAACCAAATTTTTATTTTAAGTTTTTGGATATGGCAAGCAGGTCCACCCTGAATTTGTAAAAAAATCGCCGTTAGGGGGCGCTGTAATAGCGATTTTGAATATTATACCGTCGAAAAGTGTATGAAGTTATGCATGGAATTGAACCAAAAATTTTTTTTAAGTTCTTGGCTATGGAAAGGAGGTCCTCCCTTAATTTGTAAAAAAATCGCCCGTAGAGGGCGCTGTAATAGCGATTTTTGTGCCATTTTTGCGCCATTTTGAATATTGTACCGTCGAAAAGTGTATGAAGTTATGCATAGAATTGAACCAAATTTTATATGTTTGTTTTTGGTTATGTCACGAAGGTCCTCCCTGAATTTGGAAAAATTCTGCCGGTAGGGGCACTATAATTGCGATGTCTGTACCATTTTCATTATTGTACCATCGAAAAGTGTATGAAGTTATCCATATAATTGAACCAAATTTTTTGTGCATGTTTCTGGCTATGGCAAACAAGTCCTCCCTGAACATGAAAAAATTCCGAAAGAAGGGGGCGCTATAATTCCGATCTCTGTGACCTTTTCATTATTGTACCATCGAACAACGTATAAAATTATGCATACAATTGAACCAAAATTTTTGTGCTTGTTTTTGGCTTTGGCCAACAGGTTCTCCTTGAATTTGGAAATATTGCGCGGTAAAGGGTCTCTGTGCTAGCGATTTTTGTATACTTTTCTTGATTTTTCGTAGTTCTATTGTGCATCGGCGGGAACCCGCTACCTGCTAAGCCGGTTATTCGCAAACAGCTGATAATAACAAAATAAGGAAAAATTAATAATTTTAACAAATATCATGATATAGATTAACTCGTTTTTAGTCCGTTTAATTGACTTGAGCAGAAATTTAAGATGAAAATCAAAGTTGGTATAGTATTGAACTAATAATATTGAAGTATTAACATGTGTAACTAGGTTTTGAACTATTAAGATGTATAAGATAGAAGAAAGTTTTGGGATTGGCACATCCAACTAGTTTTTAATATATGATTAGTTCATCACATTTTTATTAACAACCAGAGGGGTAAAATCGCATGGATATGTTAGTGTTACAGGAAATGAAAAATTATGACCTAAAAATATATTTTATTTTACATCTTCAACTACGTAAGTAAAATCGTAATAATATCAGGTTGTAACGAAAGTTTCCCACCACAGCTAATACGGCCTGTGCAAACAGTTCGCGTTGGCGTGTTTGCTCATATTTTGTCAAACGATTTTTGGCATTTGAAAGAAAGAGACTTGCTTTATAACACTGTGTTGTGAAATTTTTAAAAATATATCGTTATCATTCAGTATAAGGTGTCTGAAATGGAACTATCACGCTACCAGATTAGAACAATCACTTACTTCCAGTTCTGTTGCAAAAAGTCAGCTACAGAATGTCACCGAATAAAGTGTACAGCTTTAGGTACTACTGTTGCATCATATGACACTGTGAAGGTTTGGCGAAGTGGTGGTTATATATAGTATTACAGTATAATATATATATTATACTTAGTATTACGTAATGGTGATTTGGCGGAAAACTTTCGTTACAACCTAATATTTCAATTATGAGTCAAAATGATAATTACTTTCATTACCATTTGAGAATTTACAAAAAGAGGAGTTAACTTCTATATCCGGTTTTACAAAAATCATAATCACTCTTGAGCATGTATTTTCTTGAAACCTCGTTTACGGGCTCTTCAATTGCTGTTTTATAATGTCCTTTTTTTAAATCCCACATAAAATGTCCTGTTTTATCTCAAGAGAACGTAGATCGGAAAGCAAGCCGTAAAAACGTCCTTTTAAGCACTGGCAACAGTTTCATTGTGGAAATAAATCTTCATTAAATATATTAAACATAATAATATACAAAGTTTCAGGTCCTTCAACTATGACCATATTTAAAATTTTTGAAAGCTATAAAACATTAAAACAAAAAATGATAAAATAAACTTTTAAACACAGAAGCTACATAAATGCAAGTATGGAGGTATCGTAATAAACGCTTCGCCTTCTGTCCCAAAGATAAGTATTTCAACTATTACTCGCTAGAAGGCTGCAAAAATTGAGACAAAGGTGAAATATCCGGTTTCACCTGACTGCGCGGTTTTACCCAACTTTTCTCTACGTAATTTTATCATATGATTTTATGAACAAAAGTTCACACTATGAAGTAGATTACCTTTGTCTTGGAAGATTTCATCACAGGTTGTTTATTATTTTACATTTCTAAAATTGTGTTTAACGCTTAAGTGCATAGTGCAACTGTGGAGTTACATTATCTTTACTTGTCAGTTGGCGCTTTTATTGGTCTTTTCGTGAACTATTATGAGTTACTTACGTGTGATAACATGCATTTAAGTCGTGAAGTCTATTTTTGTTCTGATTAGCTATCATGCGAAGGTTATAACATATTTTGTTGATACTGTTTGCAATGTACTTGAATGACGTTTTTTCTCTATCTTTATTAGTCATTATTAATTCTACAAACTATTAAAAGCATTGTAAAAATTATTATATCGTTGAATAGTTGTTATTGTGTAGTGGTACACACTTTAAAGTAAGTATATAATTTTAAGATGATTATTTTTTTAGCAATTTTTGTTATGCGACTCAGGAGTGGTATTATGACAGTATGTCCAATAGAAAGAAACACAATGGTCATTCCACGTAAAATGAGCAAAAATTTAGAAAATGTCGTGGCCACATAGTAACCGATTTTAATGAAATTTGATATACAGGTTCGATTCATATTAAAATAGAGCTCTGCAAAATATCTTCACAAAAAAATTAATTATTTTAGAAGTTTTAGACATTTAAAAAACTTGTGATAAAGAATGGCATGTGTCGTCCAAAGTTGCAAGTTTGAAGTTCTGTATCTTGAAAACTATTTAACAGAAATGAATTTTTTTATAATATTCTAACCTCTGAAAAAATATCTCCCAATTTATTGAGTAATAATAATCTTGTAACACCATGATTAATCTTTAATTGATTGTAAAAATTGAAAATTTGTGAATTTTGAGAAAATTAGAAACGTTATAAAAATCAAAGGAATTAAAAAAACATCTCTGAAATTGATACCTGATGTAGTATTACAATATTAAGATTAAATTCCCCAAGTTTGAAAGTTGCCATTTATTTCCTTCATCTTCAAAAAAACTTAGAAACTAAAAAAAAAAAATCATAATTTTTCCTCTTATGTATGAGCAAATTATAAATAAAGGAAAAATCCGACATTTACAATATTGCACAGACATAAAGATCAATAAGGGCATGATATGCTCAAAAAAATTCAAGATTGCCTTTTGATTCCTAACATAGCAAAAATGGGTTCAAAAAGGTAATATCTGTTACATTTCATGAGCAATTCCTCTTTGAATTCGCGTTCGTTTCTCAAAATATTGCACGATTTCAAGGTGAAAAAAATGAGTGCTGCCATCTATTTTACGTTTATTTTACTTTAGGCTTAATATGTTATTTTTATTCAACTAAATCATTTTTTTCTACTTTAATTAAAAATATTCTTGAGGCAAAAATAAACTGAAAGCAAGAATAAAAGTTTCTATATTTAAAATATACACTTTTATCTATAATATCAAATAATTTAAAAGTTTTAAAAAGCTTTCCTTCACTTGAAAAGGAGTGACAGAAGTATTGCATTTCACCCTCAATATTTTTTACTATTTATTTTTTTTTCTCATTAACTCTTAACCGGAAACGTGAAAATCCTGTGCACAAACACAACACTTAATAATTTACCAAATAGTGAACTTAAACATTTAATCTTTAATAGTAATGTATTAACAGAACCAATTTTTTAATGTAACAGCATAAAAATAAGTTTGAAATGTCGGAGAGAGAAAATATTAAAGGCAGATATGTAGACGCAAACGTCTCACAGACGTACGTTTCCGGTCAAGGGTTAAGAAATAAAAAGGCAAGAATAAAAGTTTAGATTTTTAAAATATATACTTTTAGCTATAAGGTCAAGTAATTTCGAACTTGTCAGAGCTCTCCTTCATGTGTAAATATAAATATTGCATTTTTCCCTCAAAAATTTTCAAAAATAATTTTTTCTCATTGCGGAATAAAAATACAATTACTAACTTACGCCAATCTGTTACTTATTATTCATTCCTAATTATAAATAATTTTAATATAGTCTTTCCATTCCTAAGGCTAATAATCAAAATTGAAATTTTAAGCATGTAGAAAAAAACCTCGATTTTGCATTCACTTTTAATGTAAATTTTAATACTTAAATAAACAATCCTGAAATCTATTATTTTAGATTTACTCATAAACAGATATGATCTACTATATACTGATTTTTATTAAAATCTGTGACATGTCTGCCACAGCTGATTTGCTCATTTTGTATGGAATGACCCATAAATAATTTTTTCCACTATTTTTCTAGTGGATAATTAACATAAATAGACTCAAATATAATTTTTTTCAAGCAAAATAAAAAATCTTGCATTAAAGGGTTAAGCTCTATTAAATCTTCGCCCAAAATGAAATAACCTCTTTATCGAAAAAACAAGTCTGGAAAGAAGAAATTTTTTAAGAGCTAAGTTCAATAAACAGTCCATGGCCAAAAAAAAAAAAAAAAAAAAAAAAAAAGATACATTCGCCTTTATTCGAAGGTCGTTCGCAATATAATCATAACAAAAGTGTAATTACACTCAGGATTGCCTTCTTTGGGATTATGAACAGAATTTTATATTATAGTTTATCTACATATTAAAATTGTACCAAATTTCATTTATTAATTGGAACACCCGCTTTTTTTTTTTCAATTTATTTGATTTCCTTGGATCAAATCAGACAGCAATGTGCATACTTTATGCATTTTTTTTTTTAAATCTTAAAGATGTATAAAATATAGTATATTAGGAATTTATCCAGAAATTTAGAAATATAAATTTAGATCATGCAAGGAAAAATACCGGGAACATTCAATTAATGGCCGGAATTTTTTTTATAAACATTCTAAAATATAAAATAAATTAATATACTTTAATATATATATCCTATTTTTCTAAGATTTTCATTTTTGTGGACTCAAATGAAAAGAAGAAGAGGATTTATAGACTGTCGAAAAGTTATTATTCTCTTTATTTTGAAAACTAAAATCGGAATGACCTATTAAAGCTCATAGATATGCTACCGATAGCGCTGATTCTCTTTATGTATAAATTAATGCAGGTCCTAATCAATATTTATTTTGGAAATTAATTCATTTATAATTTTCATAAAAAATATCGTTTTTAATATTTTCCAACATAGTTGAAAAGTGTTCATGAAGTCGTCATATGAAGTGTTTATGAATTCGTTCAGCCACCAGGCCGTCAGTCTGTCTGCCCGAGCTCTAACTCACGTAAATATAGTTGTATTGCTACGTAAATTATCTATGTTAAAGAGATGTACTATGGCGTGTTCGGTATTGAAAGTGAGTGCGTAACGCTCATGGTTCGTGTACAGGAACACTCAAAAGTATTCCGCCACATTATGCCCTATGGGGAAAAATTATTTGTAACATATTTTAATAATATTATGCTATTTCAAACATATTGAAATTGATCTAAATCTCTAAGGTGCATAAAAAGATGCTTACTTTTGATTATGATGCCCATAGCATTTATCGTTCATTTACAGGGACACGCAAAAGAATTCGGTTATAGTATTACTGTTTATGAGCGATATTTGTTGGGAGTGCTTTTTCAAATGTGGTATGCGTTTTTAAATTTAACAAATTTGTTGCATATTAATTGGTGTGTGTAAAATATACAGTATATATACAGGACTGTAGAAAAGCATTAGGATATATTTCAGCTTTTCACGGAAATTGCTGAAAGAAAACTTTCAACTGTATTAAGCGTTTGCTAACGGAACCAAATTTTAGCATAATAGATTCTACACATACAAATCAATAGATCTTCTACAGAGATTCACAAAAGAATTTTAATTATTTTCCGACTATAGATGGTAATTGTCGAAATTAAGTTTTCAATTGTTTTAAACGTTTTCCAAATTGTTTACTTGGATATTATCTTTCAGCTTATTAAACTGTGAAGTTTTGTTACGGTATTCTAAATGTGTTGGAAAAAATTTCATAATCTATGCTGCACGCATGATTTTTCTTTCTTGCTTAATTTAAACGTAAGCCTAGATTATGTTTGGTCCATTTAGTGTATCTCATTTAAAAAAGGAAAACATTTCAATTTGGGGGAAATTTTAATTAGTTTGCCAGTTTGTCACTTGAAATTAACATCGGCGTCATCAACCTTTCACTTCTTCTAATTCTATGAACATTTAAGAGAAAAGTGCAAAAACTATATATTTTTCGGGGCTGCCTTGATCCAAGAAACTCAAATTAGAGAGCCAAAAGTGGGTGCTACCATTTACAAAATGAAAGTTCTTAACGTGTAAATGACCTCTACGGGTATATCTAAAATTGTGTTCATATTTTGAAATAAAGTATTATCCTAAAGATGATTTTTCCCTAACGATTTTCATACATATGTTCTTCCACCCATGTACTGAAAAACTTGTTTCTTATTCTTGGAAGAACATGTGATGCGCTTGACTGATATCTATATCATAATTATATGTTGGTTGGTGAAATACATGGATGTAATGGTAATGAATAGCCAAAGTCGTTTAACTATAAACAGTATATATTTTCAGTTCCTCTTATGGCAAAAAAATTAAACAAATTTAAGTTTGCGACAGCATACATAATAATAAAAGTCTGAAACAATAAAAGTAAACACCGAAACCATTGAACAGTTAATGTGTTTCCTTTTTTCTATCTGTATCTGTTTTAACACTAAGGAAGTTGTAGTCGTTATATTGAAAAGGATCTGACAAACTGATCATCGGTACCAGTCACATTTTTATATGATTTTCGGCCAGAGTCAACAAAAAGCTTTTTTTTTTTTTCTTGCACAATTGTACATATACATTCTAATAGATTTTACTTGTTCTATGAAAACCACTTTTTTATTCAGGATGTATTTTTTTGAAGTATTTGGTAGGTCTTCAAAATTTTGTAAGGATGTGTTATACCAGTGACCCCATGTTTTCTACCACATTTCAGAATAATTTCGCGTTTGCTCCAAAAGAAATGTGATCTCATATTTCCTAATATTTTTAATCCTTAAATCCTGAACGCTAATAAGATACGCATGTCCTTCATCCTACATCTAGAAACTTATTCTCAATCATATTCAAATAGCTTTTAGAATGATGCATTGGTAAAGGTAGGTAATAATATATTGGAGTTCTTATTCTGCCCTAAAAAAATCCAGTCAAGACATAAAATGATCTTTATTCCTTAAAGATTCGTCGAATTGTAAAAGGTCCAAAAGAGAACTATTCATCTCATTACTGCTTAGGAATGCAACAGCCTCAATTCATATTGAAGAAGTGAGAAACATCCTCTATCTCTTTAAAGATGTGCATCATGAGATCATAATCCCACACACTAAGATAAAAGACCTAACCGACGCTATGTTTTGGGAAATGCATGGTTTGTGGTAAGCCTGCCGTCAGATTAACGATTTTTCTTTACTATCTGACAACTCCCGATCGAACTCCTGCATATCAAACGCTTGACGGTGGTTTGACATAAGTTTCATTAATGTTTCCCTTCTCCCAAGTGCTGTGCGTTTCACTTCGCGGATGACCAAATGATATATTGAATTTCGAAGAAAATATATGACGGTAAGTAGACTCCGTAACTATGAACTGTTCAGGTTTGTCATTTGCACTTACTTCACCTAAATAAAGACAATACATTTTCCTCAGGGAGAGCAACGGAGACAAAAACTTTTTAGTCTGCATGTTTTTAGTTTGTGAATAGTGTGATTCTTGGCAAGAGAAGCTTCTTATGTGGTCTTTGATGTAGTCCACAACTTCTGGAGAAATCCTATGAGGTCGGATCATGTGTTTACCACGGCTATCAGGGGGAGGAATGCTGTGGCCAGCTTTTATAAACTTTTGAATGTGATCAATTTTACCCCTACCGATTTTGAAAATAGCTGCCAAAGCAGTTTTACACACACGAACAGTTTCACATTCATTTTTCACCATATAGTGAAAAGACGAAGATTTGTGTTTGTTCGCATTTTTTCTTTGTCTCTGTACATTGACCTTTGAAATACAACTGTATAATAAAGCATTTTTGGCATTCACGTTCAAATTATAGAAATCAAAAAAAAGTTTTTCACGTTGTTCTTTGCTAAATTTTAAACCACATTGAAATGGGCACGCTTCGTTGCATAACATCCCCAAGTTAGGTGTTTTTTTCGGGATATCTTTGCCTGAATAAGATTTGTATGCCTCTCCCTTTGCCCTCAGAAGGGCTGCTTTATTTTTTTTCCAATTCTGTGGTTCACGCTTCCTTTTTCTGGGAGTTTTATCGTTAGGAGAAAACAATTTTAGCATTGTTTTCGTGGTTTTTAGGTCAGATGATGTTTCACTACCATTAAGTACACTAGATTCAAGGTTGGTGTCATCAGGAACTTGAACAATATTGTTATCAATTCGAACGTGGGATCTCCGATAATCAGAACTTTCGTCACCAGAAGTATCACTATAGCAAAGATGTATATCAGGTGTAGTTATAATATCAGATATTAGATTCTCGTCATCATGTGCATTACGTACGTCTACCTTTTGTATTTGGGGACGCTTTCTAAAAGCAGTATCCTCTTCAATTTCGGATGAATCGGGAGAGCTGGATTCGAAGCCTAGAATAAATTCGTCACTACTTGTTTCCATATCTTCAGAAAATGCACCTGAAAAGAGAAATAATATTTAAATTGGTTTCTATTATAAAATTTAACTTAATTAAAGTAAATAAACATTATTTTACTAAAAAGCTTAATGTTGACAGCCGTTTTCGGGTAAAGCAACGTACTGCCTTACAAAGCGAGATTGACGAGCCTTATCAGTATTTCCCGCGCAATAAATCAGTACCTGTTAAGAGAATATGTTACTTTACTTAAGGTCAATAAGTTTCTTGGGATGAGCACACAACGAACTGCACGAAAAAATCGAAATTGTCGAAAAAATCTAAAAAAAACTGTTTTCATTTATTTTTTATTTAAAAGTAACAATCTATATTTATAACCACTTTGTCCGATAGGTTACTCACGTTACCCCACCCCTTAAGGCAAAGTGAGTAGTTAAAGAAGGCCTAATTAGGCACTAATTAAAGCAGTAATTATAGAAATATTACAAACATATTTTATTTATGTTCTTCCAAAAACTCAAATGTATATGGGGTGAAACCTCCAACAACTGACACCTTAAGATTCTTTCTTTTTCAAATCACTATTGCAAAATTTTAAATCCATTTTATACTTATTTTTCTTTTTGAAAGGATAGTAGAGATGCATTAAAAATTATTGTTGACAAAATTCTAAAAATTACACATTATTAAAAATTATTTTTTTCATAAATATGGTCAATAACTCCAGTAACTAACACCAACTTTATTTTGAAAAACTTATAACTGACACAAAGTGAACCAGTGTTTGACATTTTACTAGCAAAGACATTTTTTTAAGTTATTTTATATTTCAAGGAATTTGTGCTTTAAAAATACTTTAATCTTTAATTCAAAAGCAAAATACTTAAACCTTATTTATATATGATATCATACTATACATACATGTGTCCCTTTTTTCATGTTTTAAATTATTATAATGCTGATATCCAATAGTTAACATTTATTAACTAGTAACTAACAAATGGTGTGAGGCCCTTGTAGAAAAACTTTAATTTTAAAGTTGACTACAAGATCAATTTAATTTATTATTATGCTTTTTTAAACAGTTCAAATAATAATCTCAACTTTCTTTAATATTACCTTTGTCTCCGACTGGTGAAATAGAATTATTGGAACCATTAACTGGCAGCCACCCCCGCCCCCATTAAGCTAAATTAAATAACTATAAACGAGAAATTATTGTCCTAATTTATTATCGGTATCTTTTAACTAATTTCTACTAGTATAAGTTTAAGAAAATATTTAGGATGGTTGCATTACAAATAGATTTTAAAGATATTCAGAAATTAGATGGATGCATTAAAATGGTAACTTTTTATGCTCTCAAAATTTTTTTCTCATTGGATATGTTCTTGGCCTACAAGTGAAGAATAAATTTACCCTAAAATAAAAATAAGCGTCTAATTTACTCCTAGATGACATTACTTTGCAGATTTTCACAAGAAAATGCTTATTTTAGTTAACTTTTGCTGAAGTGTTAGTTACTAGTTAAGTGTCAATAACTGGGAGTTTCATTCTATTATGAAAAAAATTAACAGTTACTATTTTCTAAATTTAGCTCAAAACTAAAATATGCTTTATTTGCTTACTTTTTACCGCCACTCACCCTTGTGTATAATTTCGAAGGTTTTAAGTATAAACTAACATTAAAAAAAATCGCTATTATCCATCTCTCGTGTATATAGCTGTATATATTTTAAATAATTCGCAAGATTAACAAATCGTAAATCCAAAAGCAAAAATTATCATAAAAATATAAGTAAGAATACATCAAAATGGTTACTGATGGCTTAGAACATCAGAGCGGCATTAACCCTTTGAGCTCTGAAGGGGGAATTTCTTCCCACTTACATTTAATCTCCAAATGTCATATTTACACCGGAATATTCAACCAAATTTATTTGAAAATAGATTAATGCATTTTTTTCGTGTATATGTTAAGTCGAATCTTTTGTTTACAAAATACTGGTGCCAATGTGATATTTGGGCATTTTGAAAAAATTTATCCCCAGAGCTCAAAGGGTTAAATTTTTTACTGCGCACAAACCTTCCTCCTTACTTAACACAGAGAAAACTCAGCATAAAGCTAAATACAAAAGAATCATTATATGTAAAACAAATAATACAACAATAGTAGGAGATATTTTTTAAGTTATACGACAAACCCATACAGGAACCCAAACTGTGCAAAAATTCACCCTAAAATTCTACTACAAATAATAAAATTCTAAAAATCTAACAGCACCATCTAATGTGTCGTAACAGAAATAAAAACATATATGGAATATTATGTGGTAATTAATTTATATTTTTAATTAATATTTTAAACCTTTTTACGTTTAATGTAGAATGCACATATATATATATATATATGTTACATTATTACATCTAATTCCGCGGTTCCCTTATTTTATTCTGAATTAGTACTTTATATTCACTAAATCCTTATTCTTAAATAATCTCTAACGTTAATTCTGTTAAATTCATTTTAATTTAATGTCTCACTTGTCTAATTTACTTAAATATTACGCTTTTAGTATTCTTAAATTAAATGTTCCATTTCAGCTCTTTTTTCTTTTAGAATGTTCTTTTAGCAACCATTTTATTTTCCCGCGCGTATTCCGGGGTTATCCTTTATACCTTCAAAATAGATCAGTTTCAATTGACGTCATACCCTAGAACCAGCTTGGCAACAGCGCGAATCTTTATTGTTTGCCTCCCAAATTTCCCGGGTTTCTCCACTTTCATTGGTTGAACGCTAAAAGATCAGTGATTTTGATTGGTTGGTGGAAACTTGGGGGCATATGGTCACGTGGTTGAAACTGATGTATAAATCCACTCGCTCTGTCAGCACTATTTCCATGGCGTGGTATTCTGAATTTTTAATTAGTTGAGAGCGCGACTTACGTCATATTTGTATTCCTACACTTGACGTACAAAAAGACGATGCTCGCTGTGTTTCAGCAGATTCTAGTCGTATTTCCATTTTTCATACCACCTCCTGGTCACCGTCCATATTCGATTATCTACAACTTTGTTCATCCCTAAATTACTACTATGAAGCAATGGCTAATATTCTTGGTGGAAACTGCACCGCCGAATGATGTTTTAATAAAATGATGAGCTGACTTTTTGTCTCAATTATTTCTGGGGAAATTTTCAAGGAAAAATGTATTCCATGGCCTTCACTCGTCGACTGATAATCATCATATAATATCAATGTCGTAGTCTTTAACACGACAGGATTCCAATCTTCGTTATACTAGTACAACAGGATTGAATTTACCTGTTCTGACAACCCGTTATGTGTGGGCATTTCCCTCGAAGAGTGTCACCATCGAAACCTATACGAATTGTTTAAAACAAATTTTTAATATTCAAACACCACAACAATTATTCTGTTTTAATCAAATTTCTAAAGTTAGGACCCCTCAAAAAATCTTAAGCGATAGGAACGCCGCCCTTACTTCTTCAAGGTTCAAAAAATTTTTGCGGAACCATAATATTAAACAGCGTTTAACCTCGTCTCACCATCCACAAACGAATGGTAAATGCGAACGAGCTAATCAAACGATAGTAACTAGGCTAAAATGTAAAGTTAACTCTACTAGCTCTAAAATTCCTTGGACTAAACTCCTTGCTGAAATTGTAAATCAATACAATACCCCAAATTCATTAACTAAATTTCCTCCTGCTTATTTACTCTTTGACCAATTACGCTATGATTCCCCCTTTCAACAAAATTATTAGCCTCCTGTTAATGAAGCACTTAAAATCGCAAAAGCGCGAACTGATGAATTCCATTTAAAAAGTAAGAAATATTATGATCAAAATTATGTTGGGCCAAAATTTGAAGTAGGTGATCTCGTTATTTATGAAGAATTTCATTATCCAAATACTAAAAAGCTTTCTCGGGTATTTTCTGGACCATACCAAATTCTTCGAAAAGTATCCGATGTAAATTTTGAGATCGATAAAAAAACCCCATTTAAAGATACCGAAATCATTCATGTTTCAAAATTGCGTCTACATCGTCATCCTAATAACTTAAAATTGTCTCATGAACAATTATCACAACAGCAGAAACAAAAGCAAGTTAAATCACTAACTTAAACTTAATTTTCCAACATTAATGAGTTTGTAATTTGATATTAAAATTTTAAAGCATAAGTAAAATATTTTAATTCAACATCACGGTATGTTCTTGCAAAGGCTACGCAAGAACTGAAATTGCATTTTGATTAAACTCGTTTATATGGGATAAATTAGTTATTTCAATTTAAGATTTTAAATTAATGTTGAATCTAAACCTTAAATTATAACACTTAAATTATTACTTATCAATAAAAACTAATCTTACTTGTTATAAAAAAATATAAAAACATAATTGATATTCTTTCAAATGATTTAAATAACTAGCTTAATTTATCAAAAATAAAACGAATCCTAAGAATTAAACCCTTTAGAAGAAATATTTCAGGATTAAAATCTGTACGGACACATATGAGATGGCTGCGAAACCGCTTGCTAATTCGAATTGCAAAAACTTTTCGTCTGCTATATATATATTTTTTTCTTTCTTTCCACGAAAGTCAAACGTCATTTTTATTTTTATTTCTTTGTTGTTGCTGTTAACGGTTTGATTTTATTCTTTTTATTTAAGGTAAATGTAATTTACAGATGCGAATTGAAAAACACTATTTTGATACTTTTTCTGCCGTCTATTCAAGACATTATAACTTCCTTTTACATGTTTTTTTTTTTTTTTTTTTTTTTTTTTTTTATGATTTTTTATTTCTTTATTTGAGTGTACATGTAGTTCCTATGTGTCAGATAAACGGGAATTAGATTTAACGACTCACATACGAATGATGTTACGAGATATTTATAGATATGAATTTATTATGTGATACAGGATTAACATTATAATATTATTAAATTTTATAAAAAAAAGATTAAATATTCTGGATTGATTGAATATAGTAACTTGAAATACCAGAGTTCAGAATGTTATTGAATTAATTATATAGAGATTTAAATAATTTTTTTATAACTATGCTAAAATAACGGATATAAGTTACTGAAACAGTGATGATAATTTAACCCTTGAAAGGACCTATGAGGCCAATGCATCTCATAATATCTTCATTTCCGGTCACAAATCATTACTTTTTTCGAAAACTTATCTAAGATTAAAAATAATAAGAAAAATAAAATTACGTAAGACTTAACAGTTGCTGTGATTGATACTGTGTTTATACTCAGAGAATACAGATCTGTAAAGGGTGAAACGACCATGGCAAAAAACTATCAAAGATTGTACAGTTGTTTATTTACATTTATGTTGACAAAAAAATTATTTACTATTGTTTATTATTTTATATATTATTATTATACAAGGTTATTCTTAGATTATTTATTTACTTATTATTGTTATCAGTATTTAATATTGTTAGATTTATTAGTGCAACGTATTCTGTGATATAAGATTTAAGAAAACCATAAGAACTCTACAGATTCATATTTCAGTACGGACTAAAAATCACTAGAGGAAATATAATTTAGTGAAGATACTGAATAAATATGGGCATTGATAAAAAGAGATGGTTTTGAAATATGTTGTGTCACTGTTGCTAATTAATGAACTTATATGAATATTGTTATATTATCCACTTAGACGCGAACTTTTTTTAATTTTTAATTATAATTTTTTTCTTTCAAAATGAAATTAAATCTTTGAGCAACGCGATTTGGTGACCAAATGACGGTATCATTATAAAGATGATTGTATAACAGAGAAACAAAAATTGTAAAATGAGTATATGCTTTCTCTCAATGAACTCGCAGGTCATCGGGACCTACTAGTTAATTAATTTTTTGAGGGGAGGGATTTTGTTACATTATTAGATCTAATTCCGCGATTTCCTTATCTTAATCTAAATTACTACTTTATATTCACTAAATCCTTATTCTTAAATAATCTCTATCGTTAATTCTGTTAAATTTCCTTTAATTTAATGTCTCACTTGTCTAATTTACTTAAATATTACGCTTTTAGTATTCTTAAATTAAATGTTCCATTTCCGCTCTTTTTTCTTTTAGAATGTTCTTTTAGCAACCATTTTATTTTCGCGCGCGTATTCCGGGGTTATCCTTTTTACTTCAAATTCATCCACTCGCTCTGTCAGTACTATTTCCATGGCGTGGTATTCTTAATTATTAATTGGTTGAGAGCGCGACTAACGTCATATTTGTATTCCTACACTTGACGCACAAAAAGCCGATGTTCGCTGTGTTTCAACAGATTTTAGTCGTATTTCCATTTTTCATACCATCCCCTGGTCACCGTCCACGTATTCGATTATCTACAACTTTGTTCATCCCTAAATTACTACTATGAAGCGATGGCTAATAATACTCTTAGTGGAAAATGCGCCGCCGAAAGATGTTTAAATAAAATGCTGAGCTGATTTTACGTTTTGTCTGAATTATTTCTGAGGAAACTTTCAGGGAAAAATGTATTCCATGGCCTTCACTCGTCGACGGATACAACTTCCAAATCAACATATAACGTCAATGTCGAAGTCTTTAACATGACAGAATTCCAGTCTTCGTTATACTAGTACAACAGGATCGAATTACCTGTTCTGACAATTTATACTACTCTGTTACTGCTGATATAGTGACAGTCAGTTACTCCATTTCTACTAGAAAAATAATCCAATGTCGCCATAATGCAACATATACACTATATAGCCACTAATGACCGGAAACTTACAATTTTAGACATTTTGTCGAATATTTAGAAATATACTTCACAGATTCTTCTGGAATTTCAGGATGAAAAAGAACAGGTATGACCTCATATTCAGCAATGTCGATTTGTTAAGGGGGCAATTAGGGGGACAACAAAAAAATCAAAGAAAAAAAATCATATTTGGGATCACCCTGTGAAATAAAATGCACGAAATGATCTATCGTTACCGAATACAAATAAACAGACATTGTGCAATACGTGTATTCTTTTGTGTAAGAATAGCACGTATATTAATAGACAAATAGCGATTTATTTAAAAAAAAAAATAAAAATTGTTGCATGTTTTTTGCTTATAATATGCAGGGTTTCAACCAAATCTAACGCCGGTTTCAGAAAAATTGACAAAATATAGTAGAAACAATATAGTGCAATTGGAATATAAATATATTAAATATTTTAGGAAATATGAGCAGTTGTATGAAATAATTTTTATCTGCGCATGCGCGAGCGATAACAAGGATCATTTTACATAATTTAATAGTCAACTCTATAGAGCAACTTATTAAAAAAAATTAAGTCAAGTATCGTAAAAATTCAGAAAGATATCAGCGTTAGAGTAAGCAAATTTTTAGTTGTTCTCTAAAAGCAGCTGAATGATAAGGGAATTTACACAAATTGTCATTTTTTATTAACTGACTTTCAGAAAAAAGTTAGTATTTAGTGACTATCAACGAGTAGCTTTGGAAAAAATGCTTCGATTTTTATACTTCTTTAGATCATGGTATAGGCTCGTTCTGGTGGTTTTCCAAGAACTAAAGCATCAATAAAAAATTTAAATTAAAAAAAAAAAATTAAAAATGACAATTTGTGAAAAATCCCTTATCATTCAGCTGCTTTTAGAGGACAACTAAAAATTTGCTCTCTCTAACGCCGGTATCTTTCTGAGTTTTTACGATATTTGACTAAATTTTTTTAATAAGTTGCTCCATAGAGTTGACTATTAAATTATGTAAAATGATCCTTGTTATTGTTCGCGCATGCGCAGATAAAAATTATTTCATACAACTGCTCATATTTCCTAAAATATTTAATATATTTGTATTCCAATTGCACTATATTGTTTCTACTGTATTTTGTCAATTTTTCTGAAACCGGTGTTAAATTTGGTTGAAAACCCTGCATGTTATAAGCAAAAAACATGCAAGATTTTTTTAAATAAATCGCTATACCTCTATTAATATACGTGCTATTCTTACACAAAAGAATACACATATTGCACAATGTTTGTTTATTTATATTCGGTAGCAATAGGTCATTTCGTGCATTTTATTTTACAGGGTGATCCCAAGTATTTTTTTCTTTGATTTTTTGTTGGCCCCCTAATCGCCCCCCTTATCAAATCGACATTGCTAAATATGAGGTCATACCTGTTCTTTTTAATCCTGAAATTCCAGAAGAATCTGTCAAGTATATTTCTAAATATTCGACAAAATCTCTAAAATTGAAAGTTGCCAGTCATTAATGGCCATATAGTGTATATATATGTTATATACACTATGTATATAGTGTATGTATATGTTATAATATTAGATCCATCTCCGCGATCTCCCTGTACTATTCTAAATTACTACTCTATATTCACTAAATACTTATTCTTAAATAATCTCTATCATTAATTCTGTTAAATTCCCTTTAATTTAATGCCTCACTTGTCTAATTCACTTATCATTGCGCTTTTAGTATCAGGAAAGGGCATGTTTACAAACAAACACTTCCGTCAACTAATCTACTACTACATTTTTATCTAAGCGATCATTGCAGGAATCTCACTTGACGACAGAGGCCAATCATATCATAGATCTGTTAAATCAATCTGTTAAAGACCAATCAAATTCCCGGAGTTCACGTGTATAGTAGGAGTAATAATGAATGAACAGGTTTTTCTTGATGACCAACAGTAATTCGATCAACAGTGACGTCAGCTGCCCTTTCCTTATTCTTAAATTAAATGTTCCATTTCCGATCTTTCGCGTTTTAGAATGTTCTTTGGTAACGATTTTTATTTTTATTCCAGCCGAGATTTACTTTCCCACGCTTAATACCGGGGTTTCCTTTTTGCTTTATTATTTTTCCGTTGCTCTGTACGCTCTCTTTTCATGGCGTGATATCTTTACATCTTAATTGATTTAGAGTGCGTACTACATAATTGTATTCCTACGCTTAGGAAGTAAAAAGTAGTTATGCACGATTCTCCATTAGATTTTGCTGAGTTTTTGAAATGTAAACTGCCCCCTGGCTGTATGTCTGTCAAAATGTCGTTCGTTCTAAGATTTTACCTTTTTATGTAATCAAATGATAGAGTTATGGAGCAGTTTACATCACATGACTTTTACCCGAGAACAATGAAGAAAGCTGTAGGACGCGCAAACAGAAAAAGCATTGATAAAGGTAGCGAGAGCTGTCCTACAGCAGCAGCAAAAACCTGTTCGTGACGTCACCTTGCACAGCTCTATTGGTTATAGATGTTTTCTACATCGAAGTTATTGATGGCACTGCATCGTGATTTTGTGAGAACTGTCGCCCGATCTTATTAAATATAATCCTGTGAACAGAAATGCTTTCGTTACTTGTCTCCTAGAGAAATTCCAATCTTCACCTCCATTGTTTTTGCCATTAGCCACTAGACTGCGAACCATTTTTAATGAGAAATGATGATCGTATACAAAGATTAAGCTGCTCAATTAAATAGGTGTAACTGTTGATCTATTTTCACTTACTGCATGTTCTTACATCTATGCTCCAACTACATGCTATACCATATAATGTAACGAAAGGTTACATCTATCACGGCTAAATCAATTATGTAACAGAAATTGTTACATATAAACACGATATTATGCTACATTCATCTTCTTCATCTACATCGCTACTAGATCGACGAATTTGTTTTCCAGTAATCCGATACCTTTACAAATATATATATATATTATAAAAGGGTGCAAGGAAAAAATATAAATAAATGAGAAATAGTAAAAAGAGCAAAATAAGAAAATTCAAAAATTTATATTACTTTTAAAATAAGTAAGCAAAAATTTTTTAGGATAATTAGTAAAGATTGCTTCATTGAAAAATTGTTCAATATTTAGTAGTTTATCATCATGAACAGCACAGTCTATAATTCTAATAAATAAAATTCAAAATAATCAAGACATTTTATAACTGAAAAATTTAATTCGTTTCTTTTATCATATAGATTTGGTAATAATTTATTACTAATACTATATTATTGTGCGTATCAAGAAAATAAGCCTTGAAACTAGAACGGTGAGTAAGATTTTGTTTAAGAAAATCTGGATAAAAGTCAAAAATAGGTTCATAGCTGGAATCAGTACCAAAAAATGCCCACACCATCAATATACCTAAATAACATAGCCTTTTTATTGTCAAAATTTCATTCATAAAAATGCAAATAAATATTTGACACTGCATTAGTGGCAGGGCCTCCTTGAGGAAGACCATGAACTTGCTGATATAACTGAGTTCCAAACGGGATGTAATTTTCTTGAATATGCTATTAGATTAATTTTTAGCACAATTATTCAATTGGTAAATAAATCATATCAGTTGTAAATTTCCAAATGGGTGAAAAAAGTCCGGGCCAGGATTCGAACCACGGATGGCATGACTGAAGCTGCCAATGCTCTACCAACACAAAGCCATCCTGGACGAATCTGCAGGACTAATTCACCTACCTAACTTTTAACGATCACAAAATCTGGTCTGATGGGATGGCTCAGTTGGTAGAGCATTGGCGGCTTCAGCCAAGACATCCCTGGTTCGAATCCTGGCCTGGGATTTTTACACCCATTTGGAAATTTACAACTGGTATGCTTTATATTATTCCATATACCGGGTGTCCCAAAAAGGACTGACTGATTTTAAAATTCAATAACTTCCAAATGGTGACAGATATTAAAAAAATTCTTGCAGGAGGGTTATGCATAAAGTCAAGTTTTTTTACAGTGATTTTCGATTTTAGTTCGAATTACAAACAATAGATTGCGCTGCGATCAATAGAGGCTAAATTCAGGCTCGATTTTTGATACTTCGTGGCCCGGATAATACATTTCCATCTCCTTTTTCTGCATGGAACAACAGAAAGGACCAAAAATCGAGCCTGTATTTAGCTACTATTGCTTACAGCGCTATCTATTGTTTGTAATTCGAACTAAAATCGAAAATCACTATAATAAAACTTTTGACTTTATGCATCACCCTCCTGCAAGAATTTTTTTAATATCTGTCACCGTTTGGAAGTTATTGGATTTTAAAATCAGTCAGTCCTTTTTGGGACACCCGGTATATTACAATTTCCAGCTCATTTTTAGCTTTACAGTTGTATAACTATTATACTCTATGCAACAACACGTTATTTTGTTTTGACATGTAAAACAACAAATGTTTGGTTCATCTACCACTCCATGCAAAAAAATTCCGCAATCGAGAGGAAATCAGTGACATTTGCGTACAGTATGCCAGACTGAATAGCGAATACCTTGCTTGTACGTCATCTTTCAATTCAGACAAGGTAAGTAGACTTCGAACATACACTAAAGATTTTATGTAACCCCATAAACAAAAATTTCCCTGAATAACATCTGTAGATCATGGAGGTTATGCGTTATTGAAAGAAAAACGGCTTATTTACTATTTTAAAACCCTACTCCTGCATACCAACCCAACATACAAAAACATGCCACCTATTGATATTTTTGAAAAACAACACAAAAATCTGCATACCATTAGCTTACCATATAAGTAAGATTATCAAATTTTATAACTGATTTTAACTGATAATCTTTAAAGTTTATATATATATATTTTCTTTTTAGGATATATATATATATATGTGTGGTGTGTGTGTGTGTGTGTGAAAATCTTCCTTTACTCACACAGTGAGATAGGGTGACATTCCAATCTTATAAACGTAATAGTAGAAAACTGCTTTTCATGCATGTGTAACACAACCCAATATTTCAGCATTTTAAAGTGACGCTCTCTAATTAGGACGCTATCCCATCTATCGGTTTCACATTATTCCTCAAAGGAGCAAGGACCAAGAATAACTGCTCCAAAGTATCCCTACTATACAGTGAATACCAATCCTATGCATTACAGATGAAATGAGCTCATCCCGAGCCCGATTTTTACACTAGTCTTCGTGCTCGGACTTAAAGTGAAAATTTTACTTACTCATAGATTGAAAAAAAAGAATAACTAGAATATAATAATTACTAGAGAACAGGAATTCTTCTTCTTCAGAATTTAGTATCGCCCCCGACATTTCCATTAACTTCATTTTCTTCTGATGAGCTGGTGGCTTCTATTATTATGAAATAGCCATTATAAATGAATCGTTAGGTGAAGATGAAATAGCTGTCGTAAAAAGTTACAACTCTGATTTTCTGGTCAGAATGGGGGGGGGGGGGGGAGAATGATCCACCAGAAGAAAATAACTAAGCGGAACTCGGATAATCGGGACTCTACTGTAGTGCAAAACATATTTCAATTTTAAGACTTAAAGCACACGCTTTTATTTTATGTAAAATGACGTCATTTGCATTAACATAGATACTTAAAATTCAATATGTTAAAAAATGCATTCAAAACTCAATAAACAGCTCATCTGAAGAAAAAAGAAAAAATAGCCCCCCCCCCTCCACCCAAATTACATGAAACCTCACTTTATAAAATTTTAAGTATATGTTATAAATAATGTCAAAGTTTAAATGAGATTGGTTAACTAGTTTTCCTAATTTTAACAATTCTGCGTCAATAATCCTCCCCCGAGGGTCTCTCCTCTCCCTCGGAATTTCGCACTCTTTCAATTATTTAATGTTATAATATAATATTTATATGAGTGCTCACTGAAAAAATGCAATAAACAGCTGATCTGAGGAAAAAAGAGAAAATTGCCCCCTTCCCCCCCATCCAAATTCCATGTACTCTCACTATATACATTTTTTACTACAGTAAAACCTGTGTAAGTTGACCACTTGCGGTGCCACACTTCAGTGGTCAACTTATAAAGGGCGATGATAAATCGCCTTACATTTTTTTAATGTAATATTCATACCATATCATTTTTTCCCACAAAAATTTTATTTATTGACAGGGCTTTAAAATAATATTGTATTACCATGCATATTTCTAACACCTTATAAAAGGAAAATATTAACTACAAGAATGAATTAATAGTTTTGTATAATTTTAAAATCAATTAGTATTACTACTATTTATTTTTAAAAAAATTGATGTTTTTCTCAATTTTCTTTTTCTATCACATCACACTACAGTTCTCTAACAACAATTTAGTTATTTCTTCCCCATTCTTTGATATGTTAGACACTGTACTTTTGGAAATTCCATATCTATCAGCTAATTTTCTCTGGCTTTCTGCTTTTCTAATTAAATTTGATATTTCATATTTTTTATCATTTAAAAGTTCAACTAATTTTCTTTTTAGAGTCATTTTAGGTTAACAAAATCTTCCTTGTTAAAAGGCAATTGCAAAATATAAATGTCTTGTATACTACCTCTACACCAAGTTTACTGGATGAAAATAATAATCCTTCTGTACTACAACACAGTTCTAGTGTAACTCATTGTTATTAGGGATGTAACGAATATTGGGCCACTATTCGGTATTCGGACCTTTTGCCGAATATTCAGCCGGCCAAATATTGAACAGATATTCGGCCGAATAGTGGGACATTTGACCGAATACCTGTAGCCGAATAGTGGCATATTTGGCCGAATATTTTAAGATATTTGGTTAAATGTGTTCCAGAAAATCAAAACAAAATGTGATTTTAAATATTTTCGACAAACAATATTAAAAAATTATACCTAAATACATTAATTATTATAAGAAAAAGATCTCATTCTGAAATATGGGGTGGAGGAAGTATTATGAGGGGCTTGTTAATTTTGAGAAAAAGAAAAGAGAAAAGTATATCTTGGTAGCAGAAAAGAATATATAATATTTTAATGGAATGAATAATTAAATTTTAAGAAAATAACCTTTTTTTTTTTTTTTTTTTTTTTTTTGACATACAGAATGTAAATTTATTAAGTTTAAGTTGCATGAAAAGGGATATAAAAAGACAGAGGACACATGCAAGTTCTTATTTTTAGGGGGTGAAAGGATTTTACTAAAATAAAAAAAGTTCCATTTTTACAGAGGTAATGAGTTCTATTTTAGATAGTATATATATATAAATTACTAGAACTATCTATGGATTAAATAAAAAATTATGAATTAAATTATTATTTACATTTTTAAAAGTCATATGTTATCTTTAAAGTATTTTTTAAGCCATTTAAAGTATTACAAAAAATACATTCAGCTGTTATAATTTTTGAAAACTCAAACAAAAAATTAATTTCAATTAGTCCTTAATTTAATTTTTTATTTTAAAATTGAAAAAAAAATTAAACAATTAAAATAAAAGTCATTTATATTAAAGTCAGTATTTTAATATCAGAATATTCGGTATTCGGCCAAATCACTATTCGTTACATCCCTAATCGTTATCACAAATAATTTTCTTAATTGGGTTGATACAATTGCCACAAACTATTGCAACTGGAGGAAAAATTTTTGCTTACCAACTAGCACCTGGGGTTATTGAAAGAAAGGAAGGAATAATAATAGAATGGGAAATAGAAGAAAAAAATCTAGAATCAAAGAATGGGGGAGGGGGTACTGAAAAGCCAAATCCACAAGAGCAACAATGTAAGAAGAGATAAGCCTTGAATTATTTATTTACGCCTATCACATCTTTTTTATAAAAGCATTTACCAGGTTAATAACTATTTTAACCCTTCTGGAAATTTTAGTTAAAAAGAAAACAAAAAATTAATTTTGTGGAGAGTTTTAATTCACGATTTGTTAGCTTTTTGGATGGTCAAGTTATAAAGGGTTTTGATGGGCATTTTATAATAGTTCTAGTCAAAATTGAATAATTTCAGTGGTCAAGATACAAGATAGACAGGTGGTCAGGTTACAAAGGGTTTGTCTCATAGTTTTGTATTGGATAAATTTGGTTCCTGACAACAGAGGTCCACTTAGAAGGTGGTCAATTTTACAGGTTTTACTGTATGTGTTATAAACTATCTCAAAGCCTCTCCACACCTTTTTTAAAGGGGAAAAATGAGTTTGAAGAAATTGAAATTTTTAATAGTAGAAAAAAGTGGTATGAAATCAGTTATCACTATCTTTCAAATATTTATGGTTAAAAAATAATATTTAAAGGAGGGCTCAGTAAAAAAACCGCATTTAAAATGAAAAAAAACATCTGATAAAAAAATAGAAAAAAAAGCCCCCCCCCCCCCCCCCCACCAAAATTCAATGCACGCTAACTTTATAATATTGTTATAATCTGTTATAAACTATCTCAAAGTTTAAAAGTGATCAGATATTTAGTTTCCCTCATTTTAACAAATATGTTCATTATCTATACAAAAACCCATTTCTTCTATAAGTTTAAAATTCGATTTTTTGATAAATCCAAAAATTGTGGACAGATTTCTTTTAAATGGACGTATTATTAATTAGCGTGCGGGTTTACGTACAGTTGTGCAAGAACCATATTCTAAAAGCAATGTTTAAAAATTTTTGTAGGTGGTATTAAAAACCGCAGTATTAAAAATTATCAGTTTTTTGTATCATGCCACATGACCTGCAGTTTCAAAGAAGCAAGCAGTTCAAAATCTTGTAAAAAAGGATATCTCGCTCGAACCGGGTCCCCGCTGCCTACGGCAGCGTATAGTATTCGTGCTCTGCACGTGCTGCAAACTCTTAAAAAGACTATCGCACTCGAATGAAAGTCGAACCGGGTTCCTGGTGCCTATGGCACCGTATAGCAGGCGTGCCTGCTGCACACGCACTGCAGAATCTTGTGAAAAAGGTAATCTCGCTTGAACAATTCTCGAACGAGTTTCCCACTGCCTACGGCACCATATAACAGGTGCTGCAAAATCTTGTGAAAAGCGAATCATGCTTGGGGAGGGA
Source organism: Maratus speciosus (assembly GCA_963932465.1). Lineage (NCBI taxonomy): Eukaryota > Metazoa > Arthropoda > Arachnida > Araneae > Salticidae > Maratus > Maratus speciosus. Next base: position 344,418,570 of record OZ010786.1, read on the forward strand.
GGGGGCCAAGTGGAGTGATGCACACCAGAGATATATAAATAGATTAAAGCGGTCACAAACCTTTCGTACAATATATCACATGAGGGGTATCGGCAAAATTTAGAAAAGTTCCCCCCTTGGGGGAGCAAAGTGGGGGGATCAATATCAGAGATGCATAATATGATTAAGTGGTCACAGATCTTTCTAAGAATGTATCACATGAGTGTCAGCAAAATTTAGAAGGGCAAAGTGGTGGGATGGACACCGGAGATGTATAACTTGATTAAGCAGTCAAAAGCCTTTCTAACGATATGTGACATGGCAGGTATCATGAAAATTTAGAAAAGCCCCCCCACCCGGGTGGGTAAAATGCACTCCCCCCTCCCCATGATTTTTGACGCAGCCTGATTTTTAAAATTTTTGTTATGTTTTATAAGCTATATTAAAGTTTCAAACAGATCGTCCAATTATATTCCCTAGCTTTGTTCGTGCCCCTCCCTCATCCCTCCCCCCTCAAAATGCGATGCGCCATTCTTCTTTATAATTTTTAATCATGAGTTATAAAGTATCTTAAAGTTTAAAACAGATCGCATTGTTAGATTTGCTACTTTAAATGAAATCACAATCTGTTAGTTCCACATTCCACCACCAGGTAGCACACTCTATTCTTAACAAAAGCGTATCTGAACGAAACTCCTTTACACAACCTATCAGATGATGTGTTACTCGAGGGGGTGGCGCTCTTCAGCAAAAATTTAAGATATTTGTTGAAATTACTATTCAGAAATAGTGGTAACCTTTGACACATTTATATTTAATAAGTGTGATGTATCTGAGGACTTTGTCAAAAAACCGCACCTGAAACGGTATGAAATGCAGAGGTAAAAAAAAAAAAGAAATATTTCGCTCCTCTCCCTCCCCACCTACCCGAAATTTCAATTGTATTTCAATTTACTGTTTGTTTATTTGAATATTTGCATTTTTTCCCCTTATGTGAAAATATTTTTTTTTTTTTTTAAAGCAAAAACCACAAAATTAAGATGATGTCAAATAACCTATGCAAAAAAAAAAAAAAAAATGATTTAAAAGAAAAACTAAGGATACTGTCATTAGTTTGCAAGTATTGTAACATGACAGTGTACTAAGCTCATTCAATATCCTATGCAATAAATGAAAAAATTATGAATTTTGTCAATCAGGCGAGGGAATAAAGTTGAGAAAAATGTCGATTGGTCACTAAGAAAAAAAAATCAAGAAATTTGTTGATTGACCACAAGAAAAAAATGCAGAATTCGATGATAGACTGCCAGGAAAAAGATCAAAATCATATATTCATCTTAGAAAATCATAAATTTTTTAACTGGCACAGGGAAAAAATCATTAATTTTTGTCAATCAGTCACAAGATGAAACAGCAGAATTTGCCAACCGGTACGAAACACGAAATTTGATAATCGGCCATGAAGAGAAAATCATGAAATTTGTCAATCAATCATGGCGTAAAATATATATACAGTAGAACCTCTTTTATCCGAAACTCTTTTAACCGAAACTCTCAGTTAACCGAAATCAATTTTTAAAGTTTTTTTTTACTATCACATTCCTAGTGTGCAAAATCCATTTTTAAAGCTTTTTTTTTTTTTAACTATCATATCCCTTGTGTGCAAGTAGTCCTTTTCGAACTACGAGTACATATAAATATTTTCAATCTGCTTTCTTAGAGTTCATTTGAATTTAACTTGACCTCCCGTAAGCTACGGAGCGGAATGAAGAAAACGAACAAATTTGCAATTCTGAAACTTCTGAATGTTTTGCAAAAGGTTTGGCATGGCTGGAGCAGTAGAAAGACTGTGATACTGGTGAACTAATAATATTAAAAAACTCTGTGATTCTCCGTCCTTCAAAGCAAAGGCAATCGAAAGTACTACAAACAAAACATTTTTTCAAAATATGTAAAAGGTACTTAACTTCAAAATTAAAATTCAGGTAATGTATTCTTGTTTTTTTTTTTTTTTTTTGCTATTGCTTTATTTTTATTAAGCACTTGTTACCATAATAAGAAATATTGCATATATTTTTCCATAATCTTAAAATTGAAGCATTCTCGATTATCCGAAAATTTCGATTTTCCGAAAGAGAGTGGGTCCCAATTACTTCAGATAATCGAGGTTCTACAGTATATGTAAATTTAGTCATTCAGTTCCAGAAAAATATTGTTAAATTTATCAATTGGTCGTGTGGAAAAAAAAAATAGAAAATTTATCCCCCACCAGCAGTTGTATTAAAATAAAACTAAAAATTTTGGCAATAAGTATGTTGATAAGTAAGACCACCCACAAGGACAAATTCAGAAACTCACCATGCTGCCGAATGTGTGAAAAAAAAAAAAAAAAAAACTAGAGAACAGGAATTTTGCTTTACAGAATTTAGTGTCGACCCCGATGAAAAAAAATTATTAAATAATTTTTTTTCAATCAAACCTATACCTTTGGAATGGATCATTTTCTTCTGATGGACTGATGGCTTCCATTATTATGAAACAGCCGTTATAAATGAAGTGTTAAGTGAAGATGAAAGAGCAGCCATTATAAGTTAGAACTCTGATTTTCTGGTCAGAATGGGGAAAAAAAATAGCCATAATTTTTGTTTAGAACTCTGATTTTCTGGTCAGAATGGGAAAAAAAATGGCAATAACTTTTTTTGAATTTTTTTTTTTTTTCCCATTCTAACCAGAAAATCAGAGTTCTAACTTCTAACGACTGCTCTTTCATCTTTACCCAACACTTCATTTATAATGGCTGTTTCAGAATAATAAAAGCCATCAATCCATCAGAAGAAAATAACTTGGTTAAAGCGGAAACTCAGTTAAGCGGGACTCGGATAATCGGGACTCTACTGTAGTTCAGTTTTAAGACTTAAAACATGTGATTTTATTTTATGTAAAATTAGTCCAGTCAAATTAGGTTAAAAAAGGGCTTAAAGTGGAAAATTCTGGTGTAATTGATTTTAGAGTCTTACTTTATGTTTTCGGGGGTGCTGAACACGAATCTGAAGTTGTCCAACAAAATTTATCTCGGCAAATATGAAAAATCATGAAAAAACCACTAAAAATCGCAGATTTTTCAAGTTTTTTGCTAATAACTTGCAAAGTAAACTTTTTACACAAAAGGTGACCCTATATTAAAATACAGCTGAGAAAATTACCTACAATTCATGTTCTTATGATTTTTATTGTACGATATATGGCTTCCGTAGAGGCATTGAAAAATCGGCGAAAACCAGTAATTTTGGAAAAACGCGAAAACAGAGATTCTTACCCTTTCTGTTCACAACACTAAAAGTAAGCATTTCATGGTAAACATTTGCTGACGTACTCACTTATTATTAGATTATATATTATTATGATGTAGGTATACTGCGTGACCTCGAAAATCCGGCATTCAGAGATGCAGCAACTTAAAAAATCCCCCCCCCCCCCTTTTTATTTCAATTCCAACTTACGGGAAGAGCAAAAATAGCAATTATTTTCGAATTAAAAACCGAGGTAAAAACTATGCATTAGCAGACAGTGAGATCGCTTACACTGTGCTAAATATAATCCTCGATAACACTGGTAGCAACTCAGAGGAACGGGGACGAGGACCTAGCAGAAGATAAGTTCTCACCGAAAAAATGCACAAATTTGACAGGAAAATTAACGTCATCTTCAAAGAAACAAGATTGTATTTCCGAAATCGATATTCGACAGTTGTATAAAATCCAAGAAAAAAGATAGTTACTTGACACTGATGCTTGAGAAATTACATCAGAAGAAATGACTGCACTACTTATCAATTTTTTTTTTTTTTTTTTTTTTAACATATAAAATATCAACTAAAGTAAGTTTTTTAAACATTCCTTTTTCTCACGTCAATATCATTTAGGTATGTATTAAATTATGAATAAATGTCACTATCGAGAAAATTGTAAGTACTTTTGATATTTTTTTCCAAAATCTGTAATTTTCAAAAATCAATTACAAATTTGCCGTAGCTGACATTCACACAAAACAGGCACGAGAGGAAGCGGATATACTTATTGTCACCACAGCAAGGGACTTTACACAACAACATAACTCTGTAGTTATTGTGGGTGGAGACGTCGATTTGCTGGTTATCATGATTTGTCGCTGTAGGGGTGTACATTCAAATGTGTACTTTCTAAAGCCAGACAAAGGGACAGTTTCACCACTCATTTTTTTCTTCTGGCTGAAAACTTTGATCAATCGATTGCTAACAGCATATTATTTTTGCATACCATTGGAGCAGGGGTGTCAAACTGTGGCCCGCCGGATACCACTAAAATTTTAAAGAAATAGTTGACAAGTTGAATCGCAGCAATTCGACGATTAGATAAGGCAAATATAATTGTAAAATTTTAGTAGTATCCGGCGGGCCACAGTTTGACACCCCTGCATTGGAGGTTGTGATACTACTTCAGCCTTGTTCAAAGTGGGAAAGATGGAGTTTCTTCGGTCTCTCAAGAAAAACTCTGCATTAACTAATACCATTGAGGTTTTTAAAGACCCTATGGCAGATGCTGGCAATCATTTTTTGGTCTCATTGTATAAATTTGCTGACTAGGAAGCCACGTCGTTAAACAAATTGAGGTATTTATGTTACCTTAGGTCTGCATACAAGACATCAATCCATTTGGCGTCCTACTGAGTCTGCAGCTCAACAGCATTCATTTAGGGTATATTTTCAAGTTCAACATTGTCTTGGGAATGAAAAAGATCCTGAACAATGGGGTTGGAAGAAAATGAAAGATGGTCTGGTCTGGAGCCAGTAACCACACTTCAGCCACCAGCACCTCAAGCCGTTTTGAAACTTATTTCTTGCAAATGCAAGAAAAACTGCCAGGAAATCTATGGATGCAAAAAAGCAGGCCTCAGGTGCTCCAATATGTGTGTGAACTGTGAAAGCAGTTGCAGTAACATGCCTCTTACTGAAATCGAGGAAGACAAGGATGATCCGGAATTCCCTGAAGTACTTGAAGGTAAATATGCCTAAATAATTCCATTTCACCTTTACTTTTTCACTAACTTTTTTATTTTTGTAATCAAAATATTTATCTTACTACAGTGGTATAACTACTCAATTTTCAAACAATTAGAAAAAAAAATCATAAATTATTTTTTTAACGGTGGTTCGTAATACAATAGGTTAATATGTTTTCTAAATTGAGGTTCAAAAGTAACCTATTCATGACTTGAGTTGTAAAAGAGGGGTAACAAAAGAAAGATGTAAAAATCATGTTATATGATAAAATGTTGCATGAATCATTACTTAATTAATTACAATTAGTTCCACCGTTTTTAAAAGTACTACGTGCACCAGAGCTGCTCAAAAGCCTAAGCTTTGACCCTTGGGTGTTTGCAGCCTTCGCCTACGGCTTGTGCAACAATCTTCTCTCACGGGACGAAAACGGCTCTTTCGCGCCCAGGTACTTAAATAAATATTATATTTAATTTTTTTTTTTTAGGTGTAGAAGAATTGGAAGGCATGCCTGCAATCATGCAAAATTTGGCCAAGAGGGTTCGGTATGACTAATGAGTGTCATTTCAAGCCAATAATCATTTAATAATAAGTGTTGTATAAAAAATACTTACCGACCTATTTTATTATACTGTATAACATTAAACACTAACCGATCACTAATCACTTTTTATCTTTTTGTTGTATCTATAAAACCTAACGTTTACGTTTTCCATATCTGTACAGACGTCTAATGATGCATTTTGTATGTTTTCAATAAAGAGGCAGCTGAATACTCCGTGCATTCGTCATTGTTTTTCTCATAATTATTCAAGGTCCAAAAAAATTACTTGAACATAAATTGTAGAAAACTGAATCAATTTCAGAAATACAATCTTGTTTCTTGGAAGATTACGTTAATTTTCCGGTCAAATGTATGCATTTTTTTGGTGGGACCTTATCTTCTGCCAGGTCCTTACCTCGTTCCTCTGAGCTGCTACCACTGTTATCGAAGGCTCTATTTGGCACAGCGTCAGCGATATCGCTATCAGCTAATGCTTTGTTTTTTATCTCGGTTTTTAATTATTGTCATTTTTACATTTCCTGTAAGTTGGAAGTGAAAAAAAAGGGAGGGGGAAGATGACTTTGATGTCTGATTTTTTAAGTTGCCGAATCTCTGAATGCTCGATTTTCGAGGTCACACTGTATACTTACATCATCATAATAACATGTAATATAATAATAAGTGAGTACGTTAGCAAATGTTTACAGTGAAATGCTTACTTTTAGAGTTATGAACGAAATGGATGTAAAATAATATCTTTTTTGCGATTTTCCAAAATTACTGGTTTTCGCCGATTTTTCAACGCCTCTACGGAAGCTGTATATCGTACGAAAAATGATAAGAATATAAATTGTAGGTAATTTTCTTGTCTGTATTTTAACATAGGGTCACCTTTTGCGTAAAAACTTACTTTGCCAGTTATAAGCCAAACACTAAAAAATTCTGCGATTTTTAGTGGGTTTTTTCACGATTTTTTATATTTGCCGAGAGAAATTTTGTTGGACAACTTCAGATTCGTGTTCAGCACCCCGAAAACATGAAGTAAGCCACTAAAAACAATTACACCAAAATTTTCCACTTCAAACTCTAATTTGACTGGACTAAATGACATCATCGGCATCCACTGAAGAATTCTTCATTTGCAATCCAGTATTAAACAACATCTACAGTAAAGTACGCATAGGATGTCACTATCACTGAATAATACACAAATCCAAAAAAAGAGATTTCGTCATTTAAGAAACAGGACAAAAAAAAAAAAAAAAAAATCGGCTATCTAAAGATTCACAAGCCTTCATTTGTTTGCAATATTAATATAGATACTTAAAATTAAATTTAGTTTATAATAGCGTCAAGTTTCATCAGAAATCATTAATTTATATTTTTTCAAAATAGCATGTATTTTAAGTACTTTTTTTTTTGTTTTTATGGGAAAATGGCAACAAAAATATATAATTGCTGTTTTTCCTTCACTTTCTACAGAAATGGAGTACTTAGAGTTGCGAAAATTAAGCGAATGGCTCTAAAAACTACAAAAAAATTAATATTTCAAAAATAAATGGAGATGCAGTTTTCAAACAAATTGCATTAAAAAGTATACTTTTTTTTTCCAATACGACGGTATAAAAATTGAAAATATGCGATACTTAGAAGTTTAAAAAATTGCTGTAGAAAATTTAACAGTACAATGATACACCTGCTTTGTTTTACGGCTGGCTTATACAATGTAACGTTATTTTTTGGAGACGACACAAAATAAGCTGGGAGAAAGAAATAGCATACCGGGGGCTAAAAAAACAAATTTTGTGAATACTAGTACTGATAAAAGCAGCCTTTGAACAAATCTCTTCAAAATATGTTTTTTGAACAGGACACAAAGTGCTCTTTTTGAGAACAATGTGCCCTTTTATTATTTAATTCCTGCCTGGCAGCACTTTTCGTCTGGAGTCAACACTATAAATGTCCTTTTTTTCTTCTGTCTTACAAGAATACAGTAACCATTTGTAATATCATGGCTTGTTACTTTGCTCATTTGGATATACCAATAGCCACTGCATTAAATTAATAAATATTAAATATTTAGTACAAAGAGATATTTTTGTACTTACTTTGAATTACAGAAAGGGTTCTGTTTGCAATGCCTTGTTTTAAAAAATACCGTAATAAGTAATAAGTTGATAAGTTGTACCAGTTGATGATAGGCTCTCTCAGCCATTATTGAAGGATACAGTACCCAGACCTTTTCTAAAATCAGTAAAATGTAGGGGAGAGGGGGGCACATGTGAACAGTACATATTTCACTCGGTTAATTTGAAATTAAAAAAATTACCAATTGATGGTAGTACTGGTACCATCTTTTGGCTGAATTTTCAGAACAATCGACCATTTTGATTTCTGGTAGTTGTAATTTGTTTGTTTTAGAAGATGTGAAGTAAAAAAGTCTTCTAAGTTATTGAAGTAAAAATTCATTCAAGACATTTTTTAAAGAAAAATATCAGCATTGCATTGTATAGTGGCATTAATTAGGTAAGTCTACAAAAAGTTTTGTTTCCTTATTTCAATTAAAAATATCTTTTTTTTTTTTTATAAGTTAAGCTGTAGTTGGTAGATGGGGCACTTGTGAACAGAACGTATGGGGGCAGATGTGAACAGTTCACAAGTGTATTTTTTAAGTCTGTGAATGCTTTTTTTTTTTTTTTTTTAAGTTTAAAATTTAATTACCCCTGTAAAACATTGAGCTATATATTCAATTTTTTTAGGATTGCTTCACAGTTTTAATTTACTGGAAGTTAGATATCAATTAAAAGTGACTCAAAAAGAGTAGGCATATTAGTGTACAATTTTACGAATAAGTTCTTGTATCTATGTTGAAACATTTATTGATTTATTTACACAACTAGAAAGAGAGCATCTAATTAGTTTTTATCACAGTTTTTATTCACAAAAAATTACTTTTGTCTTATTTATGCATGTGTTCACATGTGCCCCAGCTATGTTTAAAACTACCCCTCCACCAGGGCACATGTGAACAAATTTAGACAATTTTTAGAATAATGATTTAAGTTAGAAATTCTTGATAAATGTATCCAAAAGTTTCACCAAAAGAACAAACAAATTCTAAATATTCATACAAATCAATTTTAGTTCAATAGCTCATAACAATTTTGAGAAATAGTCAAAAATGTAAAAATTGTTCCCATGTGCTGTGCCCCTTTCTCCCCTACCTTGCTTTTTAACCTGTTTAAGGGCTGTGGTTCATTTTTGGACCACATAATTTAAATTCCTAATGCCACATTGACACCAGAGTATTGGAATGAAAAATTTCCTTTTATAAAGTGCGTGAACAAAAGCTTTTGCTTGTTTACAAATAAATTTGTTTATAAATTCTGGTGTCATTCACTCATTTCAGCATTTTGAAAATAAAAAACTTGACCATGAAAGGATTTTTAAAAAAAGCACACTTCTAGCAAAATTTTTATTATATGAGTCCTATAATATTGTAGGAACCAATATTATATCTACTTCTAATTGGCTAAACTTTTGAGCTCTCATTTATATATTTATGGTCCAAAATTGTTTCTTTTATACATATTTAGATTAAAATTTAACTGTATTTAAGTTTAACCTTCCACTACTTGCATCACTTTGCACACACGAGAAAGACACTTACAATTTGTAAAAAGGTTTAGTGTTGTGAATCGCACTGGAAAGTCTTAATCACTTTGAAAAATAGCAAGTGGTGTGCAGTGAAGATAAACAATAAACAAAACGATATCAAACCATACATTCGCCATTCAAAATTCTGCTTCAGCAATGCTTAATTTTGGGTAGCATTTTTTTTTTCTAAACACTAGCTGATAACTTGTGCAAATTCCCCCCCCCCCCTAAAAAAAAAGGCACCACTGTCACATCAATTAGCTATATTACTGCTTAAATTAAATAAATTTTATTATAATTATTATTTCAGCGGTGGCTAGTATCGATTTTCAGTGGTGAAATCAGATTCGTCCTAACAAATTGGACGCTTTTATGTGATTATATTAACTGTTTAAAAAGAAAAATTGTGTAACATATAAATGAAAAAAAAAAAAATGATCTTACTTGTAGAAATATAAATTATTTTCCCGTAAACTTTCACATTCATCTAATTACCAGTTTAAGTATGACATTCATTAGTACCATTATAAACATTTAACACAAACATAATTTAGTTGAAACAAACATACAATTAAAAATACAAAGTGGAATTCTGATTAATAGTATGTATTCGTTTCATTTTTCTTTATTAATTCTATTTAACACATCTGTTCCTAAATCTTAACAAACCGAATTTGTTTCCAATACTTGACACTAGGAATGGGACAGGTTTAGACGTAGCCCGATGATTTGATTTCGGGCAGAAACCGTTTCAAAGTAAAAATTTTATTCATTCACAAATTAAAAAAAAACTTGCTATTTGATTAAAGATTAATAAAAGCCGCAAGTGGTACACTGAAAATAGCACAAAAAGAAAATTAAGAATACAAATTAATGCGCAGACAAAACATTTCACCGATAAATTGCCGAGACGCCAAGATCAGGTTGTAAACAGAGAGGTAAACAGTGGGCCTGTTCAGAAGTGCAGAAAACGCCGCGCGCGCGCTCAGAAGTTTTTACCATGGAGTAGGTCATATCGAAGAAAGGAATTTTAAAGTAATTCAATTATTTCATTAGTTTTATGGTTCAAAACAGGTAAAACCAACGACCATATTTCTTTATCCTTCCAAAACATGGTTTTCGTAACAGAAATACATGCCTATGTTCACTCAGATAAAATCCAAAATATTCGGGAGAAGCATCACGTGACCTACTTCATCTACTTTAGCCCGTTCAGTATTTAAAATCAATTAACCAACCGCACTCAAACTTGACGCGGGCGGCTCAAAAAATGGAAGTGGCTATTCGTTCGATCAATCGGACTTTTAGTTATTTAGGCAGAAAGTCCGACCATCGTTTGCGCATACGTGCAGGTTTGTTTACAGCTTTTCCAGCTGAAATATTTCAAGTTAGCGGAGTGCTGATAGTAGCAATTGCATGCTTAATTAACAATTGTATTTATGTATTAATACAGCTCTTTTGGTTTGTCTGAGTAAACATGAAAGAAACCTTTTTTATAATAGGTTTTTAAATAAATTATTATTGTATTTTTATGAGGCAAATTTCCTTGAATAGTTCAAGAAAAATTTCTCTTTATTTTTATGCGTATAGGTTATGCATCATTATTTATTTGACCTTCGTTTTCTCTATACATTTTAAAAAAATTCTTAATTTTTATTCTTTTACTTAATATTTTAATAATTTACTTTACATGACTTTAATTTGCTTTAACATTCATTATAATTTCGAGTGCAGTATTACATTCAAATTAGTGTTTAAAAAAGTAAACAAAACAGTGACTTGAAATTTTCAAAATTCTAAAATCTGCATAATTTCTGGCCCCATGATATGCCGATTTAATGAAGTCTACTGTACTTTTAAAGTTTCCATTCCCAGTTGTCTTTTGTTACAACATTTGGCTTTTAGAATGTTTTGTTTATGAAAAAACTACTATTCCTTTTCATATGAATAAATTATTGAATAATTTAATACAAAACAGTTATTTTAAATTTTAAACTAAGTTTTTTAAAAAATAACTTTAATAATAAATAAGTTTTGAACATTGAAAAAAACTTATCACTTTATTATTTTGTTAAATTACTTTATTAAAAATTTATTGTTTCATAAAAAAGTTTCTTAATCTCAAAAGTTTATTTTCATTTATTTCATTTTATCTATTCAATGTATTTTAAGTTAAATCTGCATTCATTGTTAGCGACGGAGTGATTATTTTCATTTATTGAAAAATTATTGATGCCAAAATAACAGGAGATTCTCCACTTGAAATATATATTTATAAAATTTTATTTAAATTGTTATTTAGGTGCATTTCTTTTACAAGTATAGCTATAGATTTATCTTACTGCATAGGTCATCAGTTTAAATGTATTAAATTAAAAATTTTACTTTTTTTTTTTTTCAAAAGCATTTACTTATTATTCTTATTATTTTTGAAAATAGAATTCATTATCAAAAAATAAAATGCTTTCTGTGGAAGGTTCTTTGATTTGAGTCTATGTGTTTGAGTGCATAATAAAGTTTCAGACGAATCATGAATTCAATAATTTCAGTGGTCAAAATAGTATGTTAGAAGTAATGAGAAACAATATGAATTTAAATTTCAGTAAGATTATAAAAGCCCAAAATTCTGTAAATTTGTGTTTAATCATCAGTTTTATTATTTTTAAGGTACTTTTCGGTTAGCCAAATGTTATATATATACATACATATGTATACATAACACTGGTGCCTGGCTAACCGAAAAGTACCTTTTTTAAAAGTAAAACAAAAAATAATTACTCATTGGGTAAAATTAATTTGTACAATCTGAAACAAAAAAAAAGACTACGTAAATTAAGTAATACTGCTCATTTTCATGGAATATGAAATGAAGCCATCTTCCCCCTCCCCCCCTCTACCCGATTTTTTAAATCTTGGAAAATAATAAGTTATAAATTGAAATATTGAGAGATATAGACATCGACAGAAAGAAATCAAAGGAGGGGCACGATTTTGGAACATGTTTGCCTATGACGCAACCTCCCCTGCTATTTATTAAAAATGCAAAATATCAACATGAAATAATCTAAACTACAATTTGTTTTGTCAGACTTCCTCATGCTAGACAGTTTTTAAATTTATTAAATATATATATGTATAAATTTAACAATTAAGACATATTAAATATTCAAGCATTTATATTCAAGCGTTTATATAAAATAAACTAATTGTATAATATAAAAAAATTACAAACTATTTATAATTGTTAATATTTTAATATTAGGTAATAAATAATAATTATTAAATTAACAATAAAAAATTAATAATAATAAATTAATTATTAAATTAATTATAACATAATAAATTATTAAATTAATAATAATATAATAAATTATTAAATTAATAATATATTACAATATAATTAATAATATATTACAATATAATTAATAATATATTACAATATAATTAATAAATAACATTAATAATATAAATAACATTAATAATATAAATATAGAAACAAATATTTAGTACACTTAATTGCTTAACGAAATATAACGTTTAAAAAAATAAATAATTGAAGACAAATATTACTAAATTAATATTTATAAATATAAATAACTTTCTTCTAAAAAGAAAATGACCTAATTTGCATAATTTGCTAATTTGCATGTGTATTGAAAATAAATAAACAATCATATTTTAAAAGGCAGAGTTATGAAAAAGCCATTTCATCCGATCATTTGCTGGCGCGCCTGCGCATACGATGGTCGGACGTTTTGCCAAAATTACTAAAAGTCCGATTGGTCGGACGAATAGCCACTTCCTCAAAAAATTTATGTGGGCGATTTGATCACGTGATTGTGCGCTTTGTGCTTATGTTTTATTGGTTGTGCTTTGTTTGGTAGGTTGATTGATACAATTTAACAATTCAATTGGTGCTATAAATTTTTAACAATTTTCTTTTAATCTATTTAAAAATGATTTATCAGTTGCTTTACATTTTTCGTGATAAATAGAAGGCTGTTAATAAACCAAGATTGTGATATCACCGTATTACGAGATTTATGTGTACTATGGATATGGATTAATTGGATAATGGATTTCAATGGAATTTGCACTGTTAGTTAGACAATTTTTCAAAGAAGTTTTTAGTATATATATTTCGTATTTTATGATTGCATATTTTAATACCGTGTGGATAATTGACCAAAATATACATCATAAAACATGAGAAACAAATGGCACTCAAAATCATGTTAGTATGCAGGGACCGATTAACCTCTGAAGTTAAGGGAAGCACAGTTTCATTTCGGGGGTCCCTTTCATTCGAGAAGTGTTTTCTATTCGACATCCCGAAAACTCACCAATGCTGCAAATATTATTCACTGGCTCAGCTGAATTCACATTAAAGAAAGTTTTTTTTATGTTCTACTTACAAAAAAATAGGATACAATCAGTGCAAAAATGATTTTGCATAGTATTAGCGTAAAAATGTAATTTGGATAAAAAAGTTTGAATTCAGAATGCATGCACAACATAAAATATTAATATTATACGTTGTGTATGCAAGCTAAATTCAATTATATTTAAATTCAATATGTAAAATAAACAATGCATCTAAAATAATGGACAGACTGGAGAATTGTGATCATGTGGTTGAAACTGACCTACTAACGAAAAATTAATTTGTAATGAAAGGTATTTTTATAAAACACTTAAAAAAAATATATATAATATATGTGTGTGTGTGTGTGCAAATAAGTTAATAATTTGAAAAGAAATTAGATAGAATTTTGGAGTGGAATTAATTCGATATAAAATTTGGGGCCTCTGTTTTCTCAATTTCGTGTACCTTCTAATTTTCTAAGGGAAGCACATGCTTTTCGTGCCTATTTGATAATCAGGGCCTGTTAGTATGAGCAAAATACTACTTATATTTTTAGTAGAAAGTTTATAAACATTCTAATCATACTTATATTCATTACAAAACTAGATGCAAAACGCCATATATTTTATATCTTTAAAAAATATATATGCAGATATTTTTAGTTAAAATAATGTACATCTATTACATTTATTTTTATAATATTTTCCATGTTGATTTTAACACCGTAAAATATGATTTGCGTCCCAGTCTTGACAAAAATTCACTCCTAAAATACTAAAAAAAAAAAAAAAAAAAAAAAAAAAAAAGAAAGAAAGAAAGAAAGAAAGACATCAAGAAATTATCCTACGCGCAAACGTATATTTTCGCAAGGCGTTCAAATGTAAAACTTTCATTGCGAAATACCTCATTTTCTCGTATTTAAATAAGTATTTTATTATTATAATAAAAATACATATGCTTCTGTATTATTAATATAAAATTTATCTGTATCAAAAATATCTTATTTATTATGAAAAATATAAAGCAACCAGTAAAAAAAAAAAAAAAAACAATTTGGGACCCGAAGGATTCGAACCCAAAACCCCTAATCTCGAGTTCAAAGCGTTATCCATTCAGCCATCTAGCTCGCCTTCTTTTTGCAACAAATTATCTTTATAATTAGCACCATAATTAATCAAATCGTTATTTGTTCGTGAACACGCTGAACGTTTATTGCATCCACGATAAAGACCCACTCCATGTTCTTGTCTCCTGAGCTCGCGCGCGCGGCGCGCGTGGTCTTTGAACACACTCAGTCTGCGCTTAAGTGGAGTTGAAGTGCAGCGGCTAGCTGTACTTTTCTTTTATGAAAACATTGAGTCAGAATAGACGCTGTCATTCGTGACGTCAGCCATGGCGTTTCGCTGGGAAACTGACTGACGTACAATTTCTGACTTGTTTATTCTTTTAAATTTTATAATGGTACCACTAACAAAACAAACCCTTTCCAACAAAATGAAGATAATCGTAATCTGTTTACATGTCATGCGTGGGCATATATTTAAAAGCAATATCTTTAACCGTATTGGCAAAAGAGATATTTTTGTTGGAAGGCGGTTAAAAAACTGTGCAGAAATAAGATTTATCCATGCTCCTTCTAAATTTTAATGAATTTCATTCTATAATGAAGTAATCAAGACAAGCAAAAAATTGTTTCTTAAAGAGAAATTCGTTCGTCTTCTAATCTGAAGTGCAACAACTAATAAATATTTTTATAAGAAGGCAGCTGCGAATCGATAAAAACTGCTCGGCGCTTACTTAAAAATTCCTCTTTTCTTTTAAACTTTTTTACTTAAGTTTGTACCGCTTGAGATTAATTAATGAACAATTCATTTATGGAAATATAATCATTAGTTATTATTAATTGTATTACTTTGAGAAATATATATTTTTTATTTCACTGTGAGACATTGGTATAATTTAAAAAACTATTTTTAATAATTGATTTTAAAGTTGCTTGTGCAATGCGGTGACACATGGAAAGGTAAATATTTCAAATACATCACAGCGTTTTGTATTATATGTGATATATGCTATAAACTCAACACATTTCATCGTGTGTCCTGCATTTTCACACAGAGTGCCTTGTTTCACATCTAGAGAAACCAGATGTATTAAATGATATATTATAGTCTATATTGAAATAATTACACTATTATGTCAAGAACTTTACAATCCCCTCACCCCACAAAAAAGAAATATCACGCTTCAGGCATAGGGTAAGGTGGTGCAGGAGTGCGCACTTTAGCTATTTCATTACATAACAATAAATGAATAGATTTAAGGAATGGTGTTATACTTTTTTTACAATCTTATATTATTAAGCTAACAAAAATATTGAAATCATCAACTTATAAGAAACACTTTCGGCATTATTTGCAAAAAGATTATCCTCCTAAATGCGCACTTATATACAACCATTGAGGGCAAGAGTGCGCAGTCAAGTGTGCAAGAATGGACTTTACCCATGTGACGTCAGCCGCGGGTAAACAGAAGAAAAACACCAATAGGCATGAAGAGCATTTTAACACTGCTCCCCTTTCGTCCAGTAATCAGCCTTTTTCGGAGGCTATATTCCCGCAGAGGCGTGGCTGTTGCCATTCGGGGGTAAAGTCCATACGCAATGTAAAAAAGGAAAAGTTTCACTTAAAACGTCACATTTGGAGTGACCACGACCTGCGTAGCCTGTGCACTCTTCGTGCCGCCAGTCTCTACAAGAAATTTACTCGATCCAGTCCTCTACAATTGGTTCTCTATAGATTTCTGAGCAGCCTGGAGATATCCAGAGTTTTTTCTTTTGTGCAGTTTTCGGCTTCATGGGTTTACTTTTACTCACTTTTTGCAAAGGTTTTTGGCTTTTTTTTCCGCAGCTTCATCTTCAAGCTGCCTTTTGTGTGGTGAACTGTTTAAAATTTTAGACTTTCTGCTCCTTTTATTAGAGTATCACAGCACAGATGATTCTGGATACGGTGACAACTATGTTAATTTGACGTTAAGATGAAGTTCTTGAAGTCGAAGATATACTTTGCGAAACCGAAGTTTGTTTTGTTTTACATTGAGCGTGCGTCTTATCTTTACATAGCTTTTCTGAAATGTAATTTTCGATTGAAAGCAAATATCCCCTCCACACCCTCACTTTCAGTGTTCTGTGTTTCAACTGACATATGTGGTTCAACCGTTCAACAAGTTTAGATTCTAATGGCCTTCCAGTGACGCTGCTTGCTGGAAAATCAGTATATACAAAAGGCAATTTTTGAAAGGCTATAGAACCGTCATTTTAAATCCTGCTTTAGAAACGGTAGCAGTTTTTCCAAAAGCACGTGCGCACTCTTGCACACTTTGGCACTACGCACTCTTGCACTATCGTCACTAAATATCTTTCCAACATCATTAGTGCCATCTATTGATAAACAAATCCAAATCAGTTAGGTGACAGGTAGTTCAATAATAACCTAATCCATAAAAACAAAAAAGAAATTAAATTAGCTTTGTAAACTTTATTAGGATCCTGTTTTCAAAAACTGTAAATGCTATAATGAGAAGGCTAAAATCACTTTTCTTTTTCTAAAGCATTAAAAATTTCAACAAAATATGAATTTTGTTTTTCATTACAAACTTATCAAGCCATTACATTGTTTACAACTGTAGGTATATGCATAACTCTGTTTTTGGATTAGACAATCGCGCACGTACTCTTGCACCACCTTACCCTACATTTCACGCACATTCCAACACCATCGATATATTGTTAAGAAACTTCATTTTTTTTTTCACAGAATATCTATGACATCACACATCTATGAGGGCTGTTCAATAAGGAATGATCATAATTTTTTTATTAGCATACTTTATTGCACACAAATTTATTTTTATGTTCCATTGTTACTTTAATATGTAAGGAATACGTGGTAATTTTTTTAAAATTTATTTCCAATAGTACGTCAGTGGCGGCCATGAAAGTTCAGATACTTTTAGTATCGCCTACGGGAACGACAGAGGCAACACACAATGAGCAGATATGTTCTTGCCTGCTGGAAATTTTGCTTTCGCCTGAAGAAGTCTTCAGTCGAAGCGTATGCTACAGGGGGTTTATGGAGAGTCTGTTCTTCCCTGTAGCACAGTTAGAAGATCGTTTGAAATGTTTAAGGAAGAGAAAGACAATCGTCTTCAAAGGAAGATGGAGCCGTAGTTCCTGTAACTGCGCTTACAGAAGTCAACGTTTATACCGTCGCTATTATTGTCAAAGAAAATCGTTAGATATGAGAACAATTAAAAATATTACAATTATAATGGCGTGCCACCTAAATGTTGGTAACAGAAAAGTGAACTTGAGACGAGTTTGTGTGCGATGAGTTCCGAGACTCCTCATAAGCAAACAACAGGACGTTCGTGTGAAAATTTCCCCGAAATTCAAGGTAATGTTAATGTTATTTGTTTGCCCCCCCAAGTTTTTCGCTAGAGGTCACGTGCTTAGAGCCGTGAAGTCAGTTGAAACTTATCTATAGGAGAAATTACGTCACATTTAGGCCACATTACACTTTTTATGTAAAATGAACAAAAAATAATATTGCAAAACAGTTTAAATTAAAAAAGTCCTTCCGGCCAGTGCCGGGAGGAAGAGGTAGCTTTCATATTCCTTATTTTAAAAAAGCCAACTTATATTATTCAAACACACGAAGTTCAATTTAGTGGAAACCAGATATAGGAGATTCAATACTAATTTTTATCAATACTAAATCATTATGAATGAGAATTTCGCGAAATTAGTCAGCTTTATCCAAGCTGCTTTTATTTAAAGTAACTTATATTTGGCTGCCAAATTCGGCGATTTCTTAAAGTGCCTGCCATTTTAAGACAACATGGTGGATGAGGCTAACCAGTGAACTTAGTCGAGACCTTAGTAATTGCTGTGCACATGCTCACTCACATCGGAATCGGTTGATATATACAAGTGCGGTCGCAGGCAAAAAATCAGATTTTTCAAAATGTCACCCACATTAGAAATTGAAACTGCTATATCTGAGCCATTTTTTAAGATAAAGACAAACAAAAAATGCTCCTGAATCCTTATATCAAGGTCAAATACTTAAGAAAGAAACCTTTTTCAATTTCTAATTTTTTTTGCACCTCACTTTAAATAATTTTTTTTTTAATTTAATGGCCGCCATTTTGAAACAAGATGGCTGATGAAGCTGGCCAGCGAATTTGGTCGAGATATTGATCTATACTATCCACATGCGTTCTTACATCGAAATAGGCGAATACGTCTGTTATCGCGTGACAAATACAAGATCGTTTCAAAATGTTAGCCATGCTAGAAATTCAAAGTGCTATAATTCAACCATTTTTTAAGATATAAACAAAAGAACAAATTTTCAGAAACAAAAACTGCTCCGGAATCTTTGTATCAAGGCCAAACACATAAAAAAAATCTTTTTAATTTTCCAATTTTTTAATACCTCATTTTAAATTTTAAATTTAATATTTTTATGGCAACCCTTTTGAAACAAGATGGCGAATGAAGCTGGCCAACGAAACTCGGTCGAGACATTGGTATGTACTATGTACAGACCAAGTTACATCCAAATCGGTTCTTAAATACGCCTGTTATCGCCTGACAAAAATCAGGTCGTTTTAAAATGTCAGCCACAATAGAAATTCAAAATGCTATAACTCAGCCATTTTTTTAGATATAGACAAAACAAAAACTGTTCCGGAATCTTTGTATTAAGGTCAAACACACACGAAAAAAATCTTTTTCATTTTCCAATTTTTTGGTATCTTATTTTAAATTTAAATTTTTTTAAATGGTTGACATTATGAAACAACATGGCGGATGAAGCTGGCCAACGAACTCGGTCGAGATATTTGTATGTACTATGTACACACCAAGGTACATCCAAATCGGTTCATAAATACGCCTGTTATCACGTGACAAAAATCAGGACGTTTCAAAATGTCAGCCACGCTAGAAATTCAAAATGCTATACATCAGCCACTTTTTAAGATATAGACGAAACAAAAACTGCTCCCGAATCTTTTTATCAAGGTCAAATACATAAGAAAAAAATATATTTTCAATTTTTTGGTACCACAATTCAAATTAAAATTTTTCTTAAAATTTTAAATGGCCGCCATTTTTAAACAAGATGGCGGATGAAGCTGGCCAACGAACTCGATCGAGACATTGGTATGTATTATGTATAAACGAAGTTACATCCAAATCGGTTCATAAATACGCCTGTTATCGCGTGACAAATATCAGGTCGTTTTAAAATGTCAGCCACAATAGAAATTCAAAATGCTATAACTCAGCCATTTTTTTAGATATAGACAAAACAAAAACTGTTCCGGAATCTTTGTATTAAGGTCAAACACATACGAAAAAAATCTTTTTCATTTTCCAATTTTTTGGTATCTTATTTTAAATTAAAATTTTTTTTAAATGGTCGCCATTATGAAACAAGATGGCGGATGAAGCTGGCTACGAACTCGGTCGAGATATTTGTATGTACTATGTACTCACCAAGGTACATCCGAATCGGTTCATAAATACGCCTGTTATCACGTGACAAAAATCAGGACGTTTCAAAATGTCAGCCACGCTAGAAATTCAAAATGCTATACCTCAGCCATTTTTTAAGATATAGACGAAACAAAAACTGCTCCGGAATCTTTGTATAAAGGTCAAATACATAAGAAAAAAATATTTTTCCATTTTCAATTTTTTGGTACCACTTTACAAATTTTAAATTTTTTTTTAAATTTTAAATGGCCGCCATTTTGAAACAAAATGACGGATGAAGCTGACCAACGATCCCGGTCGAGACATTGGTATGTACTATGTACACACCGAATTACATCCAAATCGGTTCATAAATACGAGAGTTACAGTGTGACAAATGTCAGATATATATATATATGTATATATATATATATATATATATATATACATTTGAAAATATACCAAAATGTTTTTAAATCGCTTTCCTCCGAACGGCTGCAATAGCTTTTTGTAATGAAAGCTACCTAAAATTGCGAGATACATTTATTTGATATTTTGAAATGATCTTTTCAACTATTTTTGCTAGGACAGCGCAAATAATATTTCATTTCTAACAAAAGTATTTCCACGTGAATATTAACAAGTTGGAAATTGCTCGTCAAACGTGGCAAATGAGGTGCGTTCGTACTATAACTAGTTTTATAATTATTTTTTGCACCCCATATTGTACTGAATGTATACTTTTTTGCACTTCATAAAGCGCATAGTCTGATACATCATTAAAATGCACTTCCAATAATTTTCTCCCATTCCCCGTAATGTAACGGAACACTTTTGACTGTCCCTGTAATTAAACTATACATCCGGTTTTCCTAAAATTTGAAATAGCTCAACAAAACTTTGCAACAATTATATCTTTAAAATTTCAGACCATTCGGAAGGCTGTAATATCATTAAAATGCACTTGCAATAATTTTTCCCATTCCCCGTAATGTAATGGAACACTTTCGACTGTCCCTGTAATTAAACTATACATCCGATTTTCCTAAAATTTGAAATAGCTCAACAAAACTTTGCAACAATTATATCTTTAAAATTTCAGATCATTCGGAAGGCTCTAATATCATTAAAATGCACTTGCAATAATTTTTCGCACTGGCCGTAATGTAAAGAAAAACTTTTGACTGTCCCTGTAATTAAACTATACATCCGATTTTCTTAAAATTTGAAATGGCTCGACAAAATTTTGCAACAGTTATATCTTTAAAATTTCAGATCATTCGGAAGGCTCTAATATCATTAAAATGCACTTGCAATAATTTTTCCCATTGGCCGTAATGTAAAGAAAAACTTTTGACTGTCCCTGTAATTAAACTATACATCCGATTTTCATAAAATTTGAAATGGCTCGACAAAATTTTGCAACAATCATATATTTGAAATTTCAGACCATTCGGTTGGGTAGTTTTTGCTCTGTTACATGCGGACAGACGGACGGACAGACGGACAGACGGACGGACTGAACGACGACTATAGGTGCTACGTATTTATATAATTACGAACGCACCTAAAAAGAGAAAGAAAAGTTTGTTGATATTACATCAGATTAAAAACGGTAAATTTAAAATTTTTTATTTACAAAAATTTTCTTTTCGCTTTGTTAAAATACCGGGAGACAAAGACTCTGTTTACTTAATTCATTTTATATTAGCTTATTTTGAAATGTTTAACTGATTTTATTTAATCAAAGACGAAAACAGCTATTGTATCTTTTAACAGCAGCTGATTTGGCCTTACAATTCCCCAATAAAAGAGAAATGAATAGAAACCCGTTTATATATAGGGAGATCGCCACTGTTTTTTAAATTATAATTCAATCTTCCAAAATCTTTTTTAAGCCGATCAAATTAGCGTGCTTTTAGAGACTGCGGTATCTGGATGGGGGTTGGCGAGCATAGCTCGTAAGGGCCCGAGCCCCCATAGTTTAATTAAAAAAGAAAAAAGTTTTCGAATTTAAATATGAATAACAAATACTTTTCTCATTCTTTCAAAGTACTCACAATTTATTTTTTTAAGTTGAATAAGTTGAACAAAGTTACATAAAGTTGTTTATAAAATATATTCGCATTTAAAATATATTTTAAATAAACAGATTTAAAAGGTATTTTAATTTAAGTATTAATAAAAATCGATTCTACTCAAAAAAAAAAATCTTATCGAATGAAAATGACATTCATATTGTACATCCAGCAGTCTACTTAAAAATGTTTAAAGTTCATATTTTTATCATATACTAATACATCCTACAAAGTATTAAAACCCCAGCCCCAATCTCATTAAAGACGAACTCTTCCCGAAATTAACTTCAAAATTAAAAGCTTTTTAAAGAAATTAATCAAGCCATAACTTATTTACTTCAAAGTGTTTCGCTCGATGCTAACGAAAAAGACAGGCTACCGCGATGCATTCCACGTATCTTTTTTTACCCCAGCAAAGAGGAAATTGCTGGCCAGCAGCAAGATAGGTGATGGCAATAATGGAGAAGTGCTGGCTGATGGTCTACAACTGCAGGACCACTGCTGGACAGCTTCAGTCAACTTTCCTGTTGGAAATCATCAGATAAAATTCTGGTGGGCATCCATTTTATGAGTGTGTTCAAGTTGCACGCGCGCGAGCTCAGGAGACAGGAACATGCAGTGGGTCAGTATCATGAATGGAATAACACGTAGTGTGTTCAGGAACAGATCATGGATTTGATTAATTATGGTGCTAATTATAAAGATATTTTGTTGCAAAAGGGACGTGTGTTAGATGGCTGAATGGATAAGGCAGTGAACTCGAGACTAGGGATTCTGGGTTCGAATACGTCCAGTGCCACATTATATCATAATTTTTTTTTTGTTTTGTTTTTTGGTTGTTTTATATTTTTCATAATGAATAAGATATTTTTGATGAAGATATATTTTTTATTTTTATTATACAGAGGCACGTGTATTTTTATTATAATAATAAAATACTTATTTAAATGTGAGAAAATGAGGTATTTCGAGATGAAAGTTTTACATCCGAACGCCTTTTAAATATTCAAAGTTTCGTTTCTAAGTGATTATATATATAGTATGTATACGTATAATGATATAAACATTAAGCAAATCCAAATGAAAAAATAATATATATTGTGCGAAAATATCCTTTTGCGCGTAGGATAATTCCTTGATTTTCTTTTCTTTTCTTTCTTTCTTTCTTTTTTTTTTTTTTTTTTTTTGAGTACTTTAGGAGTGAATTTTTATCGAGATAGGCTGGAAATCATATTTTACTTTGAACATTATAAAAATAAAATGTAGTAGTTGTAGATTATTTTCACTAAAAATATCTGTACATATATTTTTTAAAGAGATAATATATATAGGTTTGCTGTCTAGTTTTGTAGTGAATAAAGCATGATTAGAATGTTTATAAATTTTCTACTGAAAGTATAAGTAAGTATTTTGCTTATACTAACAGAATTTTGAATGCCATTTATTTCTCATGCTTTATGATGTATTTTGGTCTCTTATCCACACGGTATTAAAATATGCAATCATAAAATAAGAAATATATATATTAAAACCTTCTCTGAAAAATTGTCTAACTAACAGTGCAAATTCCATTGAAATCCATCTAGTATAATAGATTACAAACAAATCTCATATGTTGATATCACAATCTTGGTTTACTAACAGCATTCTATTTATCACGGAAGATATAAATCAACTGATAAATTATTTTTAAATAAATAAAAGGAAAATTGTTAAAAAGTTAAAATTTTTAGATCACCAGTTGAATTCTTAAATTGTATCAATCAACCTATCAAACAACGCACAATCACGTGATCAAATCGCCCACACAATTTTTTTGAGCAGCTCGCGCGGAGTTTGTGTGCGGTTGGTTAACTAATTTTAAATTCTAAATGGGCTAAAGTAGATAAAGAAGGTCACGTGATGTTTTTTCCGACTATTTTAGATTTTATCTGAGTGTACATAGGCATGTATTTCTGTTACGAAAACCATGTTTTGGAAGGATAAAGAAATATGGTCGTTGGTTTTACCTTTTTTGAACCATTAAAAATAATGAAATAATTGAATTCTTTTAAAATTCCTTTCTTCGAAAAGACCTACTCCATGGCATAAACTTCTGAGCGCGCGCGCGGCGCGCACTGCACTTCTGAACACACTCTATCACATGCGCTGGCCCACCACTACAAGGAAGGGCACGAACTTTTGCAGTATTAGTGCTGGGAAACCTTACGCTAGGTGGCGCTGTGAATATCGAAGACATTGATTATATTTGAGCACAAATCTGAAATGAATTAAACAAAATCATAATTTGAAGAACAAATTAAAAAAACAAAATTTATTTCCTACATTTTTTAAGCCCGAGAAGGGACAGATATTAAGATATTTCATTCAATTAGTTTTACATTTAATGTTAAATTTTTGTAACAAATTAGTTAAGCCAATTGAAGATTAAAAAATAAAAACAAAATTCATACAATATGATACTTAAAACACCCTAAAAAATTAGATTCCGTTCAAATGAAATCGAAATAAATCTTAGACTTCTTCCATTTTTAATTGAAAATATTTGTATTGCAGATTTTTCATTATGTTTATGACAATTGTGCATAAAATGATAAGATGAATGCAAAATACAAAACTTGAAATAAAAGTCTAAGATTTATTTCGATTTCATTTGAATGGAATCTAATTTTTTAGGGTGTTTTAAGTATCATATTGTATGAATTTTATTTTTATTTTTTAATCTTCAATTGGCTTAACTAATTTGTTACAAAAATTTAACATTAAATGTAAAACTAATTGAATGAATTATCTTAATATCTGTCCCTTCTCGGGCTTAAAGAATGTAGGAAATAAATGTTTTTTTTTTAATTTGTTCTTCAAATTATGTTTTTGTTTAATATGTCAAGTTTTTTAATAACTACTGCACTCAGACGAACACATTTCAAAATTAATGGGGAGTATCATCATCAGGCGTTGATGTAGGAGGTATTGCATCACAATGTGGGATGCAGTTTACTAATGTGTAATTCAAAATGTTTCACTACTGTAGCAATGCAGGTTGCGGTAGTTAGGACAAAAACTTCCAATACTGAACGTAAAAAATCTATAATCAAAACATAAAAAATTAACTTAATTTAAATTTAGATACCCTATTTCCCACTCAGGAACGCTATGAATATAAATGTAAATTGTGTTGAATCCTTACTGCAAATATTTAACAATATTATAGCTGTGATACAGTAAAAAATAAAAAATAAAAGTTATACTTAAATTTTTAAACTCTATTCTTTCCTAAGGGGTGATGTAAACACATCAGAAAATTATTACCTAAGTTTAACTTGGGGTATAAATAATTCTCATCTCTGAAAAAAAATACATTTTAAAATTTAAGTTATGTAATTCCCCACTAAGTTCGCTACCTTGCGTAAAAATAGTTATCCATTAGAAACTTTTTACTAAAATATAAACTTGACCAAAGCAAAAACTTATTCTGAAAATATCCTTTTTATTTCCACTATGACGTTCTTCACCTTTACCTTACTTTTACCTTTCACCTCAGTAATTCACCTTTTTAATTTTTGAAAAAGAAAAAAAAAAAAAAAAAAAAAAAAAAAAACTAGCTCAATTTAATATTTCACGTGAAAATCTTTCAACTAAAAAGAAATAAATTATTATTACGGCTTCGGAAATTTTTGCAACAATGAAGTAAAAATGTTACATTTTCTATGAAAAATGTCCGTTGATTTTCAATGGAAAAAGCGAAAATTGGAATTATTAAGAAAAATATTTGAATAATGTAAAAATAAATTGGCCCATGTTTCTCTCTGGGTTATAATTCACCAATATGCAAAGGCATTTTACCATTCGTTTTGACCCTGACGTCAGGCAATCGTTTTTACACTTTAAATTTATAATATCATTAAAATTAGTGAAGAATAAAAAATGAGTGGGACAAAAAGGTGGAAAGAAAAAATGAAAAAGTTATGATCTCCATAGGCTTTTCCATGTTAAATTAACATTGAGAAGTGACACTGGAAATAAATAAGTATTGCGCTGCCGCGCAATACTTAAATATCTTAACACGATTTAAGCTGTGAAGCTAATTTTTTTTTTCGAAACTGTAAAGAATATAGCACCACTGCCACCAACAAAATAAATAAGTAAGTGAATAAATAAATAAATTCTTTATTTCAACGCACTTTTTTTTTTCTCCTTAAATCTGGTTTTACTATGTTACAAAGGATTTCGGTTTTCATAATTTACACAATTCAGAATCAATAATAATAAAAAAAAAGCGTATAAAATATATAGGATTTCTATACAATAGAATAATTTCTATACCAGTTTAATGATTGGAAACGTAAATCACAAAAGAAACAAACTTGAAATAGTGTAATGAGAGCTAGAAAACTACGAGCAGTCGTAGCGTACGCTGAAAGCGCTTGTTCATGTCCGATCACGAAAACTAAACAGCATCGAGCGCGGTTAGTACCTGGGAGGGTGACCACATGGAAACCCATAGGCGTAACCAGGGGGAGTGCCCTGGGTTCCCGGGCACCCCCCCCCCCCCCCGTTTCCGCAGTCTCGAGCACAATTATTTAAAAAAATCGAAATCTACAAAAGAAAAAAGAAGAAGTGAAAGCAGAATTCAATTAGTTTAGTTCAGAAAACTAAACGGCTAAGTTTTGAAATGTGATAAAAAAAGAAACCCACATTTTTTTTTCTTTCTTTTTTTTTTTACAGAAAATTATGTCGTTTATCTTTTTTAAAACTAGAATATTTGCAAGAATCTGTATTAGTCACAGTAATTCAAAAAGGTGGCTTTATAATCCCACTCTGACGTCCTTTGTCTGTGGGAGATGTTTTTAACGCCGTTCTTTCTATTGCATGTTTCTGCAATTTCATGAGAAATTAACGCAAGTTCTTGACGAAGATAGAAACTATTTGTCTCTTTGCTTTGGTAGTTTAAAGTTAAGAAAGAAGCAAAAAAAAAAAAAAAAAAAAAAAAAAATTGAAAGGGGATGCAAATGTGAAACGATAATTCCAAATTTCGATTAGCCGAGGTAAAGGAAGGGAGGGGGGACCATACCCTGCCTCCTTTGTAAATGAAAAATAATAGCACAGAAAATTCAAATTAATCTGCAGGTTGGTTGTTTGGTTGAATTTAGTGTTTCGTGGCCATTTTTTGACATTCTTGAAAGGAATATGGTTGCAGTCTTTCAAGTCAATATAGTAATTTTTTCCTTCTGAAAATTTGTATACGATTTTTAGAGTCTTTTCTTGTTTCGCGGCGTTCTTTTGAAAGTAGGAAAAGGAACCCCGTTTCAACCTTTTAGCCCAGTGCAGTAAATTTTGACAAATTCGCGATTTTATTCTGTGATCATTTCATGATACTTACAATTTCCCCCCAAAATCGTGTGACGAAATTCACGTCTTTCTACGCGATTTTTTGTCGAAATCCGCACTTTTCGCCACTTACCTTTGACAAAATTCGTGTTTTTTACCGCTATCCTTTGACGAAATTCGCATTTTTTACCGCAATATTTTGACGGAATCGGAATTTCTTTAGCACGCGATCCTTAGATGAAATTCGCGTTTTCTTTCCACGATCTTTTGATGAAATTCGCTTTTTTTCCCGTAATCTTTTGACGAAATTCGAGCTTTTTTTCTGCGATCCGTTGACAAAATTCTCGTTTTTACCGCGATCATTTGACGAAATTTATTTTCTGTTGCGACCGATTGACGAAACTGATATTTTTACAGGAGATCATTTGTCGAAATTCGGGATAGTATTGCGCGACCGTTCGAAAAAATTCTCGATATCTTTCTGTACCAATTAACAAAATTCTCTACTCTTTTCCACAACATTTTGACGAAATTTGAAAAAAAATTTCGTCAATCCTTTATTGAAATTCATAATTTTTTTGCGCAATCTTTAAACGAAATTGGCGATTACTTTCTGCACTCTTTTATTGAAATTCCCGATATTTTTCCACGATCGTTTGAAGAAATTCTCAATTTTTTTTCGGGACTGATTCACGAATTGATTTTGAGAAATTCCATAAAAGAAATAAAAATCGCGGACCCAATTTTTTTAAAAATACTTACTGAAGAATCATAGGTCTGTGAAAGAATTTGAAGGGGGAAATACTGCCCAGCATTTTTTATTATGAGAGACTTTCCTTTTCTGTGCACAAATCGCGCGAGTTATTTCAAACCCTGTCCCTAAAAGAAAACTTCATTACTAGAGAAGTGGTGGGTTTTTTTTAAACGAACACAGAATTAAACAAATCTAGGATTGGGGGGAGGGGGGGGGGGGACTGCCTTCGGCAACGTACTCCCGAGCAAGCTGCGACCTCTTCTGTCTCGAAACAAGCGAATCTTGAATTATTGCGGGGTTTTTTTTTTTTTTTTTTTCCGAGCAAAATTAAATTTTCAGCTTTCTTATAAGAGCTGATTTGACATTATTCCAATTTGAATTTAATCACGGCAATTGCAAAAATTACCAGAGTTTTTTTCTGTTTCAAAAAATGTCAAAAAATCGCCTCAAAGCACGAAAACCCCCTCTAGAAAGTGCATTAAAAATTCGGAAAAGATTATAAAACCACAGGGAACGAAATTAACTAATTGGGTAAAAGATTTAAACCGGATTCGTTTTAGGAATGTCAAAAAAAAAATAAATAAATAAATAAATAAATAAAATCACCGCGAAATGCGAAAAAAACCCCTCTAAAGATAACATTGAAATTTTTTTAAAAATTGAAAAATCGCTGTAAGAATCTCGAAAACACTGTATTGAAAAGCAGACAAAGTTTACTGGGTAAAATATTAAAATCGGATTCTTTTTTACTTATTTGAAAAAATTGCCGCAAAATGCGAAAAAATTCGCATAAAAAATTAATTGAAAAATTCCAGAAATTATCTTCCATATTTCATGAGTTCAGGCATACAGTTCCTGTCAAACCTTACGGGTGCAGGCTGCATTGCTTTTTCGGAGCTCAGCGTGCGCGCGCGCACACACACACACACTTACACAGAGACGTACAAGAACCTATCTTTATTATTACAGTCGCATCATGATCGTATAATTTTTATCGTCTTGATAAAATTTAGTGTATATTATCATGACCTACTTTACCTAATATATTCGACACACTCTGGGGTAAAAAACCTGAATTACCGTAATTTCCGGCCTATAATCTGCGGATCAAACAATTACGTTCAGACCCAGAAATCTTGTTTCATAAAACGTAACTTACTAAATCGCGATAAATATTTAACTTAAATAATGAAATAAAATTTCTGGGTCGAAACATGATTCTTTGAGTCGCGGATTAGTCAGGAAATTACGCTAATAATGAATATTATAATTATTTATAATATTATAATAATTATTTATATAGACTTTCCTCCAAAATTTCTTGGGTCCCTCCGGTGATCCCTAAGAAGTCATGGAGTCACATTCTGAAAAAAATTTCGTGCGCATGTACTGATGTACCGCATGCATTATCTGAGATTTATCTTCCGTCAAAATTTCATCTACAAGACTTTGACTGAGATAATTTTAGATCTCATGCAGTATTCCCCTGTGCCTATAGAAGTTTCCAGCATGATTAAAGGCCTTTTTTAATCTTTATAAGAAGTTACGGTGCCAAAAGATTTTACAGCTGTGACCACACTTAGTCACTGTCTTATATCACTGCTGCAAGGACATTTACATATCTTTTTTTTTTACCATTAGATTTAGTTTTAATGTTTTGAACCCCTTCTCAACCCTCCTCACGCAAACAAAAATCGCGTTTGAGCCCTTTTTAAAAGAAATACCACACAATTATACCTTCTAAGATGGAAAACTGTCTAAAACGGAAATTCGATCGGTTTTATGGGATTCGTTTTAGCAGGTTTTACTATATAAGATATTGTTTGTATCCAACATGTTCAGGTTAAAAAGTCTGGGCACCCCCCCCGTTCAAAAGGCTGGTTACGCCTATGAAACCGCTGAAAGTTCAAATATTTCTATAGACATTTCTGTTATAGACACTTCTACAGATATTTCTATAGCTCTTAGTGAAACTAGCTTATAGAAAAAAGAGCCATCTACTATATATATAAAATCCAAACGGAAATTTCGTTCCGAACATCTATATTTCGAGTTCTACTGCATGGATTTTGACGGAACTTACACTGTTAGATAGATATCGTTTCAGAGAAGGTTTAAAGCTATAACACATCGTTCTACGTAGATTAGTTATAGAATTATGATGAAAAGTTCTGTTATTTTGGGCAATAAGGTTACCATTTTATTTCTTAGCGAACTTTATCGTTGATGAAAAATTTAAACGGCTATTTCACCTCGAAAAATAAAAGAAAAAAACTATTACTAATTTTATTTAAAATTTTTTAAAAAAAGGAAAAGAAAAGAATAAATCAGTTTTGACGAGTGATAATATTAAAAAATTAAAATATTTAATTTAAACATGAAAGGGAATGTTCGTAATGCTTAAAAAATTACGCAAGTTGAAATATTGCAATTAAAACAGGATTTGGCGATTTATCTTTCTTTTGCGCCAGGTTAAGAAAAATGCATCTGAAAAATTGATAAGATGATATGAAGGAAGTTCTTCATAAGCACGTACTTAGAAATATTTAAAAAATATATAGAATATTCTTCTTATGAGGATATATATATTTATTTAAAAAAAATTGGCAGAACCTCGATTTAACTTTCGAAAAAAAAAAAAAAAAAAAAAAAAAAAAATCATTTTTTTGCTATTTAACGCTGGTTGGCGACGCAATAAAATTGAAATAATACTATGATAAATATTCTTTAAGAAAACTTTCTCAAATCTCCACACGAAGTTAGTTTAAGTAAGTTTAACATAAATACATTTTTATAACTGTAGTTTTGTCATATACATGTATATGTGTATATCATGAAATTTAAAGATAGTAATTATGCTGTTTAGAACAAAGTTTAAATGGATTAAAATTGTTTCAAACTCAAAATTAAGGTCCGATTCTGAGCATTGGCAGTTTGACTTCGATATTGTTAGTGTCATAGACAACAAAAGAAAAGTATTGTTGCCATGGAAACAACGACTTAATATCGAAGTTTTTAATGATATCATTCTTAATCAGAATACACTTAAAACTTATCCAGCCGAGGACACCGTATAAAATTAAATAACTACAGCAACACGTAATTTGTATAGATTATATAAGCTTACAGAAAAAACAATAAACTAATTCATCTTTTAAGTTTAAATTCGTTGAGTATTAGGCATTTAAATACTTATTTAACAAGTAATTTATAATTGCATTTCAATCTCTTGCATTTGGCCACGAAATGTTTTGGTTCGCCAAATAGCCTGCAGCGTTCGTCTTTTCGCGCCAAATACTCGAAAATATATTTTTTTACATATTTTCTACTTGGATTCTGCTAGTACATTTGACTGATCTTTTTTACATACATGAGTAATTTTATTAGCATTTCCTTTTTCAAAATATTTTGAGTATGCTCTTTAAGGAGACTTTCCAAATGAGTATCAATTTTGTTTTTGATTTGTTATTTTTTTATTGAATATTTTTTATTATCTAACCCTTACAGAAAAAGCTACCAGTTTTTACTTTTGTTGCCAAACAATTTGATTTTAATCCAAAAAGGCGTAAACCTGACATCAGCCCCAGGGATGTTAACATTATAAATGATTTTTAAAGCGTAAGACAGCATTTTTGAGCAATTTTTTATATTCAAATTTAAACTATATAAATAGCAGTTAAAATTATAAAAGTGGAGTTAATATTTACATTTTAGTTCAAAACTCTGCACCCCCTCCTCCCCCACACACGCACACACATATTGTAAAATATTTTAATTTCAGACATTTAAAATATTTTTAACATACTTTACTACGGAAACATGCTGGTTTGCTTTTTCCAAACTTGCGACTTTTATAACATCGAACGTAGATCAGCAAATATAATACACTCCTTTTTCTTTTTTTTTTTTAACACATACGGCCAGTTTTCCTTTTATAAATGTCTACTGCTTCAAATGTTAAGTACTAAAGATAATTCTTAAGAAAATTTATGCAATTATGCGTTTTTAATACAACAAAGAAAACATTTTACAAAAAAAATTGCTTACTGAAATAAATTTTCGATAATCTTTTTAATTCGTAATTCTCTTTTCAGTTTTTTTTTTTTTTTTTTTGCATATCTTTTCTCTTTTTTTTTTGAAGGTTTTTTTTAAATATATTGTATTAATTTTCCGTAATCAGGTTACCCGCTAATTAGCGTATTTACTGTACCATTGGATTTTTCTCTTTATATTTGAAAGAGACTCTGGACAGCGAACCCTATTGCAGAAGGTTACATGAAATTTGTACTTAGCGATTAGTAAATTCATGATTTTTCCTTATTACTGAAATTATTGTGTTTCATCATGAAGCAAACGAACAAAAGAGGTTTTGTTATTATTTATTCTTTATCTCAAATTATTTTATCTCATAAAAAACAATACTTTCAATGGAGGGGAAAAACTTTATTATTCCAATGGTGGCAAATGTAATAATATCTATCGACTTAACATTTTAGCCTACATAGGATAAAACTACCTCAAATTTCGATCATCATAAAGCATATTATCCTGACGCACAACCTAGCAGCTAATCGTAGCAATAAATTAAGAGTTATTTTCATAATCTGGGTTATTTACACAATAGACGGAAGAATAATTTACACTTGATAATGTAAATATCAAGCCTATTTATTTCTTTGTGTTAATAGGCTCTTTAGAATAATGCAAAATAAATCTGCAATCGGTATTGAAGAAAATGCATATTGCTAAAAATTTTGTATAACTAACTTTATTTATCGTTGTCAGTCCTATTTAAGGTATGGAGATTTGTTGGTAAAATATCTATAATTGAGTCAATAAAAATTGCATTATTTATTGGAACGTAATTTGTCGGATAATTTTGTTTTGCAATTACCTCTGGTGCATGTGTAACAATATTGATGCATCAATTTTAATGTTTGTCCCAACCCTGACAGTGAGGTCGATCATGGATGATTAGAAATATTTTATTAAATGCTTGACGTTTATTTTTCTAAGTCGTAGAGTTTCTTCCCGGGTTAAGGGTTATATGATTTCAACTGGTCTACAAAATTAAAAGGCAATGAAAATGACATTATTTTAATTTTATTCAAACGATTCAGATTTAAAAACACACATTTTTATGCGTCACTTTTTTGTTAAAAATGAAAGTTAAACACTCCTTTTTGTCTGCAAATCATTTAATAAAGTATATGCAATCATCTTAATATATTTTTGACGGTATTTACTCTACTGGAATTTCAAAGAGGGAAAAAGTAGTAATAGAACTGTCAAGAGAGGACATTTATTACGAAGTATAGCGTATAATTCAGTGAGATTGTATTTAAGCTACCAAAACCACGTATACTCAAGCTGAGAGACCAGGAGTTCAAGAACAAGCACCCAAAAGTTAACTATTCTAACATGATTCGTATTCAGTGTTCAATCTCTGTAATCATTGTGATGCTATCTAATTTAATAGTGTTAGATTAGAGAACATTTTAGTTCCTGTTGTCATAATGGCCTCATTTCCCTACTAAAATGCACCGTAAATGATCAACTGAAAGTATTGCTTCTTAATAGCTCAAAATTTCCGCAATTCAGCGGTAATATAATATCGCAATGACGTTCGCATCGTTTTCAGCATTGTGGAAGGATATCCCAGGTGAAGGTTCACATTGTTTTAAAATACAAGGTCAAATTCACATTTTGTTTGACTCAAGGTTCGTTTGGAAAAATCGACCAGCGTAGCGGGCGTA
This sequence comes from Maratus speciosus, assembly GCA_963932465.1. Taxonomy (NCBI): domain Eukaryota; kingdom Metazoa; phylum Arthropoda; class Arachnida; order Araneae; family Salticidae; genus Maratus; species Maratus speciosus. The sequence continues at coordinate 344,452,611 of OZ010786.1, forward strand.
GCCTGCTAGTAATATATAATACTTTGTTTTTTTATAGAATTCTATAAGAAATTTTTGTAAGGGAAAGTGCTGGGCCATCAAAGGAATAGCAGTGGAATAGGTGCTAGCAATGTAGGAAAAGTGCGGATTGAAGTAATATGATGGCATACCAATGCTGGCCTGCTGTTCGCCATCTGCATTCGGCTTGGACACTTTTCGACAGGTTTAACCCAGTAAAGAGGAAATTGCTGGCCAGCAGCAAGATAGGTGCTGGCAATGATGGAGAAGTGCTGGCTGATGGTCTACCACTGCATGACCACTGCTGGACAGCTTCAGTCAACTTTGATGTTGGAAATCATCAGATAAAATTTTGGTGGGCATCCATTTTACCTCATGTGCCGGCCCACCACTACATGGAAGTGCACGAACTTTTGCAGTATTATTGCTGGGAACCCTTACGCCAGGTGGCGCTGCGAATATCGAAGACATTGAGTATTTGAACACAAATCTGAAATGAATATCTTAACACAATTTAAGCTGTGAAGCTGATTTTTTTTTTCTTTTTTTTTGAAACTGTAAAAAATATAGCACCACTGCCACCAACAAAATAAATAAGTAAATGAATAAATAAATAAATTCTTTATTTCAACGCACTCTTTTTTTTCTCCTTAAATCTTGATTTACTAGGTTACAAAGGATTTCGGTTTTCATAATTTACGCAGTTCAGAATCAATAATAAAAAAAGCGTATAAAATACATAGGATTTTTATACAATAGAATAATTTCTATATCAGTTAAATGATTTGGAACGTAAATCACAAAAGAAACAAACTTGAAATGGTGTAATGAGAGCTTGAAACGACGAGCAATCGTAGCGTACGCTGAAAGCACTTGTTCATGTCCGATCATGAAAACCAAGCAGCATCGAACGCGGTCATTTCTTGGGAGTGTGACCACATGCAGTTCAAATATTTCTATAGACATTTCTATTATAGACATTTCTATTATAGACACTTCTACAGATGTTTCAATAGCTCTTGGTGAAACTAGCTTATAGAAAAAAGAGCCATAATACTTTGCCTTTTTATAGAATTCTATAAGAAATTTTTGTAAGGAAAAGTGCTGGGCCAGCAAAGGAATAGCAGTGGGATAAGTGCTAGCACTGCAGGAAAAGTGCCGGATTGAAGTAATGTGATGGCATACCAATGCTGGCCTGCTGTTGGTCATCACTGATGGGCCAGCTGCATTCGGCTTGGACACTTTTCAACAGGTTTAAGTAATGGAACCCTTGCATTTTACCGCTGATAGTACTGCTGGCTGCCACCTTTTTCCAACTGATGGCCCACTGTTTCTTTCTTTGCTGGGAAGTAATGGCATCCTTGCACTTTATCGCTGATGACACTGCTGGCTGCCATCTTTTTTCCAGCTGATGGCCACTGTTTCTTACTTTGCTGGGACAGACCGCTGGAGTCACGTGATGCTCGAATGCACCAATGCAGATATACGAAAAGGGCATCACGTCACTCTAGCGATCTGTAAGAAAAGACACTTGGGATGCACCGTGGTTGCCTGTCTTTTTCGTTAGCCTCGGTTTCGCTACATTGCAACTGTAGCCCAATGGTTAGCAAACTCGTCTTGTAACGCTAAGGTAGCTGGTTTGATTCCAGGTCACCAGCTTTCATTTTTTTCCCACTTTCTTCAATTCATGTATATTTTATCTCCTGTAACGAAAGAAAAATAAAAGGATATTCGTCAATTAACAGAAAAATCCTGACAGCGGTGATGCCAGGAGAATTTCCGTGAATTGAAGAAAGTATTTCTGAGAGTGTAGTATTAAATCATGGAAGTACTCTGCAAACAAATTTCTCCCATAGATCACATTGTAATAGAGTTCTTTTGTGCGTCCCTGTAAACGATCTATAATTATTACTTGCTCTATACTGTCTCTAGCAAATATGTACTCCATTTCAGTGAGGCATTTCAATTTCCCTCTATTTGAAGTATCTTAACATTATTAAATGCATCACAAACAATTTTTTTCATAGAATAAAAGGCAACGTAATTATTTTGTGTATCTCTGTAAATGAACAATAAATTTATTCACTTCCTTTTCAATAATAAACATGCTATACTAAGCTTCAATAATTTATATCAATTTCATGACGATCGGAGTACATATGGCAGATGGACAGGTAATCCGAATTTATAAACACTTTCAACTATGTTGGAAAGTGTTAAAAATAGAACACCACATACTATATCTACCTCAAATAATCATCCGCATAAAAATGTTTCTGTTACCAATCGATAAATAATAACGGCTACTAATTAAATGATACACTTAAAATTTGCTTAGGAAGTCGTCTACATGTAGAAATAGTACCAAAATTGAAAAGTTTCAATACAAACACGTAATTTGGACATCATACTTTGATTCTTCTGTACATTTAACCTTAACGTACTGTAGAGATCTCTCTGTGATCAGTATAAAGCGAGTTACTAGCTTAGAGTAACTGGCTTGGTCTTTTGCTCGACGCTAACGTTCTCGCCTCTTGATCATTGGATCCGTAGTTCGTATCCCATCGGCGCCACTCTCCCTAAAGAGGTGACCCGGACGCACGCAAAATCGTAACCTTCAACAACAATCATCTCCTCTCATAGCCAACAGATGGCAGCACCAAATAAAATCATCTCCAGCAATAAGCCTGTGAAACGCTCACAGCACATAAGCCTGGTATACTGCGCATAACTCACGAGTGCATATCGCTCGTCAAACGTCAATAAGATGTCTTTCTCACTGGGGAGGGAGTGTGTAGCGATCTCTCTGTGATCAGTATAAAGCGAGTTACTGGCTTAGGGTTGGGTTGATTTTTGACGGCCAATTATCTACATGAGGGATATAGGCCCGGGGGGAGTGCCCTTCGTGGGGGTCTTTCTAAGGGAACCTAACCCGTATTAACGCATGGAAATCCATGGTTCGAAGAAAACCACGAAAACTCCGAACGATTAGGCCGACGGGCGCGATTGGGATCGAACCCAGCACTTCCCGTCTACCAGCTTCGAGAGCACAACCTCTCGGCCACTGGTGGGGCAGTTACTGGCTTAGAGTAACTGGCTTGGCCTTTTGCTCGACGCTAACGTTCTCACCTCCTGATCATGGGATCCGTGGTTCGTATCCCATCGGCGCCACTCTCCCTAAAGTATCAAACGGGAAGTCAGCCAGTTTCGTAGTTTAGGAATTATGTAGTTTTAAAGTTTTTGACTCAAAGTTAAATTAATTTTTAATCGTTGCAAAACAGATTATAATGCGAATAGTTTTTAGAGCATGACTCATAAACTTCTATCGGATGATTATCATTATCATGGAAACATTGTCAAGTGAAGCAGATTATGAAAGATTAGCCTTTTTACAAAGATTCTGCTCTATTGATTTCATTGGGACGTGCACTGTTAGCCAAATACTTTTTCAGGAAAGGCTTTAGTATATGGCATACCGCTCTACGTTGCTTAGTTGTAGAAGTATGGGGAAGAGTTCTATAGTCATGCGAACCCGATAATTAAAGATTAGCTTTTTTAATAGGTTGTACTTAGCGGTTTATGATGAGACTTGCATTGTTAGTTAGATAATTTTGCAGAGATGGTTTTAGTATATTGCATATCGTTCTACGTTGCTTAATTATTGAATTATGGGAGAAAGTTTTATAATTAGGTGAATTCGATTATGAATGATTAGCTTTTTTAAAAGTTTTACTGGGCGAATTTTGATGGGGCTTGCATTGTTAATTAAGTAATTTTTCAAGGATGGTTTTAGTATACTGTATATCGTTCTATCGTTCTTTATCAAATTCTGCTACAAACGATCAACTAAAATAGTTTGCTCTTAAAAGTCCAAATTTTGCCTGACACATTAGAAAATGAAATAGCGCAATGGCGTTCATATCGTTTTCAGCATTGCGAAAAGACATTCCAGGTAAAGGTCTGTATTGCTTCAAAACAGAAGGTCAAATTTATCGATATATTTCGTTTGATTCAAAGTTCGTTTGTAAAAACCGACCAGCCTAGTGGGGGAAGCCTGCTAGTATAAAATAAAAATGGATGTGATGGAGCTGCGGTGATGCCAAAAAATGTGGCCTGGAACATAAATTTAACAATTTTCATTCAATGGCTTCCACATTTTAACCACATATTCTCAACACTTTCCTCTAGAGAAGTACAGAAGATTACTATGATTGATCAAAAATGTTATTTTTAAAAATTGTACCAAGTTAAATTTTTATAAGAAAATTGGACTCATTTTTTGTATGTTTGTCATTTTTATAAATATCAATATATTTAATGACTTAGTGTACTTTACTGGAGAAAAGTGTTACAAATATATGGCTAAAATTTGGAGGCGAACCGATGTAAATAGTTAAGTTTTGCTGCAACCGCCTTTTTGTCATCAGCATGTTGTTCCATGTTGCTTACAGTTTTAGCTCTAGCATTTAGATTTTTTATCACAAATAAATAAAAATATGTTAATGACACTAAGCATTTTTATAATAAAGACCTTCAAACCAATTTTGGAACAGATGTGTTATGACTCCACAGATTGAACTTGGAAATTTTTTACCAAAATGCCATTTTCGTAAATGATTTCCAATTTGAAACCCTGTAATAATTGTGATTTTAAAGAATAAAATGTAAAAATATTTATATAATGAATGCGAAAACAAAAGAACAAGTACAAAACGAGATTAATAATGTACAAAAACGAGTACAAAACGAGACTGTTGCCATAAATCTGAGTTGCCACAAATAACAGTATATCGACAACAATTTTGCCTTTTTTTCGCCAAGTTCAAACTGCGGACCTGTAACACATCTTTTCCTCAATTTTCAGTTTTCTGAAATAAATTATCAAAAATGGCAAGCATCGTAAGTAGAGTTACCCCTTACAAATGAATTTGGCAATAGGAGTTCCAATCGTTAAACCTGCATAAATCCTAATATACTTAACCGAATGACTGCCCGTTTGGTATCTTAACGTCAAATATCCAAATCATCAAAATATTGTATCTAATTGACACACGCGACACATAAAAACTGCTATTGGCGAGAAAAAAATTGCTATTGCAAGATTTGCGCCTGGCTAAAATAAATGGGTACTTTTCCGGTATAAGGGCCTTAGGGAAATAGAGATAATCAGCTTAGCGAGAGAAGGAAATTTCATGCATATTTTCTGGCAACATTCTAGTATTCACTGTATAATATAGACAAGCAATATTTTCAATATTTATACAATTTATGTAGGTACTTTTCGGCTAGCCGGGCGCCAGTGTTATATATACATACATATATGTACTCGTATAGATATATGTATATATACATATCTATATATGGTACTACTTAGTTATCCCGTCAACCAAAAATCTATCGCCAAACTATAAGATTAAATGCCAATAATGGTTGGTCGCAAATGTCACATTCACTTTACTTTAAACAAGTTACACGAGTTTGTTACGTCATCAAGTGATTTTTATTTCGACGTTTTATTTGTATTTTTATTAATGTTATACTAATTTATGGCACAGATGTTATATACGCCCCATATTGGCGCGATTTCTTTATGACGCCAATGTCATATACGTAACGGGTACTTAACTGGCGCCAAAGTGTCGTTATTTTGCTTGATATGGTAATGATGTTGTTTATGCTGTTGATGTTTTCGGCAAATTGGCAACGGAAAAAAATCGCGCCAATATATGACAGTATATGACATCTGTGCCTAATTTATTTGTTCTTCCGTTATTTAAAATAAAAATTATGTCAATTTGTGTAATTTGGCGAGTGGTTTGGCGATTTATATAATTTGGCGAAATTGGTCGACGGGATAACTAAGTAGTACCAAACAATTTATATTTTTTTTTAAAAGAAAATAAAAGTAAATAAACAATTTATTAATAAATAAACAATAACATCCGGGTTACCATATCAAGCAATATCCCATAACAAGTGTCCCTATATAACGACACTTTGGCGCCAAAGTACCTCAGTGCGTTTATGACATTGGCGTCAGAAAAAATCGCGCCAATGTGGTGCGTATATGACATATGTGCCCTAAAAAGTTTATATATATATAAATATAGGGCTTAGATGCTGTATATTCCCGCGGCCGCCATCTTGGATTTCTTGGCGTTTATAGTTAAGGTAGCCCCGACGAGTGACGTATTCTGGCAACTCCGTTAAGCCTAACATGCACATAAATCGCTGCTTGGCGACATTTACTACTTGGCAGAAAATAGGTTTTCACACCAAGAAAAAATCCAAGGTGGCGGCCACGGGGGGACAGATGTTATATATTCCACGGCCGCCATCTTGGATTTCTTGGCGATGTTTTGTTGGCGTTTGGACGAGTGACGTGTTCTGGCAACCCCGTTAAGCCTAACATGCGCATAAATCTACTTGGCGACATTTACTTGACGGAAAAGGGGCTTTCACGCCAAGAAAAAATCCAAGATGGTGATCGCGGGAATATATAACATCTGTTCCGCCGCGGGAATATACAGCATCAGTTCCAAATATAGATATAAACAAGCATAAAAGTTTATAAAATTTGTTGTCATAGCTGTTTACATTATTTGGCAGCAAATCTTACTTTCTGTAGCCCAAATTGTGCAAAGCAAAAAACCGCCAAGGCCCCTATACTGGAAAAGTACTAATAAAAGTGTACCATTTCCCCCTTGTAATCAGAAATTTCTGTATACCAGATTGCATTGCAATGAGTATTACTCCACAGTTCGCTAATTAAAGATTTAAAGAAAAATTAAAACGACACTTAGAAACAATTCTAAAAATATTTTTTTAAAAATGAAATGCTTTATAAACTAAAGAGTATTTTACACAAATAGCTTTCAACTGTGGTATTATGAATCCGGAAAATACTAACATACCAGCATAATTAAAAAATAAAAGGGTACTTTTCAGTTAGCCGGGCGCCAGTGTTATATATACATATATGTACACAGCATATATACACAGCTATATATATACACACACATATGTATATACATGTATATATACATATATATGTATATATAACAATGACGCCCGGCTAACCGAAAAGTACCATAAAAAGTTATAAAACATAATAACTAATTGTAATAAAAGATAATAGATTGCTGTCTATATTTCATTACTTTTATTACTTTATCATGATGATCTATCTAATCTGACTTTTATACAAACTAATTATGAATGATTCATGACAAAACAGCTTCTGCAAATTTTGGAGGAGAAATCTTGAAGTTATTCCTGTTCTTCAGGCGTTTTTGTGCGTCGTCTTGATCGTCTTCGCCGGGAAGTGGAACGCTTACGTCTTCTTCCGCTGCTCGAACGCTTGCGTCTTCTTCCGCTGCTCGAACGCTTGCGTCTTCTGCCACTGCTGGAACGCCTACGTCTCCGACTTCCAGACCGTTTCCTGGATCGGGACCTGCGTTTAGGCTTAGCTCTTGAGCGAGTTCTACTATGCGATTTCCTGCGCCTTGCAGTTTCATTGACTTTGTACTTTCCATTAGCCAACTTCTTCAGAAGTCCCTTGTCAACAGAATTATTAAGATTCAGCTGTACGATGGTTTCCGAATCCGCCATATTCAGGAGTTTCTTGGACGACAAATATCGCAGAATATCGGCTAAAGAAGATCCTCTAGTCTGACCAAGATGACGAATGGCTTTCAAAATTGCTTTTTCGATATCTTCCGATGTTTTTCTTACTTGCGACATATTTTCAACTTCTTCCTTATTAAGGTTAATAATATAGCAAGAATTTAATAAAATTTTCGCACAAAAATCAAAATTTTTGATATATTAAAATGAAACAAATTTAGATTCCGAATTAGAGTGCTTTAAAAATTGAACGAAATGTTGTATTCCAGAAAACTCAACTGTATCATTGCTCGTGGTCACCTGCACGAAAAAAAAATTATGATCATGGAGCTTCTATGGAAGCGGGAAACCCAACATTAATTAACACTGATGGTGTAGTAATGTGAAAATGACGATTGTTTCTTTATAAAAAATCTCTAGAAAACATTAGTTCTGGAGGAATGAAATATTAGCTAAATAGTTATAAAAATAAATCGTATTAACAGCAGTAGCAAAATTAACACCAAAGAAAAGATATTTGAAGGCACTTTAAACATATGCAAGTACAGAATGTGGAATTTGAATTGAAAAATATCCAAAGTGTGACCTTTTTTTTTTTTTTTTTTTTTTTTTTTCCTCAAGGTAATGCAAACGATATTTGGCCTGACAACCGGCTAAAAATAAATTCGATGATCCCGCCATCTACTGACATATGTCAATATAATTAAAATAAGAAAAGTAACTTTTTACTTTCTTCTATCTTTACAAGAAGAAAGTATTGGATTCGTGAAAATTTTTGACTTTCGGTTTTCGATGGATTTATACGTTTTAGAATGTCCTGAACACGATTTGATGGTTTTTAGAAAATGTCTGTCTGTCACTCTGTCCCTCTGTGAGTCTGTATGTGACAAAAATTTTGTGGGCGCTCTATCTCAAGAACTAATGCACAGAATTTCACAAAACTTTAGATTCAGTTAGACCTTGATATAAACTGGTCTTGATTAGTTTTTGGTGTGAATCGCTCAACAGGTGGCGCTGCTATGCTGCATTTTTCACGATTTCCACAATAGCTCAATCCCTAGAATTAATACACAGATTTTCATCAAACTTCAGATTCAGTTAGTCCTTGACATGAATTGACGTTTTATACATTTGGTGTAAATCGCTCAAGAGGTGGCGCTGCTATGCTACCGTTTTCAGAATTTTCACCATAGCTCTATCTCAATAACAAATGCACGAATTTTAATCAAACTTCAGATCCAGGTATACCTTGATATCAATTAGTGCTGTTTATATTTTGGTGTAAATCGCTCAAGTGGTAGCGCTGGTATGCTACATTTTTCAGAATTTCCGTTATAGCTCTATCTCAAGAACTAATGCACGAATTTTCATATTCAAACTTCAAATTCAGATATACTTTGATATGAATTGGTGCTAAAATGATGTAATTTCTTGTACTATTTAAATGATTTAATCGACGTGATTTATATAGAAGAAAGTTTTGTGATAGCCACAACACGCTGTTAAAACACTATTCTTAAAAATAAGTAAATTGTACTAATTATTGAGCACTTCCCGATCTTAAAATAGCTCCGAGTACTTAACTCTTAAATTTGAAAAACGCATGTACTCCTTTTTTTTAGTACATACAGGGACTCGAAAATAAGTATGTATAGAAACACACATACACAATAAGGAAAAAAAAAAAAAAAGCGAAATTACAAAGAACCGACAAATCCCCATTTTTAATTGCGAAGAGCTACAATTTTTGGAGTAAAGAACAACGAATTTACTATTCCAATTCTTGAAATTTTGTATATGAGCTGCCCCGTGATTTGAACCCGAGTCCTCTAGGTGGGAGATCAGTATTGCACTGACTGTGCTATAAGAGCAGTTACCAGCTGCTTCCAAATGACACCTTTTATGAATCAGCGACGGAAGATCGCTAATAGCATAGATGAATTTTCCCTTTCTTAAATATTCTAATTTCTAATATAACATTTTTTAAACTAAATTTTCTTCTTTAACATTTCTAATGAAATTGTAAATAAATTTGAAAACTGTGTATTATAAATTAAAAATTATAACAAAGATAAACATATCTTTAAATAAAGGCTTGGAAATCCCTACTGTCAGTTCGGTATAAGAAAAGGGTTTATCAGAAAACTCATATTTTTGAGCACGTAGGATTTAAACATGAATATTAAGACTTTAACATACAAAATATATGTATTCATTTCTGCATACATTTATAAATCAAATATAAGTATACTCAACTGCTAAATATCATGTACTCGTTTCTGAATTAATTGTACTTATAAAAATCGAGTACAAAGAAATTTTCATTTTTAAGTAGATTAATGCTCCTTTTTGAAGCAATTGTACTTAAAAAATATGAGTACATAGAAATGCTCATTTTTAAGTAGATTATTTTTAACAATATACTTCTTTTTGAAACAATTGTTCTTAAAAAAAATACGGGTACATGGAACTTCTTATTTTTAAGTAAATTATTTTTGACAGTGCATACTAGTTTTTTATATAGGAATTTGATGCCTGATCTTCATGTTCGCTCTAACATGGTCCCAGTAAAATATGGTTAGGGTAGCATTCATTGTTCGTATACGGGGCTCCATAAAAGACATCGGATGCATTTCTTTCTAGGGTGATAATTGTTAGAAGTACTATATTTTAATTATGTTACCCTACTTCAAATATTGCAAAACTGATACACTACATTGTTGATATATACCGGGTGTCCTAAAAAGGACTGACTGATTTTAAAATTCAATAACTTGCGAACGGTGACAGATATTTAAAAAATTCTTGCAGGGGGGTTATGCATGAGGTCAAAAGTTTTTTTTTTACAGTGATTTTCGATTTTAGTTCGAATTACAAACAATTTATGGCGCTGCGATCAATAGACGCTAAATTCAGGTTCGATTCTTGGTCCTTCGGGACCCACTCAATACATTTTCATCTCCTTTTTCCGCATGGAAGAAGAGGTCGGTCAAAAAATCGAGCCTGTATTTGGTGCCTATTGCTTACAGCGCCATCAATTGTTTTTAATTCGAACTAAATTCGAAAATCAATGTAAAAAATCTTTTGACCTCATGCATAACCCTCCTGCAAGAATTTTTTAAATATCTGTCACCGTTTGCAAGTTATTGAATTTTAAAATCAGTCAGTCCTTTTTAGGACACCCGGTACATTATTGTATGTTTTTAACAAAAGATGATGTGCTTAATATTTATTATTCATCTTCAAGGACTGTTAAAAATATAAATTGCATAACAGCAATTGTTTAAAGCGCGATTTTACGATACTATACTATTTATCATTATTATATTACACTATTTCTTACACGATTAAATTTTCGATATGTGCGGCACCAATATTATTTATAAGAAGTAATGCATCTAATATTTAATTTATATTACAGGGCCGCTCAAAAGAATTCAGATATATTATCGTCTACGAATGTCGAATGATAACTGCTGAAAGATAGTCCATATAAAGGGTCCCAAAGTAATTCACACATTTGTTACTGTCTTCTATATGTAATAGAAGAAAATATTGTAATCGAAAAATTTTTCGACTTCCGGTTTTCGACGGATTTACACGTTTTAGGAGTCAGAGATCCCGAAAAACCTGTTTTTATAAAAAGCTGCCTGTCCGTGTTTATATGTGTCCTCATTGTGTGATCGAAAAATATATGAAGTTATGCATAGAATGGAACCAAATTTCATAATAGGTATTTGACTATGGCCAGCAGGTGCCAGTTCAATTTGGGGATATTCGGCCGCGCTTTAAAGGGGCGCTGCAATAGCGATTTCTGCGCAAAATTCGTTATTGTATCATCGAAAAGTGTATGAAGTTATGTATAGAATTGAACCAAATTTCATATATATGATTTTGGCTATGGCCAGTAGATCCCAGATGAAATTGGGATATTCCACCGCAAGAGGGCGCTACAATAGCAATGTCTGTGCAATTTCCATTATTGTATCATCGAAAAGTGCATGAAGTTATGTGATGAATTTAACCAAATTCATATACATGTTTTTGACTATGGGCAACAGAATCCAGCTATATTTGGGGATATTCTGCGGAAAGGAGGCGCTGTAATAGTGATTTTTGTGCTATTTTCACTATTGCATTATCGGAAAGTATACGAAGTTATTCGTAACCAAGCTTCATACATATGTTTATGACTATGAAAGCCAGATCCCAGTTAAAAATAGAGATGTTTCCATGGAAAGGACTGTGATAACGATTCCTGTGCGATTTTCTCAAATTTTTTGGAGTTCTATTGTACATCGGCTGCTCGTATAGCGATGAGCATTTCGTATATAACTAACCCTGTGATTAGCAAATAGCTGACGTACAATAGAATAACGATAATATAGATTTTATTAACACTAGAAAGGCCGGAAATTTTAGTCAAGTTTTATAAAATTATTTCACACCAGAATTTTGATTTAAAACAATTTAATTTTTTTATTTAACGATTTTCTTCGTTATGTCTTTGAAACTTATTTTATAATGATATTTTTGGTTTGAACCGAAATATATTCATATGGTAGTGGTCAAAATGACCGCTCACGGCCATTCTAGTGTTCAATATTATGCTTGAGATGAACTCGTTTTTACTCTGATTAATAAAATGAAGCCGAAATTTAAGATAAGAGTTAATGTTGATGTAGTGTTGAAGTATTAACAAGTGTAAGTACTTTTTGAATTATTAACACGTATGAGATGGAAGAAAGTTTTGGGATTAGCACATACGACCAGTTTAGATGACTGTTAACTGAAATGAGAAACATTAAAAGGATTTCAGAAGGGTATATGAAAATTAAACTTTAACGAGCTTAACTATAATGATTACGAAGCAGCTTCACCATGTAAAATTAAGGTTTTTCAAATAATAATAATAATAATAATAATAATAATAATAATAATAATAATAATAATAAACGGTCAAGTGCGAGTATTACTCGCGCTCAGAGGGTTCCGTACAATAAATATATGAATTATTAACTGTATTATTAAAAAGTTCGTTACTAAAAGAGCTGGTCGGATGCACCAATCCCAGAACTTCCTTTTATCTCATATCTGTTAATACTTCAAAATTCGCTATCACACTGCCAAAATTAAATGGCAATCTATGCCCATCATGAGGATTCTAAAGATACGAAATTCCGTGCATTTAGTTCTTGAGATATGTCTATCGCTGAAATCGTATAAATCCAGTAAAATGCAGTGTAGCAGCGTCACCTATTGGGTGATTTACACCAAAATCTAATTAGCAAAAACTTATGTCAACGTCTAACTGAATCTGAAGCAGGGGCGCCATTTCAGAACTTTCTTGGGGGGGGGGGGCAAACATTTTTTGAGGGATGCTATATAGCTAAGGGTAGGACACCCCCCCCCCCCTCGTATGAGAAACGTTTACTGACTTATGCTTACAATAACAATAAAAACTTTGAATACGGAAACTCAGAATCAATGAAATATTTCGTTTTAGACAGGTTTCCGTCTTAGAAGGTAAAATTTTAATATATTGGACAGGATTTTTTTCTCGTTTTAGACAGGATTCTATTATAGACAGGTTTCATTTTTACAGGTATCCTCACTGACTGTTAAACCATCCGCTCTATAGTATAGCTTTGAAAAGAGATGCATTAGAGTAAAACTTGTGAAAACGAAACCTGTCTATAACAGATTTCTTTCTAGAAGGGGAAAAAAATCAAATTTCGTTGAAAAAACATCATACAATTATACTTGCTAAGACGGAAACCTGTTTAAATGGAGCTTTTTTTCTAGTCCCTTTCGAAGTTTTACTTACAGGGGCGCCATTTCATGAGTTTCCTGACGAAGGACAAGGAAAATTTTTCTTTGGGGAACAGGGACGTGGAAAATTTCACAACTTGCAGAACTGCACAAACACACAGAAAAAAAATCCCGCACAATAAAACATGCTCCAAGTGATTTTGTCTCCATAACTTCTTTCATAAGCATGTGATTATTCCACAATTTTTTTTTTAGTTTTCGTGAAAGCCCGCGATTTTTCTTTCTTTCAAAATCCGCAAAATCAATTCGTCAATGGAAAAAAATCGCGAATCTTAGAAATTTTGAAAAAAAAAAGTCTCAAAATGGTCGCTTAAAAAATCGATAATTTCTTCAAACGACCGTGGAAAATTCGCTAATTATATCAGAGATCGCGAAAAGAAATACTGATTTCGTCAAATGATTGCACAAACAGAAATCTTGAATTTCGTAAAAGAATTGCGAAAAAAATCGCGAATTTCGTAAAAGAATTGCAAAAAAATCGCGAATTTCGTCAAAAGATTGCGCAAAAAGCACGAAAATTTAGTCGAGCAATCGCGCAATAAAATCGAGGAGAAATTCGTCAAACGATCGCGTAATAAGGTCCAAAATTTTGTCTAACTCTCGCTCAAAAAAATCACAAATATTATTAGTCGGTGGCAGAAACAAAATCGCAAATTTCAATAAATGATAGTGATAAGGAATCGTGAATTTTGTCAAAAAGATCACGTAAACAAATATCGAATTTCGTCAGTTGGTCGCGGAAAAATATTGTGAATTTCGACAAGTGCTCGCGCGTAAAAAATCCATTTCGTATAACGCTTTCCGAAAAAAATCGTAAATTTCGTGAATCGATCGCGGAAAAATCGCCAATTTCGTCAGATGATCGCGAAAAAATAATCATGAAATTCAATCAGTCATGAGATAATCAGCCAACGAACGTCATGAATAGGTCACGAAATTTGCAAATTTTGTGATCTGTAAGTACAGTCTGACCTCTTTTTAACGAACCTCTATTTTGCGAATTTCTCTATTTTGCGAACTTTTCCTTGGAACCAAGAACATTTTGCGAATTTCTTCGTAAAATAACCCCCAAATAGCGAAGTGTATTCTCTATTTAACGAACTTTTTCTTGTGATCTAAATTTTTTTTTCTCCCCATTTCTCAAAATATTTCTGTTCAATAGCCTTGAAATCGTTTTACCAGGCACATTCTTTGTCAGCAGTGAGAATTCGGTAAGTACGGAGGACGAAGACGATAATCCCTTAGAGTAACTTAAAAGAATGTGGATGCAGATGAGAAAAAGAGAAGAAATTAACCATGATGTGCTGAGTGATGATTGTATTTCACTTAATTCTGAAATTGAGACCTCGGAAACACTATCCGAATTGGATATTTTCGACAGTGTGAAAAATAAAAACAATACAGCAATGAAGACGAATATGATGATGATGGAAATGATCATGATGCAGGAATTAACAAAACTTCGTATGATGAAATACTAAAATCATTTGAAACAATCCGACGCGGATTATAGTTAGAAGAAAATACGCATGAAGGGTTTTTTGGTGCATTGCAAAGATGCGAGACTTATTATGAGAGAAAGCACTTTTTAAAAGAAAAAACTCAGACAGAATTAACAGAGATTTTCAGAAACTAAATTTAAGGACGCATATGTTAATGTATGGTTAAAATTATTTATTATAATAATAATAAATACAATAAGATCATTAAAATTCGTTAATTTTAATGTAAAACTATTTACTTTAACAGAAATACAGTGTATTCCCGGACAATGTTTTGTTTTTCTTGCAGATTTCAAAGATTTAAACACATAGAAAAAATGAATGGATGATGGATATTGGTGGGTAAAATGAATAAAACAAATCGATATAATTTATTTTAAAAAATGTGTTTAATTACTTTTACTAAAAATATTTAGTGTTTATGAATTTAAAATCTGTTTTATGTAGTTTAAAGTATTTTAAAAGGTGAATCTCTATTTAACGAATTTTCCATATAACGAACTTTTTTCCGGGATTTAGCGACTTCGTTAAATAGAGGTTCGACTGTATAAGAAAATTTTCGTTAGTGATTTTCTGCAAGTGAAGGTTAAACGTTAATTTTTTCGGATTCAGTTTTCACTATTATGAGATGGTTTCATGTTAATCCGATTTTTCAAAGAAATTCTGAATATTTTTCAGATAAAAAAACTGCATATTTAAAGATTAATGAATACTATGTATATAGCTTCATTTTTCTACAGAAAAGGTAAAATTTATAATTAATATTCTTATAAAAAGCACAAATATATGCACAAGAATTACTTGGATGTGCATACATATAATTTAAAATTATTTAAAATACATTAGAAAAACCCAGAACGTTTTCAGTCATCACAAGACCGTTATCAATGGGATTTACATGTTATTATTTTCTTTGCGCTTATTTGAGAATTGGCTAGATGAAAATCATTGTGATTGTTGTGTCAATGATTTTGACGAGTTTTCCCATGATCAATTTGTACACAGTTGTGAAGCAACTGATAAAAAAAAATTCTCACATGTATTTTTAAAATTAACCAAAGTACTCATTAAAGATATATGTCTCACCTTGAGGGAGTTCGAATAGTAAGGCTTTAGGAATTTTTTTTTTTTATAATTATTAATTTCTATGCATAAGCATTTATTTAATGCATATATTTTTATTGCAATAAAATATAAGTTATTTTAGAGTTTGAGCAATTTTCTAATATTTGTTTGAGTCTGACATTTGATTAGAGATGCACCGAATATTCGGTATCTATTCGATATTCGGCCATACTACCGAATATTCGATTAGGCCGAATATAAACTATTCGGTTTGCCGAATACTTAAAAAACCTCTTAAAAATATTTTTTAAAACGTTACACAACTTTTACTTTTAACTGTCAATTAATAAAGATATTCAGAATAATTAGAATCTTTAAATAAAAGAGAAAGATTTTATATTATTTATTTGTTGTTTTAAAAATGTCACTTAAAAAAATTAACTACTAATGACATGTCATTTGTTCATGGGAATTAATAAATGTGGAAATGCAAGTTACTGAGCATTGTCTGGTAAATAATCCGTTTCTTGCTTTTTCGCAAGCAGGGTGTTTCTAAACAAAATGGAAGAAAATTTCAGGGGTAATAATAAGCATCAAAACAGGCAATTTTTTGTCCAGTTCTGTGAAATATGATAACATGAAGAGAAGGGCTGGAAATAGCAACCATTCATATCTAAACAGCACTGAGCTAGACATTATTTTATTAAGAATGCAGCTAACAATACTTATATTGTACCACTGGCCAAAATCCCGTCTCTTCCAAGGATGTCATCACATTCTATACAAGCAAATTAATGTGATGCAAATTTCGCTAAAATATCTTCATTTTTATACAGTTATAAACGAAAATATTGCTACGTACACCTTTCATTTTTGATGAAAGATGTGGAATGATATGCTGCTTCTTGTTCAATTTAAGAAAATTCTTTTCATTTGTTTGAATTAATTGAAGTCATGGAATTTAAATTTTGTTATTTAAAATTTTTTTAAACCAGCCTCTTCTTCAATAATAACTCAAAACATACTTTTTTTTAGCACAAAATTTACTTATAAAAATAGTCTTGTTTGTCCAACTGGAAGTATCTGTGCTAAATATTATAAAAAATTGTTTAAAATTTAACTTTTTTACGTTAAACCTGAGATATAAAAGTATTTGGCCAGCCGAATATTCGGTATTTGGCCGAATAGATACTATTCGGCTGGCCTAATATTCGGTATTCAGCCTAACAGTTACTATTTGGCTGGCCGAATATTCGGTATTCGGTTTACCTGCAGGCCAAATATTCGGCATTCAGTATTCAGCCAAAATCACTATTCGGTGCATCCCTGCATTTGACGGTTGATAAATTTTCTAAAATATCAAATTCCTTGGGGGGGGGGGCTATTGCCCCCCCCCCAGCCCCCCTCAAATGGTGCCCCTGATCTGAAGTTTGGGGAAAATCCGTGGATCAGTTTTTGAGATAGAGCTATTGCGAAAATCGTGAAAATTCCAGCATAGCAGTGTCACCTGTTCGGCGATTAACACCAAAACCTTGTGTCAACCTCTAACTAAATCTGAAGTTAGTTGAAAAGTAGAGCAGTAGTTCTTGAGATAGAGCTATTGCGCGAATCGGGAAAAATGCAGCACGGCAGCGTCACTTGTTGGGTAATTTACATCAACACGTAATCATCACCAATTCATGTCAAGGAGCAACAGAATCTGAAGTTTGATGAAAATCCGTGCTTCCGTTTGATGAAAATCCGTTCTTGAGATAGAACTATTGAAGAAATCGCGTAAATCCTGAAAATTGCAGAATAGCAGCGCCACCTTTTGGGCGATTTATATTAAAACGTAATCAGTATCAACTTATATCAAGGACTAATTGAACCTGAAGTTTGATGAAAATCTGTGCGTTAGTTCTAGATAGAGCTGTTGCAGAAATCGCGAAAAATGCAGCATAGCAGCGCCACATGTTGGGCGATTTACATCAAAAACTAATCAGCACCAATTTATGATAGGAATTACCTAAATATAAACTTTTATTAACTTCCGTGTATTAGTTCTTGAGATAGAGCGCCCACAAAATTTGTTTCACATACAGACAGACAGAGTCACAGACTCATAGGCAGACATTTTGTAAAAACATGTTTTTCGGAATATCAGACCCCTAAAACGTGAAAATCCGTCGAAAACGGAAGTCGAAAATGTTTACGAATCCATCATTTTTTTCTTGTAAAGGTAGAAGAAAGTAAAAAAATAAGGCTGTAAAAATCTATACAACGTAGGGTTTGGCATAGCTGTATATATACAAAAAAAGTATGAATGGGTGTACCGTAAATGTTCAAAGAATAAAAATAATATCAAATAATATCTAATAATATCAAATATTACTATTCTGTATAACTTTTATTTAAATCTTATCCTAATCTGTTTATGATGGAATTCGGCACTGACAGTAAAAATAGTGCATATTTAAACTTCATTTGGCATGTCATAAAACTAAATTCAGTGTCGTAATTATCTTTCCTTTTTACAATGTAGCTGAAACAAAACCCTGTTCAATGTAAACTTGGTATTGCGCTAAACGCGCTTCGAAAGGAGACTGCAACGCCGAATGGTCCGTGCCGCATTTTTCCAGATAGGTTTTTAATTAATGTTTAAAGACACGACAGGCGTATTGGGGAGATCCACTCAGTGCAAACTAGTTGCGAATCCCATATCATTTATGTGATTAATTCTTATTGAATTAGTCTGTTTTTAACAATTTGACGTTTCTTGCTTTTATACTGTTACTGGACATTCTATTACACAAATATATCATTAAAAGTTGTTATCTAGGTTTCAAAAGCCGACGGTACATAGAGTACGCCGCCCCTGTCATTATGTATGTCCAAACTGTCCGTGTCTCTAAGGGTTAAGCAGCCTAGAGAGACTGCTCAGGGCCGGCTAGGCCTGCCCCTTTGAGCTTAACGTCTCTCCCGGTATGTTCCCCGACACGTTGGGGCTCGTTAGTGAGTCCAGCCCTGTCCGGCCGTATGCAGACGGACAAACACAAAATGCTCAAGGGGCGACGGTCACCCGCTAAGGGCGTCTATGCACCACCGACCACCGACCACAGAACCCAGAATTTATTTGAAAAAGAACAAAGTGGGATTACAAAAATTAGACGAATGCCTTCCCGCCAGGAAAACGCCTATTCGCGACAGAGGGCGGGAGTATAAGAACATTTAAAGTAAAATTAAAATAAAATAAATTATAATAATAATAATAAACATCACTGATCCTGGCCGCCGGGGTATGAACCCCTCTCGCGACAAGGGGCGGCAGGAAGGGAAAAGAATGGAATGCGTGGCACAAGTAAGATGGCACGAGCAAATACTCAAGCGTCCATTGGAGATGTAATGATTTGCGTGGCACAAGTACGATGGCACGATCAAATACTCAGCGTCCATTGGAGATGTAATGCTTTGTGTGGCACAAGTAAGATGGCACGAGCAGATAGTCTCTAAGGGTTAATATCTCGGCTACTTACCGATGAATTTTTTCGAAAATCATTATCAACAATGCTTTTATACTTCTGCTACGACAGGTACTTCCAGCGCTCCTCAACACCTTTGCTGAATGCCCGCAAATTGAAATTTTTGTGCATAGGAAAGATACGCTTTTCTGAAAAACTATGCGACCTAGGGTAATCGCTATAATTTTCCTGCAAAGTTTAAGTTAACGTCTACGACTTCTAATTTTTTTATAATTTTAGTTTAAGTAGATTCGGAAATAGATAGAGGGAACATATTTTTGCACTACATTTTCGACGATATCTCTGAAAATATAATCCCTGAAATTAAAAGAAATATATGTTTGAGTTCAGTGTTACGAAAGCTTTCACACGATACCCCACACGATTTACAAAGGAAAGATTTTTTCTTTTTCCAAGTTACTTAATTAGCCCCTCTACATTTTCCCTAAAAATATTTGTAAATGTTTAATAATCTGTAAATATGTGGGTCAATAGTCTTTATCACTTCCCCTAATTTGAACTTTCCACGTTCCACAGTTTACGAATAAAATGGCTGTTACAGACAGACAAACAGACGCAGGAGTGATCTTATAATGGTTACGTTTTTACTTTTTAAGTACGAAAACCTAAAATGAAAAAAATACTTGTATAATATTGTGAAACAGGATCATAAGTTTTTCAAAAAACGAACAAGACTTATGCTTGGTTTTAAAAAATTTTGTTCTGCATTAATTACTATTACCAGAAAACAAAATGTCCGTATGGTTCAAAAAAGGTCTGATGCATTAAGCGTCTCGGCCCGCCCGAAACTGCTAATCTAGGTCTTAAACTTATTGAATTTATCGATCTTTCGTGATAGGATCTTCTACCGTTCCGATTAGTGTTGAAAAGAAGGGACCTTGGAGCCAGTGTTGGGTACGCTCACAAAATAAACGAACTAATTCAAACTCAAGTTCAAATTTTCAAAAATGAGTCAAGTTCACGTTCAAATTCAAAATTTTTGAAACGAACTCGTTCAACTCAAACTCATCTATGAAAGTGAACGAAGTTCACTAAAAACTCGTTTTTTTTTTTTTTTTTTTTTTTTTTTAAATATATATATTAGAATAGAGATCTGCACGGGCCGGGCATGGGCCTATTTTCATTTGCGGCACTCGGGCCGGGCCATACTTTTTTCTAAAGGCTCGGGTCGGGCCGGGAACTAGTGACTACTCTTTACGGGCCGGGCGAGGTTCGGGCCTTACTTTTTTCCGGAAGAATCGGGCCGGGCCGGGCCTAACTTATTTTTTCTGTACAGAGCCGGGACTGGTTTCTTTTCTAGTCTTCACGGCCCAAAATTTTAAGCCCTAGTTTTGAGCCAGCCGTATGAAAATCATTATCTCGGCGTGACCTGTCCGTTCAAAGGTCAGTAAAATTAAGCCTGGCCCAAAGTTTTTTGCAAAATGTGCAAACATTTTTGAATTGCCATTATTCTACAATTAAACATTAACATTTATTCTTTTTGAAGAATAGTAAATTTCTGCTCTAATTAAATTGTAGTAAAACGTGTGAAAAGGAACCTGCCTATGACGGAATCCTGTTTTAAACTGAAAAACCTGTTGATCCCTGCAAAATTAATATACTAATACGTAAGAAAATAATATATAATACATTTACATTTGCTAAAAAGGGAACCTGTCTGTAACGAATTTTTTTTTTTCTTTTCTATGTAATTGAGTCTTAGAAGATTTTTCTGTATAACATTTTTCAGATTTTTAACAATTCATAATGCATGGAATATGGATTAAAAATGTTAATGATATCTCAAACATTTGCATAGAAGAAATAGCGATTCATTAAAAAATAACTATCGCAGCCTGCGGCACTTTTATAAAAATAAAGTTTAGAAACATGAAAAAAAAGTTAAGATAAATATTTTTGGTTAGAACTCCTCGTAAGAGTCAAATTTTTAAACAAATCGACGTAAAAATCAATGTTTTGTAGCAATTCACGCGGGCCGGGCCGAGCTCGGGCCGAACTTTTAACTATTCTACCGGGCCGGGCCGGGCCAATATATTTTTTCTACGGGCCGGGTCAAAATTTTTTTCCTATGTGTCAGGCCAGGCCCGGGCCTGGAAATTTCGGCCCGTGCAGACCTCTATATTAGAACTTATTTTTGTGACCTAATCTTTTGGTTATTCGATGTAAGGATCTTCATGGGTCCGGTCCAATTTTCCTTCCCGGCACTCTGCTCGAACTTGGTCTAGGGATTACTTTTTTCTAGAGGTTCGGACCCAGATGAGCCGGCACTAGATTTGTTTTCCGACCTACATCGGGGCTGGACTGCATTCTTCTTGAGGTCTGAACAGGCAGAAATTTTCGGTCCCAGCTCACATGAAAATCATTGGACCGGCACAGCTCTGGCCTGTCCAGTAAAAATATCAGTAAAATTTGGCCCGGCCCAATTTTTTTGGTTAAAAAAATGCACGTATATTTAAATCGCCATTATTCCACACTTAAAATTGATATATTTATTATTTTTATTATTTTTTTAAGATGAGTAGATGCATTTCTAGGCAATAAAATTAAAATACGGTAAAATCTGAGACAAAAGAACATGCCTATGGAAGAATCCCGTGTTTAACAAAACAAAATGGTGATGTATGTAAAATGAGGATAAAAATACTTGTGAAAAGAATGTAATCTACTTACAACATACGATGAACTTGCTCATAGGGGAATCAGCCCATGGCGGATTTTTCTTCTTTCCTATGCAATTCCGTCATAGAAGATTTTATTGTATAGAATTTTAAAAAATTTAAATCTCCAAGCCAAAGAATGTGGATTAACGATATTAATGGTAATTGTGATATTTACATATAATCAGATGCATTTAAAAAATAAATAGCACATCTCAGAACACTTTTTTAAAAATGAAGAATATAAACATGATTTAAAAAGGTAAAATAAGTATTTTTATTTAGGCCTTCTCGTGCAAGACACTTTTGACCCTACAGGCGTAAAAATCTATGTTCAGCTTGGTCGGGCCTAGCGGAGTCAATTAATGTTTTGTGCAGACGGAGCCGAAGTTTTAATTTTTATACCGGACTTGGCCAATAACTTTTTTCAACGGGCGGAGTTGTGCTCGGAGCAGTTCTGGCCAAACTTGGAACTTTTTTACCTGGCCAAAAGTAAAATTGCCTGCTGATTGTCTTGGTCGCGCTCGGCATGAAAATTTCGTCCCGTGCACACCTCTAATTCAATGTTTTTGTTTTCCTGCATCGCATCCGTATTATAACTTGGCGCAGGGCCGAAACTAGCCTTTTTTGCGCTCGGGGCAAGCATGGGTTTTTGCTCCCCTCCACCTTCCGCAAGGTATATTTACAAAGCGAATTTTACTAATTTTCTAATAGCCGACTTATTTTAAAATTTAAAATATATAATACTGAACTACGTAATCTTCAATGGCGGATCCAAGGGGGAGGTCACGGGGGTCATGACTCTCCTCTGACACCAACAAAAATATTCTAAAGATCATTTTAAAATTGAAATATACAGTTAGAGTCCCGATTATCCGAGTCCTGCTTAACCGAGTTTCCGCTTTCACCGAGTTATTTTCTTCTGATGGACTGATGGCTTCTATTATTATGAAACAGCCATTATAAATGAAGTGTTAGGTGAAGATGAAAGAGCAGTCGTAAAAAAAAGTCAGAACTCTGATTTTCTGGTCAGCATGGGAAGAAAAAATTTGGCATATTTTTTTTTTCAAAAAAAAATTATGGCCATTTTTTTTTTCCATTCTGACCAGAAAATCAGAGTTCTAACTTTTTACGACTGCTCTTTCATCTTCACCTAACACTTCATTTATAATGGCTGTTTCATAATAATAGAAGCCATCAGTCCATCAGACGAAAATGATCCATTCCAAAGGTATAATCCTTCATTTGGCACCCCTTCGCTCTGGCGCCCGGGGCGCATGCCCCCCCCCCCCCTTAGTTTCGGCTCTGACTTGGCGTGTTTTTCCTTTAAAAATTAAAATTTTATGAAATAATTGTATATAAAAAGAAAGAATAATAAAGTTTAAATCTAACGAACATGAAAGATATATTTTCAATCGTTCAATGGTAATAAAAATTTATTTTTATTATTTTGTTTTTTATACTTTTTCATTTATACAAAAAGGTGATTGGGAATTACTATTATATCATTAGTTTTCATTGACTATTTTACATATACAAATAAGTATAGATACCGTCTCGGAAGGTATATATCTGCCAGCTGTATCTTGAAATTAAGTTTTTTTCGTCTCTAATTTGTTAAAAAACGGTAAACTTTATGCATCCTAAGTAACCTAAAATAATTAAACACACAGAGAAAGAATAACAAAAATTCTTTTTTCAGGATACCTAGGGAAAAAAGAAGAAATCTAATAATCCCTGTCTTCTTTTTTTTTCTACGCCCCACCAGTGGCTGAGAGGTTCTGCTCTCGAAGCTGGTAGACGGGAGGT
The DNA here is from genome assembly GCA_963932465.1 of Maratus speciosus. NCBI lineage: Eukaryota > Metazoa > Arthropoda > Arachnida > Araneae > Salticidae > Maratus > Maratus speciosus. Next base: position 344,476,617 of record OZ010786.1, read on the forward strand.
GCTGGGTTCGAACCCAATCGCGCCCCTCGGCCTAATCGTTCGGAGTTTTCGTGGTTTTCTTCGAACCGTGTATTTCCATGCGTTAATACGGATTAGGTTCCCTTATAAAGACCTCCACGGAAGGCACTCCCCCTAGGGCCCATATCCCTCGTGTAGATAATTGGCCGTCAACAATCAACTCAACCCATTTTTTTCTACAAATATCGAGTAATTTAGTTGCCATCATTACAGAATTGTAATTGAAATGAGAAATAAAATTAATATCTCGAAAACTAATTAAATTTTAAAATTCTAATACAACTTTTGACACTCGTGGATGAATACGGATAATTAGTGTTAATTTCACAGACAAGCGTTCCACATTTTACGAGAAATAGCTGTGAAACATAATCAGTAGTTTCATAAATTCGTTTCATTAGGATTTTATACATATAGGATATATATATATATATATATGTGTGTGTGTGTGTGTATTTGTCAGAACTACATTTGTTTTAAAAGATTTAAAAATTAAAAATTTATGTAAACGGCATTCATTTAAAATCGTGGATGCTTGGAAACCGAGAGTTGAATACTCTGTTATGTACAAATAGGTTGTAGATTAAAAACCAATGTTGTTAACATTAATGTACACAAAGAGTTTATTTGTCCTAAAATTTAATAAATTGCAGTACGTATTTTTTACACTTGTTGAACAAATGTGATTTTCTGTAATATACAAGGGCGGATCCAGCCCTCCATTTAGAAAAGGGTCATGGCTCTTTTTTTTTTTTTTTTTTTTTTTTTTTTTTTTGTGTGTGTGTGTGTGTGTGGGGGGGGGGGGTGACATCTCATATCTTAAAAAGCAGTTTTTACATTAAAAGCTCTTCGCATAGCTAAAATGGCTACTTTTCTTACGTCATTTTCATTCGGGAATACAGAAAAGACTGCAATAATATTCGTAAAAATATACAATTTACACATTTTATTCAGACACCAAAAAATTGAATTTCCCATTGTGTTAGAAAGGCAAAGAATCGTTCAGAAAATGAACATTTTAAGCCAAGTTTTAGGACTTAAGGCTGTTCTCAAATCCAAAAGGGCAAAAAACCTGTTTGTCACGTGATCAAAATGGCTTATAACTCAATAGGTAATTGATTGATCAAAAAATGAAAAAAAAACGTTCAATTCCAAATCGCTTCCATAGCCCGGCTTTCCAATTTTATACCTTTCTGTTAAAAAATGAATTTGTAAATGTGTCAAAACGTTTTGCGCTTGTTGAGCAGCGCAGTTAAGAACAGTCTTAACAGTTACAGAAGTGCCATCATAAGACTAAGAGAGCATTGGCTGTCGCATTCTGAAATTCAGTTTAAAACCCCAAATTTTACGAAGATTTCTCAAAAGATTCTTTACCTTTATCGAAACATGGGAAACGCTATTTCAATCGCATAACTTCTGAATAAGTGTACTTGTAAATGGCTTGCTTGCATCTAAGATTAAAAATGACTTCATTACATGTGTTAAAATTTATCTACTTTGGATTTGAGTACAGCTTTAAAATTTAGAAAGATTCGCATCCTAAAGCAAGAGGAAATTTTTAAAGAATTTAATATACATTTTATTTTTTAAATGTTCCTTAGAAATTTTCTTTGTTCAGAACGGGGAGGGGGGAAAGCTGATGACTCTCGTGACCTCTCACTTTATCAGATTAAACTAAGAAAATTAATGGTTGTATTGTTCGAATTTTATATTTGAGTAAGTGAATTTCATCTTTCGCTGCAAAATGCTATTTTTCATAATAATGTAATACATTTCGCAAAAATAAAATTGGCTTTTCAGAAAATATGGTTCATCTCCCCCCCCCCCCCCAAAAAAAAAAAAAAACCTTCTTCGAAAGCTGTCTATCTTTTAAAAATAATTTAAAATTTAATAAATTATAATGTATAATTTCCCATTTGTTGGAAAATTATCTTTATATATATGATGTGTGGTTTTGTTTAAATGTCTGTGTCAATTTTAAATGTGAAAAAACTTTTTTAATGGAAAAATAACTTTCAACGTATAAAGAATGGCCATGAAGTAAAACCTTTCATTAATCAATTGTCATCGCGTTATACATAAAAAAAAAACATGTATTAACTATATTTATATTTAAAAATACAGATTTCTTATTCTAATAAATACATACATTGATTTTAGAAAGATCAAACAATTAAGAAATCATTGTATATGTAATGATTTGTGATACATCCTAAAATTTAAAGCTCAGATAATTTTTCTATCGTAAAAAAAAAAAAAAAAAAAAAAAAAAAAAAAAAAAAAAATCACTGTAATTTAGGCGAATTTTGTTTGAAAAAAAGTTGAAACGTAGATTAGAAACTGCCATTCCAATAATTGGCAAATTGACTGAAGGCCTTACCCTTCTCGTATAACGAAATTTGGGTGAATTTCCCAGTATCAGCTGGTGAGGTGCGTTATCGTTATCTTTCTTGGCGGCAGTTTTGGGAAATGTCTTCCTTTACTTTCTTTTTTTCCGCAACCTTGCATTCAATAGAAAAGATTTTTTTATTCATACTATAACAATTACGGATAGACGATTAGGTAACTAAACAGACGCAAGATTAGCAGCGTTTTATTTCAAAAGATACTCAGCAGCGGTAGGCTTTTTTTTTTTTTTTCTTTTTGTCCAACGTTTTAAAATGGATATAAGAATACTTACCAATTACTTATAATAGTCTGTGCAACAATGCACCAAAACAAAACAAGCTTCACTGGCGCCTCGTATTGTAAGAGTAACGTACGTATCGAATACGGTGTTGCTTATATAAATTAAACGAACATGACACTGTCCTTGCACAATGTGGGGTTTGCCTTTGTGTGCTTTCTCTTCTCTATTCTTTTCTTATAGTAGTCTGGGACCTGGGACAAAGATATTATCTGTTCCACAAATTTTCCTTTTTCTTTAAAAGAAACCTTTATAACCGAAAAAATAACACTATTTATTTTCCCACGGGCAGAGGCGGATTACCCATTAGGCTGAGTAGACTGAAGCCTAGGGGCTCGGGGGAAAAGGGGCCCCGAAATTAAGACTTTCTTTCGGGTTTTATTTTTATATTGGGCTAATATATAATGAAATAGAGATATGATGTGCAATATTCTTTATTGCACTCATTTATAAAATTTTGCAAGTTATTAACACGCAGATTGTATTCCAAACATTACTCCATTTTAATTTTTTCTATTTCCATAAAAAGGCTTGAACTGTTTCGGTTTCCAATTAGGGATAGATTTCCGGAGATCAGCGGCAGCCAATGCAAGATTTTGTAAGCAACGTAATGAATGATATTTTTTAAAAAAGCTTCTAAGTTTTAATCAAGCATTTTGAATATATTTTCGCCCCTTAGTTTTTAACACCCTGTTCAGTCGCTTGAACACGACCCCCCGCCCTTTTTAAATGCCAGTCCTGGGTTTACACGTTTCGGTATATCCTAAATATGATTTTGACTGCCTGTTAGAAAGATTTCTGTCTCTGTGTTAAAAGTTTGAGTGCTACTATAATGCAAGAACTATTCCACAAAATTTATAGAAACTTTATATTTTGTTAGACCTAGTCAAATGATTAGTGATTAGACGCTAATACTTATTAGATTTTGCTGGTAATCCAGATAAAAAGGTAATTCATGTCATGAGGAAGAAGTTCTCGAAATAAAATGGAATTCCTGAGGTGCGCGATATTTTGTATCATTTGCAATTCAATATTAAAGCGAATTATTGAAATAGGTCTAAAATTTAAGAATCCGCAACTTGATTTAAATGTAGGGATAAAATTCTTAGATCTTTACATAAATACCCATCAGAGCTTTGATTTAATATTTCTTTTCAGGATTTTGAAGTAGAAGAAATTTCACAATCTGGCACTACATCATATAAAGAACAAAGAAAACGTAAAATAATATGCTATAATGAAAATACTGACCCCCCCCCCCCCCCCACACACACACACACAAATCCACACATTTTAATAATTTCTAAATAAATTGTTATATGTGGATTTTAGATAATTACTTGATACAAATAAACAATAGCCTTGTGGAATGCAAATCTGTATGCAGTTTCTTTAGATTTCTATCCCATCTTTTTTATATGAATGTACAGAAAGTTGAAAAAGTTGTAACCAAAAAGTACCCTGAGGTGTTCGATGATTCACTTTCTGAAATATAACCAAGAAGGAAATATTTTGTGTTTTAGCGCAAAGCAAACTTCTTTTTATATATATACTAAAATGTTCCACTGGAAGGTAAGGGAGAGAAAATTAAAAATGCCAGCAATAATCTGCAATAAAGCAGAGTTGCAATTAAAGCAGTTCTCAAATTCTCTGGTCAACAACCGAAATTTTTGACACATTTTCTTATTTATTATCAAACGTAAACTATAAAATTGGCAAGCCGGAATATTGAAGCGGTTTGAGATCGAATGTCATTTTCCAACTATCTATAAATAAATAATTATTTATCGAGTTATAGCCGGTTTCTCCTTTCTCACGGTGTCGCGTCCGCAAATTCGGTTTCAAAACGTCAAATTTGACAGTATTTTCTGAAAATTCTTCTGCCTTTACCGAAAAATGGAAAACGCCATTCTATTACATAGTTTTTGAATAAGAACATACCAGCGTTTCGGAACAAAAATAAATTCGGAAATGTGTCAGAGATTTGTGTCTTTGTATTTGAGAACAGCGAATTTTACACTTGTAAAATTCATTGTTAAACTAAGAAAGTTCTTTTGAAGTTAGATACATAAATGTTTATATGAAAATACTACATTAATTTGAAAGTATTTTTTACTGTAAATTCATTCTTTAAAAAAAAAATTAAAAAGCTTAAAACTAATCTTAGACACCACACCGGTTAATTCCAAATACATATATGCTCGATTATATTTTACATACATGATGATAGAAGCATATTTTCAGTTGCAAAAAGTAGATAAAGGAAGTACAAGTTTTAGATAGAACATTTGTTGACAATTTTTAATTATGTTTTTTTTTTTTTTTTTTTTTTTTTTTTACATTTAGAATAAAATTTTCAATACTAATTTTCCTTTATTTTATTTACGAAATATTTATACTTATAATAATAAAAAATAACTATTCAAACTTTCTGGGAAGAATTTGGAATTTCTTAATCATAGTTTTTATAAATGTTGCATAAACTGAATCAGCAACCCATATAGTCTTCATTTTTCTGTAAAGATATTTATTTTTACGTCCATATGTTTAAAATTTGGTCTTGTGCGAAAGAGTTCTGACAAAAAAAAGTATTCAGATGTGGCAATCCCAAAACTTTCTTCTGTCTGATACATGTTAATACATCCTGATAAGTGCAGCCAGGGCTTAATTTCTAAGAAAAAAAGTACCGGAGCTCTAATATTCTGCGATAGCGGTACTAACAGTTGTTCCGTTCTCTCTCCCTCCCTCCCCCTTGTCACCCCAATCTCCATATTTATATTTCGTACATTATTTGCAAAATGTAAAGCATTTTTTTCCTTTAGAAAAATAAAAATTTTAAATAGTATATTTATCAGCTTATACTTGTACTTAGCTGTCAACTATTCCACTTTTTAGTTATCCCTCCTTCTGAATCGTAATCTTTGTCTAATTTTAATGTTAATTAATGTCACAATTCCGCGATTAAATCTGGTAAGGATTATGATTTGGAAATAGAGGTAACACAAGAAAGGAATAGTTCGCAGCTATGCATTTTTAAGAAAAAATTAATGAAATTTACAGAAATTAATATTTATATGCTGAAGAATGGAACAAATATTTTTAATTTCCTATAAAAGGTGCATATCTTAAACTATAATCGATTCTTTCCGCATAACAATCTTTTTGTGGCAAGTCCCTGAAAATCAGATTAAATTAAAATTTTGACATCTTTATTGGAAAGATTCTATGCTTTTATAGAAAAAGGGGGAACACCGTTCGATTGCATTTCTATCAGAATAACAATGCATGGCAATTATATCTACTTAAAATGAAAGTGACTTCATAAATATACAAAGCAGAGCATTAGCATGTGCAGCGTTCATGATACAACATAAATAGAAAAATCAGTAACGTTATTTTAATACTCGTGCGCAATAGAAGAGAAAAAACCTCAAACAAACAAAACTTCAAGCTGATGCTCGTTGGCTAAAAACAGAAAATATGCTTTTCAGGTTAGGTATCTAAATAATAATAAAATAAAAAAACAGCCAATTGAAAATTATCCTACTGTTACAAAAGAAAATAGAACTGAAAGCAAATTCATTGTTCAGTCTCTTGAATGGCGCTGTATCAACAAGTCGCCAACATAAATTTGAATATAATAAATTTGAAATAGAAAAACAGAATTTCCATTTTCCCTTCATTCTGATCAAAATAGCATTAAAATTAAAATTTTGAACGTAAGACAGATTAATCTCGAGTCAGTCCAAGCCCCAAAACTGATATAAAATTTGAGTCCGTTTTATCTCCATATCCTGCGTGTGCGACACATTACGTCAAATATAAGTGTTTTGATAAAAAAGAATGCAAAAGCTTGGAGATGGGGAGGGAAGGAAAGGATAATTTAGACTTCGGTTTTTCGGAAGCACTATTGCATTGGGCTCCGGAGCCCTATATTTATAAGCTCCGGTGAGCAATATTTAAAAATTTACCAAAACCAGAGAAGTATCGCAGCTGGGCTCCGGCGCAAATTAAGCCCTGAATGCAGTACAGCACTGCAACGTTTAGGTGATTTACACTAACAACTTACGTGAACTTCTAACTAGATTTGAAGTTTGATGAACATCCGTTCATTAGTTTTTGAGATAGAGCTATTGCGGAAATAGTGAAAAGTTCTGCATAGCAGTGGCATCAGTTCGGCAATTTACACGAAAAACTTATCAAGATCAAATTATATCAGGAACTAACTGAATCTAAAGTTTGATAAAAATTCATGCATTAGTCCTGGGAGATACGGAAATCGTGAAAAATGCCGCATAGTAGCGCCACTTGTTGAACGATTTACACCAAAAAGTAATCGGCAACCTTTAAATCAGGGACTAACTGAATCTAAAGTTTCATTAAATTCCGTTCATTAGTTATTGAGATAGAGCGCTCATAAAATTTGTGTCACACACAGACAGACAGATTTACAGACAGGCATTTTGTAAAAACATGTTTTTCGTGATCTCTGACCCCTAAAACGTATAAATCCATCGAAAACTGGATTCGAAAATTTTCACGAATCCAATACTTTCTTCATGTAAAGATAGAAGAAAGTAAAAATAATTATTTCAGTCTCTTTTTCATGTTTATACTGTTCATTTTAAATAAAAGTGCTACAAACCAGAGGTCTGCACGGGCTTATTTTCAGTCACAGCAATCGGGCCGGGCCCGGGTCGTACTTTTTTCTGAAGGTTGGGGCCGGGAGGGGCCTAGTCACTACGCTTTCCGGGCCGGGCCCAGGCCTTTTTACCTGAAGGACCTCTTTATTTTCTCTGTACCGAACCGAGACTGATATGGTATCATTCTTCCTAGTCTTCACGGGCCTAAATTTTCAGTCCCGGTTTCGACCGAGCCTCGTATGAAAATTATAGTTTCGGCGTGGCCTTGTCCATTCAAAGATCAGTAAAATTTTTTGCAAAAAGTGCATATATTTTTAAATCGTCATTGTTCTACAAATAAACATTTAATTTTATTCTTTATAAAGAATAGTACATTTCTAGGCTTATTAAAATGTAGTAATTGTTAAAATTAAAATATAGTAATATGTGGTAAAAAGAACCTGCCTATGGCGGAATCCTCTCTTAACGTGAAAAATATGTTGATCCATGCAAAATGAATGTACTAATACGTAAGAAAAGAAAATATAATACATTTACACCTGCTAAAAAGGGAACTTGTCTATAATGCATTTTTTCCCTTCCATATGCAATTCCGTCTTAGAAGATTTTACTATATTACATTCTTCAGATTTTTAAATCTCCAATATTTTGAATATGGATTAACTATATTAATTAAAACTGAAACATTTACATACCACAAATAGCGATTCATTAAAATAATAAATGTTGCAATAACTTCTATAAAAATGAAATCTATAAACATGACAATAAAAAGCAAATATAAGTATTTTTGGTTACAACTCCTCGTTCGAGACAAATTTTTAAACAAATCGACATAAAAATCAATGTTTTGTAGAAATTCATTCGGGACGGACCGGTCTCGGATTGAACTTTTAGCTGTTATACCTGGCCAATAATTTTTTCTCTACGGGCCGGCCCGGGCCGAACTTTTAATGTTTATAGCGTCCCGTGCCGAATTTGTCTTCTATGGATCGGACCGGGCCTTGAAATTTCGGCCCGTGCAGCCCTCTATTGTAGATTGCATAGTACTGAGGCCCCCGCTCCAAAATACTGTTTCTACTACATTTCTTTCTATATATCCTATTGTAAGCTATTATACTGATTTTTAATCGACCTTTATTTGTATGTAAACATCTTCATTATTATTAATACCATTAATCTATTTACACGGCTTAAAAACTTAAAAATCTGAAAAATTCTATATCGAAAAACCTTCTAAGACGGAATTACATAGCTATAACTATTTTTTTTCTCTTCTAAGTTCCTTTTTTACCAAGTATGTCGTCTCTTGCAAATGTAGTATTTATTTTTAAGCGGATTATTATATCCATTTTGAAGATTCAGATCCACCTATCAAAACAATTTTCCGTTTAAAACAGGATCTCGTCAGACACAGATTCTTATAACAGGTTTTAAAATACTGTATCTCCCGCCTCCTAGAAATGTATATGTAGTACTATTCTTTAAAGAGAATTTTAATTGTAGAATAATAGTAATTTTAAAAATATATTTTTTCGGAAAAAATTGTTGACCCAAGGTAGCTTGTTCCTTAAACATATTTTTCCACGAGTCATACTGGGTCGGTGCAATAATTTTCATACAAGCAGGAACGACCGGGCCAGAAAATTTCTGGCGGTGCAGACTTCTAGGAAGAATAAAGCACAAGTCCAGAAATAAGTTCGATTCGGCCCGGCCCGAGCCTCCATTGAAAGCAAGGCCTGAGCACGACCCAGAAAAACTGATGATCAGACTCGACCCGTCCCGAGTCGGTTTAGGCCTCTAAATGGCATTTGAATGGGAAAAACGTGTTCTTAACGGCTGGAAAATTTTAAAAATACGTTGTGAAAAAAATTGAGTTTGAGTTGTAAATTTCGTTCAAACTCGCGGATTTTTAGGTAGCTTTCATTACAAAAAGCTACCTATTTGAGCTTTCGTTCAGTTCACGCTCGTTTATCAAAAAGTGAATCAAGTTCAACTCAAAGTTCACAGAAAGTGAGCTAAACTCGTGAACTTACGTTCACTGAACGCGTTCGTACCCAACACTGCTTGGAGCCCTTCTCACGAAGTAGCGGCGCGGCGGTCATTACTTTACGGAAAAGGCGGCCCGCGTCCTCGATGAACCCCTTCCTTTTAACCCTGCCTGGAACAGTACTAGACCTGACCACGGAAGAACGCCACAGGAAAATTTTAAAACGTAAATTCAATCTTTTTAACCCTTTATGCCCCGACGGTACTTTAAAGTATCATTAAAATTAAAATACTTTGATATAAAATTAATTTAATACATCGATTAGTAGTAATACAGTTTAGAATGAATTACAGATACATCACTTTATTTTGTTCCAAAAGCATTAATGTTTGCACAAAACAAAAATATTTTTAAAAGGATGATTTCTTTTGCCTTTGCATCTTTTCAGCTTTCTTGACATTGAAAGATTGGGGAAGGGGGGGGGGGGCGCAGTTTGTAAATATTTCCATATTTCTATTGTAAGAATATTTGCACATTTCCCTATTCTACAAAATACTAAAAAAATTATTTTAAATGAAAGATTTGAGTGGAGTTATAAATATTGCACAACATCCCTATAAATTCAAATTTAATTTTAAAAAATGTAATTAGTAAAATCCTTCTAAAATTTATTAAATGTTTGTGTGAATCTTCTAATGTAGTTTCAAAAATTCGCGAAAAATGCTTTAGAAGACGTAATTTTCATGAATTCCTGATTTGGGACATAAAGGGTTAAGAAGTCGTCCAGCGTGTTCTGACTGGCTGGGACCATTTTCCATAGTAGCTGAAAATTACTTAATTATTTAATTAAATTTTAATTCGTAGATCTTCTGCGTAAAGATAATTTTCAATAATCTGAAAACAAATGTTATTTTTAAGTATTTACGACATTTTCTGTATTTTTATTTATATCACTGAAAAGACAAATAATTATGCAGCATTTATTTCTACAAATGTGTCAAAAAGTTTTAAAAACCAAAAATTTGCCTTTGAATTAAAAAATGAATGAATTCCGTTTACTTTTCAAATGAATAGTGAAAAAAAAATCCAGTCCCTACAAGTAATAGTAAACAAAAACGTTAAATTATGCGACAAGCATAGATTATGCAACACATTTAGAAAACTACAACGAAACTTCAACGTTAAATAATGTAAATAAACAAATAAACATAATAATAATAATTAATAAATAATATAACATAAATTTTACCACGGCAGCAGCTTATTCTGAAAATTTATTTTAAAAAACCTGAAAAAAAAAAAAAAAAAAAAAAAAAAAAAAAACAAAAAACAATTTTACTTAATTCTGGTTACCTTATTTCCTCCCAGGGGGCCGCTATAAACATAAAGCAGAATTTTGTTGAATCTGTATTATCCAATTTTAACTTGAGATATGGTTCCTATATAAGAAAGCATAAAAAATCCATTTTAAAGTTTTAGTAATGCAATTTACCACCAGCATAAAAAAAAAAATCTATCATGTCAAAATTTCTATCAAAATTTTTTATTGAAAATGTATTCAAAAAGAATGTATCTAAAAAGAAATCAATTTTTCTTAAATATGGCTACCCTATTTCCACCCTGTGGGGGGGGGGGGGGGCTATAAATGTAAAGCAAAATTGTGTTGAATCTGTATTACCCAAATTTAACTTGGGGTACGATTCCCATATGATAAAAAACAGTCATTTTGAAGCAGGTAATACGTTTGTCGTTTTAAATGAAAAATAAATAGCACAACAAAGTATAATAATAATAAAAGTACATTTCTTGCGATTCTGCGATGAAACTTTTAACTATGTATTTATTGCTAAAAATTATTTCAGTAAACTTTTCAAGCAAATAAATTTCAATTGAAAGAGTTACACATTGAATATAAAGAATTTTTCAAATTACATTAATACATTGTTTCCGCACAGTAACAAACATTTAAATGTTTAAACAGTTTTTGGGAAAAGATAATGAAAATCTGATTCAAAATAAGGAATTTAATTCCCTGTCTTATAACTTTTTTTATGTTGTGTTTTAGAATGAAATTTTAATGTTTGATAAACTAATAAAGGAATTTAATTGATTAAGCTCGCGGTTAATATTTAAAAAGAAACTCTTTTTCCCTTGATAGAATGTTGAATTGCACAATTTCATGCAATTTGAAGACAAAACACGAATTCATAGAAAGTAAGTTTTTATTTTGCTGCTGAGTCTAATTTGTGTAGTCTGAATTATTTAAAGAACTAGAAATTTAAAATGTAAATAACATAAAAAAAATATTGGAAGATTTATTTGTTAAGACGAACTTATTTTTTCTTTCATATTGAATGTGGAAGACAATTTACATTTTGAATTTTGGATAACTATATAGACTTGAAATAAATTATAATTTCGTGTGATCTAATTCTTAAGCTCTGGAGATTTTTCATTAAAATTTAGTAATTTAAAGCATCGACCAAAATACGATTTTTTGCAAACCACACAAATATGAACTTTAAAACGTTTTCTGTTTACCTAAAAGGTGATAGATATTAATAATACAGATGTTACAAGTGTAAAATATACATTTTATTTAAATTTCCTAGTAATTTCGGTCTGCAATCCCGCAATCATCATCAGGGAATATTGTCATTAATTGCCTTTTTATTCATTCATTTCAAATACGCCACTTCATTTGAAATGCGAGAGTCTATAATTCTTAGGGTAGCTGGAAGTAGTAGCGTAGCACTAGTAGTAGTGCTCTAAATTAAACTTTTGTAGAGGAAAAAATGTTTAACCGCCTATCCATTCACTTTAATACGTCACTTTGCTCACGTCACATATGTTACTTTCTTTTTTAAATGCGTAGCTGAGCCGTAGTAGAAGTAGCAGTGCTTCGGATTAAACATGTGTAGAGGAAAATATTTAATTGCCGTTCCATTCATTTTAATACGTCACTTTGTTCACATACTTAACTTTGTTTTAAATGGGAAGTAGTGGAAGCAGCTTCTGATAAAATTTACGCAGAGGAAAATTATTGGGTGTTTAAGTTTTCAGGATTTATTTTCGGGATATTTAAACATATATTTGGGATACTGTATGATAGTGCGTCGTTACATACTTAATTTCTTTTACACAGAATATTTATAGATTCTCTGATAATGATGACGTATTTGAAATGAATAGAACGGCAATAAAATGTATATTTTAGACTTGTAACGTCTGTATTATTATTATTATCTGTCATCTTTCAAGTAAACAGAAAACATTTTAAAGTTCATGTTATGCAGTTTGTGATTGAATCAAGGTGGAATATTCCCTTTCGTCTTATGATTTTATTTACGAATTTTTGCTTTCTTCTATCTTCAATAGAAGAAAGTATTATAATCGAAAAATTTTTCGACTTCCGGTTTTCGACGGATTTACACGCTTTAAGGGTCAGAGATACCAAAAAACATGTTTATAGAAAATGTCTATCTGTCCGTGTGTCCGTGTGTCTGTATGTCGCCATTGTAGCATCGAAAATTGTATGAAGTTATACATAGAATTGAACCATTTTTTTTTAAGTTTGTGGCTATGGCAAGCAAGTCCTCCATTAATTTGGAAAAAATCCGCTGGTAGGGGCTCTGTAATAGCGATTTTTGTGGCATTTTGAATATTGTACCATCGAAAAGTGTACGAAGTTATGCATAGAATTGAACCAAAAATTTTTTTTTAAGTTCATGGCTATGGCAAGCAGACCCTCCATTAATTTGGAAAAAAATCCGCCGGTAGGGGGCGCTGTAATAGCGATTTTTGTGGCATTTTGAATATTTTACCATCGAAAAGTGTATGAAGTTATGCATAGAATTGAACCAAATTTTTTGTGTATGTTTTTGGCCATAGCAAGAAGGCCCTCCCTAAATTTGGAAAAATTCCGCCTGTAGGGAGCGCTGTAATAGCGAATTTTGTGCCATTTTCAATATTGTACCATCGAAAAGTGCATGAAGTTATGCACAGAATTGAACCAAATTTTTTGTGTATGCTTTTGATCATGGCAAGAAGGTTCTCCTTGAATATTGAAAATTCCACCGGAAGGGAGCGCTGTAATACCGATTTTTGTGCAAATTTCAATGTTGTACCATCATCGAAAAGTGTATGAAGTTATGCATAATTCTAATAAAAATACTAATAAATCTGATAAAAATGAATTATTGGCATTTGTAAGAACATTTTGAAATATTAAGATACACGAGATAGAAGAAAGTTTTAGGATTGGCACATCCAACTAGTTGTTTTTGTGTTACAGTTAAACTTTTAAAAATAAAAATATATATTGTCGCAAATAACTGGCTATTGAAAATTCAGACATACCTAATTTAGAATAAGGTGACTTTCAAGATAAGGAAAAAAAATTGGAGACCTGCTTAAATTGACGTTATTTGCATCCGCTAAAGAATTCCACATTTAAGATCCAGTCTTAAACAACATCTATAGAAAAGTATGCACATGACGTCACTATCGCGGAATAATGTAAAAAGCGATGTCGTAAACTCGATAAAAAAATAAAAATTGTCTATCTAATGATTCATATGCCTTCATTTGTTTGTAACATTAATATGAATACTTAAAATTAAATATATTTTATAATAGCTCCACGTTTTATCCGAAATCATTCATTTATATTTTTTTCAAAATACAACGTATTTTAATTTTTTTTTTTTCAGTAATTGTGAGAAAATGTCAACAAAAAGATGTAGTAATCTACTATTTTCCACCTATTTTCCCTTTACTTTCTACAAAAATGAAGTACTTTAGTTGCCACCATAGCAGAAATGGCATTAAAAGCTACAAAAAAAAAATAATAATATCACATAAATAAATTGAGATGCAGTTCTCAAACAAATTGCAGTTAAAAGTACTTTGTTTTTCCTATACGGAGATGCACATTGCAAATGTGCGATGCTTAAAAGTTTAAAAAATTGCAGTAGAGATTATCAGTATTTAACCGTACAATGATACATCTGATCATTTTACGGCTGGTTTATGTAACGTAACTTTTTTTTTTAGAGACGATATTTTAATTGCTGCCTGGCAGAAATAGCATATCGGGGGCTAATAGTCGCCGCTCCTGGTCCGTAATCAAAAAGTTAAAGAAGTGGTAGAATGAGCATTTTCTATAGAAATTTAGGACATCCAGATACATCCAATCAGTCATTTCAACTTGAAAAAAAGTTCTTCCGGCCAGTGCCGGGAGGAAGAGGTAGCTTTCATATTCCTTATTTTTAAAAAGCCAGCTTATATTATTCAAACACACGAAGCTCAATTTAGTAGAAATCGATTATGGAAGATTCAATACTAATTTTTATCAATACTAAATCATTATGAATGAGAATTTCGCGAAATTAGTCAGCTTTATCCAAGCTGCTTTTATTTAAAGTAACTTATATTTGATTGCCAAATTCAGCGATATCTTGAAGTGCCTGCCATTTTAAGACAACATGATAGATGAGGCTAACCAGTGAATTTGGTCGAGACCTTAGTAATTCCTGTGCACATGCTAACTCACATCCAAATCGGTTTATATATACGAGTGCTGTCGCAGGAAAAAAATCAGATATTTCAAAATGTGACCCACATTTGAAATTCAAACTGCTATCAAATACTTAAGAAAGAAACCTTTTTCAATTTCTAATTTTTTTGCACCTCACTTAAATATAATTTTTTTTATTTAATCGGCGCCATTTTGAAACAAGATGGCGGATGAGGCTGGCCAACGAACTTGGTCGAGACATTGCCATATACTATCCACATTCCTTCTTACATACATATAGGTTAATAAATACGCGTGTTATCGAGTGACAAATATCAGATCGTTTCAAAATGTCAGCCATGCTAGAAATTCAAAGTGCTATAACTCAACCAATATTTAACATATAGACGAAACAAATACTGCTCCGGAATCTTTGTATCAAGGTCAAACACACACACAAAAAAATCTTTTTTATTTTCCATTTTTTTGATACCTCATTTTAAATTAAACTTTTTTTTAACCTGGCAGCCCTTTTGAAACAACATGGCGAATGAAGCTGGCCAACGAACTCAGTCGAGACATTGGTATGTACTATGTACACACCAAGTTACATCCAAATCGGTTCATAAATACCCTGTTATCGCGTGACAAAAATCAGGTCGTTCAAAATGTCAGCCACAATAGAAATTCAAAATGCTATAACTCAGCCATTTTTTTAGATATAGACGAAACAAAAACTGTTCCGGAATCTTTGTATTAAGGTCAAACACATAAGAAAAAAATATTTTTCATTTTCTAATTTTTTGGTACCTGATTTTAAATTTTAATTTTTTTTAAATGGCCGCCATTTTGAAACAAGACGACGGATGAAGCTAGCCAACGAACTCGGTCGAGACATTGGTATGTACTATGTACACACCAAGTTACATCCAAATCGGTTCATAAATACGCCTGTTATCGCGTGACAAAAATCAGGTCGTTCAAAATGTCAGCCACAATAGAAATTCAAAATGCTGTAACTCAGCAATTTTCACTTTCTTCTATCTTTACAAGAAGAAAGTATTGGATTCATGAAAATTTTCGAATACCAGTTTTCGACGGATTTACACGCTTTAGGGGTCAGATATTCCAAAAAACATGTTTTTACAAAATGTCTGTCTGTGACTCTGTGAGTCTGTCTGTCTGTGTGTATGTGACACAAATTTTGTGGGCGCTCTATCTCAAGAACTAATGCACGGAATTTAATAAAAATTTATATTCAGTGAGTCCTTAATACAAATTGATGCTGATTAGTTTTTGGTGTAAATCGCTCAACAGGTGGCGCTGCTATGCTGCATTTTTGACGATTTTCGCAATAGCTCTATCTCACGAACTAATGCACGGATTTTGATCAAACTTCAGATTTTGTTAGTCCTTGATATGAATTGATGCTGGTTACGTTTTGGTGTAAATCGCCCAACAGGTGGCGCTGTTATGAGGAATTTTGCAGGATTTACACGATTTCCCCAATAGCTCTATTTTAAGAACTAACGCACGGATTTTCACCAAACTTCAGATACAATTAGTCCATCACATGTCTTGCTACTGATTATGTGTTGGTGTAAATCGCCCAACAGGTGGCGCTTCTGTGCTGACTTTTTCACGATTGCCTCAATAGCTCTATCTCAAAAACTAATGCACGAATTTTCATCTAACTTCAGATTTAGTTGTATGTTGACACAAGTTGTTGTTAATTAGGTTTTGGTGTTAATCACCCAATAGGTGGCGCTGCTATGCAGGAATTTTCACGATTTTCGCTATAGCTCTATCTCAAAAACTAATGCACGGATTTTCTCCAAACTTCAGATTCAGTCAGACGTTGACATAAATTGTTGTTGATTAGGATTTGGTATGAATCACCCAATAGGTGGCGCTGCTAGGCAGCATTTTGCTGGATTTAGACGATTTCAGCGATAGTCATATCTCAAGAACTAATGCACGGAATTTGCCATTTAATTTTGGCACTATGATAGCGAATTTTGAAGTATTAACATGTATGAGATAGAAGAAAGTTTTGGGATTGGTACATCCGACTAGTTTTAGATATAGACGAAACAAAAACTGTTCCGGAATCTTTGTATTAAGGTCAAACACATAAGAAAAAAATATTTTTCATTTTCTAATTTTTTGGTACCTGATTTAAAATTTTAATTTTTTTAAATGTCCGCCATTTTGAAACAAAATGGCGGATGAAGCTAGCCAACGAACTCGGTCGAGACATTGGTATGTACTATGAATACACCAAGGTACATCCAAATCGGTTCATAAATACGCCTGTTATCGCGTGTCAAAAATCAGTTCGTTTCAAAATGTCAGCCACGCTAGAAATTCAAAGTGCTATAACTCAGCCATTTTTTAAGATATATGCGAAACAAAAACTGCTCCGGAATCTTTGTATCAAGGTGAAAACATAAGAAAAAAATATTTTTCAATTTCCAATTTTTTGGTACCACATTTCAAATTTTAAATTAAAAAAAAAATTTTAAATGGCCGCCATTTTGAAACAAGATGGCGGATGGAGCTAGCCAACGAACTCGGTCGAAACATTGCTATGTATTATGTACGCACGAAGTTACATCCGAATCAGTTGATAAATACCAGAGTTACAGTGTGACAAAGATCATATATATATATATATATATATATATATATATATATATATATATATATATATATATATATATATATATATATAGATCAGGTATATATATATATATATATATATATATATACCAACATTTGAACGGAGGGTGGTTTCGGGGTCTGGGGTCATGATCGGTGAAAATATACCAAAATTTTTTGAAATCGCTTTTCTCCGAACGGCTGCAATAGGTAGCTTTTTGTCATGAAAGCTACCTAACATAGGAAAATGACAGTACAGACTGCAATTTAGTCAAGGATATAGAACATTTGAAAATATCATCAACGAAAATTATTTTTTTTTGGGGGGGGGGGGGTCGAACAAATGTTGTCAGGTGTCCCGTTTCCAAGAGTTCGTAGACCCGTCCCGAAGAACTACTCAGCAGAACACCAAAAGTCACAAGATTTCATGACGCACAAATTCTTCTAAATTTTTGCTCGTACCATGCTGCATATTTTTACTTTCTTCTATCTTTACAAGAAGAAAGTATTGGATTCATGAAAATTTTCGACTTCCTTTTTTTGACGGATTTAGACGTTTTAGGGGTCAGAGATTCCAAAAAACATGTTTTTACAAAATGTCTGTCTGTCTGTCTGTCCGTCTGTCTGTATGTGACACAAATTTTGTGGGCGCTCTATCTCAAAAACTAATGCACGTATTTTAATAAAAATTTATATTCAGGTAGTCCCTGATATAGATTGGTGCTGATTAGTTTTTTGTGTAAATCGCCCAGTAGGTCGCGCTGCTATGCTGCATTTTGTAGGATTTCCGCAATAGCTCTATCTGAAAAACTACTGCACGGATTTTTATAAAACTTCAGATTCAGTTACTCCATGATTTGAGTTGGTGCTGTTTACGTTTTGGTGTAAATCGCCCAACAGGGGGCGCTGCTATGCTGCATTTTGCAGGTTTTACGCTATTTTTGCAGTAGCTCTATCTCAAGAACTAACACGCACATTTTCATCAAACTTCAGATTTAGTTAGTTCTTGATATGAAATGATGCTGACTACGTGTTGGTGTAAATCACTCAACAAGTGATGCTGCCGTGCTGCATTTAGAACGATTCGCGCAATAGTTCTATCTCAAGAACTAATGCACGGATTTTCATCGAACTTCAGATTCAAGTATACCTTGATTAATATTTCTGCTGATTATGTGTTGGTGCAAATCGCTCAACAGGTGGCGCTGCTATGCTGCATTTGTCATGATTTGCGCAATAGTCCTATCTCAAGAACTAATGCACGAATTTTCTCCAAATTTCATATTCAGTTAGACGTTGACATAAATTGATAATGATTGGGTTCTGGTGTAAATCACCCTATAAGTGGCGCTGCTATGCTGCATTTTGCTGAATTTGTACGATTTCCGCGATAGACATATCTCAAGAACTAATGCACGGAATTTCATCTTTTTAGAGTCCTTATGATGAGCATAGATTGCCATTTAATTTTGGCAAATTAATAACCAATTTTGAAGTGTTGATATGTATGAGATAGAAGAAAGTTTTGGGATTGGTACATACGACTAGTTTTATTATTATTTGCAAAACCTTTTTAAATTTTATTAGAACTATTTGCCTGACAACCCGATGTGTTGCTCTTGAATTACATGAGATTATTCGGTCCTTTTGGAGAAAAGGAAATCAAACTTTACACTGATGCTCATCTTTTCCACCACTGTCATAGTACACTCATATATCGTTAAAACAAATTGTTTTATTAAAGGAAATTGCAGTTAATTATAATTAATAAAAATAAACTCAAAAATTGCAGTCGAAATCCTCACACGGTTCTACTGGTAAATCGTAATTTGTTTTAACTATAATGTTGTAAAATTCAACCTGCCTGACGGTAAAACTGTACACATAAAGAGAAATGTACAGATGTTAAAATGTTATAAATTATAACAAAGAGTGTCAAATGAAATGTAAAACAGTAGTTACAACTGAATGTAAATGGCTTGTAATAAATGTAACCTTCTAGACTTGCACTAAAACTATAAAGCTCAACTCCCTGGGCGGTTATCCATTATCCATATTGACATTTTTAGGTGCGTTCGTAATTATATAAATACGCAGCACCTATTGTCGTCATTCGGTCCGTCTGTGTGTCTGTCCGTCCGTCCACATATAACAGAGCAAAAACTATCCAACCGAATGGTCTGAAATTTTAAATATATAATTGTTGCAAAATTTTATCGAATCATTTCAAATTTTATGAAAATCGGATGTATAGTTTAATGACAGGGACGGCCAAAAGTTTTCCGTTACATGACGGCCAAAGGGAAAAAATTTATTGCAAGTGCATTTTAACCCTATCACTATGTCCTATCGAAACATGCCCTGTTGTGACCTGGGGTCCTCACGGACCCCATATTATACTACGCATGTTTAATATGGTTTAAATATCTTATAAAGTACTTTTTTCATTTATTTAGTTAAATTTAAAAACATTTACGCTTATTTTGATGTTTTCATAATAAACTTTATTTTTTATACCCAAAAATATTAAATTTACATTAATTTTAACATATTCTAAATATTGGCTGAGCATAATTCACAAACTGTCTTCTGGTGTTCCGGGCAACAAGGGATATGGCAACTAGAACAGCGGGTCTTCACTTTTCTATCCATAGAACGTGGACATAGCTGGCACCTAGCCTTTTTATTAGGTTCTTGAATTCCAGATCCCGTAGTTTCAGTATGTAGTTTCGGAATTTCGATCCCTAATGATTTGAGTGAAAGGCGAGCTCCAAGTTGCAGCGTTTGAAAATTCTGCAGTCTTCTCTGAATTTGATAATTTACTAATTCTCTCCCGAGATCTTTCAGGTATAAGCGTCTTTGATGGCGCTTTCCAAATTCCCAATCTGAGTACTTTGAAATCCAAATAATGAACCCAGCAACAGCTGCACTGTCGATCATATTAAACCAGAAGACCATAGGCCAACGGCGTATCTTTCGCTTGCAAGTATAGAATCTGCATAAATGATCAAAGTTGTCAACTCCAGATTTTGTTGGATTGTAATGAGTAATAATTTCTGGCTTATTATCTTCCTCTTCAATTATCATCTTGTCATGATGCATGGATGATAGTAAAATGACTGCCTTCCCTTTCTTTGGAGTATAGCTAACTAGAGTGAGTTCTTTATCAAAACAAAAGATAGAAGACTTCTCATCACGCTGACGATTTGGCAGTAATTCTTTAGGAACTTCCTTTCGATTTTACTGTAGTTTTTGCAACTAGCAAATCCTCTGCTAACTGCGCGTTGGTGAAGTAATTGTCCATGGTAACGTTGCGACCTTTGTTCTTCCGAGGGTCAACTAATCGTTTGACGGTTTCCGAAATATTATTTGCTCCAAATGCAACACCAGGTTGTCGTCCGACATACACTTCTCCTTTCAAAGGAAACGAGGTAGTTGAATCACAACACCAAAATATTTTTATCCCATACTTTCCGGGCTTACTCGGTTGGTATTGTAGAAAACTGCATCGACCACGTGTTGCCACTAATTGTTCATCGACTGTTAGATCTGTTCCAGGTTTGTAATATTTTGCCAGATTTTCGAGCATCATTTGCCAAACGTCACGAACGGCAGCTAATTTGTCTACCTGCAATCTTTGATTTCTCGTTGCATCATTGTCAAATCTACAAAATCGAAGCAGATTTTGAAAACGCTGCATTGACATAGTAGCACGAAATATTGGCCTTCCACTGTCCGTGGACCACATTTCCTCCAAACTTTCATTCACAGATTTGTAGACACGACTGAGTAAGAGTAAGCCAATAAAAGCATAGAGTTCTGTTTCATCGGTTTCTTTCCAAATCTTCTTTTTTATCGGATGTTCTTGATTCCAACATTTTATCACCTTTTTTGCCCTTCTGTTAGTTTCTCGGGCAATGACATTGATTATTTCAGGCGTTATAAACAGTTTTAGGGAATCAAATTTATTAGTTACATTCTTAGCATTCCCTGCTAATCCACTTGTCTCTCGTAAAATATTAACTGACAATGTTTGGGCTGAATTAGGGTTATTTGTCGTCCACTTACGTCCTGATTGTGATTCAAAAATTTGTGATTGATTTAGCAAATTGGTGTAACGAGCTCGTTTACAAGGAAAATGTTGAGAGTCACTAGAATCATCGCTTTCTGATTCACAATCGGTTTCAAAGTTCGGATCTTGAATACTATCTTCGTCACTCTTTTCAAACTCAGATGACTCACCGAAGCTATCTATATCTACATCGTCATCACTATTACTTTCTTGTATCATACGCAAAGCGTCATCTACCGAAATCCGTTTTCGTGACATTTTGATGCATCAAAGCATAAGTCTCAATTGAAAAGCGCAGTCAAGTGACAATTTCCTTCATACAGGAGAACAATAAAGAAAGAAACGAACGCATTTGCGGACAACTAGCGCCATCTATCGGAATCTGGGAGTAACAATCTGTGAAACAAAATTTTCAGAACCATGTTATAAGTATTTGCTGTTCTAAAAGATTTTTTTTTTCATTTTTTGTAATTTCTATGAATTTTTTAGCTTGGGGTCCACGCAGACCCCTGGACACAGAAATATGCTATCTATTTTTCAAATTAAAAGAATACCAAGTACCACTTATATTTGTACAGTTTAATTTTTACCGTGTGTTAGAAACATTATGATATGAGATGTCACCGGCTGAAACTACTCAGTGAGGGATAGATATTTTTTGAAAACTTGTTGAAAGTGCTTGGTGTCCGCGTGGACCCCAGGAGATAGTGATAGGGTTAATGATGTTACAGCCTTCCCAATGGTCTGAAAATTTTTAAATATATAATTGTTGCAAAGTTTTGTCGCCACATTTCCAATTTTATAAAAATCGGATGTATAGTTTAATGACAGGGACGGCCAAATTTTTCTGTTACATTACGGCCAATGGGAAAAAATTATTTCAAGTTCATTTTAATGATGTTACAGCCTTCCGAACAGAATGAAATTGATATGCACTTATGAAGTGCACTAAAATATACATTCAGTATAATATGCGGTGCAAAAAATATTTATAAAACTAGTTATAGTACGAACGCATTTCATTTGCCACGTTTGACGAGCAATTTCCAACTTGTTTATAATTGAAAGTGCATATCTGTGACAACTAGTATTCGTTGCCGGACAACGATAACAGCTATGTCTTATGTATGCTAAACCATACATAATGTTTTGTGGTATAATTCAAAATTCCCTCTTAAATATATTTTTTTTCAAAAATTATGTATTTTATGACTAGGATACATCAAGTATTCACAACTGAAGAGCAGAAGTCTAGTTTGTGTGTATGAAATTCAGATAGCTTATCGTACCACAGATGAAAGAAGAAAATATCGAATTTTAAAAAATACATTATGAATATGAAAGGTAGAAGAATAAAAAATATAATTAAGCTTCATCGCTAATTTATTTATTTCATTGTGAATAATGACCGACGCCTATATGCTATGCAGCAATACCCAGGCCAACTACGGTTACAAATTACCCCCAAAAATATTTAAAGCTATTTTCCTTAAGTAAAATTCCTAGCTTCATTCCACCGCAGCCTGCTGCGAGATGAACTTTTTATCTTACAGAAAATCCTGTTGCGTCTTGCATAGACTCTTCCCAAATAGATGTGAAGTAAACGTGGGTATTACGCCCCAAGTAGGCATTCAAGAATCAATCGTCTTTGATCTTTGATCAGAGAGCGGATTTGGGGAGGTTGGGGAGTTTATGCTTCGAGCTTCATCATTGCTGAAACGACGAATATATACACCACTGCACGATTAGAGAAGATAATTGCACACAGGGTTTGCATTAGAAATTGGATTTTTAGTCCACAGATACAATTTCAAAAATCGGACCTCGCTGTTACATCTTTCTTACTAAAATTTGTGTTTGTGGAAAGTTATATTGTAATTGATGGAGCCCTTGCCAAAAATTTGTGATTATTCCACTGTTAGATTAGAGTGGGCAGATTGGAAGCTTTTCTCATCTTCGGCTCGTCGCCTTCAATAATGAAATTATAAACACTTAATAATTTACCATCAATGAGAGGATTCCCCCACCCCCTTTCGTTTATTAATTTATTCATTAATCTGGGAGGTGGCAGGGAAAGGTGGGAGATCCAACCGACACCACGGCAATGCTAGCCTGATTACTGAAGATTATTGCACATAGGGTTTTAATTAGATATTTGAACTTTAATTTGGCCAGAGATAGAAAATCAAACATCCTACCATGCCATTTCCCCTGTCTTACTAAGATCTGTGTTTGTTGTAAGTTATATTGTAATGGGTCAATTCATTCTAAGAAAACGTGTCCACTTCATCGCCAGATTGGTGTCGATTTATAGAAAACTTCACTCACCTTCTTCCCGCTGCGCTTCAATAATACAATCCTTCAACAAAATTTATAAAAAATACATGTACAGAACCAAAAAAAAAAAAAAAAATAGAACCTAATATAGAGAATGATAATATATTTTGGGGAATAAATCTTTTCCTAGGCTGAATTTTTCTATCAACTATCTTTTCTTTAATGCATCATAATATTATATAATACAGTTTTAACGCCGGCTTAATAAAGCTGCACTATGTAACAAAATTGCAATGTAAAATTATGTTTTACCTTACTATATTAATTGCTTCAAAAGTATGATGGATATTTAAACTAGTTCTAAAATATTTTTAAAATGAATTGATTATGTATCAAAAACAGATCGAAGGTCATTAAATTAGAATATTTTCAAACAATTGCTTTAAAGTGTCCAAATCCTTCCAAAAGATTATTTTTCCTCAAAAACGACAATTTCTTTGGCTTACACTTTCTAATATCATAATTACAAAATGTTGATTTCGGTTTTCTTCGCTGTCCATCTGTGCATCTGCGCACAAACTTTTAAAATATGCTTGAATTAAAACAAAATAAAAGTATACTATTTCGTCGATTTACTGCAGCATATTATCTATTTAAAAAGAGTTAGTATGTAGCATTTATTGTTCTTTTACATGTCCACGTACCTAAAAAAAAAAAAAAAAAAAAAAAAAAAAAAAAAAAAAAAAAAAAAATTGATACATTACCACTTGAGTAAAAAAAATTGACATAAGTTTTGATAACATGACACTACTACAAAACTCATAATCTACATATATCATTAAGGTTCAATGCAATTCCCTAAAAAAAACGTGAATTGACATCTATTTCGCCTTCGATTATATGCCGTTAATTCACGAAAATCTCCTCTTTTGTTTGACTATTTTCTCTCAAAACGCAAGAATTGGCAGCAATCTAAAGTAAAAATTACCTGAAATCCTCCAGTCAAAGTGACATTTTTGTCAAACCAAAAGACTATTCCGGCAAATCTACCTCAAGCAATTTTTCGTTTTAGAAACGGAATTTTTACGTATGTCCTTTCAACATCAAAACACAGAAATTCGCATACCTAAACTCAAAATTGCCTGAAATTCTTCAGTCAAAGGCCGGAAACTTCCTGAAATTCTCCAGTCAAACTTTGTCGGATGTGCCAATCCCAAAACTTTCTTCTATCTCATGCATGTTAATATACTTCAACATTCGCTATCACAATGCTAAATTTAAATGACAATCTATGCCCATCATGAAGCGTTCAAAGGTACGGGTTCGTTGAATTGCGTGTATTTAAAAAGGATGCATAATCATCGCAACTTTCAAACAAATATTTGAATTTCAGCACCCACTCTCTCAGATGTCTGCAAATAAAATTCCCAACCCAAAGAGCAAAAAAGCGACCCCTGTTGCGCAGTATGTACCCAAGCCTAATAGGGATCTATCTATTTGAAAATGTAACCGAACATGAAGTTTGATTAAATTCTACGCATTAGTTTTCGAGCTATAGCTATCGCAAAAATCATGAAAAATGCATCATGCATCATAGCAGTGCACCTGTTATATGATTTACAGAAACATCTAATCCGCATCAACTTAAGTCAAGGTCTAACAGAATATGAAGTTTGATGAAGTTACGTACATTAGATCTTGAGATATGAGTATCGCTAAAACCGTGTAAAAAATGCACCATAGCAGCGCCACCTGTTGGGAAATTTACACCAAAACCTAATCAGCAACAACTTATGTCAACATCTAACTGAATCTAAAGTTTGATGAAAATCCGTGCATTAGTTCTTGAAATAGAGCAGAAATAATAGCAGAAATTCTAAAAAAATCAGCATAGCAGAGCCTCTTGTTTAAGATTTACATCAGAACCTAATCAACAATAACTAATATCAGCTTCTAATTGAACCTGAAGTTTGATGAAAATCTGTGCATTAGTTCTTAAGATAGAGCTATTGCGGGAAATAGGGAAAAATGGAGAATAACAACGACATTTGTTGAACGATTTACACCAAAAACTAATCAGCACCAATTCATATCAAGGTATATAACTAAATCTTAAGTTTGATGAATATCCGTACATTAGCTCTTGAGATTGAGCTATTGCGGAAATTAAGAAAATGCAGCATAGCGGCGAGAACTGTTAGGCGATTTGCACCAAAATATAATAAATACCAATTTATATCAAGATATAACAAAATCTAAAGTTTTATTAAATTCCGTGCATTAGTTTTTGAGATAGAGCTCCCACAAAATTTGTGTCACATACAGACAGAAGTTTTCTAAAAAACGTCAAATTGTGATCAGGACCTACTGAAACGCATAAATTCGTCAAAAAACGGAAATCAGATTTTTTCATGATTCCAATACTTTCTTCTAGTAAAACTAGAAGAAAGTAAAAATGAAAATTTCCTCAAATAACTGAAAAAGTTCTTAAAATCACCGAGGTGTTCCAGAAAGTTTGCTGCCAGTACCATTTACCTTTTTTTTTCATTAAAAATTTTTGGGGGGTTCTTTCTTTATTAAAAATGCTGGGCAGCATTTATAATTATTTTACAGGGCCACACAAAAAGGATTGGAATACACTATCGTCTGTAGGTAATAATTGTTTGAAATGCATTTTAATAAAATTTAACTGTTTCAAATTCATCGAAAACGTTATGCAACGGAAAATGCTTACAACAAAGTTGAAAAAAACTTTTAAATTATTTATTTCATGGTAACGTCTTTGTAACCGATTTACTTAGAGCATTTAAAACTTTAATCTTAGATACATCTTAATGGGTCGCTTTTCATACTTAAAATGTTTAGAATATTTAATTTAAACTTTTAATTAAGTTTCCTTAATTATACTTTAAATTATATTATGTAATACTAATTATGCTGAGTCATCGTAACACTGCATGTATGATATTTTTCTCGTTAACAGAGAAACATGAAATTTTGCTTTAGTATGGAATCAGCAGTTTATGCAGAAATGTCGTAGAGAGTATTTAATTTTCATTAAAAATTACATGCATCTGTTTTTTGGAACTTCAATTGCCACAAAATGTATACAATTTAAGTAGTTTTAAATTATGTATGCAGTTGGACCTTTTTCTTTTCTTTTTCGAAATGTCAGTTGAAGTTTAAATGTGGACGCAAGAAAAGTTTTTTATGTCTATTTGTCTGTTTCTCTGTAGGTATATATGCATGCATATACTCATATGTAAATCTCGCGATGCCAAAAAAAAAAAAAAACACCATCCGATTAACTTAAAATTAAGTAGATACGTTGATGAAATATTCGGATTTAGTTGTATAGTTTTGGGTTAAATTTGATTGATTAGCTCAGAAATTATAGTACTTTTTTTTCATGTCCTAATGGTTCATTATGAGAATTCATACGATTTTCCAATTTTTTATTTATTTATCCTTTTTCATTTATTGAAAAGAAAATAGCGCATTTGGATAATTAATTTGAACATTAAATTAATAAAATTATATCGTGATAAAAATAAAAATTTTGGTAATGTAGTAGGTCTTAAATTAATCCGATGTGTTCGAAAATTTTGCCAATACGTTTGTCAGACGTTCGAAATTAACTCTGTAACTTTACGCATCTGTTTCAAAAAATATGAAATATTTTACTTTGCGACTTTTACAAATTTGCTACTATACATGAGTCCTTTTCTTTCATTTTACTTTTATAGTTTCCTAGCAACTTTATTTCATATACTATATATATTATACAGTAACGCTGACGTCATTTTGACGGTGGCAAAACCAGACGAATAAATTTAACTTTTACTTCAATTTTTTAAAACTTCCAAACATTTCACATTTTAAAGTTTTACACCACTGAATAGGAGGGGATGTACTTTCAAATGAAATTTGCTTGAAAACTGTATCACAGTTTGTTTGAAAAATGTATTGCCATTTACTCAATTTTTATATTGTTTAAAAAAAAAATTGATACATGAATTTTTGTTTTAATCCATCTCTATCTTGTGCAGACAATTACGAAAGATAAGTCCGTCTGCATTTAGATTAGTATTAATAGCTCAGCATCTGTTTTCAGCTGCAAATGATAATTTTGTTCTGGCTGCTTATAACTTGAGATCTGCTGTGTAGATTTTGAAAGAATTTACACTTTAATTGGAATTTTTTAAAGGTTTTAGTGTATTGTATATCGTTCTACATTGCTTAGTTATAGGAGTTATGGGAGAAATTCGTGTAATCAGATTGAACCCGATTATGATTCATTATTAAATTTAATAACCAAAATATTATAAATATTTAATTAGCCTTTTTAAAAGGTTCTAACTGGGTGGATTTTGATGAGATTTACACATTTTTTCAGGGATGAATTTAGCATATTTCACATATTTCTACTTTGTTTAGTTATAAAATTGTGAGGGTAAATTCTGTAATCGGGAGACTCTGATTACGAAATAAAGCCTTTTTAAAAAAATTCTACTAGACGGATTTGATAAAACTTGCATTGTTAGTTAGTTTATTTTTCAGGAATGGTTTTAGTATATTGTGTATCAATTGCGTTTTAGTTGATATATTGCGTATCTATAGTTGATTACCAGATCCTACTCTAAATGATGAATTAAAAGAGTTTGTCCTTTTAAAAGTCTAAATTCTGTTTGACACATTAAAAAATAGAATAGCACAATGGCGTTCGTACCGTTTTCAGCAATGCAGACGATCGTTCCAGGTAAAGGTTCACATATTACTTTAAAACACACGGTCATATTCACCGATATACTTAGTTTGATTCAAGCTTACTTTGGAGAAACTGATCAGTGTAGCGGACGAAGCCTGCTAGTAACGTATAAAAATCATTAAAGTAATTCCGATTATGAAATATTAAGCAGAAAAAAAGAGTATTGCAAATCTTCCGTAATGGGGTCTTCAACCAATGCTGGAGTTAAACATGATCGATACTAGCAAAAAATACGCTTTAAATGGGATGCAGATACTATTATAAGGCTAATGTCAGACGGACGTCTTTTTGCACGCTTTTTTACTTACGTATTATCCCTACACAATGCCGCTAGCATTGTGCAGGGATAATACGTAAGTAAAAAAGTGGGCAAAAAGACGTCCGTCTGACATTAGCCTAACAGTGTCACAAAACCACTTTTTAGTACCAAATCGCGCTTACCAAATTACGTCAGTTGTCAATGGACCTAATTATAGATGATTACCCAATAGGTTTAAAAGTCTCCACTTATGAATATGTTTTAGTTAAAATGCAAGAGGTCATTCTGGAGCATAATTACCCGAGTAAATTAATTAGTTTTGTCAAGCTATTGCTGGAAAGTTGAAGTACAGTTATGGGGAAAAAAGAGTAACCACCCCCCCAACACTAACTCTGCAACAAATTAGTGTAGAAGAAAGTTACTGGTACCAAAAGATTTGAAATAATATCTACTTTTAAATGATGCATAGGAAATTTGCTTAGAGAGCTATCTACATATCAAAACAATCCCAAACTTTGGTATTTTCAATAGCAATACCCAATTTTGACACCATAAATAAATTCTACACCCTTCAATTATTCTAAATACAAATTTTCATGAAATTCGTACGATTAGTTTCATAGAAATTAATTATCTTAAAATGAGCCTATTTTTAGGGGATTTATCCAAATTGAAGTTGGGTAGTTGGTGGTTTAAATGCTACAAAATGACTAAGTTACTTCTATTAATGTATTATTTGTTGACAATGTGACCATTTCACTCACATACGTTTGGACTATTGCTAAGCCCAAATATTTTAATAAAATGTGTGAAATATTTTTTTTTCCAAATTATGCTTTTCTGAACGTCATAGGCGACCCCTTAAACCATTATCTTGACGTTTTTAAGTATAATTTGAAAATTACTTGGAAGAAAAATTTGAAATTTTGTATGGGCATAAAGCAGGCCATAATAAATATAAATGCATTTAGAAAAATTGTAAACTGCAATTTATAATTTTTTCGAATAGAAATTTTATCATTTTTAATTCATAGTATAAAATTATAAAAATTTCAAATTCAATGCATTTATGTTTGAGATTTTTAGTATTATAACCCCACAAAAAATTAGCACATTAGGATGGTAATTTCAGGAGATATTAATAAAAATATGAAAATGTAATTTAACATTAGAAGCTCTAAATTTTAAATATTTATAATTCAAAAACTTATCATCCAAATTACTTGAAATTTCCTATCTAGGCACAGTTTGAACCGAAGACTTAAAACATATTGTCAAAACTGAATGTTGCCAAGGAAAAAATAAAGTGTGGTTTTGTTTTGATATATGTATGCCCCCCTAAGCAAATTTTCTGTACATCATTTAAAAGTAGACTTTATTTTCAATCGTTTGGTACCAGTAACTATTTACACTATAATTTGTTGCAGAGTTATTAGGAGCTGTTTACATTTTTAATCGACGATTGTACATAATTACAAAAATATATGATCCCTTCATCTCATAACCCCCTTCTTCTCCCCCTCTCCGAAGTGCCGACCGGTTATATTAAATTGGGAATACGTGTATCCGGTTACAAAGTATAACATACTAGACGCCCTTGGCGACAAGTCTGGTCTCCCTTAAAATATATGTTTGGGAAACCATGCTAAGCGTTGTGTCATGTTACTTTTATTCATAATTTAATTTACTTGGACTCCCTTAAATATAATTAATATAATCCCTTAAGCTAATATTAGTTTTTGTTCCATTAAAATATCTCAATTTGTGGATTTTCTATAAGCAAGTAAACCCTGTTGGTTTACAATGGAAGTCTCTGGGAAATTGGCGAAATATTAGAGATATCGCCAAGTTGGTGACAAACGTGGCGGCATTTGACGACAGAACAGCCCCCTATGGCAACCCCCTTATAGGTATGGAGATGCATTAAATGCTGTTCAATAACCAATGAGATGCGTTTTATTCGGAAGTTACCATTAAACAATTAACAAATAATCGCGATTTCTGTGCACATACGAGAGCATAATATATATATATATATACCGGGTGTCCCAAAAAGGACTGACTGATTTTAAAATTCAATAACTTGCAAACGGTGACAGATATTTAAAAAATTCTTGCAGGAGGGTTATGCATAAGGTCAAAAGTTTTATTACAGTGATTTTCGATTTTAGTTCGAATTACAAACAATAGATGGCGCTATAAGCAATAGTCGCTAAATACAGGCTCGATTTCTGGTCCTTTATCTTGTTCTATGCTGAAAAAGGAGATGGAAATGTATTATCCGGGCCACGAAGTACCAAAAATCGAGCCCGAATTCAGCGTCTATTGATCGCAGCGCCATCTATTGTTTGTAATTCGAACTAAAATCGAAAATCACTGTAATAAAACTTTTGACCTTATGCATAACCCTCCTGCAAGAATTTTTTAAATATCTGTCACCGTTTGCAAGTTATTGAATTTTAAAATCAGTCAGTCCTTTTTGGGACACCCGGTATATGTGTGTGTGTTATATAAAAAATTTTACTTTTACTATTCATTTAAATTATTTTAAATTGCCGGCATATTCATTATTTCCTTTTTTTTAATACGCTCTGTTCTTTATTTCTAATTAAATTCCTATAAATTTAAAACGCGTATCTTAATAATAGATTTATTCCAAAACGTAATCTAAACTTTTAATCCCTTCATTAATTTTTATCGTCTACCAAACTGTAAAGTTCTGAACGCAGTTACTTATTTTTCGAATGTTTATCAAAGCCATTTTTACATTTTTATTCTGTTTCATCTCATTTTCCCGCCCGCTAGGCGACAACCTTTTCACATCGAAATCTTTCCATTAGCGGCGCCGGGATTCTTTTCTGTGACGTTTCTCGGTCTCTCTTCATTGGCTGAGTGACGGATCGCAGTTTCACTTTGAGTCTCGTTCGTGTTTTGGTTTGGCTAGCCTGAAGTTTTCATTTCAATCGGAATTCCTCCGCGCATTCTAATAAATAGCTAGAGCATGAGCTCAGTAGTACATTTTTTGTGCTGTTGGATTGTTTACTTAATTTGTTACCCGATGTCCTAAGTCGCGTAGAATATTCATTTCGTGAATTAACATCTATTCCGCATGAGTAACTAGTTCATGCTCGAGTGGAATGCTCTGATTTCTCATCCTGTGGGAATTGTTTAATGTTGGTATGTTCTGATGGAATAAACAGTTTCCTATGACTACGTTTCCATGTTTTTAATTGGGAAAACCCCAGATTTCTTCATACGCCTTTTTTCATCACTGACGCAGTCTAATCTGCCTTGTCTTCATCATGAATAAATAAGAGTTTGATTGGACTCTACCAATATTATCATCGCTCTACAGCTGCTAAATTTTCACAGAGTTGATACCTCCACTAGCGATGCTTGTGCTAAATGGTATTATTGCTATACAACATCACCAGCGGCTGATTAATATGTGGTACTAATCCAGTAATATGAAATAAAAAACACGACGTGATTGTTCGACTTAACCCATGAAATTGTTTCGTAATATATATTTATTTAAAGATGGCTAAGACGGTCCCCAGATGGACAGTTAAACTAAAATTACAATATATCATTAACAAGAAGCAATTTTTTCGATTATTTTAGTGTGCCTAATCTGTCGAAATACACTATAAAGAAAAAGTCACCGGGCACTTTAAACTTTTGTCGAATATCAAGAGAAATACGTGACGGATTCTTCTAGAACTTCAGGAATGTAAAGAACATACTTCATCACATATTTTTTAACGAAAGTTTAGTAACGAAGGCAATTAAGTGGCAAATAACAAATTTAATTAAAAAGATAATATTTGCAATCAAACCTTGTAAAATAAAATGTTCGAAATGATCTACAGTTGTAGCAGATGACTATGCGTTCACTTTATATGAATAGTAAGCAGATTGTTGAAGATGTAAAAGTTTCTGTTAAAAAAATCAAACGTATTATGCATGTTTTTTGTTTATAATATGCAGGTTTTTCAACCAAATTTAAGGCCAATTTCTGAAAACTTGAAAATCTACAATAGAAAGAATACACTGCAATTAAACTACGAATATATTAAATATTTCTTGAGAAACGAGCATTTGTATGCAACATTTTTTAACTACGTATGCGGAAAAAAAAATCATTTACCAGTCAATTATACAAGACAACTCAGATAAAAACCCAGTCGAATATCGGGAAAGTTCAAAAAGTTATCAGAGTCGGCAGAATTACAGTCACTTCCTAAAAGTGGCTGGATGATAAGGGATTTTCCATAAATCGTCATTTTACTTAAACATCATATGTAGTATAGGGTAAGTCATGTAAACGTTTTAAAAATCGAAAAAAAAATTTTTTTTGGCGTTTTTACATGTTTTAGACACTGAAGATTCCGAAAAACATATTTTTAGAAGAAAAAAAAATCGTGTCTGTGTGTGCGTGTGTGTGTCTGTAAACGCTCTATCTCCCGAGCAAATTGAAATAGAGACGTGAAATGTGGTGTGTACTTAGTATGTAATAATGGAAAGAAGCCTATTGAATATCAGTAACCTCGATTATACTGAACTATTTTTTTTCGTACTCTCGAAATATTCGTTGTGATAAAAGGTATACAAAAATTTTCGATATTGTTTATTTTCAGGAGTGGGTGTAAAAGAAAAAAAAAAAAAAAAAAAACATAAACTTTGCATAACAAATGAAGACAATCGGATAATTAGTTGTTGAGTATTTGTAATCGTATTTTTCACACTCTTCGATTTTTCATGACCCTGTATTTCATTAAATTTCAATTCAAAGATGTATTTTAATTGGAAATAAGACGCTTAATCCGACGCAGTAAACTGTTAGTTAAAATGCTAATCATTTTTGGAGTTATAAGGATGTTTCTTTTACGCAATTTGGTACTACTCGATTATCCCGTCGGCCAAAAAACTATCGCCAAACTATAATAGTCCAGGCAATAGAGACCGTATAGGGGCTTTACCTAGCAAAATTCATGGTAGCTCTGGAAAAAGGCTTACTATATATTTTTTGGGTCGCTAAATCCGAATTTTTAACTTCCCACCAAAATTTCCCCCGGCAACCCCCCAAATTTTGGTTAAATGCCCCCACCCCCCCACCCCCCAAAAAAGGTTTTTATTAAAAAAATCAATTTTTTTTTTGTTTTAGGAAAAAAGTATCTAGAAATTCAGAAAGAAGACAAAATTTGCAACAAATAAGATACATGAGATTATGACGTAGGATGAATGGGGAGGAGGGGATCTGCCTCGGAACATGCGTCGCGGTCCTCCGTGGACTAAGTTGCGCAATTCCACTTAACCACTCACATCGTTTACATTCGCCCTCCCGTCTCCCCTCCGAACTTTCCCTATAATGTTTACTTTAAGTTTTTTGGGTAGCTGAATCCAAATTTTTAACTTACCCCCCAAATCCCCCCCCCCAAATTTTTTATTGTTTCAGGGGAAAAGTATGTAGAAATTCAGAAAGTAGACAAAATTTGCAACAAATAGGATAGATGACATTATGACGTAGGATGAACGGGGAGTGGGAGGGCTGCCTCTGAACATGCACTGCGATACTACGTGCACTAAGTTATGCAAGTTCAGGCAATAGCGGATTTTACCTGGCAAAATTATTAATATACGTTTAAATTTTCTTTTGGAACTGCAATGCATTTTATAAATAGGTTACACATGTTATATGTTACACATGTTATTTTCATATTTTATATTATGCATATCCATGATGGGTAAGTTTTACGGTGCCCCCCCCCCCCCCCCCCAACGACTAGTTTCATTTTGTATCTATTTTTATTGTCATTTTTTATGGATGTTTTATTTCTCTTTGAAAGATACATCAGAACTAATCCATTCCAACAGAAAACAAATTATCAAAATCAAAGCATGCGTTCGAATGCTAAATGATGACATGCATTAAATATGAACACTTTAATATATGTTTTTAGGTGCGTTCGTAATTATATAAATATAGTCGTCGTTCAATCCGTCGGTCTGTCTGTCTGTCTGTCCGTCCGATATAACAGAGCAAAAACTATCCAGTCGAATGGTCTGAAATTTAAATATATAATTGTTGCAAAATTTTTTCGAGTCATTTAAAATTTTATGAAAATCGGATGTATAGTTTAATTACAGGGACAGTCAAAATTTTCCAGTTACATTAAGGCCAATGGGAAAAAATTATTTCGAGTTCATTTTAATGATGTTACAGCCTTCCGAATGGTCTGAAATTTTAAATATATAATTGTTGCAAAATTTTGTCGAGTCATTTCAAATTTTATGAAAATCGGATGTATAGTATAACCTCTTCAGTTCCGAAGCTAAAGTAATAATACAAATGCTTATTCATTAGTTTTTTCTAAACAAAATGGCATCGTAAATGACAGAAAAAATATCTTTTCTGAAATTGATCCTTTATGCGCTTAGTTATTTAGGTTCAAAAATGTGGATCTAAAACTACAAATCCCCTTAAAACATGAATTTAATAATCATTAATCTAAATTAACGCAATCACAAATTTAAAAGCTTTACACAAATAAATAATCTACAAATCCTCAAAATTTTTTATAGGAAAAGATTTAAGTTATATACTTATGAAAAGTTCTCAATTTCTTCGTCACACTGTCTTTTGGGCATTTTTTGGCATGTTGCAAACTGCAAACTCACGAGGAGAGGGCCAACCTTGTTAATCACAGATTTTGATTATTTTAATATATGTTGTAGGGTAGAGACCCCTTAGTCTCAGGTTCAACGGATTTTATCCAACGCTCCTTAGTTCTTGAAAAACCAGGGAGTCTAATAGTAGTACACAACTTAAACACTTACTTTGTAACAAAAAGGATAGGTTGGTCGTAGCTCAGTTGGTACGGCGTTTGCTGGATGATCTGCGGGCCCGGGTTCGGTACTCGAAGGCGTTACATTTGTTTCTCTCATTTTTTGTTTTATAAATATACTTGTAATTACGATTTAATAATTTAAATAAAACATTTTAATATCATACATTAATTATAATGTTAATAAACTTAAATTTATCATATTTTATTTCTAAACTATTATTTTTCATCCTTTAAAGAGGTTTAAAAGGAAATTGGATCTATTATTGAATGATGAAAATTCCAAAATCGTAACAAAACCTGTTGTGGCACCATCTAGTTATGATAAAATAAAAAAAAATATTCAAATAAAATAAAAATAAAAGCAGAAAGAAGTTAAAGGAAAAAGCAAACTAATTGAAAGTGCAAGCATATGTATTACAAATTTAAAAATCTTTAATATGCAAAAAATCGGTTGTAATTTAATTCTGATGCTAATTTTTAATATAATTATGCTTGTTACTTTAAAAACAGAATAATAGTATTATCGCATTGACTTCTTTTGTAAAAGCAATGCGTAAATGATGTTTCTTAAAAATTACGAATTGACACAATTGCTCAATATCATTGCATCGATAAAGAATATATGAAATACATTTTAAAAGTGATTTAAAAAAAATTAACAGTTTTATGATGTTTTATACAACTATTTAGTTAAAAGTAAAAAATTAAATAGGTTAAAATTATAATTGATATACAATATTATACATTTTAATTGACAATGGAGATTATTAAGTTATACTTACAAATATATTTATAAAACAAAAAATGAGAAAAACAAATGCAGCGCCTCCCGATATCGAACCCGGCCCGCAGATTAGCCTGCAAACACCATACCAACTCAGCTACGATCAACCTGCCCTTTTAGTTACAAAGTAAGTATTTAAGTTGTGTACTACTATTAGACCCCCCCCCCCCCCCGGTTTCTCAAGAACTAAGGAGCGTTGGATAAAATCCGTTGAACCTGAGACTATGGGGTCTCTACCAGGGTTGCAAAAAAGCCGGCTAAAATTAAAAAAAGCCAGGCCGGTGGCTTTTATTGGTTTTAAACCGCTTTTTTGGCCAAAATTGGCCTTTTTTGGCTATAATTGGCTTTTATACAATGAAGCATTGTAATTATAAACTACACATTTTAAAGTGTTTTTAATTAGTTTTAATGACATTTAATTGATTTAGAGTTTAATAAGTAACCCAATTTCTCAATAATGAGGACATTAATACTGGAATAAAACTTAGATGGTTTTACTAGTGATTTGTAGTCAGAATTGCAAATATGCCAGCTAAATTTTAAAAGGGCCATACCAACTGCCAATTTTTTCATTTTTACTGCTTTATAAAATTAAAGAGGGCAATGGTTAATTAGCTACATGTTTTATTACTTAATTTTAAGAGCTATTAATATACAAGTCTTACTTTATTTCTAGTAAACATTTAAAATTATACATAGTTATATTAATAAAACACCATTTCTCACTATTAAAAACATTGCGAACAACATATGCATGAATATGCTTAACAAGCTTTTCAAAATTTTATTTAGAGAATTTTTTCTTCTTGTTTAAATGCTCTATTTTTTATACACTTATGTTATGCACCACTCTCCTCAAATATTATATCCTTTCTAATTTCTCTGTTAACATTTATAACTTAATCTATCCATATGGACACACAAGAATGTTTCCATTTTGATGTGCTACATTTTGTCATTATTTAAATATAATCTTTAAAATGTGTAGTGTATGTGGAGCTATGTAATATAGAATTTCAAAATACCAGTTTCGAGCCTAACTTATATTATTTTCAATGTTTATATATATATATATATATATATATATATATATATATATATATATTTGTTATAGGCTTATTTGACAAAATTTAATAGAAATCTATAATTTTTTTAGTAGAAAATATTTATAAGTGTATTAAAAATTAATTGATCCAAATTTAAAACAAATTAACTGTAAACCAACTTTTAAAAATAAGAGCCGGCTTTTTTAAATAAAAGCCGGTTTTTTTAAGTGGTTAAAACCAAAAAAAGCCGGCCGGCTTTTTTTGGCCTGGCTAAAAGCCGGCAACCCTGTGTAATATAGAATTTCAAAATACCAGTTTGGAGCCTAACTTATATTATTTTCAATGTTTATATATATATATTTTTTTTCACACTTAATGCCTTCTAGAAGTTATAGACTTATTTGACAAAATTTAATAGAAATCTATAATTTTTTTAGTAGAAAATATTTATAAGTGTATTAAAAATTAATTGATCCCAATTTAAAACAAATTAACTGTAAACCAACTTTAAAAAATAAGAGCCGGCTTTTTTTAAGTGGTTAAAACCAAAAAAAGCCGACCGGCTTTCAAATAATCAAAATCTTTGATTAACAAGGTTGGCCCTCCCCTTGTCAGATGAAAATAACATTTATTTTATGTGGGAATCAGCTTAGATGTTCCCATTTATTCGGGTTTTTTGAACGCAAAAAACGTTCAACTATTAAGAAGTGCTGTGAAAATGTAAAAAAATCGAACTTTTTCGTTTTTATAAGTAAAAGAACAGAGGTCCCCGTTTGGGGACCCAGAGACCGAAGAAGTTAATTATAGGGACAGTCAAAAATTTCCCGTTACATTAAGGTCAATGGGAAAAAAATATTTCAAGTGCATTTTAATGATGTTACAGCCTTTCGAACAGAATGAAATTGATATGCACTTATGAAGTGTATTAAAATAGACATTCATTACAATATGCGGTGCAAAAAATATTTATAAAACTGTTATAGTACGAACGCACCTCATTTGATACGTTTGACGAGCAATTTCCAACTTGTTTATTTTGCTCAGAAAAAATTATACTTAATCTATTTTTGTTAATTATCCACTAGAAAAATAGTAGAAAAAATTATTAATGTTTCTTTTGGACATAATATCATCATGTCACTGCTGAGTTACATAACAAAAATTGCTCAAAAATTGGTAATTTTAAATTATATATTTACTTTAAAGTGTTTACATTCCACAATCACAACTATTCAACGATATAATAATTTTTATAATCCTCTTAATAGTTTTCAGGATTAATAATGACTACCTTATAAAGGTAGAGATTTAAAAAAAAAAGTCATCCGAGTACATTGCAAGGAGTATCAAAGAAATTATAACCTCCCCGTGATAACAAATCAGAACAAAAACAGACTTCGAGACCTGAAACTCATGGTATCACACGGAAGTAACGCACAGTAGTTCAACGAAAAACCAATAGAAAGCGCAAATGGCAAAAAAAAAAAAAAAAAAAAAAAAAAAAAAAAATGCAATTTAACAAATTACAACGACCATTTGGAAAATGATTTTTTTAAAGGCTAAAATTTAAGACATAAAACATCGCACTAAGTTGATCATACATTATGTACGCCATGGATTACATTTTTCGGTACTGTAATTTTTTTAACTTCTACGGAGCTGGTAGCATGGCATTACGTACGCCATGGATTAAACATTAATATTCCTGGACCAATTTTAAATGAAATTTCATTCTTAAACTTCTAAACATCCAACAATATTACTTTTTACACCGTCGTATAGAGAAAAAAATATACTTTTAAACGCAATTTGCTTGAAAGCTGTATCTCAATTTGTTTCCGAGTTATTAATTTTTTTTTCTTTTTGTAGTTTTTATTACTTTTTTCTCATAGTGGCAACAGAAGAATCCATCTCTTTTGACAGTAAAGGGAAAATACAGATTACTATACAGACCAATCAGAAAACGAATAAAATGCGGATTCAACCAATAAAACGCTTCAGATATGTTTTTGATTTCCTACCTTGACCGAGAACAATAACCATTTTTCCAAATGGTTAAAAAAAAAAATGCAATTTAACAAATTACAACGACCATTTGGAAAATGATTTTTTCAAAGACTAAAATTTAAGACATGAACAATCGCACGGAGTTGATCCTACATTACGTACGCCATGAATTAAACATTAATAGTGTTATGACACGTAAAAATTGCAAGCTACAAATATCGCCTGCGACTCGTACGTATTATCCACCTGAAACTTAAGTATTATCCAAGCATTTCATTGGCTGTTCGGGAAAAGGCTTTTCCATCGTCGGATTTCCAAGAAATCTGACGGCCAATTTTAAATGAAATTTCATTTTTAAACTTCTAAACATCCCACAATATTACTTTTTACACCGTCGTATAGAGAAAAAAATGTACTTTTAAATGAAATTTGTTTGAAAACTGTATCTCAATTTGTTTTTGAGTTATTAGTTTTTCTTTGTAGTTTTTATTACTTTTTTGTCATAGTGGCAACAGAAGGTATCCATCTCTGTTGAAAGTAAAGGGAAATACATATTACTGTATAGACCAATCAGATATGCTTTTGATTTCCTACCCTGACGAGGACAATAACCATTTTTTCAAATGGTTAAAAAAAAAAAAAGGTCATGTAGCTCCCAAGTTACACTGTGCATTTAAGGGATATCTCTTTTGTTGAAAGTCAGTTTAAAAAAATCAAATTTGAGGAAAAAGCCTTATCATCCAGCTACTTTTAAAAGTAACTGAAATTCAGCTCACTTCTGAATTTTCTCGATATTCTATCGGCCTTTTTATAAGAGTTACCCTGTATAGTTGACTACTAAAATAAGCAAAGAAAATTTGTTATCCCTCTCATATGCTCAGCAAAAAATTACTTCATACAAATACTCATATGCCGTCAAATATTTATTAAATACTAGCTAATCTGCCCGGCCTTTGACCGGGTCCGTCAAAAAACAGCACGAATTGCGAAAAAGCTCTGAAAATCACAATAAAAAATCGCAAAAAATTTAAAAATCGGTGCACGAATTTTGAACAAGCTTAATCGTTAAAGAGTAAAAGTATGTATATTGGGTTGGAAGATTGAAACTGGATTCCTTTTACTAATGTGTAAAAATCGTGGCAAATCGCGAAAACACACTAAAAATCACAAAAAAAAAAAAAAAAAAAAATCACGAAAAATTCGAAAACTGCGGTACGAAATCCGAACAAACTTTATTGAAAAGAAGGCAGAATTTGCAATAATATCAAAAATTCGCAGTGGATCACGAAGAAACGTAAAACGTTTTCCACTGTAAGTTTTCAAATTTCCTGAAAGGGCCGTTAAATTTGATTGAAAACCCTGCATGTTACAAACAAAAGATTTCAGAAATTTTTTAGAATTTTTTAAAAAAATTTTTGTTTTTATGAATATGCGTAATATTATCAGAGGAAGAAACATAAATGCTGTACAGAACTCGCATGGTCATCTGCCAAGCTAGGGATAATTTCGAGAATATTATTTTACAATGTGATCGTAAATAATTAGTTTATTATTATATTTCTTGCAACTCCCCTAATTCCCTTCGTGGCTAAACGTTCACTGAAAATTATAAGAATCAAACGTATTCTTTGCATTCTTGAGCTTTCAGAAGAATTCGTCGCGTACTTCTGTAGGTATTCGATAAAACATCTAAATTCAAAAGTGTCTGCTGACTTTTTCCCATATAGCGTAGATTAGGGTGTAAGATCTTCCTTTTACATATTTTAAATTATCACCAAAACTGGGGTTTTTTCACACAAAAATTATAATAGCACTGGATTTCTAATTTTATGAAAATTATAATTTTATAAATATGACATTTTATTACATTTCTGCAACATAACTCTCTTAGTTGGCAGATAAATAAGTGTTATTATTATTATTATTAAAATG
Source organism: Maratus speciosus (assembly GCA_963932465.1). NCBI lineage: Eukaryota > Metazoa > Arthropoda > Arachnida > Araneae > Salticidae > Maratus > Maratus speciosus. The sequence continues at coordinate 344,518,129 of OZ010786.1, forward strand.
TTATTGTTATTGAGAGAAAATCCCTTTATAATGAGATGCTTATACAAATAAAACAACAGTGTAAATCGCATTGTAAAATATACTATAATCAAGTAATAGCGCAATTAAAGGGAATTGCGAACGTAAAATTGGCGAGAAAAGGGGGGAGTCAAAATGTACAAATGTTTATTAACACTTTACGAAACAATTGATAAGTGTTTGTGAACTGGCCATATGGCAATCTATTTGTCCGCGCTCGCACGAAACTAACCAATGAAATAACTGAACTTCTTTATAATATTTATGTCTTTATTTATTTGCTTTCCTATTCTATAAATTCACGTCTTTATTTTCTTTACTTTTTTTACAGAAATATGAGTACAAAAGCTTTGCCTGCTTCATGCCAACATAGTTCAGGAAGATCCGCAAATATCTTCACTTCTAAGAAAACTGAAACTTTGAAAAACGGATTCGACCACAAAGACGGAATTTCTCAGAGTCAGCCTATAAAATTTTTAAATAAACATGTTCTCAAGCTATGATTAATTAATTATGCTCTTGAGGAATCGAAAATGAGTTGCTTAGAGGAGAAAATCAATCCTCAAAGAAATGAAACACAACCTTTAACAGCAAAAACAAAGTGTCGACGTCTTTATCGCAAATATTCAAAACGATTCTCGATTCTCGACAATGTACCATGGTTTATCCCTTGCCGCTTCATCAATACATGGTAGTAATCGTTTTTATTTATCATGTATGTCTGATACTCCTGCATATATAAAATACACACAAAAAAATAACTACAAAGTTTCTTGTTTAGACTGCTGCAAGGCCAAAAGGAATGAGACAGACTTGGTACATACAAAATTTAAATTTAGCAATAAATCAGGATTTCTATCCAAACGAATTCTTTGCGAAACTTGCATTTCTTTATATTATAGCAAATTATAAAGGAAATTATATTTTTAGTGCAAGTTCTTATTATGCAAAAAAAGTTGTAGATTATTTCCATAAAAATATCAACTAATTTTGTGGAAAAAGTTGACAATCCGGCAAATGTTCCAGAAGCGAGATCCATAGAGGATATTTCGTAAATTTTAAAAGAAAAAGTTTATCCAAAATCTTGGAAGGCAAAAAGCATTGAACAGCTCATTAATAGAATTATATACTGTTCTTAAATCGATTTATAGCTAGTACAGAGACTTTCAGTTGACAACGAAAAGAGAATTTTTTTTATTCGAAGAAAAGTTATTGTTGAACAGAATTAGAGTTATAATTAGTATTGGTTTAATAAGGTATCTGTACGAAATAAGGCTACGTTAAGCTTTCAGTTCACAATAAACTGTGTTGTACCAGAATTAAAATTTTTAATGTTGTTGCGTGTAATATTTATACATATGTTTACAATATTAAATCGTGCGCACCTCTTTAACACCGCTTTGATAAATGTCGTAATTTTCTACAAATATTGACACAAAAAATGTTTAATTAGCTTTGGTGGTGATAATATACGATGAAAATGAAATGTCCCTTAATAAGAACAGGTATTATACTGTCTGGCCTTATGAAGGGATTTCTTTTTTCACATGTTTAATTTCAAACACAAACATAATTAAAAATACCAAATATGTGAATATACATTATAAAATATCATCAAATTATCTCGAACATCATACAAATATTGTAAAATTCAATCAATATTTTACGCTTATATCATACTAGCTGTTTAACCCGTTCTATGCACGGGAGTTCATGAATTTAATTATAAAACCAAAATTAAAATAACTATTCAATTTAGTAAAATATTTTTCTCCTACTGCGCATTTTATTAATGAACTTTAATTTATCATGTTGCTATGACAGCAGACGATAAAACTATATCTTTGTAAAGCAAACTACATACGTGTACGTGATCACTGCTGATCATCACACGGTGCACCAGGAAAGGGCCACCACGGCGTCCACGCTACCGAGGGGACCATCTTTCATATGCGTTCGGACCCGCCTACAAAGGGTCGCGACCTCCCTTAGGGCATGTGACGTGAATTTCACAGCCCACCAAGTAAGCGGGTCAAGACCCGGATATGAGATCGCCAAGGCAGGGACCCCCCTTAGGCTTCCTTCCGGTATTGCACAATTTTGGGGAGTATCGGACCCACACGTCCGCGTGGGTCAACTTCACTTCCCTAAATTATTTTTTACTTTGACCTCTCACCGTCACGACAGACTTCGAACATTGGCACATTCTAACCCTGCAACGGGCCCGCATCCATGGTACTCGTCAACACATAGCAAGAGCCGAGACTCCTGAAGGAGGGCCTGCCTAGCTCGTCGACCCCACCCTCAAATTGGGCTAGTGCCCTGTGAAATAAAAACTCAACTACCAAATATCACCACTTTATTATTCTTCATACAGAGCACATTTGATATGGGTGGGATCCGCACGAGTGCGGATTTACACACTATTTACATATTTACACGGCTTTACAGCCAAAACACATGTTAGACTATCAAGGATAAAATTTAATGAGTTTATTTACATCGCCATCATTTTCTTCAATCTTCTTTCTTCTTTCTTCCTTCTTCCTTCCCCAACATCAACTATTTCATTTAACCACAGCTGAGCGATCAACACCACCAAACGACATCTCACCACATCCCATGAAATATGAAGAGACCACTGTCGTAATGTTACCACAGATGAGGTTCCATTACCTTGAGAAGGGTCCCGAGAGACCGTCTCAATTTCGGAACCGTAAAATAGTTCCGAATTGAGGCTCGAGAGAGCCTCGGACAGTATTTGTCTCTAAGTGGCCGAGTACCTACACACTCCAAAATAAGGTGTTCACTAGTAGCTGGGCGTGGGGACGTGCAAAATGGGCACGCACGAGGCAGAGGCTTCACTCGAAATCTCCGGTAGTAATATGGGAACGGGCCATGTCCGGTTACCGCCCAGTTGAGAAGTGGAGAAGTCCAAGCTCGTCCTTCCGAAACCCTTGGTATTATTCGGTAGACGCTCCGGCTTAGAGTCTCCCTCTCCCACCTCTCCTGCCAGGTCCTCACTATTTCCCTGGACAGGAAGTGCTTCACTACACTAGGTGCGAGATCAACATGGGCACTCACAACGTCAAGCTCCGCACCCGCCTTTGCGAGTGTATCGGCAGCCTCGTTGCCTCGGACTCCCACGTGAGCCTTGACCCAAAACCAATCAATCTCAAGATCCTCCCCCGCCTCGTGGATCTCCGCAATGAGCGGATCTCTACTATTTGGATTAGACAGCGCCACAAGCGACGACATTGAATCGCTGAGCACCGAGAATTTCTCATACAGTGAGCCGCACAGCTCCAACCCCCGCAAAATTGCAGTCAACTCCGCCTGAAACACCGTCGCGTACGGCGGGAGGCCGTATGACCTCTCCGCAACCAAGACACCATGATCGAATATCGCTACACCAGACCCGACACCTTGGTCTGTTTTAGAGCCGTCTGTGTAGACCGTCACTCTTGAAAGGTCAAACTCCTCGATGTTCTGAGGAGCCTCAACCCAGGCAATGGCCAGAGCCCTCGAGGGATGCGTTCTGAATCTGACAACATCTCTTTGTATTTCATCTGCACTAAAATGAATCGGACCATAATTAAGATCCTCATTTAGCCTGAGAGACCGCGCGAGAAGACTCTCCTTCTCGACCTGCAAGTCCAGTGGAAGGGCACCCGCCAGTACCTGCACCGATGCCGTACTTGTTGTACGGAAACACCGGGTAATAGAAAGAAGTGCCGGTCTCTGAGCCGAGACCAGTCTGTCACGCATGCACTTCGTACCCGTCCACCAGAAACTACAGGCATATGTTGCAAGTCTCTCAATTCCCAACTTATAAAGTTTTTTCAGAACTTCTCCTCTTAGACCCCAGTCCCGCCGACTGAGCGAGTGTAGTGACCTAACATAATTAGCGATCGATTCCTTAATGTACGCAACGTGTCCCAAGCCATTCAACTTTTCATCGACCACGACACCTAAGTATCGGGCCTGCTTCACTGGCTGTATCGACTTTCCAAGAAAGTGGATACGAGGAAAGGCCCGCGGGTTTGCCCTCCTCCCTCTACGTCTCATCTTACGAAAATAAATGGAGGTTGTTTTCTCCGGAGAGAAAATGAGCCTGTGCTCCCTTGCCCACTGCGCTATTCTTGCAAGTGCCACATCAGCGCGCCTACCACACTGGTAAGCGTTTGGGGCTTCAACCAGAAGCCCAAAGTCGTCTGCGTAGGCTATCAACTTCACAAAACTCCCCAAATCCAGCTCAAGGAGTGCGTTGGCGACCAAGTTCCAAAAGAAGGGCCCGGAATTAGAGCCCTGCGGACACCCAACATTATACTCATGCTCGTAGGCCCGAATATCGGTTCGAAATATGACCCTCCTCGCAGACAGAAAGCTCCCCACTAGATTGAATAAGTTACGCGGGCACCCCATTCTTATTAGGGCTTTAAAGATCGACGGCCACCACAAGTTGTTAAAAGCCCCTTTTACGTCCAACATGACGAGACAACAATCTTTGTCCCGATTATGACAGTCTCTTACTGTCGTACGCAATTCATGGAGTGCGTTCTCCGTTCCGACACCAGCCATGAAACCAAATTGGTTTCTGTGAAGGAAGTTATGGGACCTGGCATGAAAAGTGAGCCTATTGGTCACCAATTTATCCAACACTTTTGACCAAGCCGGCAATAAACATATCGGACGATATGAACTAGGGGCCGAACGATCCTTGCCCACTTTGTTGAAAAGGACTAAATCTGCCTTTTTCCATGATGATGGAAAGACGCCTTCTCTGAGGCATTTATTTAATAGTCCTATGAATAGGGGTTGATTGGCCCTGAAGAGCATTTCTATCACTTCGAGAGGCAAACCATCCAGGCCCGGAGCCTTTCCTTTGTTCAAAACCCTGAACACTGACTCGACCTCCTTTTGAGTGAATTCCGGGTCGTCGTCTCCGAGGCTATGTGCCGACTCCCCAGTGATGTTTCGAACAAGGCGGTTTACTCCATTTTCTCTAGGAAAATGGTATTGCAGTAACTCCTCAACTGTCGAGCTGTAATCCGCAGTTTTACTCCCGGACCGTGTCTCAACTCCACAAAGTTTGAGTCGATTAGAAGATCGACCCCGTGACCAGTCAAAATGCGGGCCAAACGGGTTGCTTTGATCGATATCCTCTAGAATCGTGCGATAATGGACCCATTTAGCCCTTCGGACCGACCGCCGAAATCTACCTTGGAGTTTACGATACAAAATGTCATACTCCTTTTTTAAATCCGCATCCCCACATCTTTGGTACCTGCGGCGTGCCGCCTGGACCATCTTACGTTCAACGGTCAAATCGGAGTTCCACCACGGAACAGCTCTTCTCTTATCACTCCTTTTCTTACTGCATGAATTACTGAGTCCTTGAAGGATCTCAGTCAGGGAATCGACACATTCGTCGACAGACTTCCCATTTAGCCAGTCGATAGACATGCTCCCTATCTCACGAGACAGGGCCACTCGAAAGTCTCGCAGGTTCAGATCCTTCACTTTCACCCGGTATTTAGGCCGGGGAGACGGCATCTTCGTGGAAAGAACCGTCATTATTCGCCTATGTTAGGTGCTCGACTCACGAGGCTCCAATTGCCAAGCAAGCACTCTCGTGGGATCAACAAACCGCCCAAGAGCTAGATCAATCCAGCTCGAGCCATTGGCATTCCTGAATGTCTCTTCACTAAGAGGATCATTCATTATAAGCAGGTCGTTCTCCAAACAAAACTCCACAACCTGGTCTCCACGGGCATCAGACGTCTGCAACGAATTGCCCCACACCGTGCTCTTAGAGTTAAAATCCCCAACTACAAGTACTGACTTACCTGTGTTTCTATCAAGCAAATCCTTGACCACGTCCAGCTCCACAGAGATCTCGCCCCTGGGCGGAATATAAACTGATACAATCAGAATAGAAACTTCAGGGCCGAGGTCCACTGACACTGCAACCACATTACTTGCCATCATAACCTCCATGACCGGGAGAGATTTATTTATAACGGCTATGGCGGCTCTGCACCGCTTCAACGAGTAATGGGCCACTACATCATCGGGAAGTCCACCCAACTTCCCGTTCCCCAGGATGTACGGCTCCTGAAGGCACAAAATGTCATAGTCATCGAGATCCTTCTGTAAAGTGTTCATGGTCGTTATGGATTTGCTCACATTCTGTTGCCCAATGGTCAACTTAACCATAGTCAACTCTCCGTTGTAAACGGCTCAACTCCAAGGCACGTGTAGGACAAAAGGGGTCGAGAGCAGAATGATCTAGATTTGCTCTTTGATGTTCCGGGTAAAACTTGTTTACTACTTTGCAATTAAGGCAGGACAAGGTTTTACACTTACCCGCCTTATGCCTGGCGCTCCCACATTCCAGGCAGACCTCCTTATTTTTGCAAGACGAACTGATGTGGCCGTATCGACCACATTTATAACATTGCGTAGCACGTAGGTGCTCGCTTATCTTCGACCTCGACCATCCAATGACAAGCCGGCGTAAATCTAATAGCCGGTGGAAGGCAGAAGGGGCACATTCCAGCACCCAATTATTCAGTTCTCGTCCCTTCACCGAGAACTTAACTGACATGGTATCCGCCTCCACACCAGCCTGCTCTGCAGCAGCTGCGATCACTTCACTCCCCTTGATGTCACTAGGAACATCAAAAATAACAATCCGGGGGCGTCGGAGCTTCGGAACAGAGCATTGCACTGTCTCCCTCAGCCCCTCCGCCTCCTTCACAGCCTTCTCCAGAATTTCAGCGTCACTATGGGAGCTGAGGCGTACCAACAGGCCTCCTGAGCGGGTCGGCCTTTTCCCGAGGACTTCTACTCCAAGCTCGACAGGCTTTATGGCCTCCACCACTCTCTAATAAATAGAATAAAAAGTTTTGTTGATTTTTGAGATAAAATGTTTGCCTTTATTTAAAAAAAAAAGTAATAATTAAGCGCAATTAAATAATCTCTTATTATTTGCATGTGAGGTAAAAATTATGGAATACCCGCTGGAACTTTTTAGTATTGTAGAGTGGCGTACGTAATATGTATATTTCTAATTATTTGCATGTGAGGTAAAAGAATTATCGTAATACCCGCTACAGCTTTTTAGTATTTGCAGCGTGGCGTACGTAATATGTATGTCTGACATTGGTTAAAGAACTCGCGCGATTACGGGTTGAACATAAAAAGAGGATTTGATTGTGAATTTTTAATTGTTGGCAGCTGCTATAACGAAAAATTTTTATATTTGATAGGAAATGGCTGTTAAATTGGCGGTTTTTTATTAATTAAAAGTTAACTATAAATTAATTCGATTCCGGATTGCTTTAGTTGCCACGCCCGTGTTTTAATACACATGTACATTACATTTCACAATTCTGGCTTCCAGACTGTGGATTTGCATAGCATTACAGACAGACAGACAACTTTTCCTTTTTATATATTAGATGAATATTTACTTACTGCTTTTAAAAACGACGTGTCGAAAGATTCGGTGATCCAAAAATGATGACGAAGCTGGTATCGGTTGTGGCTTAAACTATTTGCACATGCCAAAACCTACATAATCTGTCAGGTATATATTGTCATTTGTCGACCCTAAACGGTTCCTTATAAGATATAGGCTAGTGACCTTATTAATAGAATGATCTTATTTGGTTAAAGTATCTCATTGTAATTAAAATATTTTTTGTTTTGTTTTTGAGTTTAATAAAAATATATAACTAGATTTTTAACTTTTGCTGATTTTTATTTATCATTAGCTAACTAAAGATCACAATAATTTCTTCCTTATTAAAAATATAGTATGCGTATATCACCTCTGAATGTTCGCCAAAATAATTTAAAGAAAACCTGTATCTACAACAATATCTATCTATCATCTATTTGTCTACCTGCGTATTCATAGACGCTTGAGTAGAATAAACCCCTTTTGTTCCTATTGCTTAACCTTTTTTTTATTATTATTTGCCGCCAAATTAATTTAATATTACTAACGTAAAAGAATTCTTTCCAGAAAACTGAAAATAAATTCGGACCCCCAAAAGCATTTAAAACTCGAGTTTTCAATTGGTAAATACCAATATATCATTAAAAAAACTATCTCTTTAAGGCGGTTCTCAAACTCCCTGCTCAACAACACGAAATTTTCTGACGCATTTTCTGACTTATTTTTTGGCATAAAATTGGTAGGTCTGACTATTGAAGCGATTTGGAATCAAATAGCATTTCCCATTTTTGGTAAATAAATTACGTATGGTATTATAAGCGATTCTCGTCATGTGACAAGGTTTTCCATTTTCTCGCGCTGCCACATCTGTAATTCGGTTCAAACCGTTGACAGTATTTTCTGAAAGATCTTCTGTCTTTGCCAAAAAACGGAAAACGCCATTCAATTACATTGTTTCTGAATTAAAAAAACCTACCAATTTAATGTGTTTCTGAATAAAAATGAATTCAGAAATATATCAGAAAGTAGCTAACTTTTTGATTTGAGAACAATGCCTTTTCAGGGATAAAATGCTTCTATTCTTAAGATGCTATAAGGATTGAATAACACCCGAATTTACAAAGGTATTTATTTGAAAATAAGTAAAAGTTTTTCTTCACGTACTTAATAAAAGGATAATTTTCATACTAAAATTCTGGTGCCAATGTGACAGTTAGGGTTTAAAATTAGGTAGTCCAAAAATGAGCCGCTCATAAACAGACCGCTCTACAAGGGGTTAAGCAACTTCCATTACAGATTTTTTTTTTTTTTTTAATCAGTTCTTTTTTAAAACAATCTTGTAAACAAGCTCTATTGCCATTTTATTTTTAACCTTCCGTCTACCAGACGGGTCCATTGGACCCGACATGTACATTCAAAATATTTATTCAAACCAGAAATTTCTTCAAAACAAACTAAATGTATAAATCAGACAATAATAAGTTAAATAAACAAATTAAATAGTTTTAAGTAAAAATTCTGGTGTAGAATGTTTTTATAAAACTTGAGTAAAATTTCCGGTAGTTCTAGGGTTAAACAGAGAAAATTACTAATTCTATGTTTCTTATACTCTGAATATGTAAAATAATATCAATACTTGATTTCTGGCAGTAATTTTCCGCAAAAAATAATCCTATTCCTTTTTCCTATTTTCATTAGTTAGCTTTTTTTTTTATATTAGAATGTGCTTGAAGAATCAAGGCTTTCGAGACTGTTTTATAACATTTAATTAAATTCTCATCACACAGCACTTGTTTTTTAATAACATATGCATATTAGTTATTTCTATTTTAATTATGTCTGTGCAATATATTTTAAGCTTCAATGAAGATGAAATAGGTAGCAGAAAATAAGTGTATAGGTGCAATATAATTAGCATTTCATAAAGTGAAATAAAAGTTTTATGCATCAATTTATTTAATGTCAATAAATGCAAAATGTCTGGAAGTATGATTTTTGAAGCTATAATTAAATGTATGTTAACAAAAAAGTTTTTGTCTGCCTGTTCGCGGTGGCTAGGAAAATCTACCGCAAGTAGAGGTCGGAAAAAAGGATAAATATCGACGAAGATAAGTCCGAATGTATCTGAGACTCAGATTTTTCATTTGTTGATAATTAGCAGAGATATCAGTTAAAAACCCTGATGAACATCGTAAAATGGCGAACTTCCTTCGTTCGGCTATTGTTCTACCGCATCTTTCGATTTTCATCGGACTTACGAAAGGTCCTTTGGTTTTATCTGAATTTTCAAATCTCGATCGCCGGTCCCAACCATAGAGTTACAAAACATCAATAACAACAACAAAAACACGAAAATTTTCAACGTACCTTCTGGGTTGCAACTGAGCCTGTTGTTAAAAAAATATATATTAATGTTTATTATTTCCAAAAACATTTTTACTGGATCTAGATTCGCGTCCGTTTTTCTGCAATTTGAAACTGTCACAAACGCTTCCCGGTCGAAAATACAAAAAAAAAAAAAAAAAAAAAAAAAGATAAAATAGTCGCATATTCAGTATACTTTTCCATTTCTAACGGTGTATTTAAATTATATATATATTGCTATTTACTATTTCAAAAAAAAAAAAAAAGGTTTTCCGAAGTTCGATTCCATGATGGTTCTAGTGTTTTTCCGATTCTTTTTGCAGTTTTCCGCGGTTTTTTTTACATTTCAAAACTGTCGCATCTGGACGTAAATGTAAAAAAATAAAATATTCCCACTTGTTCCTCGCACTTTTTAGGTTCTGACAGTATCTTTGGATTAAAAAAATATAAATATATATATTTTTTTAATATATATTTCTCGGGGGTCGATTAGTGTTCGTTTTCATCTTTTCCTTTTATTTTCTCGAGATTTAAAATTACATCTCCTCTTTGCAAACAAAATACCACTTATTCCCGATGCTTTTCCGGTTCTAACAATACCTTTGGTTTTTTAAAAATATTAATATTTATTATTTCTAAAAAAAATATTTTCTTGAAATCGTTTCATGTATTCGACAGAGATTTTTTTGCTCCCAGTGCGTTTGAAGATATCTATATATACACTGCTCAAAACAATTAAAGGATATTGCAGTTTTAGGTGGATTTTGTATCTGGTAAACTGTTTAGCTGATTGATACATGGTCGACAGACATAGTAGGTTATATGAGAATAAATTACACATGTTTGGCAGAAAAAAATGCATTTTATTGCGCATTTGTGTACTAAAGGAAAAAAACACAATTTGTGCATATGAGAAAAAAAGAATAAGAAAAGGTGTTTTCTTCAAAGAAAATCATTTTCAGTAGGGGGTATGGTTTCCACGGGCGGCCAGCAACGTTGAACACCTTTGAGGCATGGACTCAATGAGGCTATTAATGACGAGTTGGGGTATTCTGCCCCACTCTTCCAGAAGAGCTCTTTCCAGTTCTTGGAGAGTTTGTGGGTGTTGCTGGCGGCCAGAAACTCGTCTTCCTAGAGCGTCCCAAACGTGCTCGATTGGATTCATGTCTGGAGAACACGCTGGCCATTCCATTCGAACGATTCCTTCCTCAAAAAGGAAATCCTCCACCAGGTTTGCACGATGTGGCCTGCAGTTATCGTCCATTAAAATGAAGTTATCTCCGATTGCTGCAGCGTAAGGGACTACAATAGGTCTGAGGATCTCATCCCTATATCGGCGACCAGTCAGAGCTCCATCTCGAATGATGTAGAGGTCAGTGCGCCCGTCAATGGAGATGCCACCATACACCAACACTCCTCCACCGCCAAATCTGACACTTTCGTGCCCGAACGCAGGATTATTGCTACTGCCACGGTCCCTCCAGATGAAAATACGCCTATTATCCGGATGCACAGAAAAACGGGACTCGTCAGAAAACAGAATATTGCTCCATTCATTTCTCCTCCAGTTGACATGCTCGGTTGCCCACTCCCTGCGGTCGCGACGATGCCTTGATGTTAATCTAACACATACCATCGGTCGGCGAGCATACAGACTTACAGCATGGAGCCGGTTTCGGACAGTCTGAGTTGAAATCGTGGTGCCTGTAGCCGAGCGAAGGTGTTGTTGGAGAAGAGTAGCGTTCATGGTTCGGTGTCTCCGAGCTGTTAACGCTAAATACCGATCTTCATTGGGCGTTGTTGCCCGTCTACGACCTTGCCCTGGTCTTCGGCCTGCACATCCACTCTCCAAAAAACGGTTCCAGATCCTGGAAATGACACTTTGTGACACTCCAATGGCTTGCGCTACTTCGGCTTGAGTTTGGCCCCCTTCTAACCTACCAACAATTCTCAAAGCTTCTGAATCTGTCAAATGACTTCGCTGAGATATCGTACTCATCGAAACAAAGCAATCACTGAATGCCGATCATCCTTGTCTTCATTCTCTTTTATCCAGTTGAAAGTCAAATTTCATTCGCTGCCGCTGAAGCGACGTTTTTGACGTCGAACTCAAAATTTGCATACTCCACAGTTTGAAAACCAGAAAAATTTGCATTTGTGATTCTCTTCTTCTATTTTCGGCAAAAAAAATTTCGTTTATATCTTTATTTTATATAAAACTTCAAATATCCTTTAATTGTTTTGAGCAGTGTATATTACGCTAACGTACAGTCGTGGAAAAAAAAAAGTAAACACCCCCTACTAACTCCTCAGCAAATCATCGTAGAAGAAAGTTACTGGTACCGAACGATTGGAAATAAAGTCTACTTTTAAATGATGTATTTAAAATTTTCTTAGGGAGTCATCTACATATTAAAACGAATCCAAACTTCATTTTTTTCAATGGCAATGCCCAATTTTAACGAGATATTTCAAATCTTCCGTTCAAACTATGCCTAGACACCAAATTTCAAGTCATTTGAATGATAAGTTTTTGAATTATAAACATTCAAATTTAGTGCTTCTAATGTTAAATTACATTTTCATATTTTTATTTATATCTCCCGAAATTATGCTCCTAATGTGCTAATTTTTTTTGTAGTAATAATACTAATATACCCAAACATAAATAAGCTGAATTTGCAATTTTTATAATTTTATGATATGAATTATGAAATTAATATTCGAAAAAATTATGAATTGCAACCTACAATCTTTTTGATGGATTTAGATTTATTAAGTCCTGCTTTATGGAAATTTAAAAATTTCACATTTTTCTTCCAAGTAGTTTTCAAATCATGCTTAAAATGCGGCAAAAGGATATTTTAAGGGGCCGTCTGTGATAGAAGTGACTAGATATTTTGAAATTTCTTCTGCTGTCGTGTAATCTAGCAGGCTTCATTGACTGCTTGAGTGCTGCTTAAGGTGCCTTGATCAAGAAGGGGGCTCTCTCGGTTAACAATCTAGTACGGAACTTCAATTTGGATACAGCCCTTAAAATACGCTCATTTTAAAATAATTAATTTCTCGGAAACTTATGGTACGAATTGCATAAAAATTCGTTTTTAGGCTAATTGAAGGGTGAAAAGTTCATTTATGCTGTCAGAATTGGGTACTGCTATTGAAAAAAACAAAGTTATGGTTCGTTTTAATATGTAGATGGCCCCCTAAGCAAATTTTATATACATCATTTAAAAGTAGACTTTATTTCCAATCGTTTGGTACCAGTAACTTTCTTCTACGATAATTTGTTGAGGAGTTAGTAGGGGTGTTTACTTTTTTTTCCACGACTGTACGTGGCACAGAAATCGCGATTATTTGTTATTGTTAAATGGCAACGCCCGAGAAACGTATCTCATTGGTTATTGTGTGAGAGTTCTTTGGCAGGATTTAGGGCGATCGGGTTTGTTTGCGTTTTTCTTTTTCGGTGCAATATCTTTCGCTGCAATTATGTATTCAAAATATCATTTGAAATGCCCGTAAAAAATCTCGGCGAATGCTTGAAAGTGAAGAAGAAGTCGAATTCGAGTCGAATCGAAATAGATTCGAAATCCAAATAGATTTCATCGAGAACGCCGTTAACCGATCGGCAAAATAGGCTTAATAACTGTAGCATGCACGCGTTGCTTCTGAAATCCAAATTACTGATTTAAACGTTCTGGGGCATGCATAACTGTGGGTGAAACGTGCAATTTCTGCAAAGCACTGTATTGGAAATGCGAATTAAACAGCAACAAGAAGTTTACAAAATGTTGTCATGACGTAAAAAGTAATTTTGTACAAACATGTAGTTTTCACTGTACGGACCAGCGATACGAATTTCAGGTTCATTTAGGAATATTATTAGCCTCCCCCCCCCCCCCCCCCAGAAGTAAGATACAATAAAACCTGCTTAGACGGAAGCGAAAACGATCAGTGATAAATTCCGTTTTATGCAGGTTATTTAAATAGAACACGGCATAATAGCATTTTTTGGGGGGAGGAGGGGGGGGGGAGCTGGAACTTTTTTTTTTGGTTTATTGCAGGATTCCGTTATAAGCAGACTTTACTCCATTAGAAAATAAATTTGCTGGATGGTACTTTTTTTAAAAATCTATATAGTAATATTTGCTTACAATTTTATTATTTCTTTTTCAGTATTACACTTTATGTTGTATTTGTAATTGCTTTTTCATGTAAAGATTTTAAATAAAAAATTAAATTATTGAAAATATTACATTTTAATTAAATTCATCAGTTAATTTGGAATAAAAAAGTTTAAAGTATGAGACATATAAAAATTTAAAAACTTAACCTTTGACTTTACACAACTTTGGAACTGAACAAGAGTCGGGCCCTGGTAATTTGCACCGTCTCCACCCGCCTCCCTCTGTACGAACCTGCGATAAAAATTTCAGATTGATTTAAGAATATTATTACGGGCCCGGGCAACGCCGTACGGGGTTGCCGTCTCTGTGCATGTCAGGGGAAACCTCTACATTTGCAATACATATTTTCAGTACACTGGAAGATACCATTTCGCGTTTTAAAAGAATAAGGGGTAATTCGCGTTATACAGGGTCTCCCAAAAGTCCCAAACAAATTTTAAAATTCGATATAAAATCAAGTAATTTCCGTAGAGGACTGCGGTTTGGTCTAAAATGCTTCTCACGATGAAAGTTTTCTTCAAGCGAATGAAAATAAGTAGGTCCAAATTGCGATCATAGATAGCACCACTTGTTTGGTTCCACACATGCATTTTTTCTGATTGCCAGATAAGTTTTGACGTTGTGACACAGAAATGACGACTCCCAGCGAAAAAGCTAATTGCGTAGGTTGGTACTTCGAAACCAAATCGAAACTAATTAGAAAATCAGAAAAAAGCGCATGTTTAAAACCATTCATACGGACAAGTGACGCCATTTATGATAGAAGTTTGGAACTATTTTTTTATTCGCTTGAAGAAAATTTTAGATCATGAGAAGCATTTTAGTCCAAACCGCACTCCTGTACGACATTTACTTAATTTTATGGTGAATTTTAAAATGCGTCAGGGGCTTTTGTGACACCCTGCATGTTATTTAGGATTTTTCTGGAACTTTTATTCAAACTCGAGAGTTTAATATATCTAAATGTCAGAAATTAAATCGTTAATTCTTATAACAGGGCCACCTTTGTTCCTTTAGATAGATTTTCGTTTAATACATATAAAATCATACAAATTCGAGGTTATTTTGCAAAAACATGCCGGAACATGCATAGTATCCACAGTGTACGCTGCCGAAGGCAGTAGAGCCAGCAGCATCACGTTCGCTTGGAAAGATTTTCGCTTAAAAATGTAAAATCATTCAGCACTGATCTTAGGTGTAGTTAAGGTTGTTATCACAGGCCCAGGCAAGGCCGAAAGGCGTATAGAGAGGGTCAGTGTATTAAATAAAAAATGATCAGTTTGATTTTAATATCAACAGAATCTAGCGATAACTTCGAAGTTCAAACAGTTTTGATTTTCTTATAGAATCAACATTAAATATCACAAAAAAATATTCTTCAAATGAATCCAGGTTTTGTGTAAACCTGATATGCTGATTTCAAACATGAAATCAGATTTTTTTTTTATATATATTTACAAATGAGTTACTGAAATATCAAATGATATTGCATTATTCAATAATGAACACATTAATAACATAAATTTCAATTAAAAAAAATATTTTAAAATGTTTTCTTGCTTCTCCTTATAATAATAATTACTAGGAGATGGAATCTCATGTCAATTTAAATCTAAAATCTATTTTAGCCATATCGCATTTCCATTTTTAAATATTTTTATATGATATAAAAAACGTGTGAAATAATTTCCATGGAAAGAGTCGTTCAAAATATACCCATAAAGCAGTATTCTGTTATAAAGTGAAGCGTACAAATAAAGATCGATGAATTGTAGATTCTTTTAAAGTTGCATGCATTTAAAATTTCATTACAAATGCATTAAAAATTGCTTCATAGGAAATCTGAGGATGACTGGAAGAATGATGATGTCGGATTTTTGATTTTCAGCCAAAAATACATTAACCGTTCAGTTAGAGCTCACACGCAAATTTTACGACAAACGATATATTTATAAATCCCTTGCAGAGCGTGGGATATTTTTCATAACATTTAATTTTAATCAAGATTTGTCCAGAATTTTTAAAGAAAATTTTACTTCTATAACTTTTGAAAAAAAGTCCCGTAAAGTTGCATTTTCCTTATTTTTTTAAGTTTCCGAAAATTCTGCCGTGAATTCAACAGTATAGAAACTGAATTACTTGTCCATGAAAGAGTTAAATTGACGGCACGAACATTATCTTAAGGCTGTTTTCTAATCCAAAAGGGCAACTTTATGACATAAGTTTAAATTTATTTTTGGTCGGAAATGCATGGAACTAGCAGGTGTTGTTGTTCAGAAACTATGTAATCGAGTTGTTTTTTCCGGTTTTTTTTTTTTTGAAAACGCAATAGATTTTTCAGAAAATAGTGCCAAAATGGACGTTTTGAACCGAAGTTCCCGAAGAAAGCAGAAAATCAAGTCAGCGAAGGGAGAAAAACGCGTTTGTCACGTAATCAAAATCGCTTATAACTCAATAGGTAATTTATTTATCAAAAAATGAAAAGCACAGTTCAATTCCAAATCGCTTCCATAGTCAGGCCTTCCAATTTTTTATCTTTCTGCTAAAAAATGAATTTGTAAATGTGTCCAAATGTTTTGCGCTTGTTGGCAGAGCAGTTAAGAACAGCCTGAAGAAAAATTATGGTCGAACCGTATAGTCGGAGAAAAACCTGATATCTCAGTTTGACTCAATTTTAGCAGGTCTCTAGCTGGTAATGGTTATAATACTTAGCTTTAGGAAAGAAGAAGAAGCAACCACTATGGTGTGTCTGCACTAGCATTTGTATCGTTTCTCTGTTGGAGAGTTTATTATAATTTTTTTTTATTTAAATATTTGCTATTTTTTTTATTCTTAAATATAGATACATTTAAATTATTGAAACTTTTTTGAGTATTGTATGTAATATATTTAATAAGGATTTATTTCCCACAGTAAAACTATTGCTAGTATTTATATGTGTACTTTTATGACTTTCTTAGCGACACTTGTCTGTTGGGGTAAAACCCGATATTCTATGAGGGATAAAAAAAGATATTGGAAAACATTAGGGGAAGATGGCCTAAAATAATCCTAGCGGGCAAAACGATCCACATAGGTTTTCTTCCAGACGGGTCGCGCTATCTACAGGGTAACACACAAACTAGTTGCGTCAAGTGAAGAAGAGGCAATGGCGGTAATCAAACGATCACAGTATAACGCGTCTGAATAGAATTCTTTGAAAAAGTGGGTTTTATAACATCTGCTATAAGATAAGCACTAACTTTCATATTTATTTACATATACAGTTTTTCATGTACAGAAATATGACTTGGTTTACTTAATAGAGTATGTTTTTAGATGTAAATTGCACATGCTAATTTTGTTATGTTTCTCGGCGTCATCTAGTTATATGACGTAAAATGGACGGTCATGTTGCCGGGTAAAATGATCCAATATGTGGATTGTTTTACTGCCATTTTATTGGTTGAAGAAAACCCGGTACCGCTTCCTAGTCATCATGGGAGCCAAATGTCTGACTGTCCCAAACCTTTCCCTTTGATTCCACATGTTATCCTAGGGTCTCCAAAGAAAACGGAATCAAGCACTTCGAGAAAAGGAAATCCATGAAAAGTGTCATTTTAACGAGCAGTCCTTATAAGAATCAACTGTGCTTGGGAACGAAAAATAGAGAACAGAAAGGGAAGATAAAAGAGGCTGCAGCTAAGAAAATCCAATTAAAATATTATAAATCTAAAAACGAAATAGCCAGAACAAGCAAAGAAAAGAGCATGTAGTCAAAGTAAAGACGTATCCCCATCAGTGTAGCCAGTGGGATCCTTTTTTTAAAAAAATTCAGATTTCTTGATTGGCACCACTTTTCTGAAAAGGTAAAATTTCTCTTGTTTTCGCCTTAAATAATATGTCATTAAATAGGGCGAATTTTACTATTTCAAAAAAGTGATGAAAATCGAGAAATCTGAATTTAAAAAAAGTAGCTCACTGGCAACACTGGATATGTTGTTATGGGAATCAGTGTTGCCAACACTATGATTCCCATACCGAAGAAAATTGTGCCTAAAAAACAATATTTGGAATATAGTGAAACAGATTCACAAGATGAACAAAAGTGTATTTATTGCGATGAACTGTTTGCCTTCTCTTCAGAAGGTGAAGGTTCGATCCAGTGTCACATGCATTTTGCGTCGTAAGTGGGCGCAAAATGCATGCGCAGGAGAGTGAGGATTATGTGTATCTTTGCGATATGCATACCTGCCAAGTCTCCGGCTTTTTGGATACCAGTAATTTAATACAGAAAATGTATTTTATTTAATTCGAACATTTGACTGATTTAAAAGAACAACCTTTTCTCTAAAATAATAGTGGTGTGCAAAAAGCCGGAGATTTGGTAACTCTGGATATGTGCTTAAATATTCGTAGTTTTCGGATGGGGCGGAAATAGGCTTTACTTTTCTATCATAATTTTCAAATATTCCATTTTATTGTTTGTTCGAAATTATTTGTGACACTTTTTTTATTTTAAAATTTACATTAAATCAATTATGTATGCTATTTGATTGTAAAGCTTATTTTATTGCATTATGTATTGTCATAATTACTTTTATATTCTTTATTTTGCCGATAAAAAACAATTTACAATAATTTTTAAATGAAGGATCATTTTATCCTTGGGTGAGGTTAAAATGATCTTTTGGGCACATTTTCAAAAATCTATTTTTTTCATTACTCAATTTGTATTTAAAATATTATTAAAGTATGTTTCTGATGCAAAATATAGTGTAAAACATATTAGCATAGGACCAAAGATTTATTTAAACAGTTATGTTATTTTACACAAGTTTTCCCCTTAAGGGGATCATTATAGGCCAACTTCCCCTAATTGAAGAACCTGTAAGCAATGTTTGATGGAAAGGCAGTCAAAACTACGTGAATAAGAGTGCTTGGGATTTTTATAAAGCTGATAAAAAGGTGAACTTCTTTGCTGCCATTTCTTCAAATTTTATTGAAGAGAATTATCATTTTGTCTTTATAGTTTAGTTCTTTAGTTAAAGTTGTAAAATAAAATATGTTGTTCCTTTTTAGAAGAAGTCTAAATCTTTTCATTTCCTGCAAGATTAACATATCCATATGGTAGGATAAGATCAGTGGGTAATACGGTCCGTACGATAGTGTAGTAAATTTTGTTGGAAATTCTAGCTTCAAGAATCAACTAACAATAAGATATGCATTCAAAATATTGTTTGACTTTTCAGAAGATGTCAAAATCATCACTTCTTACTAAAAAAACCAGTCGCAAGAAAATTCCACTTCTTAATTTCTTTAATTAATGTGTTCCATGAATCCGGAACTAGCTTTATTGAGAACTTGTAATTGTAAACTCTTATCATCTGAAGAGCAACCATTGCAGTTAAACTTTTGATTTCAGAGAGGAAGGTAATCGTTGCAAACACAAACTCACTTAGGGATTCCATCGTCTTAAATACTGTCTGAATAGCCACGTACTAAATCTACAGTTACATAAAATGTGCTTTTTTTTCAGAAACTTCCTTTCTGTTAAGGCTTAATCCATACTTTTTAAAATTATAGCAGCTACATAGGAGAAGAATTTCCCCTTGTGCAAACACGGTTAGTTACGAAGACAGCATGGCACGTCCACATTCACAGGTAATGAGCACTTTCCCAATAAAACTACTTTTTCTTTTGGTTAAGTCAATGAGTAAACGGTCAGATATTTTTTTTACACATAAGGGCAGTTTTAGACATGTTCGTTTTCTTGTGTGGAATTATATCTATATACGTTTCCAGAGCATGTTTGACATTATACTGTATATTTTTACCCGTTTTTCAAAATAATTCCTATTTTTGGAACATCATGTCCATTTAGGAACTTTGTGCCTGTAACAACGTCATCTCTCGCAACAACAACTTCAACGAACAATATATGATGATTATATAAAATTAGCAAATAAAGCCTTTGTACAACAATATTAAAAAGCAGAAAAACCAACCTTTAAAAATGCACAAAAATACATGAAAAGCAGCAAACAGCTGTTTAGAATCTACTAGCGAGATTCTTCTTCAGTGCAAGATAGGAAAAAAAGAGCAGCGTGCTAGAAAAAGCAAGGCTGAGCCCAAAGCTAGGCTCAGCCTTGCTTTTAGATTCGCTAGTAGATTCGAAACAGCTGTTTGCTGCTTTTCATGCATTTTTGTGCATTTTTAAACGTTGCTTTTAGATTCGCTAGTAGATTCAAAACAGCTGTTTGCTGCTTTTCATGTATTTTTGTGCATTTTTAAACGTTGGTTTTTCTGCTTTTTAAAATATATGATAAGTCACATGCACGAAACAATTGAGCTAGCCTTTTTCTCTGTGCTATGGCGCTGGTCTTCTATGTAGTAGATCCTTGGTTCAAACCCAGTCAAGGTCATTCTTTATTGCCTACATTTGTGACCAGGAAAAAACATGCAAACTTCACAACAGATGGAAGCATCACAACGAATTTACCCCCAATAGGCAAATCCTCACCGCAAATATCTAAAGAGCGCAAGCCAGAATGTCTAAATAAGACGCTTTCGCTAGGGGTGGAGTGTGTAGCGATGTCATCTCTCGCAACAACAACCTCAACGAACAATATATGATGAATAACTGGCATGGAACAATTGAGCTAACCTTTTCCTCTGTGCTACGGCGCTCGACTTCAATATAGTACGTTCCTGGTTCAAACCCAGCCAGCGGCATCTCCTTGATTACCTGCAATGCCAATAAAAATACATTCTGATTGCCTACAATGCCAATAAAAATTGATTTGACTAACCAAACAACCTTAAGTTTAAATTTATTGTGGTATAATAATTTTCTTTACATAAATTTATTAAAATATTGTTTTTAATGCAAAATATTTTAAGAATTGATCGAATTTTTACAATTGCCATTTATACGTTTCGTTCGTATTGTAAAAAGCCTTCGGCGTCATAAAGTTTAGTATGATGGAAATTTCGGCTTATTAAGTAGCAACTACGCTACCGAGAAGAAAGTTATCATAAAACAAAAATAAAAAGTAGAAAACTAAATTCATTGTTCGAAACCCTTTGCATTGGAGCAAAAGTATGGAGCGCATAAATCACCATCACACGCTCTGAAAATATTCCATCATTTCTGATTTTTCGAAAATAGAAAAAAAATGTCCTATCACAAATCAAGCTCTATTTAAATTTCTGAATTGTCAAGTTACCCTCATCTCATACTAGAGATCTTTTTCTCTTGCAGCCAATAAAAACACATTTCACTAACCAACTAACCTTAATTTAAAATTTATAGTGGAACAATAATTTTCATCACATAAATTTATTAAAAATGTTATTTTTAATATAAAATATTTTAAAACATGTAAAATTGATCGAATTTTTACAATTGTCATTTATAAGTGTCGTTCGTACTCTAAAAAGGCTTCGGCGTCATAAAGTTTAGTACGATTGAAATTTCGGCTTATTAAGTAGCAACTACGCTACTGAGAAGAAAGTTATCATAAAACAAAAATAAAAAGTAGAAAACTCAATTCATTGATCGAATTTTTACAATTGTCATTTATAAGTGTCGTTCGTACTCTAAAAAGGCTTCGGCGTCATAAAGTTTAGTACGATTGAAATTTCGGCTTATTAAGTAGCAACTACGCTACTGAGAAGAAAGTTATCATAAAACAAAAATAAAAAGTAGAAAACTCAATTCATTGTTCGAACCCTTTGCATTTTATGGAGCCCATAAATCACCATCACACGCTCTGAAAATATTCCATCATTTCTTATTTTTCAAAAATAGAAAAAAATGTCCTGTCACAAATCAAGCGCCATTTAAATTTCTGAATTGTCAAGTTACCCTCATCTCATACAAGAGATCTTTTTCTCTTGATTTATGAACGAAACAGAGCAACGCAGGGTTCTATTCCGTATACCGGAGAAAGAAAAAGCCTTCTTCCTCGGACAATTGAAAAATAATGAATGGCATGGAACAATTGAGCTAGCCTTTTCCTGTGCGCTACAGCGCTCGTCTTCTATATAGGTTCCTGGTTCAAACCCTGACAACGCCATTTCCTTGACTGCCTACGACGCCAATAGATACATTTGACTAACCAACCAACCTTAAGTTTAAATTGATTGTGTGCAATCATTTTCTTCACATAAATTTATTAAAATATTATTTTTAATACGAAATATTTTAAGATGTGTAAAATTGATTGAATTTTTACAATTGCCATTTATTAGTCTCGTTCGTACTGCCGAAAGCCTTCGGCGTCATAAAGTTAGTACGTCTGATATTACGGCTTATTAAGTAGCAACTACGCTATCGCGAAGAAAGTTATCATAACACAAAAATAAAAATTAGAAAATTAAATTCATTGTTCGAAACCCTTTGCATTTGAGCAAAAGTATGGAGCACAGGAATCACCATCACACGCTCTGAAAACATTCGATCATTTCTGATTTTTCGAAAATAGAAAAATAAAAAATTCCTGTCACAAATCAAGCTCTATTTAAATTTCTGAATTGTCAAGTTACCCTCATCTCATAGAAGAGATCTTTTTCTCTTGATTTATGAGCGAAACAGAGCAACGCAGCGTTCCATTCCCTATACTGGAGAAAGAAAAAAGCCTTCTCTTTCGAACAATTGAAAAATAATGAATAGAATTTTCATTTTAAACGTTCTGGTGCGTATTTCAGTGGAAAGGCATTATGTTTTAAATAATATCCGCAAGCTTTGTTAATGTTAATTGACTTCATTCTAAAAAGAAGATAATACATTCATGGGGAATAAAATGAACAAAGAGTTTGAATCTTACATTAGCGAGCAGTTTTTTTCCTCTTCTGTATATAATAATGAATACAGTAATAAAATAGCCTAAAACATGATGAATTGTCCACTAGCTTTCAAGTCTGATCACAGAGACCATAAAACCACAAAATAAAGAACGATCTTACATTTCATTGATGGAGAATAGGAAAAATTCATCAAAAATCTGATTGTTTAAAATTTTTGTAACAACTTTAGGTTGATTTAAGAGCAACGGACATATTACTAATTGAGAACAAACAGTGTCTTAAAAAGACGCGTCAAACAATAATGTGAATACATGATAGCAATCTATTATAAGGCGAATTTGTCTTAGACTTCGGGAAAAAATGTGTGGTAAATTAACATTATCTTTGCAGCTCTGACACTAAATAAAACATAAAACAGATAAGACATAATACTAACACTATAAGCATTTATTAATGTGTTCTGAATGGTTTTTGTGGTATTAATTTTCTCAAAAATGTACACTTTCAGCATTTATATTTTCATTTCAGAAATGTAAGAAAATGAATTAAATATTTTGAAATAAAAAAAACTATTAAAATATCTGCGTATATCTATTAAATATAGTGATTTTTTAAGTTTTTATTAATGAATGGAACTTTTAGAACCAGTCAAATTTTTTATCATGAGATTTTGGAAATTTTTCAACTTTACTATTCAAATAAGTATCCATTTAACCTAATTATAAAACACTAGGCAGACTTGAATACATTTAAAAAATCAAATAAATTAAAAAATATAAAAAAAAACATTTAATTAAAAAAAGAAACATACAAAGTAGACGTTTCGCTAAGCATCGTATAGCCTCATCAGTACTAACATCAACAATAACAGAACATGGAACACGCTCTGGACGCAGTCAAAGTTAAAGTTATTCTCTTACAAATAAGAAATATTCATTAAGAATAGAACCTGATTCGTTCAAGGTATATGGGTCCATAGATTAACATCCACGATCGGACATTCCCATAGAGCGTAATGGTAATGCGATTGCGATCGTAGCGCCCTTAGTGACAATGGGGAAGAAACTCCCCATCCTTGTAGTATGCTTATTATTGAATATCTACCTTATTGTGATCTTTCTTTTTTAAATGTTGCATGTTTACGTTTTCGATAGAATCTTACACCGATACATGAACTTAGAATAGACATTCTATTTTATATATCTAATATCTATTCTATGTTCATGCACGGATATATGGTTCTTTTTTTTTTTTTTTTTTTTTTTTTTTTTTTTTTTTTTTTACATGATTAGTGAACGGTTTTAAGTGCAACGAATACTAGGTAAAAATTTCGCCTTGAATGCTATATATCAAAAGCAATGGTGTAACATAAAAATACACGAAATGTTGAACTCTACAAGTCCCAGAAAATTTCATAATTTTTCCCCTTTGGCAGGAAAATTTTTATAGCCCGTGTTTTATAAATTTAAGAAGTTTAACGTATTAAACAATCGTTACAATAATCTTTTAAAATTCACGCATTTTCACTTCCTTACAGATAAAATAAAAATATTGTTTTTAATGTAAATAACGTACAATCAATTCAATAATGTTCATAATATTAACATATAAGAAATAATAATAATAATATTACAGATAGGGAAAAATTCCTTTCGACAAATTTTTAGAATTGTATAAATCTAAAAGTTAAAAATAAATAGAGGTACTGACATTACACTCAATAAAATTTTATTCAATATGAATAAATTGACACAATACCTGAATTTGATTTTTTACAATTTAATCTTTATAAACTTACATATTTGCATTCTTAACAGAATTTTCTGGCGGCTTTCTTTTATATTATTAGTCTAATTATCATTTTGTAAGTTAAAAATAAACAATACAAGTACGGAAAAAAAAAAAAAAAAAAAAAAAAAAAAAACAGCAGCTAAATAAATAAAGCAAGCATGAATAGAATATCGTCTGACACCTGTTTCGTTTTAGGAAAGTATAGATATTCAAACCATAGAGGATAAACATATTTCTTCAACATAGGTAAATTTCGGAGGTTTGTTAGTTCTTCCCCCTTGCCGATAGTGATGCTAGTACTGTTGCCATTACAGATTTTGCCGTAAATGTCCCATCTTGGTCCTTAATCTATGCATGGGTACAGCTTAGTGAACCATCCAATAGAGTTAGCCAAAAGCTAGTTAGCTTCCAAAGCATAAAAGCCAACCTAGCTATAGTTGAATAATTTGGAGAAAATATTAGCTAAAATCTCAAAGCCAAGAAATAGGGAAGCTACCTTTTCCTGCCGGTACATGCTTGAAGGAAATTTTTCTTTTGCCATTTTGTTATTACAAATCCATGCTTATACAACACGTATTTACAAGGAAACCACTTTTGGTGCTGCTCGCACCTAGCATCGAAACCTGGTGCAATATGTAGCCCTATACATAAACGTTAGAGAGCCGTTAAAATTTCTCTGTTAAAATTATATTTTATCTATATATTTTTTATACTTTTAATTTTTTATTATTGAATTTTTAATTGTTTATTTCACGCCAAAAGTGAGTTAAATCGCCAAATATGGCGCTGCAATTTTTTCGCTTGCTTTATCCCAGGAGTATTAGAATGAAATCAGACTAAGATTTGTTTGATAATTGATAGCATAAAGAAACAAAAATTAGGGAGGTTTCCGTACAGACGATAAATGTATAAATAGTAAATATATTTCTGTTAAAAGCTTTCAAGATAATTAAAAACTACTTTTTTAGTAATATACGAAATAAGCAAACTACAGTGAACTCTCGTTAAGACGGACGGATAGTCAAGGGCAAGCGTCTTTTGTCCGTATTTACGACAGTCCATTATAACAGGAGTTCATAAATCTGTCGTTTTACACTGCTGTAAAAAATACTTATTATGAACATATATATTGTAATATGGTAAAAAAAAAAAATTCTCCAACCATTTTATGCTACTTTACTAAAAATACTAAAACGTACGAGAACAATTCCAAAATGAAAAAAAAAAAATACATTTGAAACTCAAGTTTACATTGAATCATACTTACATTGTTACTTGAAGGTGCAAAATGGTAGTACATGAAAGAAAACGGTCGAAATTACATAATAGGCTATTTAAAAATAGAAATTATCTTTATTTGTTTTTTCTTTGTAAATGACCTAACTTCGATATCATTCTCAAGTTTAGCCAAATGTTCAAAAGTGCTCTCCCAAACCCCCACCCCCACTGATTCTTCTCACAGTAGGCGCTGAATGAAAGTGAAACCTTCAGAAAATCGCCCCTTGAATACTAGGCCTGAGTGGCAAAACTGAGTGGCCTGAGTGGCACAAAACTGGCGGTTGTCGAAGACGGATTTTTTTTAAAGATATTCACGGTCTCCTGAATTTCGACACCAGTATTTTACAAAAGATGTCTTTGTCTTGTTCAATCTCAGAAAATTAAAACGGAAAACACTTAAAAAAATTACACTGCTCAACAAATTTGAACTTTTGCTCTGCCCTAAAACAGAAATTAGTTGTTTTTTATGCGGTTTTTTGTGCTGATTCCGAATCTAGTTTTAGATTTACTCCAGCACGTCAAGTTTGAGAGATATTTGCATATTTCAATTTATGCAAATTTAGCAAATTTTATACAAGTATTTGCAAATTTAAGTTATAAAGCAATATCAGACAGGGTTTTTTGTTTTATGTTATGATTACTACCTAATTTTCTTCACAAAAACGTTGTTTCTGAGATTATACTAACATGTGACTGTGAAATATTGTACCTAATTTGCATATTTTTCATGTTTTTCTAATAATGTTTCTTGACGTTCAAATATTTCTGCCGCACGAGTACGCTAATATGTTTCTAAACCAGTTTTTTGAGCTGATTTCAAATCTTGTATCTGTTTTCTTCTATCACGTCTAGTTTTTGAAAAAAGTGAAATTTTAGTTTTTGGTGAAAAAAGCCAGAAATAGCTTTTTATGATACTTTGTATGATAAACTTCAACTAGTTAGGATAGATTCTACTACTTATTTTTTTTTTTCGATTATATAAATTTTTGTTTATGTCTCTGATATGAATCTGACCCTGTTCACCTTCTTGTCAATAAATTACACACCCCTAAAAAACATCTTATATCCAACCTGCGTTAATGCCATGCAAAAGTAGAAATTCATCTTACTCTAAAACTAGACATGACATAAGAAAATAGACTATAGATTTGAAATCAGCATCAAAATCTAGTCTAGAAAAACAATACGTCAATTCTGTGACAACGATTTTAAAGTTGATAGTGATGTAAACATTACACCACTGAAAAATATGCAAATTAGGCTTAATAACTGATAAATAAATGTTAAGAATATGTAAATCGTGACATTTATCTGAAGCAAATAGTCAAGTAGTCATTATCTAGAAAACGTAATTAGATGTGACATATATTGTATCTAAAATTTGCATAAAATAGCACAAAAAAGCTTAAATTTGCATAAATTTAAATATGCTAATTTCTCAAAACCTGGACTCCCTAGAGATAAACGGAAAGCATATTCGGAATCAGCGCCAATAACTGATCTAGAATCAACTAATTCTAGTTCTAGGACAAAACCACTGTTGTGCGGTGTTATTGGTACCAAAATTCAAAGGGACTGTACACACGCTGAAAAAAAATTCGCCTCCGGCAGCCGCCATTTTTGTGTCAGCGCTCCGGCCCGGCCGTTGATTATGTCACACGTCCGAACATGAGAATTAGAGCGAGATTTCTACCCTTTTCATCTTAAAAATACAATAGAAAAAATTTTGGGATTTTGTTGTCCAGACGAATATTCGTCCATGTTAACGAATGAATTCTTAAATTGTACATATTAACCCTTTATCTACTGACGGCACTTATAAGTACCATTAAAATAACTTGTTATAAAATTAATTTAATACATCGATTAGTTGAAATACAGTTTAGAATGAGTTATAGATACATTACTTACTAAAACTTATTAAATGATTATGTAAGTCTTCTAATGTAGTTTAAACAATTCGCTAAAAATGCTTTAGAAGATAAACTTTTCATGAATTCCTAATTCAGTACATAAAGGGTTAAACGAGTCTGTTACATGCACTTCCTACAGACCTGAACCGGGGATTTTGTTTTTGTAAGTAATAACGAGAAATCCATCTTTAAACTTATTTCCTTTTGAAGTCGGATGGAATAAAGTTTCGAATGTTTAAAATGAAATATTGTTGTATTGTTGTATTAAATGTTGTCCTTTGGTAAAAGTAATCATAAAGTAAATTAATATTTTTATACAATTTAGAAAGCTTACTGTGCCTAATTAGGCCGGAAATTACAATTTTAACTGGAGTCCAAAACACTGCTCACACACAACAAGCAACTATGACATTCGGCTAGGGTTGCCGGAGAGCTCTCTCTACTTTTGAAAAAAACGCCAACTTTTTCCCCGCCAAAAATGGGAATATAATGTTGTAATTTTTCAAAATCAAATTTGTTAGTTCTTTAAGTAACTTTTTTCAATATTTTATACTTATTATTGACTAATTTATATTTTTAAAAGCTTTTTTTTAAAAAAAAAAACTTCTGTGTTAATAGTCCGATAAGGAGTTTGAAAATTGAATTTTCAAAAAGTTATGCTGCTGTAAAATCAAATAATATTATTTTAACAGAAAAATTTTATCGATTCTCAAACTTCATACTTAAAATGCACCAGGTCCCAATGATAGGTGCGAGTTTATCCAAAAGTGGTTTCCTTGTTAGTAATAGATTTTACAAGCAAATGCTTCATGTACCGTTTGCTTTTTTAATTGTTATTATAAATCTGTAAATTATTTTTTAAAAAATACAGATCTTATCTACTTATTACTATTCGTGCGGATTTTTATGCCTAGAAAGGAATTTCCTAATATTATATTTCATATGTAGAAGTCAAATAACTATGTTTATTCTGTACTTCACATTTATTTCGCACTCTGTAAACAGGTATCGTTATAAATTTATAATTTAAAAAATACCGATTTCAGGCATTTAGAAACATATCCATACTTATTTATATACCTAGGCATCAATTACTTAATAATAGATTTTACAAGCTGAAGCCAATTAAACTTTGATGCTAATTTTCCTTTTTATCCTGAAACTGAAAATTTTAAAAGTCATTAACTAAAGAGATTTTATCATCAGTCTGTTCCAGGCGTAATTTGCTACTTTTTGTTAATGCACATTTATAGATAAACATAATGTAACATTTTCCGCCAGACGCACTTCATTGCCTGCTACACCTCTCGCAAATTCATAGCATATTATTAGCTTCCGTATCTTTTCTTTTGTCTACGAAAAGCCCTTGTTAGCGGTACGGGTTAACGCCCCTCTACATAGGGCCATTAAGAAAAACAAGAACGAGCGCAATAAAAC
Source organism: Maratus speciosus (assembly GCA_963932465.1). Classification (NCBI taxonomy): domain Eukaryota; kingdom Metazoa; phylum Arthropoda; class Arachnida; order Araneae; family Salticidae; genus Maratus; species Maratus speciosus. The sequence goes on from OZ010786.1 coordinate 344,547,375, forward strand.
TAGGGGCGTGCGGTCACACGCACAAATACACTCATACTCGCTTTGTCATCGGCAGTTATTGATAATAACGATAGTAGGTGTGTGATCAATATTTATGTGACGTCACGCACCTGCAGGGAAAGGATTTCAAAAGGGGAAAGCAACAACAGAACACGAAGCTCCTTCTTGGAATGTGGCGAAAAATTTCGCATATTAATAGAGGATTGAAAATAAACATGCACGAAAACCTGAACATGTAATCCATAACAGAACAAAATCCAGAGAGGAGCAAGATTTTGGAACAGATATGCTTGTAGTCCACTGCCAAGACCGCATTTTACTTTATTTTTCTATTTTTAATGAGGAATAGAAACAACAAATAAACTAAACTGAGAATTTTTTGTTACGATTTCGCATGCAAGACAATTTACATACATATCAAAATTAAGAGGAATACAGAAATGTGACAAATAAGACATATTAAAAGTCCAAAATTAAACTACTGCTGGCTTTTTTCAAAATGAAAAATTGAAACAACTTATTTATGTCAATATTTATCATCAGGGGGAAAGAGTCCCCCGAATCTCAGTTTAAGATAATTTCTTAACACATGAACCCGAAAAGTTAACAGAACTAAAAATTGATTTTCCCCACCCACCCACACACACACACTACCACGCTCACCTACCCCTGAAGTAAATCCTTAGTTCGTGTTTCTCTTAATGTATAATTATTTTAAATCGTTTGAGAGAAAAATAAATTTTATTATTTTCTCAAAATCATGACAGAGAAGGAAAATTTGGCTAATTAAATTTGAAAATCTAGGGAGAGGCAATTGCCTCCTCTGCACCCCCTTTTGGGCGCTCATGAGCCTGAATAGCGTAGCTAGAATCTTGCTCTGTGAACAATTTGTTCAATTATTGAAAGTTCTATGATATTATTCATAGAAGCAGTTTTGCATTTCTGAATTAACCGCATTAAATTAATTAAGTAATGTTAATTCGATATTTTTTTATTCGATTTTGAATTTATAAATAAGTAAACAAATCGATAAAGTAATTGAAGAAATCAGGTTTGTCATTTATTTTAAATTTAAAAATAAACTTTTGTAAAAAAAAATATTTTTCTGTAATTTTTTTTTTCTTTTTCGTTCTGACACGTTTACATCATGTACCGCTTTTCTAATTAATTAAAGTGACACATAAAGTGGAAAATATTGCCTTCTGCATAAATGACTATTTCTTCAAGGTGTTTCATTCTCTTTCATTAACAATACATAGAATACCCATGAATTAACCCTTTAACTACTGACGGTACTTATAAGTACCACTCACTTTAAACTTTTATCCCATAGTGAATATTACTAATATTCTAATGGTACTTTACGAAAACACTCTTTTAACTCCACTTTATCCGAATACATTGCAGCAGTAGTTCTAGGTTTGGTATTTTAGCGAGGAAGGAGGCTATCTTTGACACAGACGAGGTGTTTTGTGCCGACATTTTGTACAGATTGTCACATTCGTGTTTTTATTGCTGCAAACACAGTAAAGGATATAAGATAAGCGATAGATTTTTTTTTATGTGTTCATTATAATCTTAGAATACAATTTGACTAGTGAGTTATAGGTGAACGACGTATGTATTTGATTTAACAGTTGAATTACTCGGCGGTACTTATAAGTATCGTCAGTACACTGGGTGTTGGAGAAAAACTTCTTGTTTACTTTTCGTCTGTGTAGTTATCCCTCATTTTCATCTGCTTTAAAATGTAATTTACTAAAATGTAGTGTAGTAATGATTTCCCTGATATTTCTTTTCTGTTTCATTGTTATTTTTTTTTTATAGGAAATCGAAAAAGTTGTGGCACCGGCTCGTTTTTGCTATGCTAAATAGCATATGTAATTTCATATATTGCATATGTGGAGATGCGAGAGAACATGTTGTTCCTGGAATATAGACGTCGCATAAATAAAGGACTGTTAACAAGATCGAAACCAAAAAAAAAAAGGGTTTTTTTAACCCTTTCAGGGGCAAAGCATTTTCAATTCTAAAGTGTTGAAATAAATGATTGGCACCGGAATTTGCCAAACGATTTATTTGTAAATATGAAAAAGCCTATATTTCACATACTTTTTAAATCGAAACATTTTTCTGGTGCCATTTGAACTGCTTTGTGTGTTTTCTGTTACGATATTTTAGTCGTAGTGTACTGACGATACTTTAAAGTACCACTTTAATTAATTGCCTCTAAATTAATAAATTTCTCACGTGTGAGTATTTTTGTTATGTTTATCCTTTAATTTTCCTTGTAGTAACTGAAAAAAAAAATATTACATGAAAAAAATTGCAGCAGATCATAATGCAGTAGATAAAGGGTTAATACATTTTGTTTAGAGAAAGTGAGTGAAAAAGGGCGTTTTTTAAGTGAAGTTTCACACTTTTTGCCCGTTATATACCATTTTCACCGTTACAATCGAGTTTTATGTAATGTATTTTTATATAGGATCTAAAATTTAGTTCTCGTAACATTCGAGCTCACTATAAGCAAATTCGACTGTATTGCTTATAAAATGTACAAAAAATAAACGTTTCGTAGTTTTTATATGTATAAAAATTATTCTTTGTTGAATACACGACTAAACAAAAACGTAAGGAAAAGCACAAATATAGGGGCTAAATTATAAATTTGAGGGCACACTTTCTTTTGTGTACTCCTACCCCTAGAACACTTTATACATTTTTTAATTCTGTTACTAAGCCTAATTTAAATTTTAGGGACTTTTTGAGATCTGGGCCGTAAATCGAGTCCTGCACAAGTGGCAATGTTTGGCAAATTCTTCCCAAAAAAAGGGGAGGGAATTAATTCGAACTTATATTCACTGCTGAATATGAGCGTATATTGCTTAAACATGGTTTTTAAATAAGTTATGCATTTTTACGGTAAATTACATTTAGCATACTAAAAAATGTTTGCAAAATACAGATAAAACGGTTTGCAGGACCACACAAAGAATTAGATATATGGCCGTCAACGGATGATAATTTTTGGAAGTGTGATTTTACTAGTTTTAAGAGTATTTTAGTCTGAATTAAACTTTAGCTAAATAGTGGGTGCGCATGTAAAAGTAGAAGATAAAATACAGGGCTGTACAAATGTATTCAAGTAAGTTTCCGTCTATTGGTATAAATTACTGAAAGTGAAATTTCAATTTATTATTCGTTTGCTTGCTAAACTAAGTTTTCGTATTATATAGCATATATGCCAACATTCAGATCAAATACAGAATTGTACACAAGAACCGGAATATATATTTGGCTATGTTCAGTAATTGCTGAAATCAGTTTTAAATGTTTTATGCGTTTTCTAAAATGTTTACTTAAGAATCTTATTTACCTCATTTCCCTAAACAACGAAGGTCTTTCAAAGTATTACGGAAGTATTAGAAAGTGCTTCATAGTCTATGCTTAATGCATGGTTTTTTTTCTTCTTTTGTTTTCAGAGAGTAATCGCCAGAACCACCGAACTAATTTGAAAAGTAAAGAGGTAAATTGATTCTGACCGACTCTGTTACAACATAGGCTATAATTTATGTCGGTACCACTACCCAGGAGCGTATGCATGAGCAAAAAACGTTTTAAAATTGCAATAACTGTGGGGAAAGTACCCTGAAATTTGGAATATTTATTAGTTTAAGACGTAAAAGTTCGTTTAGAACTATTTCTAAAAAAAATTGAAATTTAAAAGGGTGCAACGATCGAAAAACGTTCTAAATAACAATTTATTTGGAAGTTTTAATGCCAGGAATTTTAAATGTGACATGGTTGTGTTTTTTAAGACATAAATGCTGGCACAGAAGAGTTTAAAAAAATTCGAAATTTACTAAATGGCATCAGGAGTAAAAAACGTTCTAAATTTGCGATTATTATTAAACGGTTGGAGATTAAAAATTTGAAATGTGGTATGATGGCTAGTTTTAATATGTAAATGCAACCTAAGAACCATTTTAAAATATTGAATTTAAAAACGTGAAACGAGCGAAGAACTTTAAAAAACGTTCTAAATCTCAATTTGAATGGAGTCATTAGAGCATGAACGTGAAATGTGACATGATTTTTACTTTTAATACGTAAATATTCGCAATAAACTTGTATACAGGAAAAGCGCTAGTGATGCGACTGGCATAAACAATTACGGGCTGGCCGCTTCGCTTTTCATATGACAGCCATTTTTACTCAAAAATTGTTTTTTGAATAACACTCCATGAAAGTTACATTTTTAGAAAGCTTCATATAAAATAAAATCTTTGAGAGATGAATTACATTCAGATATGTATATTACCTGAGATAACTTCAGTTAAAATTTTGTTGACAGCCTAATATCCCTTTTCATCAAAGTAAACACACATTATTCTTAATGAGCGGTAAAAATATTAAATCATGAAAGTAATCATTCACAAAGCAAGTTCTCCAGCCATGTATTTTGCAGCGCTGTCTGGTGTCAGCAAAATAATAGGCCAATCAAAGTTTAGCATAATTAAGTTAGGTGTAGAGAGATATGGCCAAGGAGGAATCTTTTTTCATAACTCCATGGTTATAACTCAACATCCTTCACAATCTTTAGTACATTTATTAGCAAGGTGCAAATCTCGACAATAGCATTTTTTTACTCGCAAACAAAAATTGTTATTTTTTGCGTGTGTAAGTTAGAAACAATGCTTTGACACTGAAATAAAAAGTTTTGTTTAAATTACGATTTAAATAGCAATAAATTATTTAAAGCATGACTTTGAAATTTGACATGGTTGTAACTTTTGAAACGTAAATGCTCCCAGTTATCATTTTCTAATAAGTCGGAAGTTTAAAAGTGTTCATAAACAAAAAACGTTCTAAAATTCCGATTTCTGTGATACTGTTCGGGGTAGAAGCCTGAATTTACATGCTGGTTACTTAAAATATGTAAAGGTTCATTAAGAATCGTTTTAAAAATATTTGTAATCTTGTAAGTCGGGCTTCATTCTCTGATTAGCCGTAGGTATTTGCAAAGGTAAAATAATTCTGAAAAAAATAATAATAACTTATCTTTAAACAGATATCTAGCTAAATATTTAACAATAAACAAATATCTAACTAAAAGACCACCTATACCGTCTATATTTTATTTCGACTCCATCAGGTTTTTATATAATTTTCATTCTTCATAAAAATTAAATACCATATAAATTGTAGAAGACTGATATATACTTTGAGAAAAGAAATTGACTTTCATTGCTTTTAAATGATTAATTACTCTAAGAAAGGAATGATATGTAAACAAAATGTACATATATTGTGTTTCCTTTCTACTTACAAAGGTTCTAAGAGAACTCATTTTAATTTGAATGCGTAGATTATTTAAATTATATATAATCTCTTTAAAAAAGAGAGCTGATATCTACTAAAAACCGGCTTTTCAAAAGTAAAAAAAAAGCTGAGCTAAAAAAAAAAATAATTGAAAGTTCTATGGCTAAAAAATGGTGTGATATCAAATTTCCAAGCTTATATTATGGTACTTATTTAACATTTTCCATTAAAAAAATTACCATTTGTAAGTCGAGTGCCTTCGTATACGTTAATAGAAATTCTTTTCTCCTGTACTAGATACATCATAACGTGTTTATGAAAATTCAAATGTTTTAAAATTATGCGTGGTGGGCTTGGTGGCCATCTTTCCATATTTTACACAAATTTCTAAACACCCAAGTTCGTAAACGCTTGCGTAATAAGTTTGCATTAATAGCACTTTAAAACTTCTGATTTTAACTACGTATAAATAAATTTAAAAAGACTTATTTTGAGAAAGGAAGTTGATTGTTACAGCTTTTAAAGGATTAATTACTCTAAAAAAGTAATCATAAGAGGAATCGCGAAGATACGTCAAAAGTATCTTAACAGAACACACAAATTTCTAAGCACGCAATTCCATAAATGTGTGGAAATTTTCAAATCATTCGAACATAGAATCAATGAAGGAGGTGCTTGAATTATTTTCTTGAAATATTTAATGAATATTTTACAGATACATGATTCTATACATATTTACAATAAGTATTATCAAATACTTAATCTGGCTTAATCTGGCTGGAAGAGAAAAAGTTTCTCTTCACACTCCCCATCTGAACTCTTAAAGAGTTCACAAATCAAAATTCCATCATAAAATCATAAAAATTCAATTTTTCGTATCAGTGGTTCAGTAATCTAATACAATTTTTAAAATTCGAATACAAAATACTAAATATAAAAATTCAAACAGTATCTAATTAATCACTTAATTAGTCAAATTCAAAATATCAATTAATTCTAAATAAAACACTTTAAATTCAAACAAAGTAAAAATAATGACAGTTAAATAACACACACATTTTTTTTGCAGTTAAATCATATACTTACTTATACCAAAATTCAAAAAGATTCTATATATAAATAAGACTAAAAATTAAAAAGAGAAAGAAAATATTTAGAGTCCTAAATGCAGAAAAAACAAACTAAATAAAAGTCTATAAAAGTTTATGAATGTTTATAAAAAGTCTGCAAAAGGTCATTTGTTAGTCATTTTGTATTTCAAAGGGATACAAGTGCTGAATGGATCTTTTTAAGATTCCACTCGCTGTTTTTATTTCGTATGAACGAATATTGCCATCTCTTCCAGGAATGGCAGTCTGAATCTTACCAAGTTTCCAAAGAAACTTATTTTTTGCGTCATCTTGAATAAAAACAACATCGCCCACTTTCAGTGGCGTATGGACATTAGGATTTTTCAAGGAATGGGCTGTTTTCAAATCCATCAAATATTGTTTTTTCCATTTGGTCCACAATTGTTTCAATAGTAAAGATTGATATTTTTTTCTTTTCAGGAGTGTTGATCTCTTTGAATAATCTTCAATTATTTCAAAAACATTAATAGGAAATGAAAGTTTTTTTCCAAAATTTAAAAAGTGCATTGGAGTAAGAGGTTCAGGTTCATCGCTGTCGCTATATACATACGTCAGAGGTCGTGTATTCAAAACTGCTTCCACTTCTGTCAACAGAGTCACTAATTCATCATAACTGAAGAGTGCTCTACCAATTACTTTTCTCAAACAGTCTTTGACTGACCTTACTAGTCGCTCATAGAAGCCTCCCCACCATGCTGCTCTTTCTATAATATTCTTCCATATAATTCTCTCTTTTGTAATAAAATTTAATAATACTTTGTCTGTCAGTATGTTGTATAAAATTTCGAGTTCACCTTTGGCCTTTTTGAAGGTTTTTGCGTTGTCAGAATAAATAATTTTGGGATTTCCTCGTCTAGCTGTGAATCTGCTGAATGCCATCAAAAAATAATATGTTGTCATATCAGACGCTAGTTCCAGGTGAATGGCTCTAGTCACGCCGCAAGTAAACAGGACAATGTAAGATTTTTGCGTTTCTTTAAAATTTCTGATATAGTCTAAACCGCATAATCTAAACCGCAGATTGCGAATGGCGGTGCTTCACTAGCTCTGTCTTTTTGTAATGGTGCGGTGATCTGGCCTGCTAGTTGGGAGAAATATTTTTTACATATTATACAATTCTTGATAACACTCTTGACCAACTGACGACCTTTAGGTATCCAAAAACGAGATCTAATTTTGCCAAAGTACTGGCTGTCCCTCCATGCATAATTTTCTCGTGTTCTTGACGAACTATTAGAGTAGTTAACCAAGAATATTTGGGGAGAATTATTGGGTTTTTCTCTTCTGCGGACAGGTTAGAAAATTCGAGCCTTCCGCCCAACCTCATCAACCCGTTTTTGTCAATAAAAGGCATGAAATTTGATAAGGATGACGTCTTATCCACTGATTTACTATTTTTTAGAGATTCTATTTCTTCCTTATAAAATTGTTTTTGTTCAGACTGTATCAAAAAAATTTCAGCTTCGAGTAATTCTTCGGTTGTTACTACGTCTTGCACTTCAGTTGATTTTTTCAGCTTCATAATGAATTTCTTTACCCAAACGGTAATTCTCAAAAGTTTCTCTAAATTACTATATTTTGAAATGTTTATGGGATTTTCGAGTTTTTTGACTAAGCACTCGCTCTGAAAAACATCGTTAGGATTTTTTTTTTGTATTCTAATTCATCTGAGTAAGCAATTTCTTTGTTTTCTGATATTGGCCAACACTCAGGAGGTAAACTTAAACATTCTGGTCCCTGTAACCAAGTTGTATCATTGATTATCCTAGAGATTTTTGATCCTCGAGAAACTATATCAGCTGGATTGGCAGTACCAGGACAATGATACCAGTTATCAGGTTAGGTCAATTTATGGATCTCTTCAATTCTGTTTCTGACAAAGGGTTTAAACTTTTTAGGGGATCCTTTTATCCAAAAATAGGATATTTTTGTATCCGTCCAGTAATAAGTCGGTACATTCAATTTTAGAGCTTTCAAAATGTTACTACTTAGCTTGGCCGACAACAATGCGGCCATCAATTCAAGCCTTGGTAAGGTAAGCGCTTTCAGTGGAGCAACCCTGTTTTTCGAAGCAACAAAAACTGTTCGAACATTTTTGGTGGTTGTTGGTACATGTAAATAAGCAACCGTACCATAAGCCTTCATGCTCGAATCGGCAAAAATATGCAATTGTAGGTCAGAATCATGCCAATTGGTGATGTCAGAAAAATAATATCTGAGTACTGAAAAGTTTTTCAAATGAGGGAGTTCGTTATATCAGCTACTCCAAAGTATACGTAAATCTTCGGGTAAGGTGTCATCCCAATCTAGACCCAAATTCCAAATTTGTTGAATTATACATTTTAGTCTTAATGTAAATGGTCCTAGGAATCCAAGTGGATCAAAAATCCTGCCTAAAACTTGTAGAATAAGTAGAATAAATCTTTTGGTGTCTATTCTTTTTGAAACGAAATCAACTAAACCTCGAACATCAAAATAAAGTAAATCTTTGGAATTATTCCAAGCGATTCCTAAAACTTTATAAGGGAAATTTTGTTCTCCAAAAGCTTCAGAATTGTAAACTCGTGGATAGGGCTTGATCAATATTTTCATGATTTCCTATAACATCATCAACATAGATATTTTCATTTAAAAATTTTACTTTGTTTGGATATTTTTCGATGTATTTTTTCAAGTGGTGTTTAACTGTTGCAGCCAATAAAAAGGGACTGCTACTAATTCCAAATAACACTTTGATGAATCTATAAATTTCAAAGGGTTTAGAATTATCAAACAAATCTTGTGAAAATAAAAATCTTGTTACATCACGATCGTTTTCATCTATAATTATTTGTAGAAATGCTTGTTTTATATCAGTTGTAAAAGCTATGGGATTAAATCTAAACCGTAACAAAACATCAAATATTTCAGGATACAAATTTGGACCTACATGCAGGCAATTATTCGAAGACAGTGAGCCTGTGTCATGAGCAGAGGCATCGAAAACTATGCGTAATCTGCTCGTTGTCCTATCAGTTCTAATTATTTCTCGATGAGGTAAATAAAAAGTTACATTTTGTTTTTCTTCAGGATCTGTAACTAACTCAATAATACCTTGTTTCAAATAATCTGCTAACACCTCCTTATACTCAAAAAATAATTCAGGGTTTTTAATCAATCCTTGTTTGAGTTTAAAAAATCTATATTCTGCAATTTTCCGATTGTCATTTAAACATTCCCTTTCAAGCTTCCACGGAAATCGAACTGTATATCGCTTATCATTGTATTTAATTTCTGACTCAAACTGCTTCAATACGTTGTTTTCTGAAAAATCTGAATCCTGTTTAGTATTAAAAAGGCCAGATGATTCGATATTCCAGAATTTTTCAATCTGTTCAGAAATAAAAAAAATTTCTACTATTACATTAAATGCTAAGGGCGTATAACTATCAGTTGTTTTTCCCTGTAGACAAAAACCAAAAATGGTGTCGACAGCTACTAATTTATTATTCAAATGTTTTATATTTCCAGTAACTATATCATAATAATAGTCAGCACCTATAAGTAATGCAATGGGTTCTTTGGATGTGGGTGTGTCCGCAAGGGTTAAATTTTCAAATTGTTTACTTTTCATCAAATCATTGATTTCAGGTGGGGGGATTTCAGTAGCTGATATTTGATTAGTGACTAGCGCTTCTATATCTAATTTTGAATTAGGTACATTTTTATTTTCAATAGTTAGTTTAACTACTTCAAAGGTTTTTTTCAATGGGGTTCTTATTTCCAAATGTAAAAGCCGACAATTTTTCTTTTCTTATTTCCTGTAAATTCAATTTATTTGCTATTTCTTCATATATAAAGGTTCGCATGCTCCCACAATCTAAAAGTAACCTAATTAGAGATTGTTTTCCGTTTGATTTTATTTTTACACAACAAGTTTGTAGAAGAATTTTATTATTTTATGATTATTTTCTGTAGAGGAAATAGCCGAAATTACTTTTTCACTAGTTTCGCTTTCATTACCTTTTAATTCGGGTGTTTTTACTTTTTTTATTAATTTAGATTTTAGGCATATCGTTTGATTATGTCTGCCTGAACACTTCTTGCAACTAGTTTTAGAGTTACAATTTTTGATAACGTGTTTCCTGCCTAAGCAAAGGAAACATCTTCCTTGAGATTTCAACAAATTTCTTTTAGTGTTTACATCAACAGCCTCACAAAAATCAGATGAATGTTTACTATCGTTGCAAAAAATGCAATGAGCCAGCTGCATATTTAAAGTCGATTTATCATTCGAAATGTTCATAAATTCACAAGTAGATTTAAATTCAGATTTTGTTGTTTGACTCTTGATTTTTGTTTTATTATTTTCAAATGCTTTCATTCTCGAAAAAAATGTGTGTTCTCTGCTTTTTATTTTAGTGTGCAGAAAATCTAATAATTTATGTATATCTGAATGTGTTAAATTATCTACATTTTGTCTATTATATTCCAAAACTAATTCTACCGGTATTAATTTTAAAATTACGGCGATAAGCATGGAGCCATAATTTGCTGGTTCGAGTCCTAATGTGGACAAACATCGAACATTTATTTCTATATCACTGTGCACTTTTTTCACTTTTTGAATTTCGTTAGCCTTATAAACAGGGGATAAATTAAGAAGCTTGTTCAGGTGATGATTAATTATCACGTTTTTTTTTTTACCATAACGCGTTTCTAAAACTTTCAATGCTGAGTCATAATTAGCTTCTGATATTTCAAAACCTTCTACAGCATTAGCCACAGTTCCAGATAAATAACTCTTCAAATAATGAAATTTTTCAATTTTCGAAAGCGATTTATTTTCGTGAATTGTATTTTTAAAGGTATTAAAAAATGAAATAAATTGCGTACAGTCGCCATAGAATTTTTGTATATTGAGTTTTGGCAATTTAACAACTGAGTTTTCATCATTAATCACATTCGATTTTAAATCTTGACTGTTATTTAAATCAATATTAACAATTTTTTTGTTTTCGGTTAATTTTTTCTTCACCCGGAATTTTGCAACTGATATTTTATCCGCGTAATCATAAACAGAATTGATTTCAGTTTCATAGTCGTCTAACCCTAAAAGGGGATCAATTTTCTCGTCAACTGACTTCAATAATTCTGCTTTAGTATCTAACTGAATAAATAATTCTTCTAAATTATCAAAATCTATTGGACTATCCTTCATAACATTTTCTATATTATTAATCAGCTTTGTTACTGCTGTTCTCAAAACTGTACGATTCTTTTTCAACTTTTCTAAATCAGACATTTTGAAATAAAATATGAAAGACTTCTTACCTTTGTCGTCTTCTTATTACTTACTATCCTCTAACATTAAAAAGGTAACAAATACTTTTTTTTTCTTTCTTTCCCGGCGTAATGCACCATATGGAAATTTTCAAATCATTCGAACATAGAATCAATGAAGGAGGTGCTTGAATTCTTTTCTTGAAATATTTAATGAATATTTTACAGATACATGATTCTATACATATTTACAATAAGTATTATCAAATACTTAATCTGGCTTTTCGAAAAAGGGAGGCTTATTAGCCTCATCAACAAACTGTAAAAAAATTACAGCGATCATGCTTTTTAAATCAAAACATCTCTTCCTATCGCTCCAGCAAACATATACCGAAGTCGCATTATAAGGTAGGATACGCGCACATCGCGCGTCCTTCGTTGCCATGGGGAGAAGAGGAAAAGTTTCTCTTCAAAGGAAAGGCATAAAATGTTTGCTTTGGTAATAATGTCGAACTTTGGTTTTCAACTGCAAACTGCTAAATTGAAAAAAGCTGATATTTTGAGAAAAAGAAATTGATTTTCTTTGATTTTAAATGATTATTTACTCTATGAAATAGATCACAAGATGAATCTTTTAGATAAATCACTATTATTTTAATGCACAAAATTCTCCGAATATAAGTCCGTAAAGGAAAAGCTTAAAATGTCTGCTTAAGTAACAATTTTGAATTTCGGATTTTAACTATGGATTTGTGCACACATAAATTTGTGTAAAATATGGAAAGATGGCCGCCAAACCCATCATGCATAATTTTAAAACATTGCAATTTTCATAAACACGTTATGATGTATTTAGTACAGGAGAAAAGGATTTCTATCAACATATACGAAGGCACTCGACTTAAAAATGGTAAATTTTTTAATGGAAAATGTTAAATAAGTACCATAATATAAGCTTGGAAATTTGATATCATACCACTTTTTAGCCACAACTTTCAACTTCATTTTTTTTAGTTTGGCTTTTTTTTTTTACTTTTGAAAAGTCGGTTCTTAGTAGATATTAAGTACTCAAAACGATACAAATTACTTCGTGCGTGATTTCTAAGTATTATTGATAAAACTTGAAAATGAGATGGTTTAGAAATGCTATTCTAAAATTACCTAGCGACACACGTTGATATTGTTTGACGAAAGGTATGAATGGTAAACAGAAAGCTTGATCATCAATTTCTAATAAAATTTTGAGAAAAGTTATGTTCTTGTATTTATCTGTGTGAAAATACTATATTAGAAAAGATATTATCTCTCTTTTCTAAAAAAAAGTAACTTACGCTGTCACCGCCGCCGCCGCCGCCGGTTTTGAATTTTTTGTGACCGGAGGTCTTTCTCCGTTAATATTAAGAAAAATATTCCATACAAAAATATGAAAATCGGTGGTATTATAGAGAAATGTTTGATAAACACGCTGATGCAGATAGTTTTCAAATCGAAGAATTATTTTAAGAGATATTTAATGCTAAAGTTGGACAAAGTCGTTCCATTAAAAAAGTTTTATAGGAGCAAAAACTGTACATGGGAATTAATTCATTTTTAGATCATTTTATACGTTAGAATTTCCCGGTGTGCAGATTGCATTTATTTTTTTAATTTGACTCATTTTTTGAGGTTTTATTTCTATTTTAAATTGAAATTTTCAGCATTTCGAGAGATATTTTTTACTTATTTTAGAAAATGCTATTAATTTAAACTGTTGCCAACTGTATAAACAGCGCAAACATTAATGTTTGCTTCAAATTAAAAATTTATTTACACCTGACTATTATAAACAGAAAAAAAACTTTCAAATTAGAACTAAATAATTACGCATAAAAAGCAGGAACTTATTGAAAATTACTTCATAAAAACTATATTTACACGTGAATTTTAAAAGAGAAAAGATATTGTAAAATAATAAATTCATTAACATGCGTTAGAAGTCTTAAATATGAGAAATTACGCCACATTTACTTCACATTACACTTATTACTTAAAATGGACAAAAAATAATGTTGCAAAACAGTTTAAATTAAAAAATTTATTTGCGAGACATTTATTTGATATTTTGAGATGATCTTTTCAACTATTTTCGTTAGGACAGCGCAAATAATATTTCATTTCTAACAAAAGTATTTTCATGTGAATATTAAAAAAAGAAAGGAAAGTTTGGTGAAAATTACGTCAGATTAAAAACGATACATTTAAAATGTCTTATTTAAAAGAACTTTCTTTTCGCTTTGTTAAAAAATACCGGGAGACAAAGACTATGTTTACTTAATTCATTTTATATTAGCTTATTTTGAAATGTTTATCTGATTTTATTTAATCAAAGACGAAAACAGTCATTGTACCTTTTAACAGCAGCTGATTTTTCCTTAAAATTCTCCAATCAAAGAGAAATGAATAGAAACACGTTTATAGGAAGATCGCCACTGTTTTTTAAATTATAATTCAATCTTTCAAAATCTTTTTAAAGCCGATGAAATTGGCGTGCTTTTAGAGACTGCGGTGTCTGACCGGGGGTTGGCGAGCGTAGCTCGTAGGAGGCCGAGCCCCCTAGTTTGTTAAAACAAACGTAAAAAAAAATTCCTGAATGACGAGGATTTGTTCTTTTTTTTGCGTTTATTTTAACTCCATTTTATTTGCAGAGTCTATATTTAACGCAACTTTGCACAGTCGTGGAAAGAAAAAAGTAAACACCCCCTACTAACTCTGCAACAAATTAGCATAGAACAAAGTTACTGGTGCCAAACGATTGGAAATGAAGTCTACTTTTAAATGATGTAGATAAAATTTCTTTAATGGGGCATATATATGGAGCTACATATCAAAAGAAACCCAAACTTTGCTCTTTTCAACAGGAATACCGAAGTTTGACACCATGAATAAATTCTACATCCTTCAATTATCCTAAATACAAATTTTCATATAATTCGTACGATTACTTTGAGATAAATTAATTATTTTAAAATGAGCCTATTTAAGGGGTTATATCAAAATTGATGTTCGGTACTCGATTGTTTAAATGCTACAGAATGAGTCACTTCTATTAATGTATTATTTCTTGCCAATGACCATTTAACTCACTTAATATCTTTCGATTTTTGCCAGCCCAAATGTTTTAATACAATGAGTAAAATATATTTTTTTCAAATTATGCTTTTCTGCACATCATAGACGATCCTTTAAACCATTATTTTGACGCTTTTTAAGCATAATTTGAAAACTACTTTGAAGAAAAATTTGAATTGTGTTCCCATAAAGCAGGATATGATAATATAAATCTGTCAAAAAATTGTAGGTTGCAATTCATATTTTTTTTTCGAATATTAATTTCAGAATTCATATTATAAAATTTTTAAAATTACAAATTCAATGTATTTATGTTTGTGTTTTTTAGTATTATAACTACACAAATAAATATCACATTAGGATTATAATTTCAGGAGATATTAATAAAAATATGAAAATGTAGTTTGACATTAGAAGCTCTAAATTTTGAATCCTTATAATTCAAACACTTATCATCCAAACGACTTGAAATTTCATATCTAGGCATAGTTCGCACCGAAGATTTAAAATATCTTGTCAAAATTAATGGGTTGCCATCGAAAAAAAAAGTTTGGTCTAGTTTTGACTTGGAGGTGGGCCCCCTTAGCAAATTTGACATACATCATTTAAAAGTAGACTTTATTTCCAATCATTTGGTTGGTTGGTTGATTTTTGACGGCCAATTATCTGTCCGAGGGATATAGGGCCAGGGGTAGGGCATATCCGTGGGAGTCTTTCTAAGGGAACCTAAGCCGCATTTACGCATTCCAATCGTTTGGTACCAGTAACTTTCAATTACTATTATTTGATGCATATTTAGTAGGGGTGCTTACTTTCTTTTTTCTAGGACTGTACAATGTACATGCTTTGCGCCTTGTTTTTCCAAAATTTGTGAATGCGGCGGTCAACGTTTTATGAAAAATTCCTCTTTTAGAATGATTTTAAAAGCCCAAATGGAATTTCGAAATTACCATTCATTTTGTTCAGACTGACAAAAATGATACAGTGCGGCGCAAAAGTTTAAGCACAACGCAAATATTTTAGTAAAAATAAAATTGTACAACGGAATGCTTTCAAATATCCACTGTAGGTGACTACTATGATCCTAAATATATATCTCAAGTTTGGAAAATATTCATTGCTACAAAAATCAGAAATTACAAAAAAAAAAAAAAAAAAAAAAAAAAAAAAAAAAAAACCTTTTTTGTGAAATCCAAAAGTTTATGCACAAATGTGATTTTATGCAAATATCTCCTTAAATATGATAGGTGGAGGATCAGCGAGACTTTTTCCCTAGATTATAATGTGAACCGATCGCTGTAAGAGTTATATCAAAATGCCGAAATCTCTGCAGTTCTCGCCTGAAGAAGTTGTAGAAGTTTGGAAGCTGAAAGCTGAGGGTAAATCCGTTTTGCAAATTTAGCTTACTTTAAATTTGTCTAAACATCGTATTTATAGTGTTTTGCAACGTGGAAAACAATTCAAAAATCCTCATCGCTCAGAAAGATCGAGTAAAACTACATTTAGTGAGGATAGAAAAATTAAAAGATTGGCTGTAACTAGCAATTTGTTTCTTAATCAGATAAAAATTCCACGGATCAAAAGTATCACATGACACCATACGCAGACGAATAACCGAATCAGGATTTGTCAAAAAACAAAGTTTAGCTCGTAAGCCTTTTCTGAAACACTGTCACAAACAAGCAAGACTTCAATGGGCAAAACAGCACATGTATTATCGTGCCTAATGGATTATTGTCATTTTTTCTGATTTAAAAAAATGGAATTTGGATGGTTCAGATGGTTTCGCATTCTATTGGCGTGACTTTAGGAAAGATCCGAAGAGCATATTCAGCAGGGAGCAACGTGGTGGTTCGCTCATGGTATGGGGCGTTTTTGGCTACAATGAACAAACTTCTCTTTGCTTCCTAAATGGCAGACAAAATTCACAAAAGTATCAGGAAACTCTCAGTGAGCATTTGTGACCGTTTGGCGAACTCCTAGGTGGTCCCAACCGGACCTTTCAGCAAGACAACGCATCGATATTCACTTCCCGTTGCACAAAAGAATGGCTTAGATCTCAGAATATCAGTCTGACGAACTGGCCAGACTCAGGCCAGATCTCAATCCGATAGAGAACATCTAGGGAATCCTCTGACGTAACGTCTACAAGAACGAGAAGCAGTATTACTTAGTGTAAAAGCTCAAATCAGCGATCCAGGTAGCCTGATGCAAACTCGCTCCCCAAACCCTCCATACTCTCGTGTTATCAATGTAAAATCGCGTATTCAATCTCATCAAGTGCAATGGAAACACCATAGACTACTAAAGGACATTTGTGCTTTCTGAAATGTAAATATTTCGTTTTTGTGCATAAACTTTTGCGACATCATAATTTTGATTTTCTTTTATAATTTATTATTTTCCTTACTATGAATTGTTTCCGAATTCGAAGCATGAATTTGTAATCCAATTGTTTAGATGCAGTAAAAATTTCAAAGCATTCCGATCTATATTTTTCATTTTATAAAAACATTTAGCTTGTGCATAAACTTTTGCGCCGCACTGTACCTGCCTTCCATTAGTACTATCGGTTGCAAAAAAGGTGTCTTGTTAAATTTCTCAAGTTGCTCGGAGAGATGAAAGTGGAGAAAGGGGCAGATTACTACAGCGATTGACTGCGAGACATTATAAGCACGTCATCAGACGCAAGCTTGCCACGTATGTTTTCACAGAATTCCTACACTGGGGTTCCACTAGTTTGTGGAAATTGGCATTTAAAAGGGAACAAAACGTGTTTTTTAAGGCGAAAAAAAATTCCGGGCTATATGAAAAATTTAAGGAGTTTGGTTTGAAATTTTGACCCATATTCATGGATTTTTTTAATCGAACTCAATTCTCGCTAAATTTTCAAAAAAGAATCAAACTCAAATTTTATCTCACCGAAAGTGATTCAAACTTACAAGTTTGTTCTTGCACAGCACCAATAAATAACCAGTACACAATTAACATACATCTATTTTCAGAGTTCACAGAAGAAGCCTCTTCTTCAGAGTAAGATTTAAACAAGAAAGAAAAATCATGCGTCAAGCATAGATTATGAAATCCTCTCCAGCACTTTACCGACACTTTGCTTTTTAAAAAGGTAAAACAAATATCTAAGTAAACATTTTAGAAAACTCACAACACATTTCAAAACCAGATTTCAGCAATTACCATCCATAGCCGGAAAACGTGTTGTAACTACTTTGTGCAGCCCTGTATTTAATCTACAATTTGTACATATTCTACATAATATGCTAAAACTTAGTTTACGAAGAAAATGCAGAATAGGTTGAAAAATCACCTTCAGCCAATTCTACCACTATACGCAAACACACTCGAATTCTTTTGTACAGACCTGTATATTCAACAGATTTTTATATGCGCCCCATATTAAGCTAAAATTTAATTCATGTTAAA
Source organism: Maratus speciosus (assembly GCA_963932465.1). Taxonomy (NCBI): domain Eukaryota; kingdom Metazoa; phylum Arthropoda; class Arachnida; order Araneae; family Salticidae; genus Maratus; species Maratus speciosus. The sequence continues at coordinate 344,565,638 of OZ010786.1, forward strand.
AAACTATATCACTCTTCCAGTCATTAACACCCTTAGGAGGTCATGTATCCTCATGTATCACGTATTCTTTGAGTGGCCCTGTATATGATTTTACTTATATTATACAAACAGTAGTATAGTATACAAAATTAAATATAGTTCAACTTGAAAGGGAACAACTCAATTAAAAGCCGCCTTTAAGTCATTCACGCTGATAATCCGCAATGCTTACGAATTCTTTTGTGAAGCCCTGTATACGATATATAGATTTATATACACATAGTGAGCAAAAATGTAGTTAAACTTAAACACGTATACCGTAAATGAAATCTAATTTCCAGCGCTTATAGCTAATGGACAGTGCAGTATCAGAATCTTTTGCGTGTCTCTTTAAATGAACGATAAATGCTACGCACATCATATCGCTCACCCGCAAGAAAAGTGACACATCTCGCAAAAATTCGTTTTGCGTTTTATTCCACTAATAGGTCTGTCGTAGGTGCGTCTTGCTACCCAAAAAGTTTCATAAGTGTAGTTATGGAAAAATCACTTTATTATGCTACATGCCCATTTGTGACCACAGAAGAGGGGTGGATTGTGTGGGGAGGTAAAATTACCAACCCTCCAAACATCATCCTACGTGTTCATTCTTAACCCTTAAATACGCGATTTTTTATTTTGTTTCAAAAAAATTATATGTGATACTGTGAAAGGTTTATAACACAGGAAAAATGATGAAAAAAATTAGAGATATTTTTTTCCTATAATACGTCAATCTTTTCTTCTGTTGCACATCTGCAATACGAGGGTCACTCTGAAATTTTTGAGATACAACTAGGTTTTTAAAGTTATACTTACAAAATTTTAGGTGTGTTCAAAGTAGCCTCCTCCAGCATCAATGCACTTTTATAGACGAATTTTCCACAGATTAAATGCCTCAAGCCATTCGTTTCTTGGAATAGATGAAAAAAATGCATTTATAGCCACATCAATCTCTTTTTCTGAATGAAAACGACGTCCACGTAAGTTCTTTTTTAGATTAAAGAATAACCAAAAGTCACACATGGCTAGATCAGGTGAATACGGCGGATGTTCTAATGCTTTAATTCGTTTTTGTTTAAGAAACCCAGCTGTTAATCCGGCTGTATGTGAAGATGCATTGTCATGGTGAAGCATTAGTCCCCTAACATTCACTTCTTGTAGAATTTCTGTAAGACATTTAGTGGTATACCAGTTTGCTGTTACTGTCTTCTGTCCTTCCAACTTAATGGCTTTGATCAATCCCGTACTTCTGAAGAAAACGGCATACATCACTTTTTTCAGTTGTGCGTTGTCTTTTCACCATTGTCGGCGTGGGATCATCTTCAAAGACCCATACTTTGCTTTCTTGACGTGTTGGAACGTCAAAAAACGGTATGTACGTTTCATCACCCGTTACAATTTTAGAAATGATGCGGTGGCCACCATCATTTAGCAATTTAAGAGTTTCTTTACTAATTCTGACACGCTCCTCTTTTTGGTGCTCAGTTAGATTATGGGGAACTCAACGGCAAACTACTTTTTTTCATATGCAATTCTTCATGAATAATTTTGTGTATGGCTGCGGATCCAATGTTAAGTTCCTTCTGTATCATTTGATAGGTACAGCGATTATCATCCATTAACATTTTTCGTATGGCAGACACATTATCCGGGATTACTGCCGACGGCGGTCTTCCTGTGTGTTCTTCATCCTGAAGAAAATTGCGACCTCTTCTAAATTCTTTAAACCATCTGAATACAGTTGCACGAGCTGGAGATTCATCACCAAATGCCAATTTCAACCGTTGAGCGCATTCTTCTTGATTTAATCCTGCTTTAAAATCATAGAAAATCATAGCCTAAAATGTTCTCGCGTCAACTCCATTTTCTCTTCTGTTTAAAATTTATTCTACGCTAAACAAGTTGAAGTAAGTCAGTAAAAAATCGTCTGCTGTGTTAAAATACCTTGTATTTTAAAATTAAACCGTTATTTTTATTTTGTAAATTCTCGTCTGCGCGTATCTCAATAATTTCAGAGTAACCCTCGTATAAGTAAAAACTACTGCCGTGTGGCTGCCTTACGCTAAAATAATGCAAATTAGTAAATACTTTAATAAGTATGTCTCCAAATACCTTATTTTATATAATTATTTATTTTAGAAAACTTAACCTTTAACCCTTTAATTCCCATAATAGAATACGTTCTAGAAATTACGTAGTTCAGAGAATCTGACTTTACACCGGAAAGTTTCAATGGTTAATTTCCATTTATTTAAATACGTAAAGATCTTTTTTTTAATTAAAGCAAATATTGCTATTTTAATTTTCTGGTGTGAATTAGGTATATGCGAATAAAAAAAAATCTATTAAATTCAAAATAGTGTTGTTTGCATATATGCAAAGCTGCGCACTAAAGCGTTAAGGGTTTTATGCGTTTATGCACATTTTTATTCCTGCATGCAGAGCTAAGTGCTATAATTTCAAGTTACAGTAAAATCGTGCAAATTTTCTTTTGACTCTCCTGTGAAATTTATTTTTGTCGAGATGTGTCACTTTTATTGCTGGTGAGTGATGTTATATAACAAGTATCTTGTAATAAACCGCAGTAATGCATATTGATTTCATTTTATTTGAAATAAAGTAACAGAACTAAATTACGCTGCTAAAAATTTTTCCCATAGACCATTATGAAACGCGATGCTTTTATATGGTCTTGTAAATGAATTGTAAATGCTTTGCATACCATATTCTACAGAATGCATAATGCAGTGCACTGCATAAATGCATATTAATTTTATTATATTTGAAATTGTCTAACATCACTAAAATGAACTTGAAACGATTTTTTTCCATTGACCGTAATGTAACGAAAAACTTTTGACGGTCCCTGTAAATGAAATATACATGCTACACACTTTATTTTCAATACCGATCGTGCTATAATAAGCATCAATAGCATACAAAAAACTCAGGGCGATCCGAGTACATTTACGTATTTACGAGAGTTAGAGCTCGGACAGACGGAAAGGCGGGCAGACAAACCGAAGTCATAAACACTTTTCAATTATGCTGGAAAGTATTAAAAAGAGAGATAAGAAGAGAAACAGTAGCAGCAGCACTTTCAACTTAGCAACAATACAGCTCACTTGTCACTTAGCATTCTAGAAAGCATTTTAACAATGCTAAAGTAAAAACATACAATTAGCACCTCGAAATAAATAAGTAAGACAAACAAGTTGAAACAGCAACAAAAAAACACAAAACATTTTACGTGATCAAAGAGAAATGAACATAAACATACACTAACGCCAGAAAAGCGCAGCTAGAATCTTGTTCTGGGAGAAGGTTTGAACTATTATTTCTCATAAAATCTATTTCAAATTTCGTTAAAATATCTTCATTATTGTTAAAGTTGTAAACAAAAATGCAATTTCAGACTCGAATGAGACACCCTTTGGATTGTGACCCTAGTTTTCTATACAAAAATTGTTTGTTGGGGTGTGCACTAACACCTCTCAAAGTTTGTACAATATTTTTTCAGTCACATTTTTTCAGGTCGTTGGCGTTAATGAGACGTATGCTTACAAGGAGAGGTCCCGAGGTTGGACTCACCGAATGGGATGATTGTCTGTGCATGGAAAGAGTATATGTCAGTATATAAATATGTGACAGTCACAAGGCGCAACATCCAGGGGGTCTCGAGAAAATAAATTGCAATTTTTATAATGGGCTAAATTTTACTCCTTGGCAAACGGCGCCGTAGCATGGTCGGCAGCATGCTGGATTTTAGATTTTTCTTTGTGAGATCGAATCCAGCTCGGACTTGTTGTTCGGAACGAAAATTTTCATCAAGTATTTTCGAACGGAAATGAAAAAAAATCTGTATAATAATTGAAATTTTCGAAAAATATAAATGAAATGTATGTTTTGTACCATATGGACGCATTTTAACTATGTAATTTTGCAAGTTTAAATATTTAATGAAAAGTAAAAGTAAAAAATAGCAGTCCAATTTATATTCAGTCAGTCTCGATTATCTGAGTTAATACGGCCCAAGCTCACCTCGGATAAGCAAAAAACTCGGATAAACCGGATTTACACAAATCGTCACCAACTATGGAAATATACAAATTTTAACTTAATTCATTAATTTTTATGGTACTATAAACATTTCTTTAATGTACATTTCCACTACTTTAAAAAAAAAAAAAAAAAACGGGGAAGGAAATCATTTATTTGAAAAAGCCCTTGACAGTTTTTTGTTTGTTAAATGTCCATTTTGCTGCATTTTTTTTTTTTTCTACAGTATTATGCTACCCCAAGCTACCAATTTCTAAGACTTTTTCTTAACACTAAAACTTATCAGTAAATTTTGTCGAAATCTAACAATTGTCAACGATTAAATATAGCAAAAATTTGTATTAAATTTTAAAGGTAACAAAACCGTACAAATTGACAGCTATGTGATTCTATTACTGTCATTAAAATTGCAGGTGTAGCCTCTTCTTTCAGCTCAAAGTATTAAATAGTTTTTTCAATTGAACGTATACCTTTGGAATGGATTACTTTCTTGTAATGGACAAGTGGATTCCATTATTATGAAACAGCCATTATAAATGAAGTGTTAGGTGAGAATGAAAGAGCAGCCGTAAAAAGTTAGAACTCTGATTTTCTGGTCAGAATGAGGAAAAAGTGGCCATAATTTTTTTTGGCCATTTTTTTTTTTTTTTAATTTTCCCCATTCTAACCAGAAAATCAGAGTTCTAACTTTTTTATTACTGCTTTTTCATCTTCACCTAATACTTCAGTTATAATGGCTGTTTCATAATAATGGAATCTATCAGTCCATTACAAGAAAATAACTCAGTTAAAGCAGAAATTCGGTTAAGCGGAACTCGGATAATCGGGACTCTACAGTATTAGAGATGAATTTGTTCTCTCTTTTCGGATCCTGAACACAACAATTTGAAATCCGATCCCTAAAAACTTTGTTATATCAGAACTCGATCCATATACCGAATGTACGTTGTAGAAAATTGTTAATAACATTTTAAATAATTTTTAGATTAATTTTTTCACTAAAAAATCTCTTCTTACATAGAATATTGTGGGGGGGGGGGGCGGAAAATAATGTCGTTTTTTCGCGTGTAAATATTTGTTTACCATTTATCAGCTAATTGGGTAATTCAAATTCCTGCCAAAGGCATTTTAAGATTAAAGTTATTATTTATTTGTAAATAATTAACTCTTAATTTTTTGGTGGGCAGGTTTAGGTGAAATGGCGAATCAAATACCAGAAGAGGTAATACATATCCGGCATTGTGTACACTTTTTGAGTTTCACAAGGGAAGTAACGCAACAGTTGCTACCAAAAACATTTGCGATGCTTATCCAAGTGCATTACACGTTCGTAAATGTCAAAGGTGGTTTTTTTCAAGTTCAGATACGGGAATTATAATCTTTCGGACTCGTTTTGATCAGGAAGACCAACAACATTAGACAATGACGTGTTAAGGGCGGAAGTGGAAGCAAATCCGTGTCAGACAATCGAGGGACTGTCAAAGTATCAAATATTCTTAACCAACTTTGGTCGATCATCCAAGAACATTTGTAGCAGATTGGTAAAATAAGCAGCGCAGGTGTTTGGGTTCCGCATAACTTTTCCGAAGAAAACAAAGTTAATCGATCCACCACATGCAACTTATTGCTTCAACGGCATAATACATAAACGTTTTTGATCGCTTGATCACTGGAGATGAAAAATGGGTCCTCTATCATAGGGGAGAGTAGCCTAATTTGGACCACTTCGCATATTTTCAGGTGTAACCCGCTTAATTTTTGGAATACCTGCAAAACATCACTACACGGGGTCAATCTATTCATCTACTAACCAAATAAATCCTTAGATCAATTTCTTTTTCAAAATCCTAAATTTTATTTTAATACGAAAAAATTGTCAAAAGTGGTCCAAATTCAGCAACTGGTCGCCTAAGTTGGACCCCCAGTCTCTTAAATTGGGCCAAACAATATCAGGTAATTGTAATGTCTCGGGAATATAACTAATTTTAATAAAAGCAAAGTTTGAGATTAATGAAACAATCAAACAAAGCAACAGCGATGAAATATAATGAAATCAAATATCTGAAAATAAGAGTAATTGATTAAATCAAAATTTATTCAAAATCTAAATCAAAGTTATCAGTAATTAAGAATAGAAATTATGAAAGTAATTGCCAGTTACCTCAATATCATGTAGGGAGTGATGCAAAGCTTACACATGAATTCGTTTATTCATTTTTTTTCCAGTGCACAAAACATGGAACCGTATTTCGCAATCTGAACACTGAATCATTTCTGTTTTTTTTTTCTTACAAATAAGGCAAAACCAAATTATTACTGTCTAGATTTTTCTTTCTAGATTCCGAATTATTACACATTTTTTTGAAACAGAAGTTTTCTTTACATTATGTTTGTAGTTCTTCCCCTTCCATCATTTTTTTTCAATTGCCTTACGCCTATTTTCTAAAACTTGATATTCCAATTGCTTTTGTCCTGTGAGAGCTTCCTTTTTGTCTTTTTTTTCCATTTCAAGGTTTACTCTATATGGCGAAGATGTTAACTCAACTCTTTTTTTCGCTGCCTCTGTGCTTTGATTTAACTAAATTTAGAAAGGGGGATAACATTTATAATGATTTTTGGCTTTTTGGGTGGGATTTGTACTTGCAGCTTTATTGCAGGTCAATTTATTCACTACTTACTCTCTCCTTTTCGTTTCCCATATCTTTAACAGCTTTTGCTGTCACGGGTGTTTTTTTTTTTTCAGATAGTTTGTCTGTGTCGTTTTCAACATTTTCAACATTTAGATTTAAAAAGTATTTTTAAAATATGCTCTATTGAAAAAAAAAATGTGCATCGATTAATCAAACGCAAAACATATATTCAAACAATGTTGAATTCAGGAGTCCCCCACCCCGCAGCCTAGAAATAACTCCTCCCCCTCCGAAGCTTTGATGTTTTATGCGTTTGATGGCAAAAAAGGGTAATTCCATTCTCCAGAACTGTAAAAAGTCTGCAACCCCCCCCCCCCCCCTTCACGGAACCGCAAATATCCTCCAAGAGGAAAACTCTTAGAATTCAACTCCGTAAATCAAATACGCCGTAGGAATAAAGAATTCAAAGAAAATAAATACGAATGCATACAAGATAAAAGAAATTGCAAACAAAATTTATTGCATAAACATATAATTTTTTTTTTTTTTTTTTTTTTTTTTTTTTTTTTTTTTTATAAAGACCTAAATTGTATACAGAAATTGATCCAGATATACAAAAAAAAATATTCAAAAACATCCATGGAGATAGTAATCCATTGTAAAAAATAGTGTACAAAGTGTACCAACCTCGAAATTCATTACTTACTTTTCAAATTTATGATCGTATATCTGGTCCAATTTAAGCAACTTAAATTGGCCCCATTAAGGCAACTGCGCCCTTTTTTATAACAGATAATCTCAAGACTAAGAACAAAAACGAAATCAAACAAATCCGAATGAAAAAGATGCGCAATAAACAGATGAATTTAGATATGGAATAAAA